>JAPVLO010000163.1:2400000-3000000 GCA_027257055.1 Cephalopachus bancanus | reverse complement strand
TCACAAAATGAATTGGGATTTTGTTTATTATTGAAAATGTTATTGCCAACAGTATCAAGTCTAGGCACCTTTTTTCCTAAAACGTCACTCATCAGTTCTTCATAGAATAACTTTCCCATTTCTCCCTTGAACTTTCCCTTTTGCTAATCTTTCCCTGTTGTTCTTCCTGAGTTTTCTTTTTCTTTCTTGTGTTTTTTTTAATCCAAAATTGTTCTTTTCATTTAGTGTTTCAAACTTATTAGGATTTAACTTTAAATGATATTTCCTAATAACTGAAGTTTTTGTTTGGCTATATAGTTTTGAATTTGTTTCTCTTTTATTCTCTTGGGTATTTAATTGCATTAGTATTAATGGGATTAGTATTAGTGGTCTGTAAACATTATATCAGTTAATTTTTATTTTAGTTTTGCATAGTAAACATATTCTCTTTCTTGTTACTCTAGGAATGAAAGATACAAAAATTCCTCTGATACAGCTTTAACTGTGTACCTGTTATTTTTTTTGATTATTAAAACAATGTCCCCATATTTAGTGTTGCTTTTTTCAACTTAATTTTTCCATCAGAGTATTTCTTCCATTCTTTTCTGCTCATGTGCATATAGGTGGTATATTGTCTTTCTCTACAGATTTTGTTGTATAGCAGTCTGAGACAGACTGTGTGAAATCTTTTTTAATCTACTGAAAGTATCTTTGTCTTACAAATATTGCAATTAATCGTACACTTAAGAAAGTGCTATGTTTTCCAATTTTTCCTCTTTGGAGCAGTTCTTCCAATCACCTCCCTTTATAGAAGAAGAAATTGAGGCCCCTGAGATGCAGGGACTTGCTGGTGATCCCTCAGTGGATCTGGGCACAGCCTGTGCTTGGGACCGATGAATGGAGTATTGTTGAGAGTTTACGCCAACATGCTCCAACAGAACCCCACTCTGCTGGTGCTGTTCTGTTGAAATGCTACAGAGCAGGGCTGTCTTAAACCACATAGCTTGTTTTGAAGGCTCTCTCTCTCCCTGCAGCCTTCTTACTGCACAAAACATCATACTGACCTGTTCTCTCTTTGGCCTTGCTTGAAGAAGGAATTCTTTCCTAGAGGCCTGGCTTCTCATGCAGATAGACTTCCAGTGGGTCATCCTACTAGTGTTCTGGGCATCCCTAGGTATGCTAGAATTCTGGGACAAGCATAACTTCATCAGTCAAGCTGGGACATGCTACAATTGCTTTTGTGCAAGCATGATTTATGTGAGATTGGCTTTTCAATTATTTTTTTTCTTGAAATGTGGTTTTTGTAAGATGCATAAATATATTTTGTCTTTTTAATCCAGTTTGTGATTTTTTTTAAAATAGGAGAATTTAGTCCATTTACATGTCATTTTCTAATTGTTGTATTTTCCAGTATTTTTCTCAGTTAATGAAATCCTTTGTTCTTCCTTTAACTTAACATAGGATTTCTATTGGATGCTGTGTTTTAGAAATTCATTGAAGTGAGATCAAATATAAAAATTTTAACAACTCAGTTTCTTAGTGTTTTTTATGTCTTCAATTCCCTAACCCAAAACAATCTTTGTTCATTTTTCCTATGTGTTCTAACTCAAAACCATTTTTCCTTCTTATACACAGATTCAGAGTTTTGGGGGTCACTTACTTACCTTCTCTCTCCCTAAATCTCCTTGGTTTTGTTTTGTTATTCTGAAAACTTTTCAGTTAATTTTTTTTTTTTTTTACACACCAGCAAATTCAGCTTCAAATGTAGTTACTTTAAAATATGATTATCGGCCGGGCTCGGTGGCTCAGCCTGTAATCCCAGCACTTTGGGAGGCCTAGGCGAGTGGATTACCTGAGCCCACAGGCTCGAGACCCACCTGGGCAACTTGGCGAGACCTTGTCTCTATAATTAAAAAAAAAAAAAAAAAAGCCAGGCGTGGTAGTGCGCACCTGTAGTTCCGGCTACTTGGAAGGCTGAGACGGAAGGATCACCGGAGCCTAGCAGGTCGAGGCTGCGGTGGCCAGGAGCGTGCCACTGTACTCCAGTCTGGGCAACATAGTGAGACTCCAATTCAAAATAAAATAAAAGATTATCACATTTTATTACAACTCATATTCCTGCTTTTCAGACTAGGGTATGCATAACTCTGGAGATACCAGGCTATGCTACAAATGATTATTATTTTTTTCCTGCCTACATATACTTCATTAAAATTGCCTAAAAATTAAAAAAAATGACCACCTCCCCCCAAATAAGCATATATATATGCTAGCCCCTATGACTTTGACAGTTTGATAGTCATAATTCTACTAGGTGAATCTGTCTCTGGTTAAGCGAATTGTCTTTAGTGGGTCTCTAACCCATTTCTTAAGCTGGTTGGAGCCAGTCAGATGTTTTCTCTCTAGAATTCTAGAATGTAGAGACTCAGTCAGTCAATGTTGGGCACAGGAAAGGGAGAAACAGACTCACCTTTCATTGTAATGTTTCTCCTTCACCACCCCAAAACACACACACACACACACACACACACACACACACACACACACACACACGCACGCGTGCGCACACACACACACACACACACACACACACACACACGGCTCCTTGGAGGAGGACTGATATGTGAAAAACATGGGGGTTCTGTTAGGAAGAGAGAGTGCCAAAAGAGAAGTTTGGTGGGCCACAGTGTCTGCTACAGGAAAGAAGAAAAGCTGCTTGTTAGCTAGGACCACCATCTACAAGCTACTTGATCATTTTACACTCCTAAGAGGACTGCTGTTTAGGATAATCTCTTTTTTCTTTTTTGAGACAGGATCTCATTGCTACCCACGCTGGAGCACAGTGGTGTTGTCCTGGCTCACTGCAGCCTAGACTTCCTGGAGTCAGATGATCCTATTATTTTAGCCTCCTGAGTAACTGAGGACTACAGGCGCACACCACCAGGCCTGACTAATTAAAAAAAATTTTTCTTTTTTGTAGAGATGAGGTCTCACTATGTTGTCTAGACTGGTCTCGAACTCCTGGGTTCAAGTGATGCTCCCTCCTCAGCCTCCCAAAGCGCTTGGATTATAGGCATGAGCCACCAAGCCTGGCCTGGGATAACTTAATACATTATAATATTAGCAAACATATTATTTACAATATGCACACACTGGTCTACGTGCTTTACCTGTATTGAGTCATTTAAACCTCATATCAACCTTATGAGGTAGTACTGTAATCATCTACATTCTGCAGACAAGGAAAACTTAGAGGCAGAGAGATTGAATAACTTGTCAAAGGTCACACGGTAAGTAATTGGCTGAGTTGGATTTGAACCCAAGAGTCTGGCTCCCTCTGTCATAAGTGCTATGCTGAATTGCTGTAGGATTTGCAACACAAAAGGCCCTTTTGGTTATACCAGCTTCTTATGAGGTTGGTATCTGGCAGGTGTCAGGATATAGAAGGAAGTACAGTTTTGAACTATAAAGACTTCCCTCTGAGGTAAGTTTTCCTAAAAGACAAAGGTACAAGCATTCTGGGTTTTGTGAATTTAATGCCATTCTTTCTCTCTTTTTTTTTTTTTTTTTTTGAGTTGGAGTCTCACTCTGTCGCCCAGACTGGAATGCAGTGGCCGTTCCCAGCCACCGCAGCCTCCACTTGCTGGGCTCTGGCGAACCTTCTGCCTCACCCTTCCAAGTAGCCGGAATTACAGGCATGCGCTACCGCCCAGCTGATTTTTTGATTTATCGTAGAGATGAGGTCTCGCTCCCCAGGCGGGTCTCGAACCCGCGGGCTCAGGCAATCTACTCACCTCAGCCTCCCAAAGGCGCGGGATTACAGGCTGAGCCACCCAGCCTGGCTCTTTTTTTATCTTTTAGAGTGAAAAAGTAGGGGGAGGGGCACACCTCATCAACAAGGGTACCTGCATAATGGACATTTGTATACCTAACCCTGAATTGTGCCCCACATCTTTAAAATAAAAAAATTAAAAGTAAAAAAAAGAGAAAAAAATAAAGTGAAAAAGTTATTAGATGGCACTTGCAGTTGTTGAGATATATCTGTGATTTAAAAAGAAAGTTCAAAACCAGAAAAAATATGCACAATGGCAGAAGAAATAAAATATTAAAATAGAATGGTGAGAGAATGTAAAAATTAAGACAAATTTAAAGTTAAAAATATGAGAATAAATATTTAGAAAAAAAGGGCAAATTGTAAATGAAATAATTTTCTAAAATCCACATTTAAAGTACCATCAGTGAAATTTAAAAAGAAAAAAGAGGAAAGCACTAGAAAATAAAAATTAAACATAAAAAGTGAAGAATGTTGATAAAACCCTAATAAAATAAAATGAACAGGTAAAAATATTAAGAAAAAATTTAAATAGAAGGTAGAAAGTAAAAAAGAAATTAGGTTAAGCTAAGACCTAAGAGGCCAAAGAAAAAAGGAATGTTCTAGTAGGAGTCATATTTTCAAAGTTAAGAGGAAAAAACCACTACTATAAAGACAGAAGGAAAAGAAAATGTGGTTTTAAAAAACATCAGGTTTAAAGTAAGGGAAGGAAAAAAACAGATGATAATCAAAGACTGAAAGTGGGAAATGGTGGTCTGAGTGGGTCTAGTTGCAGGAACTAAGGCTAAGAACAGTTGAAATGGTCACGAAGAGACATCTTTTCTGCCCACCCATAGCACTCTCAGCCCAGATGGTGAAGATCAGGCTCCTGGCCCTTAAATGCATTCCACAGCGGAACTGGGGCCTTGCACAGTACCTCCAGGTCAGTAAACCCTCCTTCACTTTTTGATCTTAGAATGTGTTTGAACTTTCCTTAGTTTTTCTTTACTCTATTTGATAATCCTTTCACTATCTTTTACTTCCTTTATACTGAAATTAGCAATGTGAAAGGCAATTAAAACATGTTGAATGAATTTATTTCATCGTATCTCCCTGAAGCTGTTGGGATGTTTGGTTTGGTCATTACACTGTTTGTTTTTCACACATAATCATGCATACACGCCCCCCACTTTATTCTTGGCTCATTTCTGAGGTTGCAACACTTTATTTGATCCTGAGTTGCTTGGTTGTTCACTTCTTTCACTGTCATTGGTGGTATTGGAATTGGGTGAGGGGATTGAGACAATCAACAGAACCTGCTCATGGGCTGGATTGTTAGGGTGAGGGTGTGATGATGAGGTAAAATGCAATCAAGGATGACTACTTAGTGTCTGCTTTTGTGATTGGGTGGATGTTAGTCCAGACATTTGAGTGTGGTGGTTGTTAGAGATCAAGGTCGGGCTGGGACTGGAAAGTTCTGGGGCAACAATAGCCATGACCCTTAAACTCCCAGGAAGGCTTCGAGTATAACGGACTGTTATAGACTGAATGGTTATGTCCCTCCAAAATTCATATATTGAAAATCTAATCCCAGTGTGATGGTATTTGGAGAGGGTACCTTTGGGAGGTAATTGAGTCACGAGGGTAGAGCCCTCATGAATGGGATTAGTGCTTTTATAAGAGGCCAGAGAGCTAGCTAGCCTTTCCCTGTCATGTAAGGACAGGACAAGAAGGCTGTCTATGAACCAGGAAGTGAGCCCTGCTATTCAATGAATTTGCTGATGCCTGGATCTTGGCTTTCTCAGCCTTCAGAATTGTGAGAAATAAATTTCTCTTGTTTAAGCTACCCAGCCTGTGGTGCTTTGTTTAGCAGCCCAATCTGACTAAGACATAGACCTAGTCTCTCTCCAAGCCAAAATGGAATTCTTTAGGAGGCAGCAGATGGCTCAGTTCATATACTGAAAGGCAGGGTAATTATGGTCCTTCACTCATTCTGGATCTTGGGGTGCATTCCTCAAAGGATTTTGCATCATTAATTGGCCATCCATCTTTCAGAAACCAAAGTCAGATAAAGCACATCACATGGAATCTTTTGTGCCCATATCACCTTGGAAGTGCAGTTCACCTACAAATCCCTGCAGTTCTCTAAAAATATGCCCTTCAGAACAACAATAAACTTTCATGTTTTGAGGCAACACTGAAATCTCTTAGAACCCCAGCCATGGGGGAGCCTAATGAATCAATTTGACCCTTAGCATTCAGTCCTTCAGAATAGATGCTGTATTCAAGACTGTCAGGATGCAGGGTAGACTTTATCAACTTCATGTATTCAGGCCTTCCCTTTTCTATGTTATGAATTGATGCTGTCTCTTCTGTTCACAAAACAACTGATCTAGCTTCTCTTTACCAAACTGTAATCACTTTCTGGTTCTATTTTGCTAATGGACAGTCTAGGTTCTTGCTATAGACTGAATGTATCGCCTCCAAATTTGTACATTGAAATCCTAACCCCTAATGGTATCAGGAAGCGGGGTCCTTTGGCAGGTGATTAGATCATAAGAGCAAAGTCCTCAGGAGTGAGATTAGTTCTCATATAAAAGAGACTCTAGAGAGCTCCCTCACTCCTATTGCCATGTGAAGAAACAGTAAGAAGAGAGCAGACTATGAAGCAGGAAGCAGGCTCTCATCAAACATAAAATCTGCTAGCACCCTGATCTAGGACTTCCCAGCCTCCAGAACTGTGTTAAACAAATTTATGTTGTTCATAAGCCACTCAGTCTATGGTATTGTTATAGAGGCTGAACAAAGCAAGACAGTCTCCTTGACCATGTCTGGATGTTTCTAAATTCTTTAGCCATACATTCTGAAGTTCTTGGTTTACTCACACAGATAGCTGAACACATCTGTTGTGGATGGATATGTAGTTTCTCAGAGAAGAATAATTTTACTTTCCTTTTGGGAAAGCTTATTGTAATACTTGAAGTATGTTGAAGTAAGGCCTGCAGGTATGCTGGTGGGGCAAGCCTCTTAACTCAAGTTCATTCCAGAGTGTGTTGTGGTCTTCCTTTAGCCCAAATGAGGTAGCTTGGGCTCACCCCACTTACGGGTCATGAAGATATGTCCAACCCAATTCTGTAGCCTATATACCATCTGATACCACACCTTCTGTTGGATGTCCAATCAAAATGTGATCTACAGTAATTATCTTAGTCCTACTTCCTTTGCTCTTTTCCTTGTCCTTCTATTTCTACTTTTAACTGTTTTTGGTTTCCTTGGTCTCATATTCCATTTCCAGTCCTGAAATCCCAGATTTCAATGTTTCAATACTTTGTTTTCTTTCTCTTTTGGTCTTCCCATTCCTGTCCCCAATGGTCTCTTTCTCACCCACTGAATCCCTGGACCCCTGATACCCTCTGCCTTCTGCCCCTGCTAGGCTTCTTCCATCCTCTACAGTTTGAATGAACAAATTTTGCCTATATCATAGTTTTGTTGAGGGTTATAGAAGTATCTGTGTGAACATTAAAAACCAAAGTTTCCTTGGTTTATTCTTTTTTTATCTTGAGCCGTATCTTACCCTGTCACCCAGGCTGGAGGGCAGTGGCACGCTCTTGGCTATCATAGCCTCGACCTGCTGGGCTGAGGTGATCCTTCTGCCTCAGCCTTCCAAGTAGTTGGAACTACAGGTGTGCACCACCACGCCTGGCTAATTTTTTGATTTTTATCGTAGAGATGAGGTCTTGCCAAGTTGCCCGGGTTGGTTTGAACCCTGGGCTCAGGTAATTTTCTCTTTACAGGCAGGAGTCACATGCCTGGTTTCATTTATTCTTTAAACAAATATTGGTTGAAGCCTATGTATGTGATAGGCACTGTAGATGCAAAGTTAAATATTTTTCATCTTTAAGGAGCTTGCAGTTATCGGCAGGGAATCCTAAATTTTGCTTATACTATGTAGTGTTTTTTAAAACATTAAGAAATAATAAAAAAAATTTCAGGAACAATTCAATGCATCTCTTTTCATTGTTTCCATATGGAGCATATGGTGGTGGACTCCTTCACCCCACAGATTCAAGCCACTGTCAACTTTGACATTGTATTCCTGAATTTTGATTTTTCTATGGTCACCATTGAGATACTTGGTTTTCACAGCATTTGAGAATGGTGGCCACCCTTCACTGACGTTCTTTTCTCTTCTGCTCTTCCACACATTCCAGCTGCTCTTTGTGGGTTCCTTTTCCTTTGCTCACACCTGTAATACTGGTGTTTCCTACGTTCCAACCTTAGCTTTAGTCTCTTCTCTACACACTTTCCTGAGCAGGCCCACACTGAAATTTCGCAGGGTCCCCCAATTTCCACCTCTTACTTGAAACACTCTTCCCTGCCCTCTTTGCTTGGTTTAAATTGCTATCACCAGCTTCTCCCCACCCATGTCTGGGTAGGCCTCCCTTCGGCAGCTCCCACAGTCTCCTTTACTTTGCTCATCCACACGTGCAGGACATCCTCTGTTTGCTCTGCCACCAGTCTAAGCATTCTGAGGGCAGGGACCAGGCCTGGGTTACCCACCTCTGTACCCTAGTGTCAGCACTGCACCTCGCCCCAAGCTGTTGTCCAATAAACGAGCGCTGAGCAACAGGGAAGGGCTGATGGTGTGTGCGGTGTATGACCCTGCCCGATGGAGTACAGCTCGTAGGGCCTGGGATGAGTGGGTTCAGAAGCCGGCTCTGGAAGGCGCCCGCCAGTAGAAGAGGGGACCAGAGCCAGCTGCGGATGGGCAGGGAGACGGCTCAGAGACCACCGAATGTGGAGCTGCTGGTTACAGCGAGTTTCCCCCAGGGGAGAGGCTGAGGCTGCAGAAGCCATGAGTGACCCTCAACCAGTTCTCTTATGGTCCGAGTAATGATCGGCTGCTTACCCTTGATACCGATAAATCAAGAGGCAGGGAACTGGTAGAAAGAAGTTTATTTCTGAGTTCGGATCCAGGGAACAGAGCCAGACTTGAGGGCATTCTAAAATGATTCTGCTGACCCTCCAGGCTTTTACAGTTCACTTTTATACGTCCAGAATTGTTAGTACCTAATACATTAGTCATGTGACCAGCAGAACATTGTATAGAATTTGAGTTTCAGCTGTATTTATCGATAGTGACATTGTTCGGTCCAGACTTCCTGGTCCCAGGTATCAGAAGTATCTTACAGCTTTCATCATTAGGGTCCAGCAGAAGCATTAATCACGCTTGCCATAGAGTAAAGGGAGTTTACAAGGCCTAAGACATCATGCATCACGCAAAAGTTATACAAATCACAAAACTTATGATTACATGGATACAAGTTATTGAAATCACAAGGCTTACAATTACATTGATACTATATTATTCAAACTTATAAACACTCAGAAAAAGGGAGTAAATGGGGATTTGCATCTTTCAGTTAATTGGGCGTAGTCTATAGGGAAGTCAAGGATCCCGTGAAGCTACTTACTGGGAATGCAAGGGAGACAAGGGGACTCTCAAGTGATGTGTTCAGGAATGTGCAGGAGCGCTTGAGTCCTTGCTACGCCCTCCTCTAGGGGCTGTGACAATATGGACGGACATTAGCGAGTCTCTGTATCAGTTCTCTAGCCTTGGCCATAGCTGAACCGGAGCGAAACCCGCCCAGCAGACGTTCATCTTGGCCCCATCCGGCCACCGTTGCTCCCTAGACCGCAGCGCCCCTGACCCGGAAGAAGATTCTCCTTAGCAACTGCAGGACCGCGGCGGCGCCGGCCTCCCGGGAGCGACGGTGAGGCCCTCACTCGCCCTCCCACCCACTCCGTTCCACACCCCCTCCCCCCGGGCCACATCCCAGTTCGGGCCTCTGGGGGGGTTCCGCGGCGCTTCGCCGGGCACCTACGGTAGCGGGCGGAGTGCCTTCTGCCTCTGGCGTTGCTCTCCGGCCAGGCATCGCCTCTGCCCACCCCACGCCCCCTGCTCCAGGCGGACCGGAGCCGCGCTCCCGGCGCCCAGGCCCAGCCTGCTCTCCTTTGTAGCCTGCTGTGGTGTGTGGGGAGGAAGACCAGAATTAGAGCCTGTGCTGTAAAGGGGACGCTTCCCGAGGCAGGCCACTTGTGGACGCGTTCGCATAGGTCCTCATCGGGTTGTTCGCGACTGGCAGGGTTGGGGCGCCTCGGGTATCTTGAACAGCAGCCTCTTAACTGTAAATACTGTACTTGACGTTTACCCTCTACTTTGCGCTTTCCAAAATGAGGTGTGATTAGTATATTCTGTAGTCCTCCAGTTTTCTACAGAAGAAAATCTTCCTGGGACTGACTAGGCTTGAGAAGGATTTTAAGAGCAGTCTGCTACGTTGAAGAAAGTAGGGGCAGGTGTTGATAGCCCTAATTTACACTTCAGAAAACACGGTGGTACTGGAAATCTCCCTTGACTGAGTTTGAATGAGTGATACTAAGAAAGCTGTATGACTTGAACATTGTTGAATAACGACTTTGTATTTAATCCAGTGATGATGGAGCTAAAATTGAACATGTGAAGTCTTCGGGAATGCCATTATTTGGGAATAAAATGCAGGAGTCTATATACCAGAATTAATCATTCAAAATTGTAATTTCTTTTCTGTTCAATAGGCATTTTTTTTTTGAGTTGGAGTCTCACTCTGTCGCCCAGACTGGAGTGCAGTGGCCGCTCCCGGCCACCGCAGCCTCAACCTGCTGGGCTCCGGTGGTCCTTCCACTTCAGCCTTCCAAGTAGCTGGAATTACAGAGGCGCAGTACCATGCCCAGCTAATTTTTTTTTAATTTATTGTAGAGATGAGGTCTCGCCTGCCCAGGCGGGTCTCGAACCCACGGGCTCAGGCAATCCACTCACCTCAGCCTCCCAAAGGCACGGGATTACAGGCTGAGCCACAGAGCCCGGCTTCAATAGGCATTTTTTAAGCACATACGGCGTTATATATATACTTAAAAGCCATAGAAGAAAAGACTGCACACATTAAATTGTTAAGAAAGCAATAAAATGGCATTGCTTAAGTTCAAAATTTGTGGTACAGATACTAAGTACTATCGTAGGTCCAAGGACTGGAGTCTTCAGGAGTATGTGTATATATTAAGTAGGACTTGAATTGTCTCTAAAGTTTAGGTATAATTTGTGTTTTTATTGTAGGGGGCAGGGAGTTTAGGAACTAGTTCCTCGTGGCATTTTGAAGTCCTTATTTAATGCTCCAAGGTAATTTGATTTCCAATCTATATTTTTCAAACACTCTGAGTACAAATCTTTCTAGCATTGTTTTTTGTTTGATATCTAAAATTATGAGGCTGCCAGCGGTTCGCTTTGCCTTAGAGAGTCTTATATGAAACGTCACAGTTTAGCGATAGTGACTGTTTCATACATAAGTCTTGTGAAATGTTACTCATTATTTATTTGACTGATTATTTGCAGAGTGCTTCCTTTTTAGTAGGCACTCTGTCAAGAAATACCAAAAACAAGTTACTTAGCAACCAGTAGCTATGCTTTATATAAGGGTGTGTGTGTGTGTGTGTGTGTGTGTGTGTGGTGTGTGTGTGTGTCAGACTTTGATGCTCAGCACTTGCTTTGAGTCATAGAAGGGCCAGAGCTATTTATATAGATATCTGCATTGACACTCTTTGGTTGTTGTTGAGTTTAATAGGGCGGCTCAATTGCTCTGAGCAACCACCGAAGACACATTTATGAAGATGCACTAGCTTTTAAGGGACCTTAAGAGTTCCCTTAAAGATGTTTTGTTGCTTTCTTGTAGGCTTATATTTATCCACATTTCATTCACATACTCCATTGATATAGTCTATCCTTTCTTTTCCCATTAGTCAATTCAAATCCTACCAGTTCTTAAAGATTAACTTCTCTTCCTTGTCTTTGAACTTGTATTCATAGACCCAGACTAGAAAAGGTCTTAGAAGTCATCTTGTCCAACCTACTTTTGTCCTAGATGAGACGATGGAGTTCTGTAGAAGTTTTGATGATTTGCCGAAGGTCAGACATCTAGTGAGTTGGGGCAAGAGTTGGGATTAGAGCTCTGATCTTTTACCACCTGGACAATTACTTTTTCTGCTTTTGCTTGCTTACTTGTGATTTAGTGTGCTATTCTTTAGTTAGCACCACTGAGACACAGAAACTGATTTCCATATCCCTATAGCATTATGCTGGTGCATATTAGGTGCTCAGGGACTATTGTTGATTAATTGATTGTCTTCAGGACTTTCATTGCCTAAAATGAGGCCCTGTATGAAATTTTGAACTTTGTTGATTTCAGTTGAATAATTCTTTCCCTTTTGTAAACAGACTGAGCTCTCTTTAGTGCCTATGTTGGTATGACATGCATGAGAGGGGGACCAAAAAAACCCCTGGAATTTATGCATAAACATTTTTGCATTTATTCTTACATATTTAGGCTTCAAAGTACTCTCCATTTGATGCAATATACCTATCGAGATGCTTTTTACACTGCTAAAAATGGTTTTTGAACTTGTCGATTTAGATAGTTTTAGTACTTCTGCTGTTTGCTGTTTTTTTGTTTTATCTCTTCCATGTCGGCAAAATGTTTCCCTTTGAAGATTTCTTCATCTGGGTTACCAAAAAAAGTTATTTGGGGTGAGATCAGGTGAATAGGGAGGGTGGGGCACAGAGGTCCTGCCATTTTTGGTCAAAAACTGCTGAACACCCAGCATCTTGTGGGCAGGTGTGTTGTCATGGTGGAAGAACCATTCAGCTGTTTGTCACAACTTGAGTTGTTTCTTCCACAAATCATGATGGAACCCTCTCAAAACTTCCAGATAAAAACTTTGGTTGACTGATCCCTAGGAACAATTTGCAATTTTCTTATAAAGGGCCTGCCCTCCAAAAGTTTATTCTGTTTTTTTTTTTTTTTTTTTGAGTTGGAATCTCACTCTGTCGCCCGGACTGGAGTGCAGTGGCCTCGCCTCCTGGGCTCCGGCGATCCTTCCACCTCAGCCTTCCGAGTAACCGGAATACAGGCATGCACTACCATGCCCGGCTGATTTTTTGATTTATTGTAGAGATGAGGTCTCGCCAAGTTGCCTAGGCGGGTCTTGAACCCGCGGGCTCAGGCAATCCACTCACCTCAGCCTCCCAAAGGCGCGGGATTACAGGCTGAGCCACCAAGCCCGGCTGTCTTTTTTTTGGGTCCCTTTGTATACATGGATTCCCCTGAACATTTTGACAAGAAAACCTAATGAAAAAGCTATCAGAAATAAAAACCTAATGCATTAAACCTTTTAGGTTAGCTGATTTATTTTGAGAATTTTGCTTATTTTTGAATTTTATTGCTGCTAAGCATTTTTGAGAGAGTTGCATTTGTACCACATTTTATAATGCTCATCTTGGACTGCCTATAAGACCAGTTGACTTTGAGTATTGGGCTGGAAATGATTTTGAGATTGTCTAATATTCTAATGCAAAAAAAGTATAACAAAGCATTTCTTTTGTGAGTGAGGAAAATTTGTAAAATTTTTATTAAGTTTTTATTTTTTAGAGGCAAGCCTCTCCCTATGTTGCCCAGGCTGACTACTGGGCTAAAGTGTTTTGAGTAACTGAGATTACAGGCATACACTGCCATGCCTGGCTAAGATTTGTAAACTTTTAATTGAAATTTCTTCATTTATCCCAGAATTTGGTTTCTTGTAATGTTGTTTGACCAGCTTTGTAGAATATACTTTTTAAAATATCTTTTTATTTTAACTTTTAAAAAGCTTTTTGTTTTACAGGAGGAATTGCTGTGGGAAATAAAATACTATCAAGCATAAGTACAAATAAAACTATGTGCCTGGAATGAGTTGCAGCCATTTGTGCCATTTCTGATGATGTTGGGAGGTGTAGAGACTTATTGTCCTTATTGTCCTTATTAAACTGAGGGTGATGATAGATCTATACAAGATGCTCTTTTTTGTTTTGTAACATGAAGTAAAAGGATTTGACAGGGATTTTCCATATGGAGATAATTTTATTTGAAACCATAGCAGGAAATTTTTTTTTTTTGAGTTGGAGTCTCACTCTGCCGCCCAGACTGGGCTCTGGCGATCCTTCTGCCTCAGCCTTCCAAGTAGCTGGAACTACAGGCGTGGGCTACCACACCCGGCTAATTTTTGATTTATTGTAGAGATGAAGTCTCGCCAAGTTGCCCAGGCAGGTCTCGAACCTGTGAGCTCAGGCAACCCACTCACCTCAGCCTCCCAAAGCGCGAGATTACAGGCTGAGCCACCGAGCCCGGCTCATAGCAGGAAATTGATGTTCTAGAGTTGTTATTATGGGACTAGTTATGTTGAGGCTAGAACTGGTCAAGTTAAGTCAACTGTTACTCCAACTACATTTGATTCCTTTCTTGCTTCCCAGTAACTGTTGCCTCTGGGATGCACTAATGGTGGCAAGATAGTGTTCACACTGATAGGAAGAGACTTTCATGTGGTGCAAAGTACATTGAAATTGTCTCTGATGAAATCATGAGGGGAGAAGAGCTGATGAAGAGATAACCTGCTCTCAGAACATGCCTTCTAATTAGAAAAGAAAGAAGAGGGTTATTATTTATGGAACCCCTCCAATGTGTTAAGTAATTCATATGCATTGTTATTTAGTGCCAATCATCCATTGAGGACGATGATTTAACTCTTACTGATGAAAAAATTGAGGGGGTTTACTTAAATCACAAGGTTATAATGTTAAAACCAAAGTATGGACCCATATCTGTCTGATTCCAAAGTCCATATTCTTTTCATCATGCTGCATCTTACTAATTCCCTAAATCAGTTTATGATTTCAGCATTAACATTGGGTATGAGGACATTAATATAAATACAAGAATGATAAAGAAAAGGGTAAATAATGAAGTAGGCTGATATAGCAGGAAGCTATCTGTTCTTTGAGATTTAGAAAATCCTTCAAATGACAGAAAATAGTTGTTGGAGTGTCTGGTAGACTTGGGAGCTTGGGTAACCCAAACCAGGAGGAGTCAAGAAGTTATATAATGCTAATTGAATAATCTGCACCTTAGGTTCCTCTTTAGTCTTTCTTTAATGAAATTGAATTGCTTCTCTCTCCCATTAAACTTTGATGAGGAAAGGTTTGTAGTGATTGTCTAGGTACTGAGGGATTCAGAGAGAAGCCCCAAATATTTCTGTTTAACCTCATCATTTTTAGACACCATCTGGCCACATATGAAATAGTTGTTCCTTTCTCTGATGTCTGCCATGGTCAATTGTAATCAGTTTCAAAGGATTGAATAGGACACCCTAGCAGCAGTTATACCAAGGAGGAACTATTATTATTTTTGTTTAATCTTTTTATTCATGGTTCAAGGATTAAACAAAAATTAGAAATTTGCATGACTTTTACTTTAAGTTTTTTAAGTGAAAACATACTTTAATTGTTCTGATAGTCTTTGGTCAGATAAGACATTTATTTTCTTTATGTTTTACTGAATTTTTGCCAGAAATCTGTCTTTCATAATAGTTTAGAAATAAGGATGCCATATAAATTTTGTGACTGAAATTCGCATTATTAACTGAATAATTTTAAATAAATGAGTTAGGGCCTAACTTGTGAAGGATTATTAATTATTGGTTAAGACCATACTTTTAAAAGCTGGTTTATTGAGGAATAATTGACACATTATGAACCGCACATAATTGAAGTGTACAATTTAAGTTTTGACATATGTATGTACTCGTGAGACTATCATTGCAGACAAGATAGTGAACTTACCCATCATCCCAAAAGCTGTCCTTGTACTTCTGACTCCCTGATCCTATCCCAGACAATTGATCTTCTTGTCACTATATATTAATTTTTATTTCCTAGGATTTTATGTAAATGGAACAATACAGTATGTAGTTATATTTCTTTCACTTACCATACTTACTTGAGATTCAACCCTGTTGTTTAGTGTGTCAGTAGCTGATCTTTATTGCTGAGTAATATTGCACTATATGGATGTACCTCAGTTTATTAATACATTCACCTATTGATAGACATATTGGTTCTTTCCAGTTTTAGCTATTTAAAAATAAGGTTGCTACAAAAATTTGTGTACAAATCTTTGTGTAGACATGTACTTTTATTTCTCTTGGTTAAATACCTAGGAGTAGAATGACTCAATCATGTGGTAGGTATATGCTTAACTTTTAAGGAAACTTTAAAAGTTTAGTTATCCCTAAGTATTTAATACTTTCTGATACTTTTGAGATGATATTTTTAAAATTTACATTTCTGATTCTGATATTGCTAGTATATAGAACTATGTATGATTTATTTTATTTTATTTTATTTTTTTGAGTTGGAGTCTCACTCTGTCGCCCAGACTGGAGTGCAGTGGCCACTCCCTGCCACCGCAGTCTCTACCTGCTGGGCTCTGGCGATCCTTCCGCCTCAGCTTTCCGAGTAGCCAGAACTACAGGTGCACGCTACCATGCTCGGCTGATTTTTGATTTATTGTAGAGCTGAGGTCTTGCTGCCCAGGTGGGTCTTGAACCCGCGGGCTCAGGCAATCCACTCACCTCAGCCTCCCAAAGGTGCGGGATTACAGGCTGAGCCACCGAGCCCGGCTCATGACTGATTTTTATACATTGATCTTCTCTGTCAGTCTGGCTAAGCTCACTTATTAGTCCTAGTAGCTTTTTATAGATTCCATTGGATTTTTTATATAAAGATTATGCCATCTGTGAATACCAACATTTCACTTCTTCCTTTCCAATCTTTAATTTCTTTTTCTTACCTTATTGCACTGACTACGATCTCCAGTATAGGGTTGAAAAGAAATGGTGGCAGCAGACTATCTTGTTTCTGATCTTAGGGGAGAAATAATTTAGTCTTTCACCATTAAATATAATATCTGTAGGCTTTTTTATGTGCTTTTTATTAGTGGGAACATTTTCTTCTGTTCCTTATTTGCTGAGAGTTTATTTTTTTTTTCCTTAATCAAGAATGGATGTTAGTTTTGTCAAATACTTTTCTGAGTCTACTGAGATGATCATATGATTTTTCATTTTTAGTTTGTTTATATGGTAAATTACATTGATTTTAAAATACTGTCATTTGTTGCTTAAAAATGGAGATACTTTCTAAATGTGTTGTTAGGCAATTTTGTTGTTGTGCAAATATATCATAGACTTTGATGATATAGCCTACTATACATGTAGGTTATATGGGATAGCCTATTGCTATACATGTAACTGTATTGAATACCATCGGAAATTGTAACGCAGTGCTAAGTATTTGTGTATCTAGACATATCTAAACGTAGAAAAGGTACTGTTAAAAAGTAGGATATAAGAGATAAAGAATGGTACGCCTGTATAGGGCACTTTACCATGAATAAAGTTGCTAGGACTGGAAGTTGCTCTGGGTGAGTCACTGAGTGAATGTGAATAAATGTGAAGGCCTAGGACATTACTGTATACTACTTTAGAATTTATAAACACTATACACATAGGCTACACTAAATTTTTTTTTTTTTGAGTTGGAGTCTCGCTCCGTCACCCAGTCTGGAGTGCAGTGGCACACTCACGGCCACCCCAGCGTTGACCTGCTGGGCTCTTGCGATCCTTCCACCTCAGCCTTCCAAGTAGCTGGAACTACAGACGTGTGCTACCACACCTGGCTAATTTTTTACTTATTGTAGAGATGAGGTCTCACCAAGTTGCCTGGGCTGGTCTTGAACCCGCAGGCTCAGGCAATCCACTCGCCTTGGCCTCCCAAAGTGCTGGGATTACGGGCTGAGCCACTGAGCCCGGCCTACACTAAATTTATTAAAACATTTTTCTTTCTTTAATAATAAATTAACCTTAGTTTACTGTAACTTTATAATCTCAATTTTTAAAAACATTATGACTCATAATACTTAGCTTAAAACACAAATGTGGTAGGTGGTAGGTGTGGTGGCTCACACCTATAATCCCAGCACTTTGGGAGGCAGAGGCGAGAGGATTATCTGAGCCCAGGGGTTCAGGACCAGTCTGGGGAACTTGATGAGACCTCATCTCTACAATTAAAAAATAAATAAATTAACTGGGTATGGTGGCAAGTTCCTGTGGTTCCAGCTACTTGGAAGGCTGAGGTAGAAGAATCACCAGTGAAAATGAGCACCCCCCCAAAAAAAACCACAGACACATTGTACATCTGTACAAAAATATTTTTCTTTCTTTATATCCTTATTCTGTAACCTTTTTTCTATGTTTCTATTTATCTGTATTTTACTTTTTAAACTTTTTTGTTAAAAACTAAAACCCAAATACACACATTAGCCTAGGCCTACATAGGGACAAGATCTCAAGTATCATTGACTTCCACCTCTACATCTTGTCCCACTAGAAAATCTTCAGGGGCAGTGACATGGTGACAAACTAGAAGAGGAACGAGATGAAAGGAGGAATCCCCTAATTCTTATGAACATTGTACAAGTCTCAGGCTGATCCCTTAACTATGTAGATGTGTAGGACAGATTTGATGCAGCATCATAAAGGCTTAAAAATTTGAGCTAAGAGTTCAACCGTCTTCTACAGGAGACAAAACTAACAGAGTCTGAAGCTAGTTGCTAGTGAAATAAAAAAAATCAAGATTCTTCAGAGGAATTTATCAGAATTCAGAGTCTACACAGACTAATGAAAATGGTATCTAAGACACATTCCAAAATTATCTGACATATAAAGAACCCAGAAAATGTGACCCATTTTAAAGGGGAAAATAAATGAAACATCTCAATCTCAAAATGACTCAGATGCTTGTATTATCAGACAAAAACTTTGTCACCTATAATAACTATGCTTATTGAGGTAAAGAAAAAGTCACTCAAAATGACTGAAAAGATTAGACATCTCAACAGAGAAAGAAAAGTTTACTTTAAAATGAGAATTTCGGCTGGGCGTGGTGACTGAAACCTGTATTCCCAGCACTTTAGGAGGCTGAGGTGAGAAGATTGCCTGAGCCCATGGGCTCAAGAACAGCCTGGGCAACTTGGTGAGACCTCATCTCTATAATAAATAAAAAAATTAGCAGGGTGTGGTAGTGCATGCTGGTAGCTCCAGCTACTTGGAAGGCTGAGGCAGAAGGATCTCTCTGTTGAGGCTGTGGTGGCCGTGAGTGTGCCATTGCACTCTAGCCCTGGACAACGGAGTGAGACTCCAACTCAAAAAAAAAAAAAAAAAAAAAAAAAGAATTTCAGGCTACACAGTGTAACCTGAAATTATGGGCTACAGTGCCTCATGCCTGTAATGACAGCACTTTGGGAGCCCATGGCAGGAGGATCACTTGAAACCAGGAGTTTGAGACCAGCCTGGACAACGTTGTGAAACTTTGTCTCTACAAAAAATAAAAAAAAATTGCTGGGTGTGGTGGCATGTACCTATAGTCTCAGCTACTTGGGAGGCTGAGGTAGAAGGAGCACCTGAGCCCTGAAGGTTGAGGCTGTAGTGTCCCTTGATCATGCCACTGCACTCTAGCCTGGGCAACAGAGTGAGACACATCTTAAAGGAAACCAAACAAATAAAAACAATAAGAAAGTATAGTATAGTAAATACATAAACCAGTAACATAGTCATTTACTATCATTATCAAGTATAATGTACTGTACATATTGTATGTGCTATACATTGACGGGACTAGCAATACAGCAGGTTTGTTTATATCACTGTCACCACAGACAGTTGAGTAATGGGTTATGCTAAAATGTTAAGATGGCTACTGTGTCTCTAGGTGATAAGAATTTTTCAGCTCCATTATAATCTTATGGGACCACCATAGTATATGCAATGTGTCACTGACTGAAATGTCAACATAGAGTACATGACTGTGTTAAAAGTAACCTTGCATTCTTGGGATAAACCCCACTTGGTTCTGACATATTTTTAAAATATATTGTTGGAATTGATTTTCTAAAATTTTGTTTAAAAATTTTGCATTTGTGATTATGAGTGATACTGGTTTGAGGTTTTTTTTTTTTTTAATATCTTTGTTTTTGGTATCAGGGTAATGCCAGAAACTTTGAATGAGTTGGAGTATGTCCCTCTTTCTTCAGTTTTCTGGAACAGTTTGTTTAGAGTTGGTATTTTTTTCTTAAATGTTCAGTAGAATTTACTAGTGAATTTATGTGGTCTGGTGTTTTCTTTGTGGGAAGGTTTTTAAGTACAAATTTAATTTTTTTATTGAATATAAGGCTATTTGAGTTATTTATTTATTCTTGCTTGAGCCTTGGTAGTTTGTATCTTTCATGGAATTTGGTATATTATTGCCAATAATATTACCTTACTATCTTTTTAAAAGCTGCAGAATTTGGTGATGTCCTCTCATTCTGATTACATATGTTATCAGTCCCAGTGTATGTTATTATTATTTATAAACAATTGAGTATCTTTTAAATTATAAGGGTAAATCTTTATATTTACCCATGTAGTTAGTTACCTTTTTTGGTGCTCTTCATTTCTTTGTGTAGATTCACATTTGCAGCTATTACCATTTTCTTTCTGTTTTTATGACTTCTTTTTAACATTTTTGGTAATGCAGACTTTTAGACATCTGAAAAAATTTGTATTTCACCTTTGTTTTTAAAAGATGTATTTGCTGGGTAAAGAAATCTAGGTTGACATTTTTTTTTCTATCAGTGTTATAAAGATATTGACTTATTGTCTTGAACCTCATTGGTTTCTGACAAGAAATCTGTTAACATCCTTATCTCTGTTTATTTGTATTTAGTGTATCTTTTTTCCCCCTGGATATCTTTAATATTTTCCCTTTAAACTAGTTTAAACTAGCAAATTGATTGTGATGTGTACAGTTTTCTTTCTTTTTTTTGTGATTGGTGTCATTGAACTTACTGGGTTTATGATTTTACAGTTTTCATCAAATTTGGAAAATTTTTGGCTTTCATATCTTCAAATATTTTTTTCTTTCCCTACTTCTTTCCATTGTATACTTCAACTGCATATGTATTACATTGTTTGAGGTTGTTCCACAGCCCACTGATGCTCTGTTTGTTTTTGTTCTGGCAATCTGCTGCTTTTAAGATACATTGACTGAGTGCAGTGGCTCATGCCTGTAATCCCAACACTTTGGGAGGCCAAGGTGAAAGTGCCTGAGCCCAGGGGTTTGAAACCAGCTGGGTAGCTTGATGAGATCTTGACTCTACATAATAAATACAAAAATTAGCCAGGAGAACTTGAATCCTGCCATCCTGCTCTCCTTTACGGACACTATGAGCTTCACCACTCGTTCCGCCACCTTCTCTGCCAACTACCGGACCCTGGGCTCCATTTAGCCACCCATTGTCTGGCCCACCAGCAGCATGGCCAGCGTCTATGCAGGCACCAGGGACTTGGGCTCCCAGATCTCTGCGTCCTGCTTCACCAGCTTCCAGGGTGACTGGGGGTCTGAGGGCCTGGTTGTGGGATGGTTGGAGATCTGGGGGGCATCCAGAGCAAGGAGACCATGCAAGAGCTGAACGACCACCTGGCCTCCTACTTGGACAGGGTGAAGAGCCTGGAGACCCCGAATCAGAGACTGGAGAACAAAATTAGGGAACACCTGGAGAAGAAGGGTCACTAGGTCAGAGACTGGGGCCATTACTTCAAGACCATCGAGGACCTGAGGGCTCAGATCTTTGCAACTTCTGTGGACAATGCCCACATTGTTCTGAAGATTGACAAAGCCATCTTGCTGATGACTTCAGAGTCAGGTATGAGACAGAGCTGGCTATGTGCCAGTCTGTAGAGAGTGACATCAGTGAGCTCTGCAAGGTCATTGATGGCACCAGTGTCACCCGGCTGCACCTGGAGACAGATTGAAGCTCTCAAGGAGAGCTGCTATTCATGAAGAAGAACCACATGTAGGAAGTAAAAGGCCTACAAGTCCAGATTGCCAGCTTTGGGTTGACCGTGGAGATAGACACTGCAAATCTCAGAACCTCAGCAAGATCATGGTGGACATCCGGGCCCAGCATGATGAGCTGGCTCAAGAACCGAGAGGAGCTGGACATGAAGCTTGTACCAGAAGATCGAGGAGAGCACCACAGTGGTCACCACGTAGTCTGCCGAGATCAGAGCTGCTGAGATGTTGCTCATGGAGCTGAGATGTGCAGTGCAGTTCTTGGGGACTGTCCTGGACTTGATGAGAAATCTGAAGTCCAGCTTGGGGAATAGCCTGAGGGAGGTGGAGGCCTGCTATGCCATGCAGATGGAGCAGCCCAACAGTGGCCTGCTACACCTGGAGTCCAAGCTGGCACAGACCCAGGCAGAGGGCCAGTGTCAGGTCCAGGAGTACAAGGCCCTGCAGTACATCAGTGTCAAGCTGGAGCCTAAAATCGCCTTCTACCACCACCTGCTGGAGGTCGGGGAGGACTTCAGTCTTGGTGATGCCCTGGACAGCAGCAGCTCCATTCAGACGGTCCAAACGACCACCACTGACAGGATAGTGGAGGGCAAAGTGGTGTCTGAGCAATGACACCAAAGTTCTGAAGCACTGAGGTGATGGGAGCAGGGTACCCTTTGGGAGAGCAGGAGATCAATAAAAAGTTCAGAGGTTAAAAGAAAAATTAGCTGAGTGTGGCGGTACTCATCTGTAGTCTAGCTACTTTGAAGGCTGGGGCTGAAGTTGTGGCTGCGGTGACTGTGATCGTGCCTCTGCACTCCAGCCTAGGTGACAGAGCGAGACTCCAATTCAAAAGAAACAAACAAACAAATAAACATTTTTTGCTTGATGATTTGATACAGAAAACTTTTCTTTCATTCCGAATTTAAGTTTTGTACAGCTGAATACAAAGAGGAAGAAAAAGTACCAAAACCAAACTTGTGATTCTGTGTTCATGTGGCATAAACCAGTTTTATGCGTAACATGTTGTGGCCGTTTTTAAGTTCCCTTTAGAAAAATATGAATTTTGGTCGGTTGCGATGGCTCAAGCCTGTAATCCCAGCACTTTGCGAGGCTGAGATAAGTGGATTGCCTGAGCCCATGAGTTTGAGAACAGCCTGGGCCCCTTGGTGAGACCTCATGTCTACGATAAATCAAAAAATTAGCTGGGCATGGTAGCTCACGCCTGTAGTTCCAGCGACTTGGAAGGCTGAGGTGGAAGGATTGCCCGAGCCCAGCAGGTTGATGCTGGGGTGGCCATGAGCATGCTACTTCATTCTAGCCTGGGTGATGGAGTGAGATTTCAACTAAAAAAAAAAAAAAGAATTTTGTACTTTTATAATTGTTTCCTGTTAATGCATGGGTTGAAATCACTAGAATCAACTTCCTTCTTGAAGAAATAGAGGAGAAGAAAGAGATGAATAGAGTTCAGTGTGGAGGGTTGCAAAGAAAAACGAATCACAGGAAACTCCAAATAAGAATACATGATGAATCTTTCTGAAACTGGCATCCAGCTGTTATGTAGCTTCCCCAGAACTGTTTGAAAAACAGCCCTTTGGAGCTTTTTTTGTTTTGTTTCATAGCCAGGCGTTTCATGTAGTGATGGAAATTTAGCATCTTTTTAAATTCATTAATTAAAGAGAAAAAACAAAAGAGAAAAAACTTGCACCTCAACAAACTTTTCAGAAGAGATATACACATACACACACACATATACACATATACTTGTATATATAAATATATCTTGTACTGTGTGTATGTACTGAATAGTTGTAGTATATAGATAAATAAGTAAATATGTATACATACACACACACCTGAAAGAGGTAGAAAGAGAATCAAACAAAATGTATAGAAACAAATTAGCTGGGCATTTAAACTAAGCTGTGATTCACTCAGAGTTTAAACAAATCTCAAATTTCACATTTTGATATTGGTAGAGGGGCAAAACAACAAATAGTACATTTCTCAACTTCACTAATAAAATGTGGGAAGACCTCATTGACTACGACAGTATAGATCAATGCTAAATAAAGCTTTAAATCAATAGTGATTATTGCATATACCTAATACATTGCTGGGAGCTGATTATTGCTACATCTGACTTCAGTATAGAGTTTAGTCATAGCTTCTCCACTCCCAATATTGTGAGTTTAGTGTGGAGAGTTGCAAAGAGAAACAAACCCCTCAAAACTCCAAATAACAAAAATAGCATTAATAACTAATAAAAAATAAGGGATATATAAACTGATTTTAACTAAGGGATCATTGGTTCTGATTTGGATTCATCTTTGTACTAAATAAAACCTCATTTTAGAACTGATTCTTATATCCCTAATACAGTTTAAAATTATATTTACCTCAGCCTTTTTCCTTTTCATATGCAAATATATCACTTTTCATTATCTTAAGAGTGTCTATCTTGAAGTCTGTGAGGTTGGATTTCGGACACCAGAAATTAGTGAAGAAAAAGTGCCTGTCTCTTTGAGTACAAGGCTAAGTAAAGGAGGTGCAGGTAGGGCCAAAAACCGTTAGGGGAGGGAAGTTGGGGCAGAGTGACAGGCAAGAGGCTCCAAGTGGTGAAACAAGCACAAAGGGTCCCTTGGCAGCAGGCTGGCTCCCTTGTCCTTGAGGTCTAGTGTGTCTTGATTTTTTTTCAGTCTTTTTTCCCTCCTTTCCCCCCCCCATTTTGGATACTTTCTATTGCTGTATCTTCAGGTTCATTAATTTTTTTAAAATTCTGCAGTGTCTACTCTGTTGTTAGTCCCATCCAATGTAGTTTTCATCTTAGGCAT
Organism: Cephalopachus bancanus; assembly: GCA_027257055.1. Lineage (NCBI taxonomy): Eukaryota > Metazoa > Chordata > Mammalia > Primates > Tarsiidae > Cephalopachus > Cephalopachus bancanus. The sequence goes on along the minus strand of JAPVLO010000163.1, from coordinate 2,975,549 downwards.
CATAGTTTTTATCTCTAGAAGTTTAATTTGGGGATCTTTCAAATATTCCCCATGTCTCTTAACATGTTCAATCTTTCCTTTAGCTTCTTAAACATATGAAATACAGTTCTAGTACTTTCCTGTCCTTTATTCTTGTTCTCATATATTTATATCATCCTCAAACCACCCCCCCTCCCGCTATCTCTTTCTTGTACACAACCACACATATCCTGTTTGGTTAAGAACTAATGGACTGGGATGAGGTGGCTTACACCTGTAATCCCAGTGCTTTGGGAGGCTTGAGGTAGAGGGTCATTTGAGGACAGAAATTCAAAGTCAGCCTGGGCAACATACCCTGTCTCTACAAAAATAAAATAAAATAAAAATAAAATAAATGAAATAAAATAAAATAAATAAAATAAAAAAATAAAATAAAAACAAAACCGGTCACGTTGGCACAAACCTGTAGTCTTAGCTGCTTGGGAGGATTAAGGCAGGAAGATCACTTGAGCCCAAGAGTTTAGGGCTGCAGTGAGCTATGCTTGTGCCACTGCCCTCTAGACTGGGTGACAAAGTAAGACTCTGTGTCCAAAAAAAGCAAGATAATTATTTCCTGATTTTGTATATTTGGAAATAGACTTAAGAAAGTTAGATAGTTTGGTCTGGTCAAGGTAAGTTAATATTCAGACTTAAGTCTAAGTTTTTCTAATTGCATGCCTTATGCTTTTTCCATCACTCTGGCTTCTAACCTGAGGGAAGACAAGTATATACTACAATAGAGGAAAGTGTAGAGAAGGCATCATAATAAAGAAGAATTGTGTAGGTTATAAAAAACTTCCAAGGATGCAGGGAACATTTGGAATGAATCTTAAAGGATGGGTAAGATTTTGGAGGTCTCTATAAGAAGAATGAAGCATTGGAGGACAAGAATGTATTGTAGTACATGGGGATGGAAGAGTGGAGCAGGTGTTTGGCTGAATTGGATATGAATATGGAATATGATATGAGAGGTTTGGCTGAATTGTGGAATATTTTTGATGTATGGCTTTAATACAGCTACGTCTCTTCAGCAACTATGCTTCTGATCCTGGAAAGGTGTCTTTTAAAATATCCTTTCATTGCTTAATACAGTTGCTTCTCGGCTTATGATGAGATTACATCCTGATGAACCCATCTTAAGTTGAAAATGTATTTAATACACCTAACTTACTGAACATCTTATCTTACTCTAGTCTTACTTAAATATGTTCAGAACAGTTATATTAGCCTACGGTTTGGCAAAATCACTTAACACAAAGCTTGTTTTATAATAAAGTGTTGAATATCTCATGTAGTCTATTAAATGCTATACTGAAAGTGGAAAAGAGAATGGTTGGATCAATCCTTGAAGTACAGTTTCTACTGAACATGTATAGCTTTTGCACCATTGCAAAATTGTTAAGTTGAACCATTGTAAGTCAGGCTGTAATTCACAGGTTTATTGATTGATAATGTTTTCTTACCGTAGCAGCCTTAGTTTTACTTACTAGTACTTGTGATTGTATTGCTTATTATATAGGAAGTCCTAAATCCTGTGTTCATAAAATTCTTTCCACAGAAGTCAGCATACTTTTTGCTAATTAATTTATTGATTGTCTCAGCCATTGGCTTACCATACCCAAAGAATATCCCACTTCCTTAAGCATCCAGAATCCTGCTTCAGTTTAAGGGTCATTGTGTGATCTTGTACTGTGCTAATGAAAGGAATGCTCAGATGATAGGGTTGTGGGCAGAGCCCTGGCCTGGTTCTCTGGGACTTTTTAACTTCTGGCCAGTAGGGAGGAGTACATGTGGTACTGTCCTTGAACTCAAAACTGCCCACCACATGCAGAATTTGCTCTGACACTGCAAATGCTCAGTTGGACTCATTGTAATCTTTATATCTCAAAGAAATTGAGAACTGAGATTTCAAATGGGTTTCATTGAATTTTGATCATTAATCATTAAAAAATAATTAATGAAAAATATCTGTTAAAATGGCCTCTTCCTGCAGTACTTTTAATTGTCGTAACCCACATCTTTTTACTCTTGAATTCTGGCAAGTGCTCTTTCCTGAGCTCCCTGAAGTGATTGTCAGTGGTTTGAGTTTAATCAAAGAGTACATTGCCCTTTGTTATCCCCTCTCTACCCTCATGATCTTCTTGTTAATGCAGCTTCAAAGAGAAAAGATGAAAATGATGATTTTTGTTAACTCCTAATGGGTGACTACTTAGAAGGACATGATGGAGGGCCGGGCGTGGTGACTCAAGTTTGTAATCCCAGCACTTTGGGAAGCTGAGGTGAGAGGATTGATTGCCTGATCCCACGGATTCAAGAACAGCCTGGGAAACTTGGTGAGACCTCATTTCTACAATAAATCAAAAAATTAGCTGGGCAAGGTAGTGCACACCTGTAATTCTGGCTACTTGGAAGGCTGAGGCAGAAGGATTGCCTGAGCCCAGCAGGTCGATAGTGAAGTGGCCATGAGTGTGCCACTGCACTCCAGCCTGGGCGATGGCATGAGACTCCAACTCAAAAAATAAAAAATAAATAAAAGGACATGATAGAACCTAGCAGATTTTCAATGGCAAAAGTTGAGTCTAGAATTTTTAATTTATTTTATTTATTTTTGAGTTGAAATCTCACTCTGTCACCTCGACTAGAGTGCAGTGGCACAATCATGGCCACTATAGCCTTGAGCTTCTGGGCTCGTGATCCTTTTTCTTCAGCCTTTCAGGTAGATGGAGCTACGGGTGCATGCCTTCATGTCCAGCTAATTTTTTGATTTATTGTAGAGACAAGGTCTTGCCAAGTTGCCCGGGCTGGTCTCGATCTCCTGGGCTCAGGCAGTTCTCTTGCCTCCACCTCCCAAGTGCTGGGATTACAGATGGGAGCCGCTGTGCCTGGCTGAGTCTAGAATTCAAAGACTATGTATGTTTTTACGTGTATTCTATAGCCTTGTTTGTTTTTCACTTGTGGTTTTAAAAAATTAAATATTGAGAACTTACAAAATAATGTATGTAAAATATGTACATGCTTACACACACACACACACACACACACACACACACACACACACACACACAGGACAATGAGTACCCAGTGTATGCAACTACTAGATTAAGAAAAAAAAATTTTCATTGCTATTGAGCGTTGAAGAACTCTGCATCTTTCCCCTTTCTGAGGTAGTCTGAATTTTGTGTTTTCTTTGTACTTGAATCAAATAGTCCATATCTCTAAACTGTGGTTTAATTTTTCATGTTTTTTACATTTATAAGATGTAATCACAGTGCAGACATTTTTTCTGCAATTTGTTTTTTTTCTCTCATTACATTATATGTGTTTGCTTTGGTCATATTTTGCAAATAATCCTGGGCTGCTTTCACATAGGAGCATAATTTTATTTCATAATAATTCCCTTTATTAGTCTCAGAAAATATGATTCATGTTTCTGCCTTGTAAATGAAAATGGTTTCTGATTGGCTAAAAAGAAACCAGTTCCTTTAAGGCATTCCATCTCCAAGTGCTCCACTATCCTCCAGACCCTATTGTAGGGCCAAACCTTAGACTGGACCGGAGTCCTTCAGGGGGATGTTTTATTTGTCCTGTTTTTTCTTCTTTTTCTTCAGGCAGGCTGGGATACTTCTCATGCCCCAAAAAGGTGTGGCCTAGTGGTTCTTTACCCTGGTTGTCTGTAAAAATCACCTGAGGTGCTTTAAGAATACCCATGCCTGTGTGCAAACACTGATCAATTATATTAGAATATCTCCCTTAAATAGAATTAAGTTAGGATATTTCTGTCTTTTGCCTGTTTTTACATTTAAAAATTTTAAATTTTGTTTTAATTGATTGCTTCTTTTATATTAATTTGTAGGTCTTTACATATTCTATATATTAATCCTTGGACTCTAATTAGTGTTATAAATATTTTTTCCCAGTCTGTTGATTTTTCTTTGTGTATGATTCTTTTGGCTTACAGAAATTTTGGGTTTTTAAAATTGGAATCTTTGTCGTTATTGCTTCAGTGTTGTAGGTCTTAACTAAGGAGACTTTCATTACCCCTAGGTTTCATGCAAATTTTTACTATATTTTCTTTTACCATATTTATAATTTTACTTCCACCATTTAGCATTTTAATCCAACTGCAGTTTATTTTTTATATGTAATAAGAATCTAACTTTTCTTCAAACAGCCAGTTGTCTCATTATCATTTGAGTAGTTCTCCATCCTACTGATTTGAAATACCTTTTTTATAATTTCCCAAGGGTCTGTTTCTAGACTTTTTGTTTTTTCCTAATGATGCCTTTGCCTATTTTCAGCTAAATATCATCACCTAATATACCATAGTATGTTTTTCATCTAATAGAATGAATCTTTTTTCATTATAGGTACTCTTCTTTTGCACACATTTCTCATCTATTTTGTGCATTTTTCCTCTTCCTTTTGATTTTAAAAATTATTTTATTAATGTGCAATTCACCTAGTACTAGCCATTTAAATAGAAAAATTCTAGTGAGTATGAATAGTACTTATTGTGATTTTGATTTGCTTTTCCCTAATGCATCTTTCCATAGTTTGTTGGTCATCCGTTTATCTTTGGAGAAATGTATATTCAGATCCTTTGTCCATTTTCTTTTTTGGTGGAGATGGGGTTTCACTATGTTGCCCAGGCTGGTCTCAAGCAGTCCTTTCACTTCAGCCTCCTAAAGTGCTGAGATTATAGGCATGAGCCACCATGCCCTGCCCTTATCTTCCATCTGATTTTTAAGATGAGCTTCTTAGTTTCTATAAAAAAGTCATAATTGGAATTTGTGATCATATTGACTTTTTTTTTTACTCACTTGCAGTTGACATCTTTATAATATTGAGTCTTTATGGTCAAAAGCAGAGTTTGTTTATTTGTTTAGGTCTCCTTTATGTTTTTAAAATAACTTTTAAATTCAAATTAGGTTTATACCTTATTAACTTTATTTCTAGGTATTTTGTGATTTTGGTTCCTACTTAGAATTGATCTTTTTTTTTCTCACATTTTCAAATTTATTGTTATTGCCATAAAGGAATGTTATTGACAATTTATTTGTTGGTTTTGAGTCTGCCCTTTCTGCCATTCTTGCTGAAATCTTACTAGTCTTAATAATTTGTGAGTATATCCTTTTAGGTGTTCTAGATACATAGTCATTATATCTGTAAATTATAAAAACTTTCCAATGTTTATTCATCTTACTTCCTTTTCTGATTATGTTGGCTAGGGCTGCTCTAGCACAGTGTAGAGTTGTCGGTAGTATCTTGACCTAACTTTAATGGGAATGTCAGTAATGTTATACTGTTAAATATGATGTTTTCTGTTTCTGAGAGGCAGATATATATATATATATATATATATATATATATATATATATATATATATATATGAAAATATAGTTTATTTTAAAGTAAATTAGAGAAAGAAAGAGGAGATTTACCTCTCCAAGACAGAGAAGGAAGTCAAAGCCAGGAAGCCTGGTGACAGCCACAGCTCAAAGAGCACATGGCCACACCAGAGTCTAGGAAGGCAATGGGTGGTGTGTGTGTGTGTGTGTGTGTGTGTGTGTGTGTGTGTGTGTGTGTGTGTGTGTGTGTTTTTAGCTGGAGTCTCACTCTGTCACCCAGACTGGGGTGCAGTGGCACGTTCCTGGCCACTGCAGCCTCGACCTGCTGGGCTCCGACAATCTTTCTGCCTCAGCCTTCCAAGTAGCCGGAACTACAGGCACACGCTACTACGCCCGGCTAATTTTTTTTTATTTATTGTAGAGACGAGGTCTTGCCAAGTTTTCTGGGTGGGTCTCAAACCCGTGGGCTCAGGCAATCCACTCTCCTCAGCCTCCCAAAGTGCTGGGATTATAGACTGAGCCACCGAGCCTGGCCGGTGTATTTTTTAAATTAAGGAAGTTTCCTATTATTTCTTTAGTAACTATTATTTTTAGATGTTGTGTAATACTAGCTGGTGATAAATTTTATCATGTTCTTCTTGGGTATTTGTTAAGTCGATATTCCCAAATTGCTATGTAGTGAATTATATATATATATATATATATATATATATATATTTTTTTTTTTTTTTTTGAGTTGGAGTCTCACTCTGTCACCCAGACTGGAGTACAGTGGCCGCTCCCGGCCACCGCAGCCTCGACCTGCTGGCCTCCGGCGATCCTTCTGCCTCAGCCTTCCAATACCAAGTAGCCAGAATTACAGGCGTGCGCTACCACGCCCGGCTAATTTTTTGATTTATTGTAGAGGTGAGGTCTCGCCAAATTACCCAGGCAGGTCTCGAACCCGCAGGCTCAGGCAATCCACATACCTCAGCCTCCCAAAGTGCGGGATTATAGGCTGAGCCACTGAGCCCGACTGTGAATTATATTAATAGATACACTCTTTTTTGTTGTTGTTGTTGAGTTGAAGTCTCACTCGGTCTCCCAGACTGGAGTGCAGTGCCGCTCCCGGCCACCGCAGCCTCGCCTGCTGGGCTCCGGCGATCCTTCCGCCTCAGCCTTCCAAGTAGCTGGAATTACAGGCACGCACTACCACGCCTGGCTGATTTTTTGATTTATTGTAGAGATGAGGTCTCGCTGCCCAGGCGGGTCTCTAACCCGCGGGCTCAGGCAATCCACTCACCTCAGCCTCCCAAAGGCGCGGGATTACAGGCTGAGCCACCGAGCCCGGCTGATAGACTCTTTTAGAATATGCTTGCTTGAGCATAATCTTCAATATATTGTGGAGATTCAATTTTTAAATATTTTATTTAGAACTTTTGCATCCATATTCATAAATGAGATTAGCTTGTTTTTTGGGGTTTTTTTTTTTTTTTTTTGCTTTCCTTGTTTGGCTTTTCAATCTAGAGCAGGGGTCCCCAATCTTTGGGCCATGGACTGGAACCTGGGCCACTGTACAGCAGGAGGTGAGCAGCAGGCAAGCTAGCGAAGCTTCACCTGTATTTACAGCCACTCTCCATCGCTCACATTACTTGCTGCCTGAGTTCTGTCTTCTTAAGATCATCTGCGGCATTAGATTCTCAAACACAAGCCCTATTGTGAACTGTGCATGAGAGGGATCTAGGTTGCATGTTTCTTATGAGAATCTAATGCCTGATGATCTGAGGTGGAGCTGATGCTAGTGCTGGGGAGTGACTGCAAATACAGATTAATATTAGCAGTGAGATTTGACTGCACAGAGACCATAATAACTCAGTTGCTTGCAGGCTGATATTAAAACTGTATCAGTGAGTGGCAAGTGAGTTGATATGCTTCAGTTGTACAGCTGCATCTGGTGGCAGGCTTTAAGTCAGAATCCAACACCTATTTTAGTCCCTGCATGGCCCGCCTTTTATTTTATTTTATTTTTTATATTTTATTTTATTTATTTATTTATTTTTTTGAGTTGGAGTTTCACTCTGTTGCCCAGGCTGGAGTGTGGTGGCACGTACACGGCCACCGCAGCTTTGACCTGCTGGGCTCGGGTGATCCTTCTGCCTCAGCCTTCCAAGTAGCTAGAACTACAGGCATGTGCCACCATACCCAGCTAATTTTCTGATTTATTGTAGGCTGGTTTCGAACCCCTGGACTCAGGAAATCCTCTCACCTCAAGCCTATCAAAGTGCTAGGATTACAGGCTTGAGCCACTGCGCCTGGCCCCATTAATTTTATTTACCACTTCTGTCTATGCTTCTTTTTTTAAAAAAATGGTGAACTATGTAATTATTTCACTATATGTTACAATGTAATAATAATAGAAATAAAGTGCACAGTAAATGTTATGTATTTGAATCATCCTGAAACCATCCCCGTCCCCTGGTCTATGGAAAAATTGTCTTCCATGAAACTGGTCCCTGATGCCAAAAAGATTGAGGACCGCTGATCTAGCGTATACGTAACGTATAGCATTTTAAGGAATTTTTCATCTTATTCTATGCTTTGGCATAGTTTACCTAATTGGGAAGCAAGATACTTGCCTTTACATTTGATTATTATATAGTATGTATTCATACTTACATATTTTACCTTTTTGCAATTCAGCCTACTGATCTTTTTTCTGGTTTCATATTTTGTAGTTGCTTCCATCAAGTTTGATTTGAGGTAGATGATGTATAAGGTTCTAATTCATTTCTTTTCCCTGTATGGTTCCATTGTTTCAGTACCGTTAAGTGAGAAATCTTTTTTCCATTTATCTGAAAAGCACTACCTTTATCTTAAGCTAAATATTTATAAATCTGGATTTATTTCTTAGCTGTGTGAGCATCTTTTAATGGTAATCACTGGTAAACTCATTTGAAAACTAAATTGAAAGGCAAGATTTTTTTTAGCTTTCAGAGTTAATACATTTTTATTAATCAGGCCCTATTCTAGATTTTTCACTCTGTATATTTATACTCTACTGCCTTTCTTGGAAAAGTTGTTTGAGGTCATTGGAGACAAATTTTCACTGAATCTCCTGAGCATGGTTATAGTGGTATTAATTTTCTCTGGCTGCCATAACAAAGTATCACATACTGAATGACTTAAACAACAGAAATGTATTGTCTCACAGTTCTGAAGGCTAGAAGCCTGAAATCAAGGTGTTGGCAGGGTTGGTTCTTTATGAAGCTATAAAGAAGAACCTGTTGCATATCTCTCTCCTAGCTTCTGGTGGCTGCTTGCAATCTTTGGCATTTGGCTTGTAGAAGCATCATCCTGATTGTGCCTTCATCTTCACATGGCATTCTATGTGTCTATCTTTATCCAAATTTTCCCTTGTAAGGACACCAATCATGTTGATTTAGGGGCTCACTCTACTCTAGTATGACTTCGTCTTAACTAAGTACATCTGCAGTGACCCTGTTTCCAAATTAGTTCGTGATACTTTGGGTTTAGGATTTCAACATACAAATGTTTGAGCATACACAATTTAACCTATATAATAATAAATGATTAGTGTTTTTCACTAGCTTTATTTCTTTGGTTAGTTCTAGTTTATACCTTTCTTTTATCTCGTGGAGATATTGCCTGCTTGTTTATATTTGTACTCTCTTATTTAGCAAACGTCTATGAGTTCTACCATATACAACTCCGGTTCTAGACACTGTAGATATAGTGATGACAAGGTTTCTGTTCTCATGGAGCTTAGAATGAGGGGATATGGACATTGACCATGTATACAAATAAGTGACCAAGAGTGTTTCAGGGAGTAGCAAGTACTTTGAAGGAAATATAACAATGTGCTGGGCTAGAAAGGGACTGCAGAAGACTCATTTAGATCCTGGTTTCTCAACCTCAGCACTATTGACATTTTAGACTGAATAATTCTTTGTTGAGGGAAGAGAGCTATCCTGTATTGTAGGAAGTTTAGCAGCATCCCTGGCCTCTACCGTTAGATACTGTGGTACTTCCCCAGTTGTGACAGCTAAAAATGTCACCAGATGTCAAATGTCCCAGGGTGGGGTGGGGAGGCAAAATTGCCTCAGTGTAGACCCACTAGCTTTTAGGTTGAGTGGTCATGGAAGACTTTGTTTATTATCTCTGCAGAAGAGAAAATTTTTTTCCAATTCAGGTAAGAATTTCATAGAACAGTAGAGTTCTATTCTATCTATTTGTTCAGCTAGTTTGATTTTTTTATACCTGACAGACTGAAACTACAAAGTGAATTAGATGTGCTTAGATGTTAAAGCAGTCCCTCCTGCTAAACAGATGATGACAGTGAAATTACCTGAGCTGTCTTGTCTAAAAAAGTTACATTTAGTAGCCTTACCCACACCAGTGTCCTTATCAGTATTTTGTGAATATTTGTAAGGGCATCTCCTGGAAGTAGGCATCTAAGGAATGTAAGAAGTAGTGGTCTGTTCAGTTCACTCCTGGAAGCTTAGTTCAGTGCTTCTCAATCTTTAACTAGCATCAGAGTCGTCAGGAGAGTGTGTGACAACACAGATACTAGTACCCTACTCCTAGAGACTCTGATTCAGTAGGTTTGTGATGAGGCCTGGTAATTTACATTTTGAACATGCTCTCGAGTTCTGCTGGTCTATTTGTTGTACAACACTAACCAGATAGTTACGTTCATTTTTTTCTACCTTTACTTATTTACTGAGCATAATTCTTTTGTATGGAAGACCTGGAACATAGCAGAAGTACTTCTGTATAATGAGAACTGTCCTGACTCTTCCATAGGATGTCCTCTTATGCACAGCAAATCCGCCTGGAGGAAATAAGGATTGGGCTAATAGTGTTTAGAAGCAGCTCTAGTTTGAAAACGGTTAATGTGAGAGGTCTTGACTAGAAATGGATGAATTGAATGTGGTTCTGCTATAGGGTGACCTTCACTGACTGAGAACTTAGAATTCATGGGAGAGAGAAGCTTCATGAAGATAGATGGTCCCGAGGCCTGAAGAACACACACTTAGTCTCCCGGAGCTGACTAAAGGGATTCTAACTCCTGGCAAGATGGAGATTCTGAGCTGGAAGAAATCTTAGGTCCTCATCCCTAACAACTGATTTAGACTTCTTCAAAGTATTTAAGGTCTTCAGAGATTTTTGAATCTACCTTCTAGAATCTTTGGCTTTTAAAGTGACGGATGAACTAAAGACTAAGAAACAGTAGATCAAAGAACGGCTATGTTCCTCAGTGGGGAGAACTGGAGAATATGTTGTTTTGGAGAAGCTTATTTGAGATAGCCATTGTATTCTGGGGAAATTAAAAAAAATAAAAAAAAATTGTACATGACTTATGTAAAAGAATTAAAAAATAAAAAATATACCACAATTTTTATTTGTTGTACCAGAGTTTTCTAATGAATTATTACTGGGATATAATAAAGAGGCTATTAATTTTTACATACTGTTTTTGGATACTGTTGAACTTACATCCTGATACTTTTTCAGTTGTATTGGATTCTCTAGGTAGATAGTGATTTTACTAATAATTGATAATTTTATCTCATTTCTAGTATTTATATCACTTTTTTGTTATGTAGCAATGACAAGCTTCTTTAGAACATTATTGAACAACAAATAGCAGTCTTTCTCTAGTCTTAATAGGAGTACCACTAGTGCTTTAACAGTATTTGTATATTATTTTCTGTTGCTAATTTTTGTTTGAACTTTTTTCTTTTTAGCTTTTATTTTTAAATTAAACTTTTTGTTTCGAGACACTTGTAGACTCACATGCAGTAGTAAGAAATAATGCAGATAAAATGAAAAAAATAATGCAGAGAAATCCCATGTTCACCTAGTTTTCTCTTGTGTAACTATTGTACAGTATCACAACCAGGAAATTGCACATACCTTATACTTTACCAGTTTCACTTGTACTCTGTATTCAGATTTTACCAGTTTTACTTATATTCATTTGTGCGTGTGTGTGTGTTCTGTCACATCTGTAGATTTGTGTGATCATCACCACAGTCAAGATATGGAATAGTTCCATCACAAAGATCTCTCTTGCCACCCTTTCATAGCCATAGTCATTCATTTTCCTCCCTGACCCCAGGTAACTGCTAAATTTTTCTCCTTCTCTATAACTTTGTCATTTCAAGAATGCTATATATAACTGGGCGTGGTAGCGCGTGCCTGTAGTTCCAGCTACTTGGAAGTCTGAAGCGGAAGGATTGCCGGAGCCCAGCAGGTCAAGGCTGTGGTGGCCAGGAGCGTGCCACTGCATTCCAGTCTGGGCGACAGAGTGAGACTCCAACTAAAAAAAAAAAAAAAAAAAGAATGCTATAGAAATGGAATCATAGTGCATCAGTTCCCAACCTTTTTGGCTTCAGGAACTGGTTTCACGGAAGACAATTTTTCCATGGGCAGGAGGATGGTTTTGGGATGATTCAAATATATTACTTTATTGTGTACTTTATTTCTGTTATTATTACATTGTAATATATGATGAAATAATTATACAACTCACCATAATCAGAATCAGTGGGAGCCCTGAGCTTGTTTTTCTGCAACTAGATGGTCCCATCTGGGAGTAATGGGAGAAAGTGACACCTGAAGTGTGTTGCTTATGTCCAGTCTACTCCGTAATCTTGTTTTGGTTGCTGTCACTGCAGAAAACCTTGCTTCACAAAGATAGGGTATTGGAAATGGAAGCAGACTTTTCAGTGCTGATCTGACAAGAGGCGGAACTCAGTCAGTAATGCAAGCAAGGGGGAGCGACTGTAAATACAAATGAAACTTTGCTTGTTCACCCACGACTCACCTGTCATGTGGCCTGGTTCCTAACAGGCCATGGACTGGTACTGGTCCATGGCCTGGGTGTTGGGGACCCCTGAATAGTGCACAAGACTTTAATATTGGCTTTTTTTTCATTCAGTGTAATTTCCTTGAAATTTATCTGTTTTGCTGCGTGTATCGAAAGTTTGTTCCTTTTTATTGCTGAGTACTGTGCCTTGATGTGGGTACCACAGCTTATTTGACCATTCATTTGTTAAAGGACAGCTGGGTTGTTTTCAGTTTGGCTATTATGAATAAAGCTACTATAAACATTCATGTGCAGGATTTTGTGTAAATACAAATTTTCATTTCTCTGGTATAGATGCTCAAGAGTGAATATACCCTTTCCTTAGACTCACCTATTGTTAACATTTGTCCTATTTGATTTGTTATTGCCTCCTCTCTGTTTCTCTGTCTTTCCATACACAAGTATAAAAATGTTTATGCGGGGCAACCCCTTCGGGTCCCCTCCTACTGTGGGAGCTTTTCTGTCCTCTCAATAAATCCTACTTAAAAAAAAATGTTTATGCAGGTACTTAAAAAAAAAATGTTTATGCAATGTTTATGTTGATGAGGTGTGTCTCTTTTCCTCTGGCAGACTCCCACTACTGCCAATCCCTTTCTTATAGTATTACAATAGTTGTTCCAGGTCCACTAATGAGTGAGAACATGTGATACTTGGTTCTTTGTTTCTGTGATAGATCACTTGGAATTATAGTCTCTAAGTCCATCCAAGTTGCTGCGAAGTTCATAATTTTGTCCTTTTTTATGGCTGCATAATATCCTATCGTGTATATGTACCACATTTAAAAAATTCAGTCTTCTTTTGATGGGCAGCACGGTTAGTTCCATGTTTTTGCTATTGTAAATAATGCTGCAATAAACATACGTGTGCAGGTATCTATTTCATAGAGTGATTTCAGTTCCTCTGGGGTATATTCCCAGTAAGGGGATTGCGGGGTTGTATGGGAGGTCGAGTTTTAGAGCTTTTAGGAATTGCCACACTGTTTTCCACAGAGGCTGTACTAGTTTACACTCCTATCAACAGTGTAGAAGTGTTCCCTTTTCGCTGCATCCTCTCCAGCATCTGTTGTTTATTGATTTATTGATGATGGCCATCCTGACTGGAGTTAGGTGGTACCTCAGTGTGGTTTTAATTTACATTTCTTTGATGACTAGTGAGGCTGAGCATTTTTTCATGTATCTGTTGGCTATTCGTATGTCTTTTTTTGAGAAGTGTCTATTTGTACCTTTTGCCAACTTTGTAATGGGGTTGTTTGTTTTTTTCTTTTCAGCATGTTTGAGTTCCTTGTAGATCTTAGATGTTAGGGCTCTGTCAGAAATGCAGTTGGCATATATTTTTTTCCCAGTCTGTTGGCTGTCTCCCCACTCTCTCAATGGTTTCTTTGACTTTGCAGAAGCTTGTCAGTTTGATTATGTCCCACTTCTTTGTCTTACCTCATATGGCATGGGCATTTGGGGTTTTGATCAGGAATTCGTTGCCAGTTCCAATTTCCATAAGGATGCCTCCTGCATTTTCTTTTTATTTTCTCATTCTTTTAAATGTTATTATTATTATTATTTTATTTTAAAGATGTGGGGTACAATTCAGGATTAGGTATACAGATGTTCATTATGCTTGTACTCTTGTTGATGAAGTATGCTCTCCCCTCCCCTGGCAGATTCCCACTACTGCCAATCCCGCCCCCACCCTCCCTTGGCAGTTTCCCACTACTGCCAGTTTTTTTGGTATAGTATTAGGATAGTCTCCTGCATTTTCTAAGGTTCTTATAGTTTGAGGTTTTACATTTAGGTCTTTGATCCATTTAGAGTTGGTTTTTCTGTGTACGGCGATAGGTAGGTGTCTTGTTTTAATCTTCTGCGTGTGATCAGCTATTTTTCCCAGCACCATTTACTGAATAGGTTTCCTCTCTCCCCACTGGTTGATGGTGGAGGCTTTGTCGAAGATGAGTTGGTTGAGAAATTGAGGTTTTGCTTCTGGAATCTTTATCCTATTCCATTGGTCTTTATGCCTGTTCTTGTACCAATACCAGGCTGTTTTGATTATTGTAGCTTTATAATAAAACTTAAAGTCTGGGAGCATGATGCCTCCCGCTTTTTTTTTTTGGCTGAGGATTGTTTTGGCTATTTGTGGTCATTTATGTTTCCAGATGAATTCCTGTATTGTCATTTCCATGTCTGAGAAGAATGCTGCTTGTAATTTAATGGGTATTAACGTTAAATGTGTAGATTGCCTTGGGTAGGATGGACGTCTTTTTTTTTTTTTTTTTTTTTTTTTTGAGTTGGGGTCTCACTCTGTCGCCCAGGCTGGAGTGCAGTGGCATGCTCCCGGCTATCGCAGCCTCCGGCAATCCTTCCGCCTCAGCCTTCCAAGTAGCTGGAACTACAGGTGCATGCTACCACACCCGACTGGTTTTTGATTTATTGTAGAGATGAGGTCTTGCCAAGTTGCCTAGGCTAGGCTCAGGCAATCCACTCTCTTTGGCCTCCCAAAGTGCTGAGATTACAGGCTGAGCCACCGAGCCGGGCCTAGGATGGACATCTTAACGGTTGATTCTTCCTATCCATGAGCAAGGAATATTTTTCCATTTGTTTGTGTCACCTTTGATTTCTTTGAGCAATGTTTTGTAGTTTTCGTTGTAAAGGTCTTTTACTTCTTTGGTTAGGAAGATGCCAAGGTATTTCATTTTTTTAATGACTATTGTGAATAGGATTGTGCTTTTTATTTGGGTTTCTGTTTGTTTATTGTTGGTATATAGGAATGCGACTGACTTTTGCACATTTATTTTACACCCTGAAACTTTGCCAAAATCCTTTATTAGTGCAAGAAGTTTTTTTTTGACAGATTCTCTTGGGTTTTTGAGATAGAGAGTCACGTAGTTTGCAAAGAGGGATAACTTCACTTCCTCTTTTCCTGTTTGGATGCCCCTGATTTCCTTCTCTTGTCTGATTGCTCTAACCAGGACTTCTAATACTGTGTTGAACAAGAGGAGTAAGAGTGGGCATCCTTGTCTTGTTCCAGTTTTCAGGGGAAATGGTTCCAATTTCTGTCGGTTTAGCAGTATGTTAGCTGTGGGTTTCTTGTAGATGGCTCTTATTATTTTGAGATATGTTCCATCTGTGCCTAGGTGTTCGAGGGTTTTTATCAGTAAAGGATACTGGATTTTATCAAAAGCTTTTTCCACAGTTATAATCATGTGATTTTTGTCTTTACATCTGTTGATGTATTTTTTTTTTTTAAAGCAGGATTGACCGGGCTTGGTGGCTCAGCCGTAATCCCAGCACCCAGCACTTTGGAAGGCTTAGGTGAGTGGATTGCCTGAGCCCACGGGTTTGAGTCCAGCCTGGGCAACTTGGCGAGACCTTGTCTCTATAATAAATAAAAAATTAGCTGGGCATGGTAGCACATGTCTGTAGTTCTGGCTACTTGGAAGGCTGAGGCGGAAGAATCGTTGGAGTCAACGGAATGAGACTCTAGCTCAAAAAAAAAAGCAGGATTTATTGAGAGGACAGAAAAGCTCCCATAGTGGGAGGGGGTTGCCCTGTTGATGTATTTCATTATGTTTATGGTCTTACAGATGTTGAACCAACTCTGCATACGGGATGAATCCTACTTGGTCATGGTGGATGATTTTTGAGATGTTTGTTGGATCTGGTTTGCTAGAATCTTGTTGAGAATTTTAGCATCTATGTTCATCAAGGATTTTGGTCTGTAGTTATCTTTCTTTGTTGCGTCTCTACCCGGTTTGGGCAGCAATGTGATGTTAGCTTCATAAAATGATTTGGGGAGAGCTCCATCTTTCCTGATTGCCAGCGATACTTTCAATAGGATTGGTGTCAGCTTCTCCTTGTATGTTTTTTAAAATTCTGCTGGAAAGCCACTGGTCTAGGGCTTTTCTTTGTAGGTCGTTTTCTTATGACATAGTCAATTTCCTGGATTGTTATTGGTCTATTTTGGGTCTCCATTTCTTCTTGTTTCAACTTGGGGAGGTTGATATCATAAAGTTCTTTATTTCATTTAGGTTTTCGAGTTTGTTTCCATACAGGTGTACATAGTAATCTCTGATAATCTTTTGTATTTCTTCAGGGTCAGTTGTGACTTCGTCTTTTATATTTCTGATTGTGTTTATTTGGGCGTTTTCTTGGTCAGTCTAGCTAGGGGTCCGCCAATCTTGTTTATCCTTTCAAAACACCAGCTTTTGGTTTCATTAATTTTTTGCATTATATTTTTGTCTTTTATGTCCCATATTTGGACTTTTAATTTTGGTGATCTGGGTTCTTCTGCTGAAGTTAGTGCTTTGGTGGTCTTGCTTTTCTGGCTTCCTTAGGTGATTTGCTATGCTGTTAGTTTGTGATCTTTCCATTTTCTTCATGTGTGTTTGTAGAAATATGAATTCCCCTCTTAATACTACTTTCATGGCATCCCAGAGATTTTGGTAATATTTTTTTTTGTTTTCATTTGTTTCTAGGTATCTTTTAATCTCTGTTTTGATTTCCATGTTGACCCAGGAGTTGATTAGCATCATGCTGTTTAGTGTCCCTGTCTTTGTGGGTTTTGGGGGAACTTTGTTGGTGTTTATATTTATTTTTATTCTACTGAGAAGGTGCATGGCAGAATTTCAATCTTATGGAATTTGTTTATACTTGATTTATGACCAAGGATGTGGTTGATCTTAGAGTAGGTTCCATGTGATGATGAGTAGAATGTATATTCTGTGGTTGTTGGGTGGAGTGTTCTGTAGG
This sequence comes from Cephalopachus bancanus, assembly GCA_027257055.1. Lineage (NCBI taxonomy): Eukaryota > Metazoa > Chordata > Mammalia > Primates > Tarsiidae > Cephalopachus > Cephalopachus bancanus. The sequence continues at coordinate 2,958,576 of JAPVLO010000163.1, read as the reverse complement.
TTTCAGTTAAGTCCATTTGGTCAAGCATCACATTAAGGTTCCAGATCTCCTTGTTGACATTTTGTCTTGATGATCTGTCTGGGGTTGTCAGTGGGGTGTTCAAATCCCCAGCTATGATATGTTAGAGTCAATATCTTTTTTTAGTTTGCCTAGAAGCTGCTTTATGAAAGTTGGTGCTCCTATGTTGGGTGCATATTTGTTTAGGATGAATATTTCTTGTTGATGGATTGAACCTTTTATCATTATGTAGTGACCTTCTGTATCTTTTAAAATTTTTGATAGCTTAAAGGGTATTTTGTCTTATATTAAGATTGTGACTTTCTTTTGTGTTCCGCTCACCTGAAATTTTGTTTCCTATCCTCTTACTTTGAGTCTGTGAGTGTCCTTTCTGTTGAGATGAGTCTCTTGGAGGCAATATATTGTTGCATCATGATATTTTATCCAATTTACCTTTCTATGTCTTTTCAATGGTACATTTAGTCCATTCACATTCAGGTTAATTATTGAGATATGAGAATTTATCCCTGTCATGAGGATCTTATAGAGTTTGTTGTTGTTGCTGTTTGTTTATTTGTTTTTTGTCTTGATTTTGGGGTTGATTCATGTATGTTTTCAGTCTTTTTCCTGCATTCTTGGGAAGGGTGTTGTCATTCTTTTTTCCCCTTCTTCTGTATTTAATACTTTGTTAAGTGTTTCTTGTAGAGCTGGTCTGGAAGCAGTGTAAACTCTTAGGGATTGATTGTCTGGGAAGGATTTTAATTCTCCATCACTGATGAAACTTAGCTTAGCAGGGTAATTCTTGGTTGAAATTGTTTATCTTTAAGAACTTTGAAGATTGGGCTCCAAGCTCTCCTAGCCTGAAGTGTTTCTGTAGATAAGTCTGGTATTCTAATTGGTCTTTTCCGGTAGGTACTCTGACCTTTCTCTCTTGCTGCCTTTAGGATTTTTTTCTTTTATATCTACTTTGTGTAGGCAAATTACTATGTGTCTAGGAGTTGATCTTCTTATTTCTTGCCTTGCAGGGGTTCTCTGAATATCTTGTGTTGATTCAGTGGTTCCCTGAATCTCTTATCTGAATCGTTACGTCACTGATGAGATGAGGGAAGTTTACTTGAATAATTTCATGGAATGTTTGTTCCAGGGTGGTCTCTGTCTCTCTGTCTTCCTCAGGTATTCCAATTAATCTTAGATTTGACCTCTTGAAATAATTACTCTCTTGGAGGTTTTGTTCTGTCTTTTTAAGCTTTTCTGTGTTTTTTATTTGAGTTGGGGTCTCACTCTGTCGCCCAGACTGGAGTGCAGTGGCCGCTCCCGGCCACCGCAGCCTCGACCTGCTGGGCTCCAGCAATCCTTCCACCTCAGCCTTCCAAGTAGCTGGAACTGCAGGCGTGCGCTACCACGCCTGGCTAATTTTTGATTTATTGTAGAGGTGAGGTCTCGCCAAGTTACCCAGGCGGGTCTCGAACCCTCGGGCTCAGGCAGTCCACTCACCTCAGCCTCCCAAAGGTGTGGGATTACAGGCTGAGCCACCAAGCCCAACTTCTTTTCTGTGTTTTTGACAGTTTGATTTAGTTCCATATTTTGGTCCTCAGTCACTGAGATTCTTTCTTCTGCTTGGTTAATTCTGCTTTCCATGCTTATCAGTTTGTTATTTATTCATTCACTGTATTCTTTATTGCTATTATCTCAGTTATCAACTCCATTCTTTCCTCTCATTTCTCCTCATTTCTATTTATTCTCTCTATTAATATCTTGACATCTGGGTTTATGGGTTGAGACCAGTCATTCTGGGGACTCTTCATTGTTTGAATAAAGTCTATATTCTCAGTGGGTGACCTCCCAGGGGTCTGTGTGAGATTCATATTCTTCCTTTGGCTTTTCATCATTTGTGTATGTTTTCCTCCCCCGCCCCCTTTTTAACCTCTTCTTTACTTCTGTTGTTCAGTGATGTTTTATTTCCATTTGCTCGATCTCCTATTCTTCCTTATATAGATCCTCTGGTTTTGTTCAATTCTGAAGCTGGACTGTGGGTGGGGGCCTGACTTTGTTTCAGTTTTGAGATTTAATTAAGGGGGGAACTGTGTTTCAGGAGCTATCTGCAGATCCCAGTATCCACTGACAGGTTTGGGCCCCCTGGAGCCCACTTTCTAGTGCCATACAATCTGTCCATGAGGTGGAGGTGTCTGTTTGCCCTCTGAAAGCAAAATGAGATAAGAAAAGGGGAAAGAGTGGAAAAGGGAAGGAAGAAGATGAAAGGAAGATGGAGAGAGAGAAGAAAAAGGCAGAAAACAGACAGGCATACCAACTAACAAATAATCAGAAAAACAAAGACAGAAAAAACAAAAAAGAAAAAAATAAGACAATTATACAGAGACCCCCCCGTTGGTGTACTTTCCCTCAAAAATACCCATAACAACAACAACAACAAAAATTAAAATAACAGAAACAAAGCAAGTACAAAAACATAAAAACAGGAAGAAGAAAAAAAGCAAAAACTAAAACCAAAAGCAAACAAGAAAAAAAAACTCACTCTGTGGCCGTTTCTGTAACTTCAGGTTCCTGCTGCCACCTCCGCCTTAGGTCGTGGCTTTGGTCTCCAGCCTCTCCCCTCTGCTCTCAGCATAGGCTGATAGGGTTGCTTTCAGCATGGGTCAGATGCCTTATGGACTACTGTGGGAGGAGCATGGATCAGATCTGGACTCACCCTACTCGCTGCTGCTACTGTCAAGTCTCCCACTCAGATCTGACGTGTTAGTGCCAGTTCTAGCTTGGGGGGGGTATCTGTCTCTCTGAGTTCGATGAGAGTATAACCTCTGGGTCCCAGAATGGAGGCTGGGTGGAGCTGGGTGGGACAATGCAAGTCTCCGCCAAGACCCAGGACTGAGAAGATGGTGCCTGTCAACACCAGTATTGGAGCTTTATTCTAGATTTCCATGACCTGCCTTCTCCATGGTTCCTCCTGCTCATGCCTGGTCTGCTGCTGCAGGTGTTGGCGTGGGCCGGGTGCCAGGTAGTGAGAGGCAGCTGTTTTCTGCTTACTTCTCTCAAGAGAGCCCAATAATGGCAGATGACCCTGTACACCCAGGTCTCCAATCTCAAGGTGATGGTGGGTTGCAGTCACCTCTGGAGGAGAGCCCTGGGTGCATGAACCTAAGTCTCCCCTCATACGAACTGTCACTCACATACTGGCACACCCACTCACACAGAGACACTGCTTTTGTGTAGACTCTCACAGTCTGACCTGTTCGGTCGCCGTCTTGCCTGGAAGCCTAATAGACTATTTTTAAGAAGGAAGCAAGCCAAGCTCGGTGCCTCATGCCTGCAATCCCAGCACTTTGGGAGTTGGAAGTGAGAGGATTACCAGGGGTTTGAGACCAGCCAGGGCAACTTGGCAAGACCTCATCTCTAAAGTATATCCAAAAATTAGCAGGATGTGGTGGCGTGCATCTGTAGTTCCAGCTACTTGGAAGGCTCTATAAATGTTTCTTAACTATTTGAGAGTAAAGCGCATATATCACTATCCCTAAATACATTTGTATTTCCAAGAATAAGGATTTAAAAAAAAATTTAAGAGCTTAATTTAAGAGCTTAGATTAAGAATTAAAATTTTTAAGAATTTAATCTAGCTGGACTCGGTGGCTCAGCCTGTAATCCCGTGCCTTTGGGAGGCTGAGATGAGTGGATTCCCTGAACCCGCGGGTTCAAGACCCGCCTGGGCAACTTGGCGAGACCTCATCTCTACAATAAATAAAAAAATCAGCCAGGTGTGGTAGCACATGCCTGTAATTCCGGCTACTCGGAAGGCTGAGGTGGAAGGATCGCTGGAGCCCAGCAGGTTGAGGCTGCGGTGGCCGGGAGTGGCCACTGCACTCCAGTCTGGGCGACAGAGTGAGACTCCAACTCAAAAAAAAAAAAAAAAATTTAATCTAAGCTGTTTAATTAATTTAGTTAATAACATGGATACAACTTTTATCTGATATACTGTCTATTACAATTTTGTCAATTCACCCAGTAATGTGCCTTTTAGCATCCTTTCCCTTTCTGGTACAGGGACTGCTGTAGGATCACATAATTGTTTTTAGTCATGTTTCTTTTGACTTCTTTAATCTGAACAGTGCTTTAGCCTATGTTTTCTTTTTTTTTGAGTTGGAGTCTTACTCTGTACCCAGACTGGAGTGCAGTGTCCACTCCCGGCCACTGCAGCCTCGACCTGCTGGGCTCCAGCGATCCTTCTGCCTCAGCCTTCCAAGTAGCTGGAACTACAGGCGCACGCTACCACACCTGGCTAATTTTTTGATTTATTGTAGCGATGAGGTCTCATCAAGTTGCCCAGGCGGGTCTTGAACCCACGGGCTCAGGCAATCCACTCACCTCGGCCTCCCAAAGCGCTGGGATTACAGGCTGAGCCACTGAGCCTGGCTAGCCTGTTTTATGTGACACTGCCATTTTTGAAGACTACAGTTCTGAGAACTCTACATATGTAATCACTTTATTTAGTACTCAAGATAGCTTTACAAAGTAGGCTTTATTATTATAACCTCTTTTAAAATTTTTATTTTCTTGTTTTAAGTATTTCTTTTTTTTATTACAAAGATGTGGGGTACAATTCAGGGTTAAGTATACAAACATTGATTATGCAGGTACCCTTGTTGATGAGGTATGCGCCTTCCTCCCCTAGCAGTTTCCCTCAGTTGCCAATCCCCCCCACCACAGTTTCCCATTACTGCCAAATGCTTTCTTATAGTATTATAATTGTTCAAGGTCCACTTATGAGTGAGAACATATGGTACTTTGTTCTTTGTTTCTGTAATAGATCACTGAGTATGATCGATTCCAAATCCATCCAAGTTGCTGTGAAATCCATATATTTGTCCTTCTTTATGGCTGCATAATATTCCATTGTGTATATGTACCACATTTTCTTTATCCAATCCAGCTTCGATGGGCAACATGGTTGGTTCCATGTTTTTGCTATTGTGAATAGAGCTGCAACTAACATACGTATGCAGGTATCTTTTTTGTAGAATGATTTGAGTTCCTCCAGGTATATTCCCAATAGGGGAATTGCTGAGTCATATGGAAGGTCAATTTCTAGTTCTTTCAGAAATCGTCACACTGTCTTCCAAAGAGGTTGCATTAGTTTGCATTCCCACCGGCAGTGTAGAAACATTCCTTTTTCTCCACATCCTTGCCAGTATCCGTTGTTGTTTGTTTTATTAATGATGGCCATTCTTACTGGGGTTAGGTGGTATCTCAGTGTTGTTTTGATTTGCATTTCTCTGATGATGAGTGAGGCTGAGCACTTTCTCATGTGTCTGTTGGCTGCCCATATATCTTCTTTTGAGAAGTGTCTATTCATGTCTTTTGCCCACTTTTTAAAGGGGCTGTTTATTTTCTTCTTTTGGCGCTTTTGAGTTCCTTGTAGATCCTAGATATTAGGCCTTTGTCAGATATACAGTTGGCAAATATTTTTTCCCATTCTATGGGCTGTCTCCCTGCTCTCTTGATGGTTTCTTTTGCTTTGCAGAAGCTCGTTAGTTTGATGAGGTCCCACTTGTCCATCTTATTTCTTAAGGTATTGGCCTTTAGGGTTCTGAATAGGAATTGGTTCTCAGTTCCAATTTCCATAAGGGTGCCTCCTGCATTTTCTAAGATTCTTATAGTTTGAGGTCTTTTATTATCATGTCTTTTAAATGGTGAAACTGAGGTAAAAATGGGCAAAGTAGTTGCCCAAAGGCATAGGTCTTAAGTGGTAGAACCTGAATTCAGACTTTGGTGTTTGGCCGCTTAGCCCTTGAGCTCTTCTGTCTTTCATTTTAGCCTATTGTAATAGCATTTAGCCTTTCAGAAACAGGTATTTTAACCTTGAACTAAGAACCATGGAAACCATTTTCTGTATAACTGACTTAAGTATTATTTAGTTGGTTTTACAGTAAATGATCCTTTTTATAACCAGATATTTTATCTGTTGCTCCTAGTTGGAGCTAAAATTGAGCCTATTTTGCATCTGATTAGCATTTATGGTACTTTTTTGAAGTATTGAATATTTGAAGTGAAGTTTTATTATTTATTTATTTATTTATTTATTTATTTGAGTTGGAGTCTCACTCTGTCACCCAGATTGGAGTGCAGTGGCATGCTCCTGGCCACTGCAGCCTTGACTTGCTGGCCTCCAGCGATCCTTCTGCCTCAGTTTTCCAAGTAGCTGGAACTACAGGCACATGCTACCACGCTTGGCTAATTTTTGATTTATTGTAGAGACGAGGTCTTGCCAAGTTGCCCGGGTGGGTCTCGAACCCACGGGCTCAGGCAATCCACTTGCCTTGGCCTCCTAAAGTGCTGGGATTACAGGCTGAGCCACCGAGCCCAGCCATGAATTGAAGTTTTAAACACCAAGCAACTGGTTTTCTCGCATATAAGAACTGAGAGTTTAGAAGAAACCCTGTTAAGTTGTTTGGCCCACGTCCTTCAGGCTAGGTGATCATGGTTTCCCAGGACACTCTCTAGGTCTTGGTCTTGTCTTTGTTAATTGGCGTTACAGAGCTTCGCTATCTCTGGAGTTTTTCTTTGTAATAAGATGTGGAGATTAAAATGTGCTTTATTCTTTGTACGTATCTTTTAAGGTGACTACCTTCTGAAGTGATACAAAATACATGTATATGGGTTTGCCAGGATTACAGTTTCTGTGGGAATCATAACATTGGATTTCCTCATATCTGGGTTAATGAAATGTACACAAAGACTTATATGAATATAGATTAATATTTAATGTGTATCTAGAGGCAGCAAGATCTTAGGGATGTAGCTTCCCCATAAAGGACAAGTTGAACACTTACAACCTGAAGGTCTAAAATAATCCTAAGACTCTGAACTTTGCCATGGAGCTGAGGTCTTGCACTGTTATCCTCTGCTCAGAAGGCAAGCATAAACACTGGGAAACCGGAGTTCTTTAATGGAAGTGGAGGCTCTGCTTATTTCCCTGGAGAGCATAGACCTAGGGCTTGTTTTGTCTTTGTGAGAACTAAGGATTCCATTGCTATTTTGACTTCTCTTTTTGAAACAGTAGGAAGAAGAAATGCCACAGGACTGTCATCGTAGTACTTCAGTATTTTTGGAATTATTTTGGTTATTTTTTGGATGATTCTATTTCTCTGCTGTCAACCTGAAGTTGCTAGCTATTAAATCCATGTGATGGCCACTGAGAGTTATAGTGGTTTTTATCTGAGAAATCTAGAATTTTGGAATGCTCCAGACCCTGGAGTTACGACCTTTTAAACTCTCTCACATTGGAGGGCATGAATGTGGGATTTAATTTCTCCACAGAGAGGAGAACCAGGGTTGTTTTTGTAGGGTCTCTCTCAGGTCCATCAGTAAAAGGTGCCTAACTGATAGACCAGATCTAAAATCAGAAAGTTGACTTAGAGGTCATTAAACGTTTTCTATCTCTCTGTCTGTAGTCTGGATTTATTAAGTATGTTAGTCATTTTGCTGTTGAGAATTTTGTGTCCCACTTTCCTTCAGATTATTTGAATAATACTGGACTTCTCTGCAACTTTGAGGGTCTAGTACAACTGCTTGTGATTTTGATGTCTTCCTTTGGGAGCATTCTCCAAGACATGATGTGCACTTTGTGTTATAGGCAGGAAAATAATTCTTAGCAAGTTCTTACCTTGCTTGGGGCTGAAAGAGCCTGTAGATACTAAATTCCAGATGTTTTCAGAGTAGTAGGCATTGTTATAGCAATACTTTCCCAAGGATAAAGTAATGATATAACTAACATTTTTTAAAGAAATAAAGAACTAACACAGAAGCCAGATTGATATTAATCTCTTGTGTAAAATTTTAAAATAAACAATTTAAAATGGAGTCCATGATAGCAAATTCCTATCTTTCAAGTTCTGATAAAAGATCTACCCCTCCCACTTCCACCCTAAAAAGCTCTGGAATGGCAGTCAGTTGACTCATATCTAGTTTTAGTTCTGCTGCTTAGTGCCAGTACAACCTTAACAAACTCACTTAACTATTCTGTGTCGTGGCTTCCTGTTCCTGTTTAAAATAAAATTTTATGAACACTGACATTTTATTAGAACTGATATGAACTTTGGGAAAAGTACTTTCAGTTCTTCAATGTTTTAGTCATTTTGTTCAGTTGATTGTAGGCTCTGAAAGTCACATATTTTTCCACTTGCCCTGGTAATATTTGGTCATGTGAGTGAGCTTTGCAACCCTTTTTCCTTTGTCTTATTACTTTTGAGACTAGTGTATATGGAAACTTGATGGCTTTGATTACCATTGAAATTACGCATATAGATGGTGGTTTTAAATAACTGTTTCTGTATCACAGCATGAAATTTGGATTGCACCTCTGGTAACCTTGCTCCATAAAACTTATGCTTTGTGTAAGTAAAGGCCCTAAGTGATAATAGTAGTTATTGGCAAATTGTTTGCTAAATAGAGTATTTTGCAATTATGACTTATAATTGTCAGTTTTTAAAAGGGGATTAAAACATTTTCCCATGTACTTAAGTATAATTTAGTGTGTGTGTGTATATGTATTTGTGGAGGGATGGATAGAATGGCATTGGCTATTAATTGATAATTGTTGAACTTGATGATGAACATATGGAAGTTCATTACCTCATTCTTTCTGCTTTGTATATGCTTTATAATTTCCAAAATAAAAAGGTAAAAAAGGGCTGGGCTCAGTGACTCAGCCTGTAATCCCAGCATTTTGGGAGGCCAAGGTGATTGCTTGAGCCCACGGGTTTGAGACCCGCCTGGACAACTTGACGAGATCTCGTCTTTACAATAAATCAAAAATTAGCTGGGCGTGGTAGCGTGCACCTGTAGCTCCGGCTACTTGGAAGGCTGAGGTGGAAGGATTGTCAGAGCCCAGTAGGTCGAGGCTACGATGGCTAGGAGTGTGCCACTACATTGTAATTTACAGTCTGGGCGACAGAGTGAGACTCCAACTAAAAAAAAAAAAACAAAACAAAAAACTCCCAAAAGATAGTGAAGAAATTGACAAGATCCTAGATAGATTTTATTTGATAGTAGAGACAGGGGTTAATGAAATAGTTGTCGTGGTTTCCAAGACCTTTGAGGTTGACTTTTTCTGTGGTGCTGAAGTACTGCCCCTGAATTACTTCACGAGACAGAATATAATTTTATCCAGTTATTGCTGAAGTTTATGATCATGGCAGATACTCCAGTGTGACTGCTTACACATTATGAAAGTAAGCCCCTCCCTTTTTATAAGACCCTATTTTTTAGTATTTGGAGCTAAGCATGAAGACACCAGTGCCTTCCTATGCTTCATTAGATTTTTATTTTCTTTAAAAAACGAGGTTTTCATTTAGTAGTTTTTCCTTTCAGTTTCACAAATGTCTTTGTCTGTTCCTCCACTGGATGGATGAAGAGAGATTTCTTATTGTTTTTACATGTACTTGTTAGCTGGGCATGGTGGTTCACACCTGTAATCCCAGCACTTTGGGAGGCCGAGGTGAGAGGATTGCCTGAGCTCATGGGTTTGAGACCAGCCTGGGCAACATGATGAGACCTCATCTCTATAATAAATCAGAAAACTTAGTTGGGTGTAGTGGCATATGTCTGTAGTTTCAGCTACTTGGAAAGTTGAAGCAGAAGGATTGCTTGAGCCCAGCATGTTGAGACTCTGGTGGCCATGAGCATACCTCTGCACTCCAGCCTAGGCGACAGAGTGAGACTCTGACTCAACCCCCCCCCCGAAAACAGTGCTTGTTGTGTTTGACTTGGGCTTTTTGCTACTCTGTCCAGAATTTGTCTCTAGTCTGTACATTTTTCCCAAAAAGAGAGGTTAAAATAAATTTCAAGGGACTGAAAATGCCAGTTGGTATGAAAGTCTTTAAAGTATAAGAAGTAATCTTATTAATTCCAATTTAATAATTCTGTAGATGACTTTAATTATAGTAATAAAATGTGGGAGGGAAACATGAGATTGAATTTATAATATAATCCTATACAAAGTTCACATAAGACATGATGCTGTTTGTTGAAAATGAAAAAGTTTCTACCTCACAATATTTTGGGGCCTTATTTGGTAGCAAAACTTATATTGAGATCTCTTTCAATTCTGGCTTTGTATGTTTCTTCATTGCAGATCTTATGTTCGTTATTTTGTGATTTCTGGCCAAAAATCTGGTAATTCAATGGCATTAAGATTATATTCTGTGTGGGTCAGGCACAGTGGCTCAAGTCTGTAATCCCAGCACTTTTGGAGGTCAAGGTGAGGGAATTGTCTGAACCCTTGGGTTTGAGAACAGCCTAGGCAACTTGGAAAGATTTCATCTGTACAATAAATGGAAACATTAGCCAGGCATGTCAGCGTGTGCCTGTAGTTCTGGCTTCTTGGAAGACTGAGGTGGAAGGATCGCCTGAGCTGAGGGGGTCGCCGCTGGAGTAGCCGTGAGCATGCCGCTGTGCTCCAACTTTGGCAGTGGATTGAGACTCTGACTCAAAAAAAGAAAAGGTTATTCTGTCTTTACTAGGCAGGTAGTGATACTATAGATCTACTCAAGCAATATCCTTTCTGTACTTCCTGCCATTATTGATATCCTCCTGTGTGTTATGAGGATATGAAAATATTAAACTCCAGCATCTGGTAAATCTTAAACACTGAGTTTTTTTTTGTTTTTTTTTTTTTTTTTTTTTGAGTTGGAGTGTCATTCTGTCGCCCAGACTGGAGTGCAGTAGCCGCTCCTGGCCACCGCAGCCTCGACCTGCTGGGCTCCGGCGATCCTTCTGCTTCAGCCTTCCAAGTAGCCAGAATTACAGGCATGCGTTACCATGCCCGGCTGATTTTTTTTATATATATATTGTAGAGATGAGGTCTCACTGCCCAGGCGGGTCTCGAACCCGCGGGCTCAGGCAGTCCACTCACCTCAGCCTCCCAAAGGCGCGGGATTACAGGCTGAGCCACCAAGCCCAGCTAACACTGAGATTTTTGAGTGCCATATGAGTTTATAAACTAACTTCAGAAACAAGAGAGAGACAGTTCAATTGTCTTTAAGAGTTTTCCTACATTCTGGTATATGGGAAATTTTTAATATTGTGGACAGTTATTATTGTCTTGTAAGTTTAGAGCTGAGAAACATGATAGAGGCTTTTCATTCTTTTTCATCGGTATTAAGTTATATTGCCAAACTGTGTATTTCCAATGTGACATTAGGGCATAGTAAATTATCAACCTGCTATCAAGAACATTTATGGCTGGGCTCAGTGGCTCAGCCTGTAATCCCAGCCTTTGGGAGGCTGAGGCGAGTGGATTGCCTGAGCCTGTGGGTTCAAGACCAGCCCAGGCAGCATGGCGAGACCTCATTTCTACAATAAGTTAAAAGTTAGCTGTGCATGGTAGTGCATGCCTGTAGTTCTGGCTACTTGGAAGACTGAGGCGAAAGGATTGCCGGAGCCCAGCAGTTCGATGATGGGGTGGCTGTGAACATGCCACTGCACTCCAGCCTGGGTGACATAGTGAGACTCCAACTCAAAAAAAAAAAAAAAATTATTAGATGTATACTCTGTAGGGCACTATGTAGAAAAAGTCATAAGACATGGTCTCTGCTTCTAAATAATGTGCAGTTGTTGAGGAGAAGCAGGGCCTCTCTTTTAATGACTTTATTCAGTAAACATTTCTTGGGTGCGTGTTGTGTGCCAGCCCTTCTAAGCACTGGGGGCACAGTGGTGAACAGGACAGACATGACTCTTGAAATTTACATACTAGTACCTTCAACACTTCATGTGCTAAATAGTGAAATTGTTCAGGACCTTACAAGGTAAAGTATTACTTACAAGGTAAAGTATTACTTTGCTCAGGAAGGCTGTATTGAGGGAGGAGGACTGGAGCTAGACAGGAATGAGAGTGTTCATTTCCCAGTGTGTATTCTGTGGAACCTGCTATCAAGGATAATGTGGTCAAATAGGTGAAAAACAAGACATGCTTGGGATTACAGAGAATGGATCCCAAGACCCAGAGAAATTGGTAAGACCCACAGAGGGGAGAGGATATGGAATTTGTTCTGTTCTTTAATGGGTAAAAATGTTAAAAGTGAAGTTAGAGTGGAGGGTGAGTGAACTGTGTGAAAATGTGTACGGGGCTTGAGTACTGTACATGCTGGGGGAGTACTAACCAAAACGTACCGTTCCCAGTCTCTCCTCCTGGCCTCATAGAAGCTGCGTGTTATACTTGGCCCCACTTCCTCAGCTCTTTCTTCCTTTTAGTGTTAACATGCTCAATAGATGAAAAACAAGACATGCTTGGGATTACAGAGAATGGATCCCAAGACCTGGAGAAATTGGGTAAGACTCACAGAGGGGAGAGGATATGGAATTTGTTCTGTTCTTTAATGGGAAAAAATTTTAAAAGTGAGGTTAGAGTGGAGTATGAGTGAACTGTGTGAAAATGTGCACGGAGCTTGAGGGTTAACATGCTCAAATTTTTTCTTCCTTTTAGTGTTAACATGCTCAAGTTTTTTCTTTCATAAAAATGGTAACATCAGCAACAATGACAAATACAAACTCTGTCTTTTGTTTCCACTTCTTCTTCTTCACTACCACATTTCACAGAAGAATCAACTGAACTTACTAACTGCAAATCTTCCCAGCCTCAGTTTATTTCTCTTTAGTTGTTATCCCCATTGCTTCACTAACAGTTCTCACTAAGCTCCCTGTAACATCATGCTGCTAAGTCTAATTAACACTTAGTTCTTTATTTCATTTCTCTTAGCAGCATATGATTTTATTGCCCACTACCTTCTTGAAACCTTGATTTTCTTGCCATCATGCTCTTCTGAGTTTTCTCTTTTATTTCATTCTGAGTAGGCATTCCTTCTTTGTCTTTGCAATTTCCATTTTCTTCTCCCTGGCGAGCAAACTTTGAGACTCTTTAAGTTTCAGTTCTAGGCCCCTTCTCTTTTTCTCCATATTCTCTTCCAGGTTGATTTCATCTGTGTTCACAACTGCAGTTACTTCAGTTATGATTTGTTCTCTGGTGACTCCCAAATTTGACCCCAGCCCAGCTGCCTGTTTGATATCATTTCTTGCTTTTGCAATCACCTCAAACTCAGCATGTCCAATTCTGGGTTGATGATCTCTATCCTTCTACCCCAGTTCAATAACCTGTCCTGGCAAATGTAATTTCCATCCATCCAATTGTATAAGCCACAAAACATGAAGTTATCTTTGCTCACCTTTCCCTCACCCTTCATAACTACTTAATCACCATGTTATGTTGGTTTGGCCTCCTAAATATTTCTTTTTTTTTTTTTTTTTGAGTTGGAATCTCACTCTGTTGCCCAGGCTGAAGAGCAGTGGCACACTCATGGCCACCACAGCATTGACCTGCCAGGCTCCAAGAATTCTTCCACCTCCATCTTCCAAGTAGCCGGAACTACAGACGCACGCTACCACGCCCAGCTAATTTTTGATTTATTGGAGAGACGAGGTCTCGCCAAGTTGCCTGGACAGGTCTCAAACTTGCGGGCTTAGGCAGTCTACTTGCCTCAGCCTCCCAAAGTGCTGGGATTACAGGCTGAGCCACTGAGCCCAGCCCTAAATATTTCTTGAATAAAATTTCTTGGTCTCAATACTACCTTTTTTTGTTTTGAGTCGAGGTCTCACTCTGTTTCTCAGGCTTGAGTGCAGTGGCAGTGTCATGGCTCACTGCAGTCTTGACCTTCTAGACTTAAGCAATCCTTCTGCCTCAGCCTCCTTAGTAACTAGATGGTTTTTTATTTTTATTTTTTATTTTTATAGAGACAAGGTCTCACTTAGGCTGGTCTTGAAATTCCACACTCAAGCAATTCTCCTGTCTCAGCCTTCCAAAGTGCTAGAATTACAGACATGAGCCACCTCGCCTGGCCAAATACCAACTTTTTAAAAAAAAACATGGATTACTCAGATAGCCTTCTAACTGGGAGGACATTTATTCTAGTCCTCCTATCCCTACCCTGAAGCTAGAGGGCTTTTATTGGAATGTGAATCTGATCATGTAGCCCTCCTGAAACACTTCAGTACCTCCCCATTCTTTATAAGTTAAAAAACCAAATTTCTTAATATATCCTGGAAGTGCTGGCATTGTATGGGCCCTGCTTTTCTCTCCAGCCTAATTCTTCCTTACTTCTCCCTTTGTTCTCTAAGCTATAGCCACATTCCTTGAATGTATTGTATACCCTCCAACTCCAGAATAGAAATTCAGTTTGCAGTTACACATCAATTTGTATAATTGTTGATTAATGTCTTTCTTCCACCCTAAACTGTAGGTGGTCATGAGAGAAGGACTGGTCTCTTTTGCTTCTTTTTCAGTGTATTTGTTAGGACCAAACATTGTACCCGGTCCATTGTAGGAACTCAGTACATCCTGGCATGAGTTTTGAGTAGCATGGTGATATAGAGCCACACATTAGGAAGGGTAAATTGGCTGTGGGAATCAGGACTATATATGAAGGACGTGGGGGCTTGAAGCAGGAGAAACTTTTAGGTATTAGTTTAGGAAAGGTAATATGGACCAGTACTAGAACAATGACAGACTGTAACAGCTTTGAGAGTATAGAGGGAAAATAATGGGAACAGATTGATAGGATGTGCAAGTGGGTTGAGGTGACAAAGGTTTTGTGAGTTTCATAACTCAGTCTCTTAAATTCAGCATTTCCTTTTTCCTTGGGAATGGTGGAGTTTTTCAACAAACTTTATTGAGCTATTATTCAGCAGACACTCTGCTAGGCTTTGAGATTGCAGAAATAAAATATTTTACAGTTTAAGTCTCTTAATTACATTTTTAGTATAACTTCTAAAACTTAAAAAGTATAGAAACCTAAGTCCCACCAAGAATTATAGTAATGAACAAGTCAGGGAAGATTTGGGAATAGAGTTCAAGATGATATGGCATCATTCTTGTTATAATACGTGAGATAGCCTTTTTTCTTTGTCAGTAACACTTGATTGAGACCAGCAGTCCCAGAATTGGCCTGGTGGGTCTACAACAGTTAAGTTTAATTTCCTAGAGATCTTCACACAGATCCTAAATGATAGATGGTAGGTAAATAGTTGGGATCTCATTTTGTTTCTGGAGTGCAGTGGCATGACCACGGCTCACCACAGCTTTGACCTTTTGGGCTCAAGTGATCCTTCTGCCGCAGTCTCCTGAGTAGCTGGGACTACAGGCATGCACCACCATGGCTAGCTAATCTTTTGTTTCTTTTTCTTTTAATGACTAGGTCTTGCTATGTTGCCTAGGCTGGTCTTGAATTCCCGGGCTCAAGCAATCCTCCTTTCTCAGCCTTCCAAAATGCATGATTACAGGCATGAGCCACCGCCTCCCAGAGAACTCAGATTCTTTTTTTTTTTTTTTTTTGTCTTCTTAAAATAACTCTAATGGTCAACATTGTTAGGTAAGAATGTCTGAAGTTGTCATCCAGGTATGTCAATGACTAGGTTCTAGAAATGAAAAAAATTGCAGTTGATATGATTTTTTCTTTATGGATCATGCTTTTCATGACATGACTAAGAACTCTTTATGTAATTCTGGGTCATAAAGCTTTTCTCTTATGTTTTCTTCTAAAAAAGTTTTGTAGTTTTATATTAGATATGGGATCCATTCTAAGCTAATTTATATATATATGGTGTGAGTCTTAGGTCAAGGGTTTGTGTGTGTGTGTGTGTGTGTGTGTGTGTGTGTGTGTGTGTGTATTGATGTCCAATTGTTCTAGCACCATTTGTTGAAAATCTGGCTTTTCGCACTTGAATTGCTTTTGTACCTCTGTCTCAAATCAATTGACATATTTGTATGGGACTATTTCTGGAATCTCTCTGTTGTTTCATTGGTCTAGGTTTCTGTCCCTCTGAAAATATCACACTGTCTTGATCTCTATAGCTTTATAGCTTAAAATCGGGTAGTGTGATTTCTCCAACTTTTTTTTTTTTGTTGTTCATTAATTTAGTTATTCTAGTTCTTTTGCATTTCTGTATACATTTGAAGATAAGCTTGTCTATACGTACAAAAGGTCTTGCAGCTTTGGTAAGAATTGTGTTGGATTTATAGATCAATTTGGGAAGAATTGATATCTTTACTATATCATTGTCCATTAATACTAACATCTTATCACTTTAGGAACATAGGAACCTTACCACTATTTAGGCCCCTTTATCCTCTCTGGTTTATAGTTAGTTGCCTTAACTATCTCCTACACATACATTGAGAACGACATCAGACAATATTGTACTTTTACTTTTAACTATCTAACTTTTAAAAACACCAGAGGCAAATGATAGTCCACTACTAGTATATTTACTTTTAAAGTTACTCACCAACATTACTCTTTTAAAAGTTCTACTTAATTTTTTTAACATTTGTCTTTTATCGTTTCTTTCATTTGTGCTTATTTTTCTTTTATTTCTTCATACACATAGTTTAAAAATATTCTGTATTTGTCTTTTTTGAGACCTGAAAATAGTTTATTTTGCTGTTTTTTTTTGTCTGACTCTCAGTCATGATGGCTCTGTTCTCCATGTGTTTTGTAAACACCTTAGCAGGCATTTGACTGTGGGCATACTCTGAAGCAAATAATTCTGAAAGGATTTTTTGGTTTAGCCAGCACCCTAGGACACTACCAATCTAGAATCACTTTTAGTTAGATTCTATGCTTTGGGTTAGGTAGCTAAACTGTACTATATGAATGCACGCCTGGGTTATAACTCTTCAGAGGAAACTCTCCTGTGTCCCAAGTCAAAACAGACATTATTTCTTGATTTTTTTTTTCTTTGCCAGCATTTGTATTTTTCCTAGCCTGTCTTTTCACTGAGATTGTTGCCTTTCAAGGGTCTGAGTTTTTGCAGGGGTGCTCACTCCCACTTTTCTACATTTCATATGGTCAAAGCCATGTCTCCTGCCCCCCCCACCAGCTTTAAAACTTTCTTGGTATTGACACCAGAAAATGCTCCCAGGGTCTCTGTAGCCTTAGCTCCTACTTATTATGGTTCTAGCTCTCATGTGATTTTTAGCTCCTTGGGATTTTATTTTCTTTCTTGAGAGTGCAACTGTGCATTCTTTTTTTTTTTTTTGAGTTGGAGTCTCACTCTGTCACCCAGAATGGAATGCAGTGGCCGCTCCCGGCCACCGCAGCCTCGACCTGCTGGGCTCCGGTGATCCTTCCGCCTCAGCCTTCCGAGTGGCTGGAAATACAGGTGCGCGCTACCACGCCCGGCTAATTGTTTTGATTTATTGTAGAGATGAGGTCTTGCCAAGTTGCTCAGGCGGGTCTCGAACCCGTAGTCTCAGGCAGTTCACTCACCAAGGTGCGGGATTACAGGCTGAGCCACGAGCCTGGCTGCAACTGTGCATTTTAAAAGAAGTTGGTAATATTTTGTTTAGCATTGGTAATAATTTGGTATCAGAGTTTTTCAGAATATTGATTCCATTAGGTTACCAGAAACAGAAGTTTCTGACGCACCGTTTTCAAACCATTCTATATATTATAGATTGTTGGGTCCCAGGAGGGACTCATTCCTGGTTTTTTTAGAATTGGACATCTGGGACAAAAGTTGTTTGCTGTCTCTCAGGAGGGGCTGTGGTTATGACGCTTATCCTTAAAAAGAAGAAGCATGGGCATCTTTAGTACTGTTCTCACATTTGCCAAGGAAGTAGAGAGGAACATTCAAGAAGGGAGGGAATGTTCAACTGTGTCAAGTGCTACAGCAAGGTCAAGTAAGATCAAGACTGAACATTGACAGTGGGATTTCACAATTAGAAGGTCTTTGCCAGAGCAGTCTCCATGGAATTGGGAGGATGGTCCTTAGTTCAGGCAATTCTCAGAAAGAATGATTTGTTCTTTATCAGTATATGGTTGTTTATTTTGTGTTCTCTTAATACTCTCTAGATTCTAATCTTGCCTTAGATAGATTAGCTTCATGTAAACTAGATTCAGCCGTAGAGTATAGGACCTACCCAGTATATACCTATCCTTAAATCTTTTGTTTATATCTCAAGTGAGGTCATTAGAAAAAAAGAACTGAAGAGACAAGAGCTAACCTGGGGTGTTAAAGTAAGATTAAGATGGTATACGGTATTGTCAATTTTGACATTAAACTTCTGTTATGGGGAATTTCTAAAAAATTTTATGAAAATATCAAACATGTAAGAGCAGAGAGAATAGTACATCGACTCCTATTTATTCACTACCTAAATTTAATAATTTCTGCACATTTGTCATATGCATTTATTTTTAATTTATCTTTTCCTTGCTGAAATACTTTAAAGAAATCCCTGACATCATTTATATTTCTCACTGTACACTATGAGCATTTTTACACATAGTCATAATTGCTATTTTCTACTGTACATAGAGTGAGGCTTTTTGGTTTGTTTGGTTCAGCTCTTTGATCATGCTGAGATTGTTCATCCTTTGTTGTCTTTACATTTGTTGTACCCTCTGCCTACAAGACTCTCCTCTGAGATCTTCAAATGGAAGCCTTAGCTTCAGTATTACTTCCTCAATAGAGGCTTTTCCTAATCACTGGAATTAAAGTAAGTACCCTCTTTCCCCAACCTGTTGGTCACTCTGTTTCATTGGCTGTCTACTTGTTTACTGACCATCTACTCCCCCTAGATTGTAAGTGTCATGAGAGTAGGGATCTTGTCGGTTAAGTTTATTGCTCTGTGCTCATGGCCTGAAGAGGGTCTAGCATATAGTGATGAAGCATATGTTTAGAAACAAGTCAGCTGTTAGATTAATAATAAAATATTCCAAAATTTACTGGATATTTAAAAACCATTATCTCTTCCTACAATTGATTTCTATTCCAGAACTTTTCTTTTCTCAAGAGCTTTAACCAACAGCTGTGTTTGCAAAAAGTGCTGGGCTGTTGTCCCTTTCAGGACATTTAATCTTTTAAATCCTCAAAATATTTTGTAAAATATAAGTGAGCAAAGTCACTTCTGACCTGTTAAGAGGCAGTGTTTTTACTGACATAACTCTCATTTGAGGTCACTTTATTTGAGCTTGCAGCTAATAAATCTGTTTGGCTCATATGAAACAGGATGGAATGATCTTGTAGCCCACATAACCTTTAATTGATTATTTGAACTTCTTTTATTTAGTGCGTCATTTGTATTCCATGTTAGGGAGAGTGTTAAAAATGTTATATTGTCAGTTGTTGGAAATATTCTTTAGCATAAGAAAAAGGTAATTCACTAAAATAGATGATTCTATAACTAAAGACTTGGATTCTTTTGAAAAACATGTAGTTTCAGACCTACAGAAAGATGCAAAAATGAATCAAATAATCACTTTATACTCTTCACAAGGTTCCCCAGTGTTAGCATTTTATTGCATTTGCTTTAATATCCTTCCCCACTTGCCACCCCCCTTTTTTTGAGCTGTTTAAGTGTAAATTGCAGACACTTAGAAAGCCTCCTCTTTTTAACCATTGTACAGTTACCAAAGTCAGGGAATTAACATTGATATAATACCATTGACTAATCTATAGATATTCAAATTTTTCACTCATGCTCTTTTTATGAAAAGAAAATTCTAGATCATGAGTGCCATATGTCTTTAGTCTCCTTTAATCTGGAACAGATTGTCTTTTCATGACTTTAACATTTTTGAAGATTACAGACCAGATATGCAGCAGTTTTGTAGCAGCTAGTTTTGTAGCAGGTCCCTCAATTTAGGTTTGACTGATTGTCTTAGTCCATTTTCTGTTGCTATAACAGAACACCACTGACTTATTTATAAAGAAAAACAATTTCCTTCTCACAGTTCTGGAGGCCGCAAAGTCCAATATTAAGGGGCTGACATCTGGCAAGAGCATTCATGCTGCATTATCTCTGGCAGCAGGCATAAAGGAAAGCGAACACGAGAGAGCAAGAGCAGAGAGGACCAACTTGCTTTTTATTTGGAACCAATTCCTGTAATAACAGCATTAATTCATTCATGAGGGTCGAGCCTTCATGGCCAAAGCACTTCTTGTGATCCCACCTCTTAATACCTTCATAATGGCAATTAAATTTCAACATGAATTTTGGAGGGGACATTCAAACCCTGATGTTTGAAGGTTTGCTGGTGTTTACTGATGTTTTGAAAGTGACATGTTTTTCTTAGTGCATCATATCAGACAGAAGGCATATGATATTGATTTGTCCCATTACAGATGCTTACTTTGATCATTTAATTAAGGTGGTTCTTCCAGATCTCTCTACTGTTAAGATATGATTTTCCTTCTTTGTATGAGGGGGGACCCAGAAAAACTCAGAAATTTTTTTGGAAGGCAGGCCCTTTGTAAGACACTCTAAAATTATTCCTCTGGATCAAATGGTCAACCAAAGTTTTTATTTGGAAGTTTTGAGACGGTTGCATCACGATTTGCTGAAGAAACATTTCAAGTTGCAGCAAACAGGTGACTGTTCTTCCACCATGACAATGTACCTGCCCACACTGCAGTAAGTGTTCAGCAGTTTTTGACCAAAAACAGTATGACCCCCATGCCCCACCTTCCCTATTCATCCAGTCTTGCTTCAAGTGAATTTTTTTGTATCCCTACATGAAGAAAGTCCTCAAAGGGAAAAGTTTTGCCAATGTGGAAGAAGTGAACCAAAAAATGACAGAAGCGTTAAAAGACATCAAAATTGTTGAATTCAAAAACTGTTAGCTGGGTGTGGTGGCTCATGGTTGTAATCATAGCACTTTGGGAGGTGGAGGCCAGAGGATTGCCTGAATCCAGGGGTTCAAGACCAACCTGGGCAACTTGGTGAGACCTTTTCTCTACAATAAATCAAAAAATTAGCTGAAGGTGGTAATGCACACCTGTAGCTCCAGCTACTTGGAAGGCTGAGATGGAAGGATTGCCTGAGCCCAGCAGGTTGAGGCTGCGGTGGCCGTGAGCAGTGTGCCACTGCGCTCCAGCTGAGCAAAAGAGTGAGACTCTGACTCTGTAACAAAAAACAAAAACAACAAAAAACAAAAACTGTTTTGAGCAGTGGAAAAAGCATTTTGATAGGTTATTGCATCAAACAGAGAGTACTTTGAAGGTCATTGAAGTTTAAACATGTAAGAATACATACTTTCATAAATAAAATTTTTTGTATATTCTAAATATCTTTGAGACTATTTAATATTCTGTTACTCTTCAAGCATCCATTGGTGAAATTTAGCATCCATTGGTGAAATTAGTTAATTAGTATAATGTTTTAGCATCCATTGGTGAAATTAGTTAATTAGTATAATGATGAATGCCACTGGTCATTTTCTAATTGCGTCTTTTTTTCTAGATTTATTAGTTGGGATACTGCTGTAAGGAAGAGCTTCCATTTCACTTATTTATTAATTTTTGAATTTTTACCAGTAGGAACTTATATGTTCATATTTTATTTAGTGGATTATAATATACTAACATTAAAAATTTTTGATACTTAAGTTGTCATATATTTGGCCAGTAGGATCCTTTTCATCTGGCTCTTGTGAATGTTTGACATGTCCTCATCATTTTTCGAGCATTTTCTTACTTTCTGGAACAACAAGATATTCTAGGCCAGGGCTTGGCAAACTTTTTCTGTAAGTGGCCAGATAGTAAATATTTTCAGCTTTGTGGACCATACAGTTTCTGCTACAGCTATTTAACTCTGCCCTTGTAGCACAGAAGCAGCCATAGATAATTTTGTAAACTAATGAGCATGACTGTGTTCCAGAAAAAATTTGTTTACAAAAACAGGTGGCTGACTAGATTTGGCCTGTGGGTCATAGTTTGCCAACTCCTCTTCTAGGCTCCTACTTTCCTACCCTAGTCTCAGAATTGGCTATTTTTCTAGAGCCCTGGTCCCTTTTAGTGGTGAATGGTATTTAGAATCTGAGATCTAGATATGCTAGATACACTTATTGCTACTCGAATGTTTTTTATTCTAGGCCCTTTCAGCAGACAGAGCTAGAGAATGTAGAAATATACTTTTATATACTTGCATACGTGTATGTGTATATAGATGTGTCTTTTTTTGTCTTTCTATATTATAAACAATTGCGTTATGCCAGTATCTCTAATTCCATTTTAATTCTAGCCTTTCCACTTGTCTTTCCTTTTTCTTTTTGATTTTTTTTGAGTCAGGGTATTACTGTGTTGCCCAGACTGGAGTGCAGTGGCGTGATCATGGTTTACTTCAGCAGCCTCGACCTCCTAGGCTCAGATGTTCTTCCACCTTTCTGTATTTGTAATTTATTTCTCTAACATTGATATGCCTGATTTCTATTATCCACAAGTTTGTACTTATTTGTTCAATTCTAGAACATATAGAAAGTAGTTTTAGAATACCTCTCTGCAAAAAATCCTAATAACTAGAGTTTAATCTTTAATTACACTTCTTTTTTGTCTTTAACTTTAAGAGTTTGGTTAAATACTGTACTCAAAAGTTACTTAGGTTAGTGTGTTGTCCCTGTTCCCTCCACCCACTACCCTCTAGTATGTTGTTATTTATTTATTTGTTTTAAATGAACAGATACAGATATATATACTTATGGTGCACAGTGTGATGTTTTTATATATATATATATATATATATATATATACACACACACACACACACATTGTGTAATGACTAAGTCAAGCTAATTAACATTTATTACCTTACATACTTATTTTTTGTGGTGAGAACACTTAGAATTTACTCTCTTAGGAATTTTCAAGTATAGCTGAACCACAGGATATTGGTTCCAGGACCCCCACAAATACCAAAGTCTGTGAATGCTCAAGTTCTTTATATAAAATGGCAAAATGTTTACATCTAACCTATGCACATCCTTCTATATGGTTTTTTTTTTTGAGCCGGCTTCTTACTCTGTTGTCCAGACTGGAGTGCAGTGGCACCCTCATAGCTCACTGCAGCCATGATCTCCTGTACTCAGACGGTCCTACCACCTCAACTTCGGAGTAATTGGGACTACAGGTGTGTGCCATCACAGCTGGCTAATTTTTTGATGTTTTTTTTTGTAAAGACAAGATCTCACTATGTTGCCTAGAACATATGCTGTTCTATGAACATATGTTGCCTAGAACATGTCTTGAACTCTTGGGCTCAAGTGATCCTCCTGCCCTGGCTATCCAGAATGCTGGGATTATAGGCATGAGCCACTGTGCTCAGCTTTAAAGTACATTTTTATTTCTCTGTTGAGATTTTTAATCTTTTTAGTCATTTTGAGTGGTTTTTTTATTTTTTAGAAAGCAGAATTTTTGAGAGGACAGAAAAGCTCCCACAGTGGGAGGGAACCTGAAGGGGTTGCCCACTGAGTGTCTTTTTCTTTACCTCAGTGAGCATGACTTATAGTTTTTGTCTGATAATTCTAACATGAGGCATTTTGAGGTTAGGACATGCTAATTATTTTTTCCCTGTAGAATGGGTTACATTTTCTGGGTTCTTTGTATGTTAAATAATTTTGCATTGTGTCTTGATATTATTTTTATTAGCTTGTGTAGACTCTGAATTCTGTTAAATTTCTCTGAAGAATCTTGATGTTTTTTATTTCACTAGCAATTAGCTTCAGACCCTGCTAGGCTCAGACTATAAGTCTTGCCTCCTGTAAGAAATGACTCATATCTCAGTTCAAATTTTTCAGCTTTTATAATGCTGCATTGAGTCTGTCTTACACAGTTAAGGGGTCAGCCTGAGACTTGTACCATGTTCATAAGAATTAGGGAATTTTCTTCTTTAGCTCTCTCTTTTAGATTGCCACTTGCAGCCATCTGTGGTTGCCCAGGCTTTTCCCTTTTCTTTTTGCCAGGCAGCCTGTGCAATTCTATTGAAATTTTAGTTGCCTGCACTATACCACTCCTGTGATGGTGACCTGCCCTTGGGGCAAAACTTCTACTCCTCTCCCCCTCAAAAAAACCCTCATAAAATCACATGAAACTCACCCCAGTACCAGTTTCTTCTCTAGATTTCTACGTCGCCCAACAATCTGCCCCTATTTGCTTACTCTTAAGAATCTACAGGTAGTTGTTTCTGATGTTTTTTCCAGAGTTTATAGTTATTAATTTATTTTTAAGTCATTTTTAAAGCTTTGATGCTAATCATGGGCTTTTCCAGGTTAACGTTTTTATCAAAGATTCACCTGGTATGACATTGGAAAACTTGTATTGAGAGGTAAGACTGGAAAGGTAGATTAGGTTACAAAATTGCAGTCAGGAACTCTGAAGGGTTTTGAAAAGGCACTTCACAAAATGTCTTTTGTGTTGTTGGTGAAACGGGGATTGAAGAAAAACAGATTAGTGGTTGAGAGACCTGCTAAGAAACTACTGTCATCTTTAATGGTACATACACTATAACAACATGAGTTAAGATAGTGCTAATCTAGGTGGAAAGGAAGGAATCTATTTAGGACACATTTTGAAGGTAGAATACACAGAACTCAGTAATAGAGTATTAATGGAAAAAAAGACATTAGGTGACTCAGTTGCTGTCTAGGGATGATAATGATGTCATTAGTCTGGATGTAGTATGCAGGTGGAAAATTTAGTTTGAAGAGAATAATAAGCTGAATTAGAAACTTGTTGCATTTGAAGTGCTTGCCAAGATTTTCAGCAAGATGTTGGAAAGTTAAAGAATTTAGGAGAGCAGGGCTAAAGATGTAGATGTAAAACTCTTTAAAAGAGAAGTGAGATGAGGCTTAAGAATATAATCTTGTAAATGGTATAAACTTTAAAGAGATAAGTGAAAGAGAGAAGTTAGCAAGGAAATATGAGAATTGCAGAGAGAGATAGAAGAACCAGGAGAATGTGTTATGCCAGAAGTCAAGAGTAAAGAATTTGTAGTCCAAAGGGCTAGTTAGTGGCATCCTGCACAAAAAAACAAACTGAGAGCATGCCATTATGTAAGTAATGAGGATTTCCACCCTAGAAATACTGAAACCTTTATTTCATTGTAAAGGTGAGAACAAAAGTCATATTCCAAAAAGGATAAAAGAATATGTAATTGGGAAATAGAAGTTGTGAGTCTAGACCACATTTTAAAACTTTGTTAATCAGGAGAACGAGAGAAAAGGAATGTCTAGTAGCTTGAAGTGGGCAGAAGGGGGACAGAGTGTGGCCTTTAGTTTGGTTGTATGCTGTTGGCAGTGCACTTATGGAGAGAATATGGGTATGGTAAAATTCTAGAGTAGAACTAGGGCAAAGAACACACATTGAGGAAGTTAGGTTGTAAACATGTGAAGACATTTTTTTTTACCTCTAAAACAAGAAGAAAAGAGAGAATAGATACAGATGTGGAAAAGTTTTGTCAGGGAGAAGAATGAGTCTGTGTAGGAGAGATTTGTTATTTTAAGGCATTGACTGAGAGAGAGTTAAGAGTAAAATTGGCAGTTTAACTCTCAGTTGAAATAGAAAATAATTGGAAACCAATCTTTTTTCAGACAATAACTAGAAAAGCCAACTAAGCAAAGCCTTCTCTCTCAAAAAAAATCTGCTTGAAGGTAGTTGAGAAGTAATAAGAGGTTGAATATTTGGGAAAAATAAAGGCTTAGATCTAAGAGGCAATGCTAGTATTTGAGACTTTTTCTTCAACAGATAGTTGCTGGTTTTTAGAGGGGTTAGCTGAAAAACTGAGCAGTGCATTGATTGTTTATTAGGGCTAGAAGAATAGAGTTTGGATTTCCAGCCCTGCTAAATTGGGGTGTGAGTGCTTTTGGTAAATCACTGTTATTTGGGATTGGTACCCTGAAGGCTACAACCTAGAAGTAGGGGTGAATTGGATGTAGACAGATCCTCACAGGGACTGTAGCTCCACTTTGAATATTTTTAAACCCTGAAAAGAGATTGAGGTAGTATTCATTTTATAGGGACTTTGGCTATTGGCTTTTTTGGGGGCAGACTTAAATATAGATATGCTTACCTTGTTCAAAGAGATAAAAGACAAGATTCAACATTTTTAGTAGAGAATTTGAAACTTAACATCAACAACAACAAAAGAAATGAAAATTCTAGACTTGAAGACATAATAACTGAAATTGAGAGTTTAATGGAGAGGTTTAACAGAAGATTAGCTAGAGCTAAAGAGAGAATTCGTGAAGTGAAAAAATTCAGAGGAAAAAAAAGATGGAAAATACTGAAGAAATTTAGAGATATAGAAACATTGAGATCAAAAGTGTGTAATTGAAATCCCAGGTAAAGAACTGAGAGAGAATGGGCAGGAGTGATCTTTGAAAAGACAATGGCTGGAAACTTTCTAAAACTGATGAAAATTATTAAGCAACAGATTCAGGAACCCTTAATGACACTAAGCGGGATAAAAAGAAATGCATACTTTGGTATGGTGTAGTAAATATGCAGAAAACCAAAGACAGAAAAATTTCAAAAGCTGCCATGGGCTGGGAGAAAGAACAGTATACTTAAAAATAATCAGCAATTAGGTTAACAGTTGACTTCTCAATGAAACAATAGAGACCATAAGACAATGGAATGATATCTTAAAGTACTGAGGGACAATAACTGCCAATCTACAATTCTAATACCTGAGAGACTATCTTATGTGAACAAATATAAAATACAAAAGTTTCAAACTTGACATTCAATTGTACATACCTTACAACAGCTCAAAAGACATGGCTAATGGCTACAATATTGGGTATCACAGATATAGAAGATTTTCCTTATTGTAGAAAGGACAACATTATTCTAAATATTAAGAAAATTCAAGAGGATATTTTGAACACCATTCGGCTCCCACCACGAAATCAACACTTTCCTATAGAAATACAAATTAACAATGCTGATCCAAGAAGAAACTTAAAAATTCTGAACTATCTTATATGTTTAAAACAACTTTAACTTTTTATTGTTGTGATGGCTTTCTCTGGCTTTGGTATCAGGGGACTACTGTCCTCACAGAATGAGTTCTCTCCATTTTCTGGAAGAGTTTTAAGGGACTGGTATTATTATTATTATTATTATTATTATTTTCAGTGTTTGGTAGAATTCACCAGTGAAGCCATTTGAACCTGGGCTTTTGTTTATTGGAACATTTTATTTATTTATTTATTTATTTAATAATCAATATTTTTTATTATGATATTATGGGGTACAGTTAAGGGAAAGGTATACAAATATGCTTCGTTCAGGCACCCTTGTTGATAAGAGGTGTCTCCCCGTCCCCAGACAGATATTTACTACCGTTAATCCCATCTCCCTTCCCCCCCATAGTTTCCCACCACTGTCAGTCATTTTCTTATAGTATTACATTGGATGTTCAAGGTCCACTATATGAGTGAGAACATGTGATACTCAGATCTTTGTTTCTGTGAGAGGTCACTCAGTATTATAGACTCTAGTTCCATCCAGGTTGCTGTGAAATTCATGATTTTGTTCTTTTTTATGGCTGCATAGTATTCCATCATGTATATGTACTACATTTTTTCAATCCAGTCCTCTTTTGATGGACAGCATGGTTGCTTCCAGGTTCTTGCTATTGTGAACAATGCTGCGATAAACATTCGTGTGCAGGTATCTTTTTTATAGAGTGATTTGAGTTCTTCAGGGTATATTCCCAGTAGGGGGAGTGCAGGATCATATGGGAAGTTGATATTTAGAGCTTTTAGGAATCGCCACACTGCTTTCCACAGAGGTTGCACTAGTTTACACTTCCACCAACAGTGTAGAAGTGTTCCCTTTTTGCCACACCCACTCCAGCAACTGTTGTTTTTTGAGTTATTGATAACTGCCATTCTGACTGGGGTTGGGTGGTATTTCAGTGTGGTTTTGATTTGCATCTCCCTGATGATTAGTGAGGTTGAGCATTTCTTCATGTGTTTGTTGGCTGCTTTGATGTCTTCCTTTGTGAAGTGTCTGTTCATATCTTTTGCCCATTTTATAATGGGGTTGTTTGCTTTTTCTTTTCAACACGTTTGAGTTCCTTGTAGATCCAAGATGTTAAGCCTTTGTCAGACCTGGAGTTGGCAAATACTTTTTCCCAGTCTGTAGGCTGTCTCCCTGCTCTCTTGATGGTTTCTTTGGCTTTGCTGAAGCTTGTCAGTTTAATAAGGTCCCACTTACTTATCTTCTCTCTTATGATCTGTGTGTTTCGGGTTTTGTTCAGGAAATGGATGCCAGTTCCAATTTCCATGAGGGTATGTCCTTCATTTTCTAAGGTTCTTATGGTTTGAGGTTTTACATTTAGGTCTCCGATCCATTTAGAGTTAATTTTTGTGTATGGGGATAGATAGGGGTCCTGTTTCAATCTTCTGCATGTGGTCAGCCAGTTTTCCCAGCACTGTTTACTGAATAGGTTCTCCTCTCCCCAGTGGTAGGTGGTGGAGGCTTTGTCAAAGATGAGTTGGTTGAGAAATTGAGGTTTTGCTTCTGGAATCTCAATTCTATTCTATATGCCTGTTCCTATACCAATACCAAACTGTTTTGATGATTGTAGCTTTATAGTAAAATTTGAAGTCTGGTAACGTGATACCACCCGCTTTGTTTTTTTGCTGAGGATTGTTCTGGCTATTCTTGGTCACTTGTGTTTCCGTATGAATTCCTGTGTTGTTTTTTCTAGGTCTGAGAATAATGTTACTGGTAATTTGATGGGTATTGCATTGAATCTGTAGATTGCCTTAGGTAAGATGGACATCTTCACAATGTTGATTCTTCCAATCCATGAGCATGGGATATTTTTTCACTTGTTTGTGTCATCTTTGATTTCTTTGAGCCATGTTTTGTAGTTTTCCTTGTAAAGGTCTTTCACGTCTCTGGTTAGGAAGATGCCAAGGTATTTCATTTTTTGTGGCTATTGTGAATGGAATTGTGGCTTTTATTTGGGTTTCTGCTTATTATTGGTGTAAAGAAATGCGATTGTCTTTTGCACATTTATTTTATATCCTGAGACTTTGCCAGAGGCCTTTATCAGTGTAAGGAGGTTTTTGACAGATTCTCTTGGGTTTTCAAGGTACAGAATCATATCATCTGCAAAGAGAGATGACTTCCTCTTTTCATATTTTGATATCCCTGATTGCTTCCTCTTTTCTGATTGCTCGAGCCAGGACTTCCAATATGAACATTCAAAATTAGTAGTTCAATCTCTTTACTTGTTACATGTTTATTCACATTTTCCATTTCTTCTTAATTCAGTTTTAGTCATTTGTGTCTTTCTAGGGATTTGTTTATTTCATCATAGTTGGCATAATGTTGTTTCTTGCATTTCCTGATAATATATTAAATTTCCATAAGGTCTGTAGAAATGCCCCTTCTTTTTTTTTTTTTAAGTAAAAAATTAAAAAAAAAAATTAAGACAGTAACTTACTGTGTTTCCCAGGCCGATCACTAACTCCTTGGCTCAAGGGATCCTTCTGTCTTAGCCCTTCAAGCTGCTGGATTATAGGCATGAGCCACTGTGCTTGGCTGAGATGTCCCACCCTCTTTCATTCCTGTTCTCTGGCACCCTGTGGGGGTAGAATGAACCCCCTCCCACTTAATAAGTGAGATGTCTATGCTGAAAGCACTCCACACACATTACTCACCCAAGAGACTTCTGAGGATGGTAGGGTTAGTGCAAGCCAGTCTTGTTTGGCTTGAGTGAAACAGAGTGAGTGGGTTATGACTTTTTGATGGCTAGGTGACTAGAGAGAAATTCCCATGTATAGGCTTGGAATTTGCAAAATTTGAATTTCCTACTGGGGTCAAAGGTGGGAGCACATGTGGGCTTTCTTAACAGTTTGTCCAAATGTGGATTCAGAAGGAAAAGGTGAGGTGAGGCTTAAATAAGCCAATGATCAAACATCAAAAAACAACAACAAACAAAATGGAGTGAGACTCCTTATTACAATTCTTGATTTTGGGATTAAAACTTTTTTTTATCTTTTTTTTCCTTTTTTTTTCCAGATTGGTTAATCTTAATTGAGTTAGCTTCAAGTTAATTATTTCTTATGCTAGCTCAATTCTGCTGTTGAGCTTCTCTAGTGAAATTTTCATTTCAGTTATTATATCTTTCAACTTGGAATTTTCATTTGGTTCTTTTCTGATAATTTCTCTTTATTGATATTTCCTATTTGATGAATCATTGTCATCATACTTTCTTTAAAAATAGTTTATTTTAGTTCTTTGAACATATTTATGATAGCTGCTTTGAAGTCTTTGTCAACTAAGTTAAACATCTAGGCTCTTCCAGAGACAGTTTTTACTTAAACTGCTCTTCCTCACTCCCACCTGTGTGTCACACTTTTCTGTTTCTTTTCATATCTTATGAAAACTGGACATTTTGATAATATATTCTTTTTTTTTTTTTTTTTTGAGTTGGAGTCTCACTCTGTTGCCCAGACTGGAGTGCAGTGGCCGCTCCCGGCCACCGCAGCCTCGACCTGCTGGGCTTTGGCGATCCTTCCACCTCAGCCTTCCAAGTAGCTGGAACTACAGGCACGCGCTACTAGGCCCAGCTGATTTTTTGATTTATTGTAGAGATGAGGTCTCGCCTGCCCAGGTGGGTCTCGAACCCGTGGGCTCAGGCAATCCACTCACCTCAGCCTCCCAAGGCGCGGGATTACAGGCTGAGCCACCGAGCCTGGCTGATAATATATTCTTTATTCTGATTCCTTTCTCCCCAGAATTGGAGGTGGTGGTTCTTTTTATTTTTTTCTTTTTTAGAAACAGGGTCTCACTCTGTCACCCAGCTGAAGTGCAGTGGCATGATCACAACTTACTACAGCCTTGAACTCCTGGGCTTAAGAGATCTTCCGGCCTCAGCCTCCCAAGTAGATGAGACTGCAGGCATGCACCACTATACCTGGCTAATTTTTAATTTTTTTTTTTTTGTAGAGATGAGGTTTCGCTATGTTGCTCAGGCTGGTGTTGAATTCCTGGCCTTAAGCAATCCTCTTGACTCAGCCTCCCAAAGTTCTGGAATTACACATATGAGTTACCACATCCAGCTTGGTTGTTCTTTTTTGTTTGTTTAGGAAGATGTGTCCAGACTAATTAATTCCATGGAGTCTATTTCTCTTGCAATGTGTGGCTGCTGAGTTCTTCCTTTCTTTTTTTATTTTTTACTTTTCAACCCGTCAAGTAGTTGTTTTTGACAATACCTGTGGGCATGGGATTCTCCTTGTTCTTCTCCAAATAAATTTAGCTCACTCTGGCACTGGAGCTGCCTGTCTTCACAGCTTGTCTTGTCCTTGTATGACTTCTGCACCAAGGTATTGGGAGCGAGTGTGGGACAATAGGAGCCAAAAGCTGAGTGATCCATCACAGAAACAAAGAGCTGAGTATCACATGTTCTCACTCATACGTGGACTTTGAACTATTATTGTAATACTATAAGAAAAGGATTGTCAGTAGTGGGATTCTACTGGGGATGGGGGAAGGCACACCTCATCAACAAGGGTAACTGCATAATGAACATGTATATACTTAACCCTGAATTGTACCCCCCATCTTTAAAATAAAAAATTATAATCTTATGAAAAAAAAAATCATCGCATTGTTCCACTGTTCTTTTACCAAGTTCCAGTAGATTTTCTTGAACCAGAGCCTCTCAATTTTTCATAATGTTTTTGGTCAATATTAAGCTCTTTAAGTGGTTTTGATAATTTTGTCCAGTTTTATTGTTGGTTTTGTTTTGGGGAATAATATTTGCCAGTCCCCTTAATCAGCTGTTCTGGATGTCCTTTCCCGTCTCCTACCTTTCCCTCTCTCCCTCCCTTGCTCTTTTTCTCTATGTACTTCTGCCTCTTTGTCTCTCATTTTTGAACATTTAAATTTTATTCAAATTTAAGTTTATTTCAGAATATATTATGGAGAGATCTCTTTGCTATTTAAAAAAAATGGTGTTAAGTAGTGTTGATACGGATTTTTCAGGTCAGCCTGGGCTTCGAGAGTATCATCTTCAACAGGTCGGCCAGCCGAGCCTCAGAGACCGTCAGCTTGAGGGGCTGGTAAGCCTAGCTGCAGAAGTGTTGGCTGTAATGGGCTGGCAAGCCAAACCCTGAGAGTGTTGCTGATTCAGTGGGCTAGCAAGCCTAACCTCTGGAGTGTCTTATCTTCGGAGTCTTGCCTTTTCCACAGCTTTCCCAGTTCCTAGTCAGCTGGCAAGCCAGCCCCCAGGGTGCACAGCTTCAGCTCTGATGATCTTCTGCAGCTCTTCAGGTCAGGGTTCTTGTCTTGTGCCCAGAAGTAATGAGGAACATGGAGGGCTAGAAAGTGAGAAAGCAGGATTTATTGAGAGGACAGAAAAGCTCCCACAGGGGGAGGGAACCCAGCTGGGTTGTCAATTTGGAACTGAAATCTGGTGCTCATTTAGCCCTAAGACTGAGCTGATTGGCTAGCACTAGCTGTGTGCTGATTGGTTGACAGTAGCTGTTCTGATTGGTCAGTACTAAGAACCAGTTGGCAGGAGTAGGGGCCTAATGGTGAGCTGATTGGTTGGTACCTGGCAGCAAGCTGATTGGTCGTTTTTCTATCCCAGCAATGAGTACTTAAGCTCTAGCTTGAGAGGCTCACAGGCAGCTCTAATAGGAGTGTATCAGCCTGAGCGGCCAGCTGGGAATTTGCTACATTGTTATTGCAGGACCCTCCCTGTCTGTCTGCCTAGCTATCTCCTCTCTGTGTCTTATCAATACTTATAGACTAATCCTCGTGTTTCTCACTGATTTGTAAGGTAAATTGTTGATTTTTCTAATTTTGATGAGGTTTATTTTAATCCTGTCCTCTTCTTTATTCCATCAGTTATATCCTCTCTCACTTGTTTTTCTCATCTTTTGCTTTTTATTATCTAAGCTTTGAAATAGGCTCAACCTTTTCTTTCTTTAAACCTGTCTTTTGACATTTTCCTCTTGAGTTGCCTTCACTACCCAGGTCTAAAACTTTGATCTGATTTTGATAGTAAGGGCTGAGGCTAGGTTAGGACAAATGAAATGTGTAAGGCACAGAAGTTCTAGAAGGCTCTCTTGATTCTTGCAAGTGCAGGGTTGGCACTTGCAGTATTTTGCTGTTTAAAATTTTGCACCATAGATGTGTAGCTTGCCGCATTGTAGTTCTGGCCTTACTATTCTTACTTCTCACCAGTATGTATTTGTGTCCCCAGTAGGCTTCATTTATTTACATTTTTGTGCACCTGCTACGTATTATGCATTGTGTTATATTTGGGGAGTATAAAGGGTCTCAAGACACCATTTCTTTCTTCAGATTTGTTCTTTCTTAAGTCTAATGCCTTTTCCTCATTCCTCATCTTTCCTGCCTTTTTTTTTTTTTTTTTTTTTGAATTGGAGTCTCACTCTGTCGCCCAGATTGGAGTGCAGTGGCTGCTCCCGGCCACCGCAGCCTCGACCTGTGGGCTCCGGCGATCCTTCCACCTCAGCCTTCCAATTCCAAGTAGCTGGAATTACAGGCATGCACTACCAAGCCCGGCTGATTTTTTGATTTATTGTGGAGATGAGGTCTTGCTGCCCAGGCAGGTCTCGAACCCTCAGGCTCAGGCAATCCACTTACCTCAGCCTCCCAAAGGCGTGGGACTACAGGCTGAGCCACCGAGCCCGGCTTTTCCTGCCTTTTTGTACCATGTGACATTGTTGATTATTACTGCCTGTTCACCCTAACCCCACAAACTCTTCAGGATGTATAGCTCTTTCCATGGAAGGACTCTCTCTCTGGGGACCACTGGGCAGTTGGGCAATATATCAGTGGCCCTCATTCTGGAAGTTGGTAAGGATTGGAAATTGACTTGTGTTTTCAATATGTCAGGGTGAGAGTGCCCAGGACTTCTCAGGATTAATGGGCCTTCACAAATATATCATGGGGGAAGGGAGGCTTGCTTGTTTATTTGTTGTCCTAGACCCTCTTCTGTATCAGTGTACCCTTTCTTGGTAATCTTATCCATTCTTGAATGCTTTGAGTTACCATCTGTATGCAAATGCCTGGCTAATAGTGTCTTTCTCTTTTATGTTACAGTTTTTGAGTGGACTGCTTCATGTGGAGATATTTAATAATCTAAGTAGAATTCATCATCTTATCTAACATAGTGACTTTACCATCTCCCAGTCTTCTAGCTGGAAATCTCACCTCCTTGCTCACCTCTACATCTGCCTGGTTGTCAGCTGGTGCCAGTTTGTCCTGTGTAGTACCATATTAAGGACCTCTTCTTTTCAGTATCTACTTGTACAATTCAAGTTGAGGTCTTCTTCCTTTCACCCATCTGTTCTGGTTATCTCCAGAGGTGCAGCTGCTGCTAATTTCAACTCCCAAGTGGCTCTGAGGCCTGTGCCAGATTAATTTTTCCTGAAACACAATTCTGTTCTGTTGCTGTTCTGCTCATTGATGCTTCAGAAACTCTCTAGTGTCTTTGAAAAACTGGGCTGATTTTCTAGGTCTTCCAACTTGTTTTAGTTTCCTTGCCGCTGCCTCCCTTCATATAGATTGGATTCAATCCAGATGGAATTAATGTTGCAAGAACTTGCTTGTGTTTTTCTGTTTGCATCTCTATTTTTGTTTGCCAATGAAATTTTGGCAACAGTCTGTTTTTCTCTGATTCTTAGTTCTTTAAAACCTTTCTGAAAGCCGGGCTCAGTGGCTCAGCCTATAATCCCAGCACTTTGGGAGGCCGTGGCGAGTGGATTGCCTGAACCCACGGGTTTGAGACTAGCCTGGGCAACTTGGCAAGACCTTGTCTCTACAAAAAATTAGAAAACATTAGCCGGTCATGGTAGCATGTGCCTGTACTTCTGGCTACTTGGAAGGCTGAGGTGGAAGGATTGCTGGATTCCAGCAGGTCAATGCTGGGGTGGCCGTGAGTGTGCTACTGCCCTCCAGCCTGGGAGACGAGTGTCAGTCTGACTCAATAAACAAACAAACAAACAAATAAATAAAATCTTTCTGAAAGTTCTCTTGGATGCCCTGATCTGAAGATACTTTCTCTCCCATCATAGGTACATTTATCAATACTTTAAAAAATATAGTGCTTATCACTTCTTTTTGTAATAATTGCTATTTCAATATAATTAAAAACATCGAATTAACCTTTGTATCCCTTATTATGTCTAGTGTAGTGCCTTGCAGAAGAATTTGTTGAAGTAAGGAATGGATAAATGCATTTCTGGATTAAGCCCTCAGACAGTCTGGACTCTGCTATGTAAGGTTCCCATTCCTTTGTTGTTTAGATAAGGCTATCACTTTCTCTCCCATCTCACAATTGGATTAGCTTTATCTGTGAATCTCTTTATGTATCACTAAGTGGCCTATTACTCTTTGTTTCTGTTGCCTTTCTTCTGAGTTAGTATTAATTTCATTTTATAGAAAAATTACATCATTTTGGTGAAAGATGTTTGTGGGAAATTTCGAGGAAGTGGAAGCTAGTGTTCAGAATGACATCTTGATCCATTTTGTGGGGAAGTAGGCTACCTACCAGGATTTTGGAAATTTGCAAGTATAGACTTGACTTATTTACGGGCTGTTGGCCAGTAGAGACTAAAAAGTAGAAGTTGTGATGACATGTTCAGTATTCAGGTGGAAGGCCAGGGACCAGCTGCAGGGTCCCAAATTTCAGTCTGCTGATCCAGACAGCTGCGCTAGTATTCCTTAGACACAGCTGCCTAAGCTTCTGATCAGGCAACTGGTTTGAGGTGATGGCAGGTAAGAGTAGGGGAAGAGATGTCAGAGATGGCTAATTACAAGATTGCAAAATTTTGGAAGCTTGTGAACCATCTGGGGTTCCCTATATAGTTTTGGACATCAAATTACGGCAGTGAATTAGGTTTTGTTGATGGATTTAAAGGAATTTACTTATTTGGTTTTATAGAGATACATTATTTGTGCAAGGTTAAACTTAGTATATGCCACATCTTGAGCCCCAGTTTAGTACCTATTCCATTACAGCCTTTAGATTTTAGATCTTTATGCCATTTTTCGAAGCCACATTTCTTCACATTTCTGTGTAGTCTATAAGCTGAATAGAACCGCAGAATTCCTTATTTTCCACTTATGGAGGTATTTAGTTGAAGTGGCCCGAAGGAGCAGTTTTGTGGTACTTATGAGGATGAAAGCCTTGAAAAGGAACTTTAGACAGATGGTGTGCTTGACTAACTGCCCAGGAGAATGTGACATCAGAATCTAGGAGGGATACCATGTTGCCTTTGCCATCTAAGTTCATCCAAGTACTGAATTTCCAAGAAGACAAAGGAGGCCACAGGTTAATTGCTCTCCATTTGCCAATCTCTTTTTGGTTTCAGCTGGTGACAACTAAATTGCTCAAGGCAGGAAGAATTCTGAGCTAAGCAGTTGCTACTTCTCTGAATCTGGAGAGAAGAGGTTACCTTGGAACCAGTAATGAGTCATCCTGACTACAGAATGAATCTCTGGCCCTTGGGGACCCCCAAAGGTAGGAAAAGGAAAACGGAGTCTGCCCTGGCAACTGGAGAACTGAAATACAGGTGGAATGGGTGTCGAGGTGGAGGGTGGCTTTTAGGACCAAGGAAGGCTGTACTTCTTTTGGTAACCTGTTAAATATTCTCCTGTGTTATTTATTCTAGAATTAGGTATGGTTTCTTGTTGTCCTAATTTATTGTTATGTTGATTATAGACATTTAATTTATTCCAGAAAAGTAATAACTGTTTAGTAATTCCTATTTTTGAAAAATCTGTGCCTATAAATAGCAAAGCATACTGAACCATAATATTCAGTTTATGGGTTCCGTGTATATTGTAGTGCTGACTTAAAACTCAAGTCTCATCTGTGTACATTTTATTCATGTTTTCTTACCCATTTCTTTCTTTTTGTGATTGTTTGAAATACTCATTAGAGAGTGTTATTCTCTTAAGTAATAATTTAAAAAAGGTATAATATCTCCGGTTGTAGAAATACAGAGATGTTTGAGGAAAGAGTTGATTGCTGCCTTGTGTTTCTAGGTGTGTCTTCTGTGGTTGGCCCACATGGTGTTGGTGCTACGCCAGGTGACAAAAAGTCAAAGAACAAGTCCATGCGAGGGAAGAAAAAGAGCATATTTGAAACCTACATGTCTAAGGAGGATGTTTCAGAAGGCTTGAAGAGTGGAACACTCATACAGGTGCTTAAAATCTACTGGAAAGCTATTCCCTGAATATACAGATTGTGGAGTGGTCTATTCATTACACTATTTGCTGTTCTCTGCTGTGTGCTTTGGGAGAGATGGTGACATAACAGGCCGCAGGGTTGTTATGATGGCATAACAGAAATGGTAAAGTAACAGGTGCTTCTTAGACCTATAGTACATTTAGAGGTGATATGTACCACAAGACAGGGACAGGCAAAGTGCTCTGAGATTTGAGAGGAGGGGGCCATTACTTCCGATTAGGGTTGCCTAGGGATGCTTTATTAGAAGGGATACATGAGGGAGGGACCCATATACTATCTTTTTGGAGGGCGGGCCCCTTGTACTACTGGCTTCCCCCATTAGGTAAGTGTTCTAGGAACCCGTTGACAATGCTAGTACTAACTAGCATTGTTGTGAGAGGCTTCCGTGATTTTTTTTTTTCTTTTTTTTGAGTTGGAGTCTCACTCCATCTCCCAGGCTGGAGTGCAATGGCATGCTCATGGCCACCTCAGCATCGACCTGCTAGGCTCCGGCGATCCTTCCACCTCAGCCTTCCAAATAGCCAGAGCTACAGGCTCGCGCTACCATGCCCAGCTATTTATTTATTGTAGAGACAAGATCTCACCAAGTTGCCTGGACTGGTCTCAAACCTGTGGACTCAGGCAATCCACTTGCCTCGGCCTCCCAAAGTGCTGGGATTACAGGCTAAACCACTGAGCCCAGCCAGTGAATTTTTTTTAAAGATTCTTTTAATGTGACTTCCCATTTAATGATGGGTGATTTATGAGGGCACCTGCCTACATTGCATTGAGTGTTCAGCAGTTTTGATCAAAAATGGCATGACTCCCGTGTCCTACCCTCCCTGTCTACTCGATCTCACCATGAATGACTTTTTTTTGTTTCCCTGATGACAGAAGTCCTCAAAGGAAAATGTTTTGTCAATGTGGAAGAGGTGAAAAAAATGGCAGAAGCACTAAAAGGCATCAAAATGAGTTCAAAACTGTTTTGAGCAGTGGAAATCGTGTCTTGATAGTGTATTGCATCAAACGGAGAGTATTTGAAGGTGACTGAAGTTTAAATGTATAAGAATGAATACATAGTTCTTTATAAATAAATTTCTGTTTTTTTAGTATTTAAGCCAGGCATGGATTGATGCAATTTGAGTAAGTGAAAATAAGAGAGAGAGCTTTATAAATGGAGGGGGCAGTGTGTGCTACTAAGACAGAAGTGGGAAATGGGATTTTCATATGTGAAACACTCAGTAGTTCAGTTTTCTCAGAGCATGTGGTTGCTGAATGGCTGAGAAAAATGAATAAGGCTATAAAGGAAACAGTAGACAGCAACAGACAATATTTTCTGAGTGCTTTATTGTTTGTAAACTATGGTCAGAAGATAGTTCAGCAATTTGAGCAAATATTTACTGAACATTTAACTGTGAGTCAGGAACAGTCATGGTTAGGAGCGTGCTGCATGGGTGCTCTTGAGATGAAGGTAGATGAAACTGCCTGTTTGTGTGTTGAACATGCAACCCAGTGGTGGGAGGAAGTAATGTGAACAGATGATTTAGGGGTAAAATGGTGAGTGCTTAGATAAAAGGGTGATTGTGGTGTATGGGGGAATATTGGGGGAGTCTGTGAAACTGTGTAGGTTTAAGTTCTGGAGAGACTTTCTGTAGGAAGTGACACTTGTGGTAGATATTGAAGAATGACTTGTTTGGGCCTATTAGATGAGTGGTATGTGTGTGGGAAGGAGGTAAGGAGAGGCAATGGCTCTGATAACAATATGAACTTGTGAAGCAGTGTGGAGTAAGGCGGTTCAGATATCCTTGGGCATGAAATATGAGGTAGGAAGTAGGTAATGACTGTAGAGGGAAGCAGGGCTACATATTGGAATTAAGTCTATGTCATGCTTTTTAGATTAATGTAGAAATATTGCCATGTGTTACTTGGCTCACTTGAAAATGTTGATTGTGTTCCGTTTTCTCTTACTCTGAGAGCCCAGCTTATATGTTTATGTTTTTGGCTGATGATCCCCAACCAATTTACAAACGCTATCGTCTTCTCTTCCTTTTTTATCATTTTTTCTTTGTTTTCCTGTAAGTAGTATACATGTAATTGATGTAGACTCTTGAATAGCAAACTGTTTTTTTTTGGTTGTTGTTGAGTTGGAGTCTCACTCTGTTGCCCAGACTGGAGTGCAGTGGCCGCTCCCGGCCACCGCAGCCTCGACCTGCTGGGCTCCAGCGATCCTTCCGCCTCAGCCTTCCAAGTAGCCGGAATTACAGGCATGCACTACCACGCCCAGCTGATTTTTTTTATTTATTGTGGAGATGAGGTCTCGCTGCCCAGGCGGGTCTTGAACCCGCGGGCTCAGGCAATCCACTCACCTCAGCCTCCCAAAGGCACGGGATTACAGGCTGAGCCACCGAGCCCGGCTAGCAAACTGTTTTTTAACAAATGAGTTGATCTTTCTGATTCTAGGAGTACTACTGGCTTTTTTTTTCTTTGACAAGGTCTTGCATTTAGACATTTGTCCATTTATTGTCCCGTTCATTTGTTCTTTGTTGTTCAGCCCTATACTGAACTCCATTTTATCTGTAAGTGTCTTGACCCTCTTCTTGTTACATGTACAGGATCCATTCTTTCTTGCCACTCTTCTCTAGGAACACTTTCTTCCATTCACCCTGAGCATCAAGACTTTTCCTTTAAAAACTGTACTCCTTGATTCCTCTGTGACTTTGTACATTCTGTTTCTGGTGCTTGGATGTCTTCTCCCACTATCTTGATGTAATAATACTTGCCCTTTAGGTCCCTACCTAAATGTTACCCCCTTTGAGAAGCCGCAACTTCAAGCAGAGTTGGCTTTTGTGAAACTGACTTTTTTGTTTACCCTTTATTCGAAACTTATTACCATTTCTTGGCTTTTATATTTCCCCAAATAGACTGTTCCCTTCCATGATGGCAGGGTCATGCCTTTTTCTAGAATTTAGCCTAGTACTTGGCATTGGATTGATGCTTAATCAGTTTATATTGAATAAATATTTATTTATTGACTGAAATAAAGGATCAAGATACTGTCTCTTGGAGAAGAGTGAGAGGAACCTCAGTTGTTATAACTTGAAAAAAATGTAGCTTAGAATTTTGATTATAGACTTATACCTATATAGAAATAGAGTGAGCACAGTAATCTGCAATGGTATTAGTTTCTGCTCCGTTTTAATTTTTGCTCTTGAATCAGCTCTTTGCTGACACTAAAACAAAGCAAAACAAAAATCTGATCAATATGACAACTTTCATTCCCAGGAGCTTGTAAGTGATTCCTCCTGGTCTGTGACATCATGAGACTCTGCAGCCAGAGCCTCCCCCCACATATGAAAACAGTTGTTCTTTGCAGATGGGGAAAGGAATAGGTTCCAGATATGAGGTCACTGTGTGAAATATACAACACTGTAAATAAGATTTTCATAGACAGAGAAACAGAGTCCATCTGCTTTGTGATATAAACTTTCTGTGTGCAGGCTTTGCTCAGTAAGGAAAAAGCTAGACAAGAAAAGTTATTTTAATGCTGATGGAGAAAATTAAGCTTATGAGATATACTTAGAAACATTTGTTAACTTTATATTCAAACTTAAGTCTATTTTCACCTCCTTTTCTTTCTCCCCATCCAAAGAAGAAACTTACTGATACTAGGGAGACTTTTTAAAAAATAGGAGTAGAATTTTGTTTTCAATACCTTGACTAATAATTTGACATTTCATTGGTGTTTTGTCCTTTGTGGAAAAAGGGGACCACGATGACAAAAGAAATCACTTTCCAGTGTTTGAAACTGACCAGCAATGGTCATGTACATGCAGTTTTGAAAGTTTTTTTTTTAGTTGGAGTCTCACTCTGTCGCCCAGACTGGAGTGCAGTGGCCGCTCCCGGCCACCGCAGCCTCAACCTGCTGGGCTCCGGCGATCCTTCTGCCTCAGCCTTCTGAGTAGCCGGAATTACAGGCATGCGCTACCACGCCCGGCTAATTTTTTGATTTATTGTAGAGATGAGGTCTCGCCTGCCCAGGCAGGTCTTGAACCCGCGGGCTCAGGCAATCCACTCACCTCAGCCTCCCAAAGGCGTGGGATTATAGGCAAATAATAAACTTGTCTCACATTAAAGATCACATGTAGTTTCTCTCTCCATGGGTACAGTATTGGGAAGTTGTTATAGAACATGTTGGAGGAGATGGGATTGTGGGGATAGACATGAATGGAAGGGGCTCCAGTTTGGGGTAATGATCAAGATGAAATGGTATGAAGATGGTAGAATTGACTGTTTCAGATCCCAGATGCTTTGGTTAAAAGAAGTTCAGGCTGAGCCCCCAGAGCTGCCTGAGGCATGATGTCAAAGTTCCTCCTAGAATAGAACATTGGTGTGAAGCTGTTATTGACTATTTAAGAAAGCCCTAGTTTAGAAGGACAGAAGTCAGGATGGGCTAGTTTGTAAGACCATTACCATTTATTAAGAGTGAAGTAAGCTGGAAAATGCTTGGGAGTAATTTAAAGATGAGAAGACTAGAGGTGCCGTTACAGTGGAATGCCTGTCACTTAGAAGAGAGAGATGATATTCATAACATTAGTACTGGAGGTGATGGAAGACCTTTAGCTCTGCAGGAATTAATTAGCTCAACAAATGTTTCTTGTCTGCCTGCTGAGTACCAAGCATATACTAGTGTGAGCAAGATAGGCAGGTCACTGGGGAGGTAGGCAAAAGCAACTAAAGAAGTAGAAAAGAAATTACAGACTTTGATCACTGCCAATAGGGAGATAAAGATGAGAGAGGAGAGCCACTTTACATAAGATGGTTAGGGAAGGCCTCTGTGGAGAGGAGAAAGAGTTGAGATCTGAAGGATGAGAATGAGTCAGCCATTTGAAGAATTAGGAAAAGAGTATAGGCAGAGAGATCAGTTAGTGGAAGAACAGCAAGCAGAAGTCATCTTGGTGTTTTGAGGAACAAGAAGGAAGCCTGTAGGAACATTGTGAGCAAAGGGAATTATAATATGGGAGTAAGTGGAGAGTTAGTTGCTACTAGCCAAGTCATGTCGGGTCTCTAAGCTATGTTGGAAAGTTGGACTGTATTTAAAGGACAGAGGGAAGTCACGGAAAGCTATTAAGCAGGGGAAGAAATTGATCTGTTTCATGCTTCAAAAGCACCTCTCTGGTTATTGTGACATGGATAGACTAGAGTGGAAGCTGAGCACTAAGGAAGCTATCAAAGTAAACCAGGTGAAAACATAAAGATGTGAACAAGGTGGTGGCAGTGAAGATGGAGAGAAGTGGATAGATGTGGAGTTAGAATTGACACAACATGCTGATGTGTCAGATGTGGAAGGTGAGGCAGAGGGAGGAATTCCCAGTGACTCCTCTAGGTTCTTGAGTTGAGCAGCTGCCTGGATGATGTTGCCATTAATCAAGATAGGGGTGGGGAGGGTTGGAATGTAGTGCTGATTTTTTAGGGAAAGAGGGGCAGATGGTATAAATGAGTGAAGAGGCCCTGGTGATTATGGCAAGCAGAGAGTCGATTCACAGTAGTAGTAAAGATTTGG
Organism: Cephalopachus bancanus; assembly: GCA_027257055.1. Lineage (NCBI taxonomy): Eukaryota > Metazoa > Chordata > Mammalia > Primates > Tarsiidae > Cephalopachus > Cephalopachus bancanus. The sequence goes on along the minus strand of JAPVLO010000163.1, from coordinate 2,915,956 downwards.
ACTCTGGAGCTAGACTGCCTGAGCTTGAATGTGATGTAGAAGTGAACGATTTACATAAAATTCCAGTGCCTCAGCTTCCTCATCTGTAAAAAGATGATAATAGTATTCACCTTATAGGATTGTTGTGAGGCTTAAACTAATTGATAGATATAAAGCTCTTCAAGCTGTGTGGCACATAGTACAGTTGTATAAGTGGTACTTGAGATTGGTTTTATTACTAGAAGAAAATCTGTTACTCAGGTGGTTGCTGCCATGTGGAGATAGCTGTCCACAGCCGTTAGATCTTATGATTTTTCAGGAAAACCTGGAAATACATGTTTTTATGCATGAAATTCCTTAGTTTTAAGCATTCTCAAACATCCTGTAAGGCTAATAAAATGTTTGTGATTGCCAAGTTAGAGTAACTAGCCCAATTATATGGTATTTTTCTACAGAACCATTCTGCTCCTTGAGTATAGGAAGGGAGACAACAGATAGTTGGGGTCATTTGAGAGGGGAGCTTTGCTGGCTGAGTATCAGAGGAAGAGAGGACCCAAGACAGGGTTTGCAGTGTTAAGAAATAATAATAGGCCATGGGAAATAGATGGCCAAGGAGGGGAGTAAACATAACGGGAGGACAATGAATAGTAAAAATGTGGTCAGGACTGTGGGTTGGAAGTCTTAGTGAAATTAAAGAATTGCTGGAGTGAAGTTTCTACCACAAGTGGACAGAAGATTGTCACCAAAAAGTGTGATATTTGATGATTTGTTTTTGGAGGTAGTATCATTAGTAGTAATGATGGGATCCAGGCTGTGAACATGGGAGAGAGTGGCTAGAACTGGGTAAACAAGGTAGCTAGAGTGACAGGCTAGGGTTGCCTGGTCATCAACATGGGTGTGAAGTCTCAAAAATGTTTATAGAAGTGAGGATGGAGAGGGAGGCAGTGAGCTGCGAGTCAAAATATTAGTGAATTAAAGCTTTGACCAGAAGGTTTGAAGATGACTGCATCAAGGAGGAGCTATTGATATGAAGTTCAAAGGATCTGGGGTTTTTGAAAGAGAGTGAAGGGGAAAAAATGATTTTAAAGCCATGATGCGAAAGCAAGGAAAATATATTCTTTTCCTTGGTGCCTGGGATACAGGGATATGAGAGGGAAAATAGACTCCCTTTGAGAGCACTCAAGGGGAGTGATAACATCAGAGCACAGCCAGGTTTCAGTTAAGGCGAGGAATCATAGCAGCATCTGGAGAAGAGATGGAGGCTCTAGGATTCTCACTGAAGTTCCAGGCCTAGGAATGGGCTTTAGGAAGAAGATAAGAGATGGTTATGGGATGATTATAGAAGTGGAGAAATAAAAGTCCTGGACTTTTGTAGGTGAGTAAGATAAAACATCTGCAGGAGTCTCTTTCAGTTAAAAGACCAGTTTTTGGACAGGTTCTACTGCCAGTTCTGTCAGGCTATAGGAACAACTATATATATGTGTGTATATATATATATATAAAATAACAACAGCTCTTGTCTGCTGTGGAACTCTTTGACAGTTTCTTCTTCTTAGTGTGAGCTGCATTTTCTCAAGGGGTCTGTTTCTGAGGTTCAGTTCTTGAGAGTTATGCTCAAGTCAAATTTACAAATGCTGTTCTAGAACAAGGCTATCCTTCCCTCTGTGCTTTTATATATAGGGAAGTTTGAGTTGGAGAATCAAGGATGACATCTTTAAAGTCTTTTAAGTATGTTTTCTTTTAAATAAAGCCTAGATGCAGTCCTTAGCAACCTATCTTTTTCCACTAAGCCCAGCCTTGGTCTCACTTAGTACTTTGGAATTAAAGGCACTCACAGCAGGAGGCATTCTCATCTCTGTACTTCTTCATGTGCTAGCCATTCACTTAGCTAGAAGGAATGTTAGAAAAATAGGAATTGGAAAAAAAAACTTAGGCCAAAAAACAGCACCTGGAATCAGAAAATGAAATTGTTAAACGTTTAATTTCAATGAATTTAATTTAATTTGTTTGGAGTCTCTTCCCCTCACTTGACTGTAAGCTGTCTGAAGGTGGAGACTATCTATTACTCTCCCCATCACTTAACATGGTATCTGTCGTGCTATTTGTTAGGAAATATTTTTTGAGTGAATGGATGAATATTTAAGATAAATGTGAGGGTTTTTTTTCTTCCCTTTCCCAAAAAGAAACAACTCTCCTAGAAGTGGATTTGCTGTGACACTCTTTTTTTTTTTTTTTGAGTTGGAGTCTCTGTCACCCAGACTGGAGTGCAGTGGCCGCTCCCGGCCACCGCAGCCTCGATCTGCTGGGCTCCAACGATCCTTCCGCCTCAGCCTTCCGAGTAGCCGGAATTACAGGCGCGTGCTACCATGCCCGGCTGATTTTTTTATTTATTGTAGAGAAGAGTTCTCGCTGTGACACTCTTAACAAGGGACTGACTTTGGGGAGCTTTGCCAGCCTTATCTCCTGGCCCCTCCCTCTTATACCTTAAGTAGAGTTATAGTATGTAGGAAAGAGTGTGTTTGCCCTCTTGACCACTTTTGCTAGCACAGTGCCCTCTATTTCTCTTTTGATTTATCTGCAAAGTTTGCTCTTTCTTCAAGGAGTGGGGTCAGGCACCATCTCTGGAGCCTCTCCTGGTACCCCAGCTGTGAAAGTAAGCTGTACCCCCACTTCATGCTTTCCTTTAAAACAAGGACTGAGCTTAGTTACCATTCTCTTACCCAGCATTGTCTGTCTCAGGGTCTTGAATGTAGTCAGTACTCAATAAGTAATTGTTGAATTAAGGACTGAATGATCATTTATAATAGTTTATTTGGGTGTTCATTTTATTGTAAACTGTGACATGGATGTTTGTAATTTTAAAATGGTATACTACTGAAAAATTATTTTCTACTTTATTTTATGCCCTCATCTATTGTGTTAATTATGTTTCTTTGAGTCTTTTAATATTTTAGGGATAAATGTTATTTGAAACACTTTCTCAAGAAATCCTTTGAGTCTGGCTGTTAGAAGATAACTACTTTCATCCATGTGTTCCAGTGGCTTGTGACTACAGCTGGAACGTGGGGAGTGTTACAGCTTCCTGCAAAAGCCTAAAATACTGACCTGTTATTGAAGAGACCCCACCTGCACCCCTGTGTATAAATAGAAGCAGACTCTGATTTGGTGCTGGAATAACATGAAGTTGAAGGCAGACTGGGTGGCCCGGCTGTTGGAGCCAGGATTCCCATTTGCTTTAAGAGCTGGTTATAGACCGTTTTGAGTTATTGACTCCTTCAGCCCTGCAGAGGGACCAGAGTGAAAAATAATGCATACAGTTTCTTAAGGCTCAGTATTCAGGTTGGAAATCAACCTGTATCACTTTGAAACTTGTCATAGAAACAAGCAATTGTGCAAAGATCTTGGGACTGGGAGAATGAAAAGGGCCATTATGTAGTAAGGCATAATCCCCAGCTAAACTTATTCTTAAAGTCAAAGTTTAAATTTGGAGACTAGCGTACAGGAGGATCTAAAATCTCATAAGTTGTTACTTTCCCACTCCATGCCAAGTTCTGTTTTTCACCTTTGCTTGTTCAAAGCAAGGTACTAGTCTAAGCTTTCAGTTTTTGATGGAACCCTGTGTTACAGATATCAACAAGAATTATGTTTCATGCATATGATGAATAATTGGTATACATCTAGCTTGTTTTCTAAATTGAACTGTTTAAAAACGTTTTATTTAATATGCATATGAAAAAATTGTATCCTATATAGCTAGTTATATTTTCATTTTTTTTAAGGGTGTATTGAGAATTAATCCAAAGAAGTTTCATGAAGCCTTCATCCCTTCCCCGGTAAGTTCAATAACTTTATAATAAACTTAATGTCACATTTAATTTTTAGATATGCTCTGAAATTGAAATCGTATATTTAACTAAAGAGCAGAGTAGTAAAACAAAATTGAGGATGGGCAAGACTTGTTTCAAATTTAAATAAATAAAATTTTCTTTTGGTTAACAATCCCTTCTGCTAGTCTTAAAATCACATGCCAAATTAAAGAGATGGCATTTGTTACAAGGCTGCAGAGAGCAGCTGGACTCAGGCAGACTACCCACCAGTTCATGTAATTGGATGCCCTTGGTTTATAGCTTAAAAGGATTTATGGTTTTTTCCCACTGATTTAAGTTAATCTTTCTAAACAAATATGCTATCTACTTTCGATCTACTGCATGAGCTAATCTGAACATTTGTCCAAAAATAACGTGTGATTTTTTTTTTTTTTCCCCTGGTCAGAGTTTCTCGCTTCACTTTTATACAGGTGACAGAACTTGGTACAAGGCTCTTTACCATTGGGTCTTTATACTCTTTCTTACATTCATGACTCATTTTAAGAGGCTTTCTTCAGTTAAATCAAGTTCACACTAACATATAGCTAGTAGCTGGTTTTTGGAGAAGGCTTGATTGCGCAAAGTTGGGAGAGCAGTACTTCATAGGTGTTATTTTTACAGATTGAGTCTCCCTTATTTGAAGTGCTTGTGACCAGGAGTGTTTTGGATTTCAATTTTGTTTTGGATTTTGGAATACTTACATACGTATATCAAAATCTGAAATGCTCCAGTGAACATTTCTTTTGTACTGCATGTCAGTGCTCAAAAACTTTCATATTTTGGAACATATGAGATTTCAGATTTTCAGATTTGGAATGCCCAACCTATATTATTATTGTTAAAATAAGCTTAAGACCTGTTTTCAAGCCCAGTTTAGTCATTTTTTCTCCCTGCCCTCTAGGAACCAAGAATTCACATTTGCATCCAAGTTCAAGTCTTACCTATTCGATTAGATTAAATATGTTACAGACAATCACATTATTCTCTCTAAGCCGTATTCTGTTTCCATGACAGAATGTCATGCATATGTTGACCTTGACACTTGGGTTGTAGAATTGAGGGTCAGCTTTGAGGTGGTACCTTGGCTACAGGAGCAATTTCCTCATACAGTGAAAGTGCAGTTTACATGGGTGTTAGGTTCCAGAGTTTGCTCATAAGGTGAAAATCACATCCAGGAATCAAAAATAACCCATGAAAATCTCTTAGGAAGGTATCATGTTAGAGTTGGGTCTCTCAATAAATCTGCATAGCCACATAAGAATGACTGTTTCTTCATTGGCATACCACTTGAAAGAGCTTGGTTTTATTAGGAGCCCTCATGTGTGGAAAACACAGATTTTTAAGCATGCAAATCACTCTCAGTGCTGTTAGGAGTTCATCTTGAGGAGCATCAGGGAACTGAGCAGATTCAAATCTCTTGTTGCCTGTGCACACGCCCATTAATTGGAATGATAAGGGAAACTACAGTGTTTTGGAAATGTTACTGCTTCTCTATCAAATTGCCAACATCATATTTCACAGATCTAAAAATGACAATACAGAAATTCATATGGAAGCAAAAAAAGAGCCCAAATAGCTAAGGCAGTTCTCAGTAAAAGAAACAAAGCTAGAGATATCATACTTCCAGACTTTAAACTTTATTATAAAGCTACAGTAACCAAGACAACATGGTATTGCTACAGGAATAGACACATAGACCAATAGAAAAGGACAGAGAATCCAATAATAAAACCATGGTCCCTCAACTAGTTAATCTTTGACAAAGCCATCAAAAGTAAACATTGGGGAAAGGAGACCATATTTTGCAAATGGTGCTGGAAAACTGGCTAGCCACTCGCAGAAGAATGACACTGGACCTTAACCTATCACCATATACAAAAATTAACTCAAAATGGATCAAGGACTTACATATAAAACCTTAAACTATAAGAATTTTAGAAGAAAACTTAAGGAACACACTCCTGGACATTGGAATAGTCAATTAATTAATGACCAAGTCCTCAAAGCAAGTGCAACAAAAGCTAAGATTGATAGATGGGACCTTATCAAACTGAAAAGTTCTTGCACAGCAAAAGAAACCATCAAGAGAGCAAAGAGACAACTCATGGAATGGGAAAAAAGATTTGCAAACTTTGCATCTGACAAAGGCCTAATATCCAGGATATACAAGGAACTCAGATGAATTGAAAGGAAAAACAACCCCATTAAAAAGTAGGGGAAGGTTATGAACAGGCACTTCTCAAAGACATACAAGCAGCCAAAAAAAAAACACACATGAAAAGATGTGATGATTAGCCTCGCTAATCATCAGAGAAATGCAAATCAAAACTATAGTGAAATACTGCCTAACACTGCTAAGGATGACTGTAATTAAAAAGTCAAAAAACAATAGGTGCTGGCATGACTGTGGAAAAAAGGTGATGCTTCTATACTGTTGGTGGGAACATAAACTAGTTCAGCCTTTGTGGAAAGCAGTGTGACGATTTCTCAAAGAACTAAAAATAAGCTTCCATACTATCCAGCAGTCTCTTTTCTGGGAATATACCCAGAGGAACATAAATTGCTCTTTGTATGAAAGACAGCTGCATACGTATGTTCATTGCAGCACTCTTCATAATACAAAAACATGGAACCAACCCAGATGCCCATTGAAAGTGAACTGGATAAAGAAAATGTGGTACATACATATGATGAAATACTACGTAGCCATAAAGAACAAAATCATGTCCTTTGAATCACTATGGATACAACTGGAGGCCATCATCTTAAGTGAACTATAGAAGAAACAAAAAACTGAACATTGTATGTTTTTTACTCATAAGTGGGCCCTGATCACTGGTCACATGAGCACAAGAGTGGGATTGGCAGATGCTGGACACTGCTAGGGTAGGGAGGGAGAGTGGGGAGAGGGTGGGCATGTAGCAACATGCTGGGTACCTGGTCCGTTATTGGGGGAGAGTGGGTCAGCTAGAATCCCATACTTCACCTGCATGCAACTTACTTATGTAGTAAATCCTCACTTGTATGCAGAATACAGAAAAGAAAGAAAGTGAACTTCCTTAGAGGAAAATAAAGGAATCTGGTGGGGGTGGAGGCGGGGTTACTCAGATTTCTTATAGCTCCATGTTGAAACATTGCTTCATAAAGGAGGTCCACCTGCGGCCTGCCCCTCTTCCCTTTGCAATCCTGGCTCCCTGTCCTCTTGTGGCATCTTATCCCACATGTTTAAGTTGTATCCATACCCTTGAGAAATACCTACCCTTTAGCCAACCGCCAAATCAAGGGGGTGCCATTAGTGATGAGAAAGATGACTGTGTGTGTCTTGGAAGTAGGCATTGGGCTAATCATTTCAGGGAAGTAAATCATTCAGCCTTGAGAACTCCTTGCCTGATGGGGAAGGGTGTGGCTGGAGAAGGGTGTGGCTGGAGAGGGGTCAGATCAGAGGTCCCCTTGTTCCTATAAATTAAATTCATATAATTTACATTTGCACATGATGTTTCTCCATGGTTTAACCTGGCTTATTAAAGGAAAACTAAGAAGCAAAAGCAAAAGTTAATGATGTTTTAAAATTTCACAGTTGTTCTCTTACTTGAAATTGTATTCCTGGCAATTCCTATTTAGAAGTTTTTAGACACCTGTGATATTAGGATTGGCTTATTTCTGTGCTGCTTTTATTCTTTCATCTGGCCCCTAATTGTTTAGTAGATTGTCTGGAGAAAAGCAACTAAACAGTTCACCTTTAGGTAAGTAAGAACAGATTGTAAAAGCTACAATCAAAGCCCAATTGCAAGTGATTGTAGATACTAGTATTGTAGTTTTGGACATTGGAGCAGTCCTACATTCTTGTTTTGTCAGTTTCAGTATTCAAAGCCATTATAGACAGCAACTGAAGAGGACATAGTAGTGGCAATAAATTATATGTAGATAAACTTCACAACCACCAGTGGTCTGGATTTCTGAGTATTCGTAGCTCATGTCCACGTCAAATATGAACTTGTGTGAACTAAAACATGCCCACAGATAGACTAGGAAGTAGGATGTCAGAATTAGGGCCCGAATGCTACCTGCTTAAGCTAGGATACTAAAGATAGGAATTGATATTAAAGAAGATGTGGCCTCTGCTCTGACAATAGGAAATACAAAGTTTTCCTTACTCGTAAAATGAGGGGATAGATGAAATATTGTCTAATGTTTGTCACATTGTCAAAATTCTAAAGTTTTTAGAGAGCTAAAAAAATAGAGATTTGATTACATTATTTGGGTTTACTCTTACTGATTCTAAAAATGGTTGTGAATTTACACATTGTCATTTGCTATACCCAAATATCTACCTAAGTCAACAGGTTAAGAATAGTGAATTGATCATCAGGTATAAAGTAATACTTTGTTTTGAGGGAACTTGACTTAGGGTCATTATAATTTCTGATAGAAAGTTGATTTTCACTTTGTGACAAATCTAAAATACTTAGGACGAATAACTTATGTGTGCCTGCTAGTCTTCTGGGGGGGGTCTCAATAAAGGTAAAACACAGAGTTTGAATAAAACCATGTGACTTTCAAGCAAACCCAAGATAAAATGATATTATTGAGATGCCTGTTTATCCTACTTGGGGATGGGATAAAGAGAAATGAATCAGATGGAAAACCTAACATTTTAAAAAGCACAGTTTCCGTTCTGAATTATGTTGGTCCAGTAAGCTTTGTAACTTTTTTATGCATCTTGTCATGGGAGGCACCCTTTGTACAGCTGTGGAATTTATTTCTGGTCCAAAGAGCTATTCCATCAATGGACAATACTCTGACCATCGTGGCATACTTGGGTTGTCCTCCCTCCTCCAGTCCCCTAAGTATTTAGTTTGATTAGCCCCACCCCCACCCCCACCAGATTCCTTTATTTTTCCTCTAAGGAAGTTCACTTTCTTTCTTTTCTGTATTCTTTCTAATGGGTAGAGCAAGACTTCTGGCATCCAAATAAAGAACTGAACATTTTGACCTTAAAAAGTAGTTAAGAGGGTTGACTTTTAATATTGAGTCGTTACCAAGGTTTGTATCTTTAATTAAGAGATTTGATAACAGATACAGGTTCCTGAATGAATTAAGGAAGGGCAGAGTAGTGTTTTCTGAAGTTCATCTCAGCCCTGTTCTCCTGTGTTTCTTGGGATAGGAAGGTGACAGTACTATCATCCTGTCACCTGAAATCTCTGAGCTGCCAAAGGGTGGTTGTAGCTCCTTGTAAGGGAAGCATCTTACTGCATGTGTTTTGTCACATGAGAATGGGTTAGGATGACCTCCAAGCAGCCCACATTTCATTCCAGGGAGGTCTCAGGGATTATATTGCTTTATAAATTGCAGAATGCAACAACTGATGATGATGTGCCATATTTTAGTTGTTCACTCTATTTTCTGGTTGTCTCTTCCTTATTTCTCTGAGAAGCTCATCAGGAGGTCAACTGCAATCATTCTTTGTAGCTAACACAGTAGCTGTTCCTCAGAGACTTGGGTGGGTTTGGCAGAGTGTGCAGGCCACAGCTGTCAACCATAACTAGATTGGAAATTGAGCAGAAAAACTGTTCTAAAGATCTCTAATGGTCTGTAATTGGAAACTGTAAAAAATGCTAAGTGACTAAAATCTTCCCCTTCCTTTTTCTGTTTGGTGATTTTGGAATGGTAATTTTAACAATAACTAAAATTTCATAGTTATTGCCTCTAGTCTATTGAGTGTTAAATCTTATCTATATCAAATGTCTCTATTAGTAAAAGCTGAATGGTGACTTTCCAGATCTTTTTGCTGTCACCTCTTGTAAGGAAAATTAACAATTTACTTCTCTCTTATTCTCTGAGAAGGAGCACATAGCATGCACTTTTGAAAGAACAGAATGATAAGAGTACATATTTGTTGATGAAACATTTTGAAAATATTTCATTTTCTCATGGAACCTGATTGCTGAACCCCTGCTTTTCCTTAGCTGTTTTTTTTCCATTTAAGTGTTTTTACAAAATAATTTTGCTTACCAGAAAGACTCTAGCACCTATTTAAGTTGAAACGTCAATACCTGGGGAGTTCACTGCAGAATCATGTAACTTAAAATGGACTATTTCTGGATATATGAATGAGGGTGAAGGTGTCTGTACCTGGTGTTCATGTGCTGGAGTTTAGAGTGCTCCTAAATCAATGAGATAGGTGGAGTATGAGATGCTTTATAAATCTCTTATTAACATCTTTTTCTTTCTCGTCTTTGCCTTCTACTTAGGTCTCTATGAAAACTACAGTTTGTTCTCTCAGTCACTTTCCTGGGGAGGGAGGAGTATATGATTTTGCTGGTTTCCTTTTAGAAAACCCAAATCCTAGAGCGAATTGTTGCTCCTGCCTTCACTTGGTTTTCTTGGGGAGATTATATGTTGTCCCTCTTCTGTTCTCTTGCATACCTTCTGTTTTTTTTACCTGACCTTGATACTTAAAAAAAGGTATCAATGTGCTTTCTTGATTTATTTTTTAATTTTTAAAAATTTTTATAGAGACAGGGGTCCTGCCTGGTTGCCCAGGCTGGTTTCAAACTCCTGGTTTCAAGCAATCTTCCCACCTCAGCCTCCCAAAGTGCTAGGATTATAGGCGTGAGCCACCATGCCCTGCCAGCATGCTTTATTTGAAACAAAAAGGTAACCTTAGAACAAACTTATTCATTTCAGTTATGAAAGCATGTGGTCTAATTTTTTTTTTGCTTTATGTGTTTTATTTATTTGTTTATTTTTGGCTTGCCTGTAGCAGATTCTTTGCTTATTTGGTGATGTTTAGCATTCTGCTAATCTGTTCTTATATGGTCATTACCATCTCTCTTAATTCCAAAAAAATTGAGTTTCCCTTAGATGTGGCTTTGGCCATGTACTAGTACTCCTGTGAAGTCATTGGACAGAGTATAGAGTCTAAAATTTTTAAACCAAGGAAGTAATGTTTGGTTCTAGACCTTAGTGAACTGACTGTTGTTTTATTTCTCTTTCCAACCTAGGATGGTGATCGAGACATTTTTATTGATGGAGTTGTTGCTCGCAATAGGGCCTTAAATGGGGATTTGGTGGTTGTGAAACTGCTTCCTGAGGAGCAGTGGAAGGTGAGTTAAGATTTCCTTTTCTAATTGTAGATTTCTTAGGGCCTTTTGTATTCCATGGTGCCTCAATGAGGTATCATAAACTGGAAAAGTCACATACCCCTCAGGCACTGTGGTAAAATTGGGTGTTACCTTGGAAGCAGGCTACTTAGGACTTGAAAACATCTGCTGGGAAGACGTCTAATAATTTGTTATTCTCCCTGCTGCTCCCTTTCTAGTGATCTTTCTTCCCTATCACATGCCTTGCATTGGATTCTGGTATTCTTTTGGATAAATACTGAGGACTCATTCAAACTTGATTTGTATTATTTTCCTACACCCTATGCTGGGAGAACTAGAAAGAGCCATGGGACAGTGGCAGTCCTAACACATTTCTGCCACCTATACTGGAAAACCCAGGCCATGCATATGGAGTTCTGTTGGTTCCAGTTTGGTGATTGGGTGATCCTTGGCAGATAAAAATTGTTTGCATTTTTATAAATTAGGGAGTTAGTGGCAGAATAAAATGTTTTTCATATGAAAGTATTCTGTGTTTCAGTCTCCATCTATGTCTGTTAGTTGCAAAGAAAGATGTGGTTTTAGTTTTGACTGTTGTTTTAAATAACAGTAAGGATGAGATTTTGGAATGATTCCTGGTATCAATTTCTTTGAATTGTCATATAGAATTGGTTACTTTTTATATCTAAGTCTGAATTTGTCTTCATATAATTTGTTTTACTTGTCTTAATTCATTGGTATTCAACAATTTGGAATCTTCTTCAGTGTGAGGTGCTGTTGTAATTCATAGCATGGGCTTTTAGGCTAGGCTACTTAGATTTGAATCTCATCTCTACCATTCATCTGTATAACTTTGAGTGAATCATACAACCTTTCTGTTTCAAATACCTCATTTGTAAAGTGATAATAATCATAGTACCCTCTTCATAGGATTGTCATGATAATTAAATTAGAATACATGTAAAAATCTTAGAATAGCACCTAAAAGTCTTAGAATGGCAGGAGCTCAGTAAATGTTATTTCTTATTAACTTTTCCAGAAAAGATGTGATGTGAGGAGTACCACCTTATCTTAGAGCTTTGGTGAGGCATAAATTAAATTTTAAAAACTCTTACAAGGCTAGGATAATTGAGTTACAGCTGTGTGCCATGTACTCATAGCATACAGGGAATTTAGTAATGATCAGAGTAGACATATTCTTGCCCTCATGAAGCTTAGAGTTTAGTGGGAAGTGCAACTAGGAAGAGACAAATACTAATTAATCAGACTTACATAAATTTTATGAGGTTAAGTGTAGGTTTTTTTTTTTTTTTAATGAGAGACAACTTTTCTAGTCTAGATACACATCCCCATCCCCATCCCCACCCCCAGTTGTGGATATAGTGCTCTTTGATTCCTTGGACATATAACTAAGGGCTGACTCTAGGTCCTAGGAACATAGATGGATTTAGGTTACTTCCTTTCTCAAAAGCATCATCTAGCACATTGTTGACCAGGTCCTAGAAGACAAGAGGAACATATTAGGACCAGGTCAAACCAAAGGAAACATTCCTAAAGATCATTTGATGGAGTGAAGAAGTAACATTATAATGAAGAAGAGCCAAAGAAATAAGAAAGATAATGGCTTCTTTTGACTTAAGAGGTGACAATGGTAGAATAGGAAGAAACAGGTGAATGGTTAGCAAGTTAGGTGGGTCTCGAGCAGACTAGAGCAGTTATGAGGTACTGACTGGTTGAAGGATAGGAATAGAGAACAAACTGTAGAGTACCAGTTGAGTTCTAGAAGAGGATGAAGTTGCTTCAAAGAGCAAGGCATTCTTTCTGTCCATGGCCCTAAGCAGGAGATGGCTAAAATAGACAAACTTGTGAATAATTACATCTGTTGCATTGCTTTCCTTGCTCCTTACCCCCTTTGTTGATAAGACTAGTAAGTAAGCACAGTCTTTCCTTGTTAGAAGTGTTCTTATTTTGGGCACAAAGCTTGAGAAAATGGGATAGGTTGATCAAAACTTGGGGGTAAATTGGGGATGAGAGTGTTGTTGAGGTCTAGAAGAACAGGTTTGGGATTTTGGGCATTTTCTGCCTTGGTGCCTTTGCTTTCTGGACAGAAATCTGTATCTCCTTTAAAACTCAATGCAACGAAGTTGTGTTTTCTCCTGAAGGTAATTTTACGAATTCGTAGGTCACCGGAGCTAGTTAAGCAGATAAGAATTTGTAGAAATAGGTAGCATTTCCACTAGACAATGTGTTCAGGCTTTATAGACACAGCTTACTGTTTTTCTATTGTATAGTTATTATCCAGAGGTAGAAGAAGTTAAGGACCAGATGGAGGGTTAAAGCCAGGGAGTGATATGGTCTTATTTAGCAAAAAATTACTCTGGCTGCTGTTTAGAGAACAAACTGTAGTAGGGCAATTGTACATTGGAATGGCCAGTTAGGAAACTTATACTGAATCATGACAGTAAATATGGAGAGAGCTTGGGATGGATATATTTTGAGAGTAGAACTAATAGGAGCTGAAGATGGACTTGAGGGTGAGTGAAAGGGGAATCAGGGAGAACTGTTAAGATTTTGGTTTAAGCAAAATGGGTGAGTATGATGTCACTAACTGAAATGGAGAATAGTGGGGAAGAGCATGTTTTAGTGTAAAAATTATTAGTTCTACTTGACTGTGCTAAGTTTTAGTTTCTTTTTAGATATGCTGTCAAGAGATGTGTTGAGCGTGAGAAAATATAGAGGTCTTGATGGTTTCACTTACTGGTGAATCTTACTAAACATTCAGGGAAGAAATAATCCTAGTTTTACACAAGTACTTTTAGAAAATGTAAGAAAAGAAAACTTCATTCTATGAGGCCAGCATTGCTGTAATACCCAAATTGGGAAAAGGCATTTAAAAAAACTACAGACCAATACATCTCACAAACATAGCGGAATCTTTAACAAAATATTAGCAAATAAACAAGGGTACCTGGATAATGAACATTTGTATACCTAACCCTGAATTGTACCCCACATATTTAAAATTAAAAATAAAAAAAAAAGAATTGTGAAAGGCATCCCCCCCAAAAATTAGCAAATAAAATCCAGCAACATATAAAAAGGATAATATAATATGAGCAAACTGAGTTTGTTCTAGGAATGTACATTGGAGGGCTTTGAAGACTGGTTGTTGAATGAATATACATATAGTTAGGTAGAAGAAATAAGACCTAGTGTTTGAAGACTAGTAGGGTGACTGTAGTTAACAGTAGTCTATTGTATGTTCAAAATAACTAGGAGATAATAATTAGAATGTCCCTAGCATAATGAAAAGATAAATATTTAAGGTGATGGATGTCTCAATTACCCTGATTTGATCTGTACACGTTATATGAATGTATCAGATTACATGTACCCCACAAATATGTACATCTTTTATGTGTCAAATAATAGAAAAGAAAAACAATAAATGTAATCACCATATTACTTGACTAAACACTGTATTTCAAACACCTTTATTTCAAAAGATGCAGAAAATGCATTTGAAAAAATTCTTCAACCATTTGGGATAAAATAAACAACAGTGAACTAGGAATAGATAGTCAGTGCCTCAACTTGATAAAGAACATTTAAGAAATACAACTAACATCATTATTAGTGGGTGAAAAATTGAATACTTTTCCTCTAATATTGGAGATGAGGTAAGAATGTTCCTACTTATCCCTTTTATTTGACATTGTACTGGGATTCCAGCCAGTAAAAAAAAGGGCAGTAGAAAGAAAAAAGCATACAGATCGGAAAGAAGGAATTAAGACTGTTTTTATTCTCAGAGTATATGATTTTCTTCATAGAAACTCCTAACAAATCTACAAAAAAAAAAAAAAAAGCTGTTGTAACTAATAAATGAGTTTAGCAAGGTTGCAGGACAGAAGCTTATAGATTCAAATCAATTGTACTTCTGTATACTAGCAATGACAGATTGGGAAAAAAACTTAAAGCACCACTTACAATAGGATAAAAAGTATGAACTACTTAGGAATAAACTTGACAAGAATGTGTAAAACCTGTACACTAAAACTATAATGCATTACTGAGACAAATTAAATAAGAACTTAATAAATGGTGAGAAATATCATGTTCATGAATTAAAAGATTCAGTATTGTTAAGATGCCAGTTCTACTCACATTGATCAATAGAGTCAGTGTGTCCCAAATAAAATTCTAACAGCCTTCATTATAGAAATTAACAAGTTGATTTGGAGATTTACACGACCTAGAATAGCCAAAACCAAGAACAACAAAATTGGATGATATACACTATCTGATTTCAAGACTTATTGTGATGCTCTGGTAATCAAAACAGTATGGTATTAGCATTAAGATGAGCACACATCAGTGGAGCAGAATAGAGAATCTAGAAATAGGCCAATGCATACTATATGCTTAACTGATTTTCTGTAAAGGTACCAAGTATTTCAGTGGGAAAAGAATTTTTTTTTCAATAAATGTGCTGTTGTAACAGTTGTGTAGCCATATAAAAAAATAAACTTTGACCTTTACTTTACACTATATATAGAAATTAACATGAAATAAGTCATAGATCTAAATGTTTGCATAAAAATATAAACTTTCTTAAAGGAAATGCAGGAGAAAATTTTGATAACCTTAGATTTGGCTAATAAATTCTAAGTATGATTTAAAAATATGAACACTTAAAAGAAAAGCCACCAATAAATTTGACCTCCTCAAAACCATACTTTTGTCCTTTGTAGACACTGTTACAAAAATGAAAAGAATGCTGCAGACTAAGAGAAAATATTTGTAAAACTTTTATCAGACCAAGGACTTTCATCTAGACTATAAAAAAATCTTATAACTCAGTAATGCACAACTTAATTACAAAATGCATTAAAGACTTGAAGAGATAATTTGCTAAAGATGATATATGGATGGCAAATAAGCATATGAAAAGATGCTCAACATAGTCATTAAGGAAATACAAATTAAAAGTATAAAATAACACTACAGACCCACTAGAATAGTTAAAGTTAAAAAAGAGTGACCACAACCAGTGTTGGCAAGGATATGGAGCGACTGGAACTCTCATGCATTGCTTATGGGAATATAATATGATACAGTCACTTTGGAAAACAAGTTGGCAGTTTCTTAAAAAGTTAAATATATACCTAACACCTAATAACCTAGCCATTCCATTCTTGGATATTTACCTTAGCAAAATGATATTTGTCCACATAAAGACTTGTTCATGAATATTTGTAATAGCCCCAAAGTAGAAACAACCTAAATATCCATCAGTATATGAGGGGGTAAACCAATCTTGGTATATCCACACGATAGAATACAATCCAGCAATTAAAACAAACAAACAACACAAAAAAACAAACAAAACTATTGACACGGTGAATCTCAAAATAGTTACAGTATGTGAAAGAAGCCAGGCAAAAAAGAATACCCCCTGTATGATTCTATTTATATGGAACTCTGGAAATGTGAACTTGGTTGTAGTGATGAAAGGCAGATCAGTGTCTGCCTGAGGTGGGAATAGGAGAGATCAATCACCAAGGGTCCCCGTGGATGCTTGGGGATTGATGGACATACTTATTGTCTTGTTGGGATTGTTTCAAAATTGTGTATGTATGTCAGGACTCATCAATTTGTATACTTTAAGTGTGTTTTTTGTAGATCAGTTATACCTCAATAAAGGTATAAAAATATTGAAAAGAGACTAACTAAAGATATTTGCACAAATGAGTGTGGAGTTCCAAGGAGAGATTGAATCTAGAGTTATATATTTGGCAGTCATCAGCATGTATGTGGTGTTTGAAACTGCATTAGTGGATGAGAGGACCTAGAGATGGTAGCTAAATAAGAGAAAACGACTGACTACTAAGTTTTCTGGGTAAGCCAACATTTAGAGATTAAGTACGGAGAGTGTGGAGAGGCCCAGTCACTTGCTGTATGGGGGCATGAACCACGATGGCCAGATTTCAGCTATGCCTGGCTTAGAGAAGAGGCTGATGCATTCCAAGGGTGTAGGGGGCACAGTTCCAGTGAAATGGGGGGAGGGGGACAACAAACTCAGGTTCTTGTTGTTCATGTGACCTGCTTGAATCTAGAGGGCATTTTTTGATTTACCTTCATGGAGAGAACACACCTTTAGCCCTTAAGCAAGAGTGAGGATGATGTTTAGTGAAATCTGTTTTTGTTATGGACTGAGTAGCGCTTGGCTGCTCCCCTTGATACCAGTAAATCAAAGGAGCAGGGAACTGGTAGAAAGAAGTTTATTTCTGAGTTCAAATCAGGGAGCAGAGCCAGACTTGAGGTCTTTCTAAAGTGGTTCTGTTCACCCCCCAGGCTTTTACACTTCACTTTTATAAGTCCAGAGTTGTTAGTACCTATATATTAGCCACGTGACCAGCAGAGCATTGTATAGAACTTGAGTTTCAGCCGCATTTATCGATGGTGACATTTTTTGGTCCAGACTTGCTGGTGCCAGGCACCAGAGGTGTCTCATAGCTTTTATCAGTAGGGCCCGGCAGAAGCAGTAATCAAGCTTGTCATAGAGTAAAAGGCCTAAGACATTATGCATTACACAAAAGTTATACAAATCACAAAACTTACGATTACATTGATACAAAAATTTTATAAATCACAAGGCATAAGATTACATTGATACTATATTATTCAAACTTATAACCACTAAGAAAAAGGGAGTAAAAGGAGATTTGCAACTTTCAGTTGATTGGCGTAGAATACAGGGAAGTAAAGGATCCCCTGAAGCTACTTACCAGGAGTGCATAGGGGATAAGGGTTTGAAGTGCACCTTTTATTAGCTCTCAAGAATATTGTTCAGGAATGCACAGGAGTGCTTGCACCCTTGCCATGCCCTTCTCTAGGGGCTATAACAATATGGATAGACATTAGCTGGTCTCTGTGTTGTTTTCAGGAATTAAGAATAAGAGCCAAGTTCAAAGAGGCCAGAATCAGGAACTTTGGATGAAAAGTGTGTCTGCTATAATTTGCAATGCTTTCCATATATTATTTCTGCATTTGTAAAAAACATTCCCAGCTAGCAGCAACCCTCCTAAAATGCAAAAGATCTCTGTGTTTATCCTTCAGGGTGGTTGAGTCTGAATGTCTTCTATGGCCAATCTTTTGGAGAGTAGAACTCTAGGTACTATAGTGGGCCGTGGCATCTTTCAAGTCAAAAGGAAAATACTTTGAGTCTCTAAAACTTGGATGCTGGCTGAGGACTCAGAAATGGTGTTAGAGCTTAGTAATAGAAAAGTTTCTGATGGTTTTCTTACCAATGCCTAAGATTTGTAAGACAGCATGGGTCAGAGGAGCTTTGGAGCCTTCTTGGCTTCAGAGGCTACTGCCGCCTGGCAGGTACCTCATCAAGAAACATTGTAATCACTGTCCTGGGTGGGAATGGGCAGCCCTGGGGTTTCTAGGCAGATGGACAGAGGGGAATAAGAGGGGCTTAACGGGCCAATTAGTATTCAGCAGTCTGGAGAGGAGTTGGTATTCAGGAAGAAGTTTGCCTGAAACCTGAGAAATCCTGAGAACATGTGTTTCTTGTTTTTGAAAAAGATAGGTGTGAGGATACCGTATTAGAACTGGGCCAATGGTATTGACAGGTATTCGCTTTAACCTGCAATGTTTCACCCGGGAATTTTGTTAAAATGAAAATTCTCATTCATTAGGTCTGAGGTGGTGCCTGAAATTGTGCATTTTTAACAAGTTCCCAGGCAGAATTATCCTGCTGGCCTGGGATGCACACTTTGAGTAACAGGGTTGTAGCGTGTGGGTCGGGAGGCAAAGAAAGAAGCAACCTGGAAGCATGGTACTTAATGCTGTGGACGCCATGAGAGATCTGGTTGGCAGGAAGACAGTTGAGTCAGACACATGGACCTTAACAGTTGTGGCTAGGCCACAAAATCCCCTTAAGAGACTGGATCCTGAGCCCTCTCTTTGTTGATAACATTCTAATGAGCAGAGAGATTAAAATAAGTGCTATAATAAGTATTAGCTTTAGGTTATTTGTTTGAAAGGCATATAGTAGAGGAAGTAGAAGAACAATCTCCAAGTTTAACCAGGACACAGAGAAAAGGCCTGGACTGGCAAGGAGCTCCTACCCCTTGAATTGCTGGCAAAAGGATGGTGTAGGGAGGATGACTGCAGAGGGGCTGCAGGCTGCCTTGGTGCATGCATGAGCCCTTTTCAGCCTTCACAAGATTTGAAATGTGGAGGGTGGCCCTGACATTCTTATTCTTTTTGTTTCTGTGAAACTTCTGAGAGTCTTCACAGTGGTTGCCTGACAATTGTTTTTTTTATTAAAGTCAGTCCCATTAGGTATGTCTCTTAGGCCTCATTAGTTAGAATATTTCACAGCTTCCCATTCTGAAATGGGGTTGTTCTGTTGGCTTTAGCCCACTTGTGATGGCTGTTGGTGATAGGGTCAAATTAGAGAGGAGAATATTCTGACTGTCATCAAGAATCCCTGACATGTAGAATATAAGCATCTCAAAGCATACTGGCCAATTGTCTTACAGGTTTGTTAGTACAAAAGCATATTGTTATCAAAGGAATCTGTAGTCAATGGTGTGAGCAAATGTGAATTAATTGAATTATTCATCTTTGCTTCTTTCTGCTTATTGTGCTCACTGTTCTTGGGGATGTAAACTACAGGGCTGTTGGGATTTAGAAAAAAACAACAGTTCTTTTAGTTATAGTAGTAAATAGTCAATTTATTTCACAGCATGATTTTTGGCAAAACAGATAGCTGTAAAAGTATCAAGCTGTGAGGCTATAATAAAAAATAATTTGCTCTTATATAACAATTTTAATTTCAGAATTCTTCTACATTTTTTAGTGTATATTTATATTTCTTATTACAGATATCTAATGAAGAATGGTTGAGGGGCAAATGATAGTTTCTTCACTTTGCCAATTGGAAATGAAGGTACTGTGAGAGTAAAATGACTAGTTTGAGGACTCAGAGTTTTTGGCAGAACCAGGGATAGAATCCCAGTCTCTTGACTTTTGGCATAATGCTCTTTTCCTCAAGTTTTCAAAGTGATTAGGAAACATTGATCCTGATAATTCTACCTAGAGCTGTGCAGCCTAGGTACCACTTACCCTGTCCTGTGCTAGATCCTGGAGATACAAACTTGATTATGTCACAGGCTTTACCTTTAAGAAATTCATTGGTTGGTTGGGAAAGGGATGGAAACAATTATGGTATGTTTTGCAGGATGGAAACAGAAATACCATGTTGTTATGGGAAAACCAAATTGTATCTGAGCAAATTGGGAAGGTTTCACAGAAGTTATATTTATTTGAGTTAAGGTTTAAAGGATGGGAGTAGAGAAGGGGAGAGATTTTGTTTTGTTTCAGAATGAGAATGATATGAACTAAGAATGATTTTGCAAGAGAGGATGATAGAAACTTCAGGTTTCAGGGAGGAACATATGTATTAAGGCTTTTTCTTCCTGCCAGTCTATTGCCTGAATGCTACATCCCCTCTGTTGAATCTCCCAGACACTGGGAAAAGCAGGGAACTCCTAACTCTTCTCAAGATCCTACCCCCAAGAAAGACCAAAAGGAGGTCCTTGGCTTCTTCTTACAGAGGCTCATGGGACACTGCTCTCTGCTCTGTAAAAATCCTCTGTTTGCCATTTATTTTTATCTTCACCCTGCTTCTTCCATTCTCTTTCCTTTTCTGTTTCTTTCCTTTTTCTCATCAAGTTTACCTGTCATAACCATTATCCATCCTTGTCCTTCATCTTTTAGTTAACCGTAATAAGTTTATCCAATTATTTTCCTTTTCTTAATATCCCAATGCAGTACATTACAAATAAGCATATACAAAACCTATGGATACTGATAATGATTGCTAACTTATTGTACCCTAGTGTGTACCAGTATATGTAGTGCCTCCCATCATTTTTTAATATGCTGTTATTTCTCATTCAGAAAACTAGGGCTTAGCTTAGACATCTTTTTTTTTTTTTTTGAGTTGGAGTCTCATTCTGTTGCCCAGACTGGAGTGCAGTGGCCACTCCTGGCCACCGCAGCCTCGACCTGCTGGGCTCTGGCGATCCCTTCCGCCTCAGCCTTCCGAGTAGCTGGGATTACAGGCATGCGCTATCACGCCCGGCTGATTTTTTGATTTATTGTAGAGATGAGGTCTCTCCAAGTTGCCCAGGCGGGTGTCGAACCCGCAGGCTCAGGCAATCCACTCACCTCAGCCTCCCTCAGGCATTCCACTCACCTCAGCCTCCCAAGGTGTGGGATTACAGGCTGAGCCACCAAGTCCGGCTAGCTTACACATCTTAACAGGGAATTTGTAACTAAAGAGTATCAAAGCTAGGATTTAGAGTCTCTGACTTCATGATCACAGAGCTATTTGTTATTTCAGAGATATCAAGGAGAAGAATTTTTTGATCTGTAGATGAATATTGCCAGGTATCATAAAAATTAGCCTATATTTAGAAAATGACAATATATACTTTAGCTTTGGGTAATATCTTAAGTTACCATCCTGGGTAAAGAAGATGACTCATCAGTTGAAATGACCAAAGACCTATTGTTAGTTTCAGAAAAAGTTAATGGGAATTCTGGTGGTTGTATCTTAGAACTAGAAAGGTCTGTTATCTTCTTAGGGATTATGAATGCAGGTGTTAGGAATGAGTCAGATCCTTACTGTACATCTACCCCAGACAGTGGGGCAGATACTAAGAGAGCTAACCCAACTATTAAGGTTGAATCAGAGATACAACTCACTGGTCAAGTCAGAGTCAAAGGGATTACAAAACCAGAGACTATCCTGGCTCATAGGCAGCAGATCCCCAAATCACAGTGGCACGGGTATTCAGAAGGCGGGTAGGCAGTTGTCATGTAGGAGCAAGTAGGTCCTTTGGGACTTGGGGCTAGTTCCAGAAATGTGAGACTGTTTTATTACAAGCAGAGAGGTAGAGACAGTCACTGGGCTGGTAGTCAAGGATAGGGTTTAATCTTCAAGTTAGGAGAATTGTCTAGAGCCATACTGGGAGCAAGAACCACAGCAGAAGACCAGCCCTGAGAGCCAGAATTCTGGGCTTTTAAAAAAATTGTACCAAAGGAGATTTGGAAGTTCGGGATTCAACTCTACTATCTTGGATTTGGAGGGTGGGTTAAAAGCCAAGCCCTTCCATAGGAGGAGCCAAAGCTGTTTAAACATTGCCTACAGTATTTTCTGGCTTGATTGGGAACTACGGGTGAGCAACTTAGTCTCTGCAGCCATAGTGATTGACCCAGAGAAAATCAAAGTAAAGAAGGCTGACGAGCATATTACATCGGACTCAGTCAGGTAAAACAATGTGTAACAGAGCCTTACTAGCTAAAGAGATGGATTTCAGGTGAAATTTTTACTTATTAGAACTTAGCCTCTATATTTTTTGACTGATTATTTAAAAAATATAGTATAGGACAGGCTGGAATCTACTTGATATATTGATATACTAGAAATCTATAATGCTGGGGACCCATTAATTTATCCCACATATATTTGTGGAGTATCTACATTGTACTGAGAGAATAAAGTGGTCAAGTACTTTGTTAGCTAAGTTGAAATTTCTCTCAAGACAGGATTATTTCACTTAACTTACAGCAGAGCAGAATCTGTACATGATTTGAGGGTGGAGAAGCAGGGACAATTACTCTATATTTTCCAACATGTCTATTGTACATTTACTGAAACAACTTATTTTTGTGTAGAGATACTAATACTTCAGAAAAGGAATAATGGAAGTATAGGTGAACATTTTGGAAGAGATTGGCACAGAAAGAAAGAAATAACTTGAGTTTGAAAGAATAAAGGAAATGCTGATAGGAGTGACTACTCTTGTTCTAAATTAAACAGCAACAACAACAAAAAAGTATGGTTTAATCCCTACTTTTCAATGGTTGTTTCAAACCTTCTTATGGTCCCATGAAGATGGTCTAGTACAGCAAATTATTTCCTTTGACAACTAACTTTTTCTTTAAGTGATTGTTTTAAAATTCTGTCTTCCAAGTTCTTATTTAAACCCATCATACTAGATTATATTTAATCCCATCTCTTATATAACCATTATCATTTTGGATTGTTCTCAATTCCAGTGGAATTAGGATTTCTTAGAACTGTTTGGTTTCTTGGCCTGCATGGCAGGCCTAAAAAAGACTTGGAAGGTACTTAATGATTGAGGGCAAGGTCTTTGAAGCCTCCACCCGGAGTAGTATGGTAGGTAAGGTATATCTACTACCATGATCAGATTTTCCTAAGATTGTTATATATACAAGCCTATTTTTAACAGTTTTTTCTTCTTCACTGTTGCCAGCTTTGGGATCAAATACTCCAGGTTCTTGCCTACTTTAAATATGCCCTCAGATCTCTGTAATTCAAATTGAAATGTCTGAAATAAGGAATGTATCATTTAAGGATAGAGTAACTTATTTGTTCTGGGAAATTTCCAATTAATATTTTAGGATTATTTGCTAGAAAACGAATTCATTCTTTCTTAACTTCATGGAGGTGGTTTGGTGAAATCCACATTCGTTGTAATGAATGAGAGTTAATGTAGACCAAGTACTCACAGCAATGATGGCACATTATAAGTGTTCAAGAGATGTCAGATGTTACTACTCTTCTTCTTAGCAATGAGTACCAAGAGTCATAATTTGGCCATGATCATGATAACTCAAATGTACTATTCCTAGCTCTTGAGTTTACCACTGATAATGTTTGCTCACAGCAGACATAAAATATTGACATAAAATATTGGTGTCTCAGTATGTGTTTCTTTAAGTCATCTGAGTTGTTGAACAATTATATGGTAGGCAAGGTTATACTGGGAATGATGTGATTTATTTCTTACTCATACTCATTAAACATCAAGATCACTGAGGGGGCATTGCTTTGCATTATCTTCACTCCAGAATCCAGGCTGCATGGAACAGATAGCCTCAGAAGTATTCCCTTTCTCTGTGGCATAAGGAAACAGAGCCTAGGAGGGCCCCATTTAAAATGCCTCAGTTCAGAATTCATGGAGTCATTTCTCTGCTCATGACTCATTCACCAGAATGAGTCACCTGGCCCTATCCAACCACAAGATGGCCAAGAAGTGCAATCCTACCAAGTATTTGCCAGTAGGGATAGCAGGATATATCTGGTAAACTGTGGTAATGATTATCACACTAGAATAATTAGATTTATTTTGTGTTGCATTCCTGACTAGCCATTAAAGTACACACCACTGGTCATGGGAAGGCTTCTATTTTGTTTACTACCAATATATCCCACTTTTGAAAAATAGAATTCAGAAGTACCTGAAAGTCATCTAACTGGTCTTTTTTTTGAGTCGGAGTCTCGCTCTGTCCCCCAGACTGGAGTATAGTGGCATGCTCACGGCCACCGCAGCCTCGACTGGCTGGGCTCAGGTGATCCTTCCACTTCAGTCTTCCAAATAACTGAAACCACAGGCATGTGCCACCAATTCCAGCTAATTCTTTGATTTATTGTAGAGACGAGGTCTCACCCTGTTGCTCAGGCTAGTCTCGAACTCCTGAGCTCAGGAAATCCTCTCACTTCTACCTCCCAAAGTGCTGGAATTACAGGTGTGAGCCACTGCACCTGGTTATCTAGCTGGTCTTTAAGATTATCCTCAGCCGGGCTTGGTGGCTCACCCTGTAATCCCGCGCCTTTGGGAGGCTGAGGTGAGTGGATTGCCTGAGCCCGTGGGTTCGAGACCCGCCTGGGCAGCAAGACCGCATCTCTACCATAAATCAAAAAATCAGCCGGGCGTGGTAGCGCATGCCTGTAATTCTGGCTACTTGGAAGGCTGAGGCGGAAGGATCGCCGGAGCACAGCAGGTCGAGGCTGCGGTGGCCGCAAGCGGCCACTACACTCCAGTCTGGGCGACAGAGTGAGACTCCAACTCAAAAAAAAAAAAAAAGATTATCGTCAATTAACCTAATTCTTGCTTTAAAGTATAGTGTGTGATGCAAAGTAAATTTGTTAATTTTTGAATTAAGTTAACTGTGCAGTTTTTATATAAGTAAAGGCAAGAAAATTATATTCTAAAGAAATGTACTAGTATTTACGGTAATTTTTTTTTTTTTTTGAGTTGAAATCTCACTTTGTCACCCAGGCTGGAGTGCAGTGGCACACTCACAGCCACCCCAGCATCGACCTGCTGGGCTCTGGTGATCCTTCCGTCTCAGCCTTCCAACTAGCCGGAACTACAGATGCATGCTATCACACCCGGCTAATTTTTATTTATTGTAGAGACGAGGTCTCACCACGTTGCCTGGGCTGGTCTCGAACCTGCAGGCTCAGGCAGTCTACTTGCCTCAGCCTCCCAAAGTGCTGGGATTACAGGCTGAGCCATGGAGCCTGGCCTACTTGGTAATTTTTATAAACCGTAAAGAGTTGATCATTAATAGTGGTATTGTGACATTGCTGCTTGCTACTGCTGTCACTCAAATTCTCATTTTTTTATTTTAAAAAATTTCAATAGATTTATCCCATGTCTTATAGAAAGTGGTAATGATTTAGGGCATACACATAACTGCCTTATGAATTTAGGCAATATTATGTTAAAGGCAGGAATATTATGTACAAAGGCATGGAGGCTTGAGAAAACATGGTAGATTTGGAAAACCTCAGATATTATAGTATTTTGGAGCTTAAAATGCAAGATAGGAATGTAAAGTGGCAAGAAATGAGGCCGAGATGATAGATGGAGAGGTGGTGGATGTCACATCATTAAATGTTTTCCTGTGTGAGGGAATTCAGCTATTATTATGTAGGCACTGGGGAGTAACTGAAGAATTTTGAGAAAGGTGCCATAGTCACATTTTTATATTAAATATAATTCTGAGTTTATCTTAATATCAGGTTGGGCACGGTGGCTCATGCCTGTAATCCCAGCACTTTGGGAGGCTGAAGTAGGAGGTTTGCCTGAGGCCAGGAGTTTGAGACCAACCTGGGTAACAACATAACGAGACTTCATCTCTTTAAAAAAAATTATATGTGGCCAGGCTCAGTGGCTCAGTCTGTAATCCCAGCACTTTGGGAGCTGAGGCAAGTGGATTGCCCAAACCTGCGGGTTCGAGACCCACCCAGGCAACTTGGTGAGACCTCATCTCTACAATAAACAAAAAAAAAATTAGCCGGGCGTGGTAGTACACGCCTGTAGTTCCAGCTACTTGGAAGGCTGCTGCAGAAGGATTGCTGGAACCCATCAGGTCGAGGCTGCGGTGGTGGGGAGTGTGTCACTCTACTCCAGTCTGGGCGACAGAGTGAGACTCAAACTCAAACAACAAAAAAAATTATATGTATGTATAATTCTAGTGGTAGGATGGAGAATTTAAAGAAAAAAGGCAAAATTAATGGGAGACTGACAAGAAAGTTATGTATTAAGAGAATTCCAGTGAGAGATAATAAAGTCACAGTGGTCACGTGGAATAAAAGGAGGAGGTGAATTTAAGACTGCTTAATAAGATAGAACATAGTGATTGGATGTAGGAGGTAAGAAAGAAGGAAGAAGCTAGGATGACTCTTACACTTTGACTCAGGTAATTGAGGGGATGATGACATCTTTTGCTAAGATAGAATTTAGGAAAGGGAGCAGGGATACAGGTTAGGGTAAGGTGATGAGTTCTTTTGGACATGCTGAATTTGAAATGCTTGGGGACATACAGGTATGTAAAGCTAGAAGCATTCAAATATTAGGATTTGGAGTTCAGTAATGAGATCTTGGCTAGAGGTAGTTTTGGGTGACCAAATTGTTGTTTTATGGGGAGATTAAAGACCATTTAGAATGGAGCCTGAGAAATACCAAAATTTAGCAGCATGCACAGTAAGAAGATCAGTAAAGAAGACTGAGAAGTGATGACCAGAGAGGAAGGAATAATACCAGCAGAAAATGTTATGCTAGGAGCCAAGACAGAGGGCATTTGAAGGAGGCGGAAGTGCCCTGTTGCTCATAGACCCAGTGAGAAGTTTTCCTGAGAAGTTAGCTTTGACAAGTATGGAGCCATCTGTGACATCGATCAGAGCAGTTTTAATGGGGTGGAGAAGGCAGAATCAACATGACAGTGAGTGAAGGGAGTGCATGAAGGAGACTGAGAAAGGTAGTAGTTTAAGAATAAGAAACACTGAGATTATGGTTTTTGTTGTTTTGATATAATAGAAGATTGACAAATATGGTATCATTTAAATTGAGTTTCCTAGAGGCAGAGCTTGAGGTGGATATTTTTTGGTCAAGTGGGCTTTGTGAAAAGTTGGAAATGGCTAGTAAAAGAGTGAATTGACAATGCAGCACACAAATGAGGGTAGAAACAGGAACAAGCTCCCGAGAAAGCCAGACCAGGTTTTAGGAGCAGATATACTGGGGATGATTGCCTGTAGAAGGGATCTCCCTAAGGTGATTTTTGGAAGCAAAAACCTTCTAGAGCAGGAGTTGGCAAGTTTTTTTCTGTAAAGGGTCAGATATTAAATGTTTTAAGCTCTGTGGGCCATATGGTTTTGTCACAACTATTCAACTCTGCCTTTGTAGCACAAAAGCAGCCACAGACAGTATGTAAATGAGTAATAACAGCTATATTTCTTTTCTTT
Source organism: Cephalopachus bancanus (assembly GCA_027257055.1). NCBI lineage: Eukaryota > Metazoa > Chordata > Mammalia > Primates > Tarsiidae > Cephalopachus > Cephalopachus bancanus. The sequence goes on along the minus strand of JAPVLO010000163.1, from coordinate 2,888,369 downwards.
TCTTTTTTGAGTTGAAGTCTCACTCCGTTGCCCAGGCTGGAGTGCAGTGGCATGCACGCTCACGGCCACCCCAGCATCGACCTGCTGGGTTCCAGCGATCCTTTTGCCTCAGCCTTCCAAGTAGCTGGAACTATAGGTGTGCGCTACCATGCCTGGCTAATTTGATTTATTGTAAAGACAAGATCTTACCATGTTGCCTAGGCTAGTCTTGAATCTGCGGGCTCAGGCAGTCCTCTCATCTCGGCCTCCCAAAGTGCTGGCATGGCTCTCTCTGCTTGTTCCAGCTTCTCATTCAGTTTCTCATCCAGTGCCTTGGGCTCTACTCTTATGCTTCTGGCCTTTTTGTTATTCAGTTGAGCAGTGGGTAGCATTAATTGGTATTTGCAGTGATTGGAGAGAAGATAAGTAATTTTTCTTGCAGTCTTTTAAAAGTGCCAAACTAGCACCATCTGTGTCAGTGGAAAAATTTTCAGGGGTACAGGATGTAGTAGAGGAGGACAGTGGTAGGTCAGTGCTTTAGGCAAGTGACAAAAATTAGTTTAAAAAGATGAGTATAATGCTATAAACAGAAAGTGAATTCAGAGTCAGAAACCAAGGAGATTTTTAACGGATTGAAACACAGAAACTGAAGGTGATTGAGGGCCAGTCCCGGTGGCTCATGCTTGTATTCCCAGCACTTTGGGAGGCCGGGGTGGGTAGATAGCTTGAGTCCAGGAGTTTGAGAACAAACAACCTGGGCAACATAGTGAAACCTCTTCTCTACAAAAAAATAAAATTAGCTTGGTGTGGTGATAGGTGCCTGTAGTCTCACCTACCCAGGATGTTGAGGTGGAAGGATTACCTGAGCCCAGGAGGTTGAGTCTGCCTTGAACCATGATTGTTGTGATCATGCTACTGCATTCCAGCATAGGCAACAGAGTGAGACCCTGACTTAAAAAAAAGAAGAAGAAGAAAAGAAAAGAAAATAAGGATGATTGAGATAAACTTACACTGAGTGATTACCATGAGTCAGGCATCATGCTAGATCTTAGAAATATGGTAAGGAATAAGCTAGACAAAATCCTGTTCTCCATCTAAATCAGAGAACACAGAAAATACTTGAGTGACTACTCAGTTCTCCCAAGGATAGTACTTAAATAGTAAATAGTAACATTCCAGATGCAAAGTAGAGAAGTTATTTGTTACATGTAATTAATGCTTTAGTGTATAAGGGCTTAATTGTCCTGAGGAACTCAGATTGAGAAAATCAGTCTAGTGAGGTAATACAGAGTATAAGTGGAGTGATAGAGAAAGAATCCTGGGTGTTGTTGAAGTACACAAAAGTAATACCCAGCTAGCCTGCAGAGGGCCAAGTAATGCTGTCTGGAAAGGAATTTTGGGAATTTGGGGAAGAAATGAAGTCTGAATGGAAAATTAAGTGTTAAGTATGTGAAGAATAGGGAAGAGAAGACTTGATGGAAAGGAGAGCCGAACCTATTCTAAATCCTAACTGTTTAAAAAATATATATATATAGCTGGAGTGGAGATTACGAGTAGAAGAATAGTGGCCAGAGATAAGTTCCTTGTCAGCTTTGTTGGGGCTTCTTTTCACTGGGTGCTGGCAAATGTAGATTACAGACTTGAAGATACAGTGTCTTAGTCTGTTTTGTGCTTCTATAACAAAATACGTGTGACTAAGTGTTTTACAAAGAAAATAAATTTATTTCTCACAGTTTTGGAGGCTGGTATGTTAAAGATCAAGGTACTGGCAGTTTGGTTGCCTGGTAAAGGTTGCTTCCTTCGGAGGTGAGGAATGCTATGTCCTCATATGGCACAAGGGGGAATAGCAAGTAGGCCTAATGGTGCATGAAGCCTTTTTTCTTTTTAGTAGTGGCTTTAATCTCATTCACAAAGGAGGAGTCCTCATGACCTGATCACCTTTTGAAGGTCTCACTTCTAAATACTATAATATTGGCAACACCTGCATTTTGGAGGGGACACATTCAAACCATAGCACCCAATCTCACTGGAGGAATGCTAAGATGAACTGGATACTGTCGCAACCCTTGGTACATGGTCATTTCTTTTCTTGGAACCATCAGTGAAGTGAGGTCTTATTATTTGTAATGCATTATTGTGCAGTATCTTCATCCTTTAAACAATGTAGTCTTAGATCTTTTGGGATGAGATCTGGTGTCCTTTAAAAGTAAGGTGGTTGAGCCTGGACATATTGGCTTTGGGCCTTCTGCCTGTCATGTCTAATGCATACTTGGTGTGGGTGTGGTGTTCCTTTTGGGATAATCTGAATTGTTGCAGCTCAAAGTGTGGTTCATGTGTCAATAGCGTTGCCGAATCTCAGGCTCTACCCCATGACCCACTGAATGAAAATCTACATTTTAACAAGATCTCCAAGTGATTTATATGAGCCCTAATTTTGAGAAGTACTGATGTGGATGATTAAAGAAGTAACTCTTCTTTGCTTTTAAAATAAAAATTACTTTGGCATTCTAGGCAAAGGGAGAACATATATATGACATTCTTATAGCTGGTCCTGGAGGAAAATCATGGGTGCAGTATAACTTGTTGGGGCTTCAGAGGTTTGAAGTAGTGATAATGGTTTTCTTGTTTTAGACCCTAGATCTACCTCATCCTCTAAGTGGACTCTCTTCTCTTATCCCTTCTTTTCTAGCTAACTCTAACAATTGAAGGAGAGATGTATTAGTCTCATAGTTGTAGTCGGAAAAAATTACTAGTTTATTGAAAAAGATAAGTTTCAGTCTCTCATGAGTTGTTTTTATTTCTATAAGTGTAAGGTAATCCACCTTCTTCCTATTTTTTGGAGATCAGTTTAATACTGAGTTGAAACAATCATGTCCTTTTTGTCTCATTGGCTTCAAGTTTCACTCATTTTTCCCTAAAGGATTACCTCTTTCATTGTGTTTAATACATGCTTATTATGGCACAGACTTTCTACTAGAGACTTACTTTTAGTAGTTTTCAGCATATTTTGAAGTCTTTGACAAAAAAACTTACAGAATATTCAAAAGTTATTTCATTGTGCAGAATTTTGTATTGTGAAGCACCTCCTAATAACTTGAGTGTTATTATTTTTCCATCTGTCTATGCTACTGCAAGAGTATATGCTAATATATGAGGTGGGACGAAAAAGAAAGATTGCTGCTTTTTCTACAGCTGATAGTGTAAAGAACTAGAAGAGAAAAATTTAAAGAAAAGCAATCTGGAACTGTTTAAATGACTATATTTGAGGTTTATAAAAAAGATAATCTGTTTTTAAATAAATGATGTTACCAGCATTATCAAAATGATTATTTATTATTGGAATTATCTTTTCATTTTGGCATTTTCTTTATTAAGAGAAGGTTAGTGTTAGGTCAGTGGGCCAATACTATGGGTAAGATACAAAGAATTGCACAGAAATTAGATTAGGAAAGATAGTTTATTTAGAAAGTAGATTAGAGAGAGAGAGAGAGAGACAGGATCCATCTCTCCAAAATTAAAGAGAAGGCCAGAGCTTAAAGAAGCAATGGCCACCAGAGCTTGAGACTAGGAGCCTTTAAAACCTCTTTTGGGGAGCCAGGCTCAGTGGCTCAGCCTGTAATCCCGCACCTTGGGAGGCTGAGGTGAGTGAATTGCCTGTGCCTGTGGGTTCGAGACCCGCCTGGGCAACTTGTTGAGACCTCATCTCTACAATAAATCAAAAATTAGCCGGGCGTGGTTGCGCATGCCTGTAGTTCCAGCTACTTGGAAGGCTGAGGCGGAAGGATCACCGGAGCCCAGCAGGTCAAGGCAGCAGTGGCCAGGAGTGGCCACTGCAATCCAGTCTGGGTGACAGAGTGAGACTCCAACTAAAAAAAATAATAGTAATAAAATAAAATAAAACCTCTTTTGGGGATGGGTGGGACAGGAAAGTATTCACCATTCACAGGAACTGGTGTCATGGTGATGGAGTCTGTTTCCTGTTTATCTCCAAAGCCTGGAAGATGGGCAGGTCAGTCACATAGATGAGAAGGGTAGGTCCAGTAACTGAAAGACAAATTCTTAGGAGATGTTAATCTCAATGTCTCGTGACTCACCTAGGGTTCCAGAAAAGGATTATTTTTATGTATGAGCTCAAAGATGCCAGAGAAACTCCTCTTCTGGTTGTTTTGAAATATTCTTATTTAACACAGGGGGACATGGATGGTGGTCTGTCTTCTGGAGCTACTTCTTGCTGAATTGGGGTGTAGCGAGGTTCCTACCTGCCTAAAGTAAGAGGAAGGGATGAGGGGACAGGAGCCAATGGAGTTGTTAGAGTATTTTTAGTATTTGTACACAAAGCACTGTGTAAAAGCACATACTATTAGAATTAATAATACTGTAATAAAGGCCATTATAACCTCTGTTACCACATATTAAAGCTTTGCTGTCTGGTAAGATGTATTTATAGATAGTTACTCCAGCAGGCTTGGTTGACATCTATTATAGGAATCCAAGAAGTTCCCACTATTGTACCCAGTGAGCTCCTTAATACATATGCAGATGTTCCCACAGCTTGTCTCCAAGTTTCTTCTTCCCCCCCCCCACCCCCGAGTCAGAGTCTCACTCTCTTGCCCAGTCTGGGAGTGCAGTGGCATGCTCACAGCTGCCACAGCCTTGACCTGCTAGGCTCAGGCGATCTTTCTGCTTCAGCTTTCCAAGTAGCTGGACCTACAGGCACATGCCACCATGCCTGGCTAATTTTTTTTATTGTAGAGACAAGGTCTTGAACCTCTTGGGTTCAGGCAGTCCTCTTGCCTCCACCTCCCAAAGTGCTGGAATTACAGGCATGAGCCACCATGTCCAGCTCCTTTGGGTTTTTTGATGGGGATTTATAGACAGTTATGAGAGTTTTTAAAAGGGTACAATTTGGGAAAGTTAGGACCATTTTTGTTTTACATATATAGAGGATACTGTGAATGTTGGAAAGCAGAGGAAAATAAGTTTGACTTTGAGAAAGTCTGAAGAAAAAAATTGGCAACGTAAGTTTGGAGATGTGGTTAGGCTGTAGCTACATTGTAGCAAATAATAATGAACAAAAGAATTTAAAACAGTGGCATGGATGAGAGAAACCCCTTTTGTTTTTTTATAATAGGCCTTATATGCTAAAGAAGGTAGAGCCCAGATAACCTCAACTCCAGATACTGAAATCGCTCTGCTTCTAATGGGAGGAGGGATCCCTTTTTTTCCAGAACATATTGTCTTTTGCAGGAGACCTGCCAGATGCTTCCATTTCACAAATTTATGAGTTAAAAGTTGGTCTTATTATCATTTCTTTGGTTGGCTAAGGGGTGGTATTGGTCTTCTGCCTTTGACAGGGAAATATTACCTTAAGAAAGTTTAAACATCCTATCCTGCTTGACAGTGCTTTTTGTATGATTTTTGCATACCAAATGAGTTGTGTTTTTTTAGATTTCAGGAAACCTAATACTAAAAATTTTTTAAAAGGTTAGAAAGATTAAATTTGAAATGTATGTGTTAAAATGTTTGTTAAACATTGTAAGTTTTAAAAGCATGATATTAACACATGATTACAGGCCATTGTAAAAGTTATTAATTTAGCCAAAGTGATAGTCCAAAGAGTTTGAGAAGTAATAAAAAAACCCTCTCTTCTTAATAGAGGAGATTTTAAAACAGTGAAAACCAACAAAGACAGCAGATGAATCTGTTGCTTCCTCTCCCACTCGAAAAATCTTTTGGAGATTACCAGTTAAGATGTTCCTGTTCTGGTTTCTGAGTAGCATTTTGGCCTAGCATTAGTGTAATTGATATTAATTGTTAATTCATAGAAATAACTAAAATTTTGTAAACTTGATTGTTCATGTGTTTCTTACGTATTTTTTCATAAGCCTTACACATACCATTTTACAACATGTCTGAACTTTTTATCTTTATCCTATACTTTCCTCCTTCTTAAAAACCAGTTATTTTATTATAGGACAAAAATTTACTATGCAAAATTATTCTCTTGTCTTTATATCCTTTTTTTTTTAAATACCAAAAAAAAAAAAAATACATTTATACCAGCAATCTCTTTTACATTTTTTCCTTTGCTTTCTGGTCTTTCTTTCTTTTTTAAAAATAGATAACTCTTTACACCTATAATTTGAATTAACCTTTAGTAACTTTTGATTAAGACAAGGCTATGTGATTTATATGGCCAGGATCAAATGGTTGGCAACTATATTAATTAAGAAATTAATTTGGGTTTCAGTGCCCTGATATTTACCTGGGGACTGCTAAGCTGATGGTGAGCTAGTGCCAAGTACTTTAGTAGATTTCCAGACCGCCTCAGTGGTCACCATTTTTTTTTTTTTTTTTTTTTGAGTTGGAGTCCCACTCTGTCGCCCAGGTTGGAGTGCAGTGGCATGCTCTAGGCCACCACAGCCTCAACCTGCTGGACTCTGGTGATCCTTCTGCCTCAGCCTTCCAAGTAGTCGGAACTACAGGCACGTGCTACTACTTCTGGTTAACTTTTTGATTTATTGTGGAGATGAGGTCTTGCCAAGTTGCCCAGGCTGTTCTCGAGCCTGTGGGTTCAGAAATCCCCTCACCCTGGCCTCCCAAAGTGCTGGAATTACAGACTTGAGCCACTGTACCCAGCCTGTACTTCTTAACTCAAAATGCATTTTTATTATGCTCTTGCACATCATCTTTAAGCTTTTTTTCCCCGGATAATTGTCATTCTTAGACCTTAATATTTGAATTATAATAAACTCTTCTTAGAAAAAAAAAGTTTGGGCCTCCCATTGGTCCTCACTTCTCCTGGTTTATGTTCAGGTACCCTACCCCAGCAGTGTCCCGCTACCACCAATCCCTTTCTTGTGGTGATATGATAAATGTTGAAGGTTCACTTATGAGAGAGAACGTGGTATTCAGTTCTTTGTTTCTGTGATAGATCACTGAGTCTGATAAAATAAATCCATCCAAGTTGCTGTGAAGTCCATAATTTTGTCCTTCTTTATGACTATGTAATATTCCATTGCATATATGTACCACATTTTAAAAATCCAGTCCACTTTCAGTAGACAGCATGGTTGACTCCATATTTGTGCTATTGTGAATAATGCGGCAATAAACATGTATGTGCAGGTATGTTTTTGGTAGAATGATTTGAGTTCCTCTGGGTATATTTCCAGAAGAGGGATTGCAGGGTTGTATGGAAGGTCAATTTTTAGATCTTTTAGAAATCGCCACACTGTTTTTCACAGAGGTTGTTCTAAGGTACACTCTCACCAACAGTGTAGAATTGTCCCCTTTTCTCTGCATCCTCTTCAGCATCTGTTGTTTATTGATTTATTAATGATGACCATCCTGACTGGAGTTAGGTGGTATCTCAGTGTGGTTTTGATTTGTGTTTCTTCGATGATTAGTGAGGCTGAATTATTTTCATGTATCTGTTGGCCGTTTGTATTTCTTCTTTTGAGAAGTGTCTATTTATATATCTTGCCCACTTTTTTATAGTGCTGTTGGTTTCTCTCTCTCTTTTTTTTTTTTTAGTCGGCATCTCTGTTGCCCAGGTTGGAATGTAGTGGCACACTCACAGCCACTGCAGCCTTGATCTGTTGGGATCAGGTGATCCTTCCTTCTCAGCCTTCCAAGTAGTTGGAACTACAGGCATGTGCTATCACACCCAGGTTATTTTTTGATTTATTGCAGAGACAAGGTCTCACCAAATTGCATAGGCTGGTCCCAAACCCCTGTCCTTTTCCTTTTGGCACATTTGAGTTCCTTGTAGATCCTGGATGTTAGGTCTTTGTTAGATAAACAGTTAGTAAATACTTTTTTCCCATTCTGTGGTCTGTCTCCCTGCTCTCTTGATGGTTTCCTTTGTGTTACTAAAGCTTTTCAGTTTGATGAAGTCCCACGTGTCTGTCTTATCTCTTATTGGAACAGGTTAGAGATTCCAGAATCAAAACCTCAATTTCTTTTTCTTGAATTGTAGTCTCACTCGGTCACCCAGACTGGAGTGCAGTGGCCGCTCCTGGCCACCGCAGCCTCGACCTGCTGGGCTCCGGTGATCCTTCCACCTCAGCCTTCCAAGTAGCCGGAATTACAGGCACGTGCTACCATGCCCAGCTGATTTTTTTGATTTATTGTAGAGATGAGGTCTCGCTGCCCAGGCAGGTCTTGAACCCGCAGGCTCAGGCAATCCACTCACCTCAGCCTCCCAAAGGCGCGGGATTACAGGCTGAGCCACCGAGCCTGGCTAAAACCTCAATTTCTTTTATTTTTATTTTTATTTTTTTTTAATCAATATTTTTTATTATGATTTTGTGGGGTACATTTAAGGGTTAGGTGTACAATTATGTTTCATTCAGGCACCCTGTTGACAAGAGGTGTTTCCCCATCCCCAGACAGATATTTGTGACTGTTAATCCCACCCCCTTCACCCACCATAGTTTCCAGTACCGTCAATAATTTTCTTATAGTATTTTCTTATAGTATTACATTGGATGTTCACTCATTATATGAGTGAGAACATGTGATACTTGGATCTTTGTTTCTGTGAGAGGTCACTCAGTATTATAGACTCTAGTTCCATCCAGGTTGTTGCGAAATTCATGATTTTGTTCTTTTTTATGGCTGCATAGTATTCCATCGTATATATGTACCACATTTTAAAAATCCAGTCCTCTTTTGATGGGCAGCATGGTTGTTTCCAGGTTCTTGCTATTGTGAACAACGCTGCGATAAACATACATGTGCAGGTATCTTTTTTATAGAGTGATTTGAGGTCTTCAGGGTATATTCCCAGTAGGGGGATTGCAGGGTCATATGGAAGGTTGATTTTTAGAGCTTTTAGGAATCGCCACACTGCTTTCCACAGAGGTTGCACTAGTTTACACTCCCACCAACAGTGTAGAAGTGTTCCCTTTTCACCCCACCCTCTCCAGCAGCTGTTATTTTTTGAGTTGTTGATAATTGCCATTCTGACTGGAGTTAGGTGGTACCTCAGTGTGGTTTTGATTTGCATCTCCCTGATGATTAGTGAGGTTGAGCATTTCTTCATGTGTCTGTTGGCTGCTCGGATGTCTTCTTTTGTGAAGTATCTGTTCATATCTTTTGCCCATTTTATAATGGGGCTGTTTGTTTTTTCTTTTCAGCACGTTTGAGTTCCTTATAGATCCAGGATGTTAAGCCTTTGTCAGACCTGGAGTTGGCACATACTTTTTCCCAGTCTGTAGGCTGTCTCCCTGCTCTCTTGACGGTTTCTTTGGCTTTGCCGAAGCTTGTCAGTTTAATAAGGTCCCACTTGTCTATCTTCTCTCTATGACCTGTGGGTTTCAGTTTTTGTTCAGGAATTGGATGCCAGTTCCGATTTCCATGAGGGTATTTCCTTCCTTTTCTAAGGTTCTTATGGTTTGAGGTTTTACATTTAGCTCTCTGATCCATTTGGAATTAACCTTTGTGCATGGGGATATAGGGGTCCTGTTTCAATCTTCCGCATATGGTCAGCCAGTTTTCCCAGCACCATTTACTGAATAGGTTCTCCTCTCCCCAGTGGTAGGTGGTGGGGGCTTTGTCGAAGATGAGTTGGTTGAGAAATTAAGGTTTTACTTCTGGAATCTCAATTCGATTCCATTGATCTATATGCCTGTTCCTGTATCAATACCAAGCTGTTTTGATGATTGTAGCTTTATAGTAAAGTCTGAAGTCTGGTAATGTGATACCACCTGCTTTGTTTTTTTTGCTGAGGATTGTTCTGGCTATTCTTGGACGTTTGTGTTTCCATATGAATTCCTGTGTTGTTTTTTCCAGGTCTGAGAAGAATGTTGCTGGTAATTTGATGGGTATTGCATTAAATTTGTAGATTGCCTTAGGTAAGATGGACATCTTCACAATGTTGATTCTTCCAATCCATGAGCATGGGATATTTTTCCACTCGTTCGTGTCAACTTTGATTTCTTTGAGCCATGTTTTGTAGTTTTCCTTGTAAAGGTCTTTCACGTCTCTGGTTAGGAAGATGCCAAGGTATTTCATTTTTTGTGTGTGGCTATTGTGAATGGAATTGTGTTTTTTATTTGGGTTTCTGTTTGTTTATTATTGGTGTAGAGAAATACGATTGTCTTTTGTACATTTATTTTGTATCCTGAGACTTTTCCAAAGGCCTTTATCAATGTAAGAAGGCTTTTGACAGATTCTCTTGGGTTTTCAAGGTACACAATCATATCATCTGCAAAGAGAGATAACTTGACTTCCTCTTTTCCTATTTGGATACCCCTGATTGCCTCCTCTTCTCTGATTGCTCTAGCCAGGACTTTCAGTACTATGTTGAACAGGAGGGGTGAGAGTGGGCATCCTTGTTTAGTTCCAGTTTTCAGGGGAATTGGCTCCAATTTTTGTCCATTTAGGAGTATGCTGGCTGTGGGTTTCTTGTAGATGGCTTATACTATTTTGAGGTTATGTTCCCCGTATGCCTAGATGTGCAAGGGTTTTTATCAAGAAGGGGTGCTGGATTTTATCAAAAGCTTTTTCTGCATCTAATGATATGATCATGTGGTTTTTGTTTTGACATCTGTTGATGAATTTAATTACATTTATGGTTTTACGAATGTTGAACCAGCCTTGCATCCCAGGAATGAAGCCTACTTGGTCATGGTGGATGATTTTTGAGATGTATTGCTGAATCCGGTTTGCTAGGATCTTGTTGAGAATTTTAGCATCTATGTTCATCAAAGATATTGGCCTGTAGTTCTCTTTCTTTGTTGGATCTTTACCTGGCTTGGGTATCAATGTGATGTTGGCTTCGTAAAATGATTTGGGGAGAGTTCCATCTTTTTCAATCACCTGGAATACCTTCAGTAGGATTGGTATCAGCTCCTCCTTAAATGTCTTGGAGAATTCTGCTGGAAAGCCATCTGGACCAGGGCTTTTTTTTGTAGGAAGTTTTCTTATTATATAGTCGATTTCCTTGATTGTTATTGGTCTATTTAGGGTCTCAAATTCTTCTTGCTCCAACCTAGGTAGGTTGTGTGATGTCAGAAAGTCCTCCATTTCTTTAAGGTTTTCAAGTTTGTTTCCATACAAGTGTACGTAGTAGTCTCTAATGATCTTTTGTATTTCTTCAGGGTCAGATGTGACTTCATCTTTTGTGTTTCTGATGGTGCTTATTTGGTTTTTTTCTCGTTTTTTCTTGGTCAGTCTAGCTAGGGGACCATCGATCTTGTTTATCCTTTCGAAGAATCAGCTTTTTGTTTCATTGATTCTTTTTTGTATTATCTTTTTGTCTTCTATGTCCTGGATTTGGGCTTTTATTTTGGTGATCTGGATTCTTCTGCTGAAATTAGGGTTTTTGTAGTCTTGCTTTTCCAGATTCTTTAGGTGGCTTGTTAGGTTGTGAATTTCTGTTCCTTCCATTTTCTTCATGTGTGTTTATAGGGATATAAATTCCCCTATTACTACAGCTTTCAGGGCATCCCAGAGATTTTGGTAAGATAGTTCTTCATTTTCATTTGTTTCCAGGTATCTTTTGATCTCTGTTTTGATTTCATCATTGACCCAGGAGTTGTTTAGCATCATGCTGTTTAGTGTCCATATCTTTGTGGGTTTTTGGGGGGATTTTGTTGGTGTCAATGTTTATTTTTATTCCACTGTGGTACGAGAAGGTACATGGTAGAATTTCGGTCCTTTTAAATTTGCTTATGCTTGATTTATGGCCAAGTATGTTGTCGATCTTAGAATATGTTCCATGTGGTGATGAGTAGAATGTGTATTCTGTGGTCTTTGGATGGAGTGTTCTGTAGGTATCAATTAAGTCCATTTGGTCAAAGTCACATTGAGGTTCTGGATCTCCTTGCTGATTTTTTGTCCTGATAATCTGTCTAGGGTTGTGAGTGGGGTATTAAAGTCCGAAGTTATGATGGTGTTAGAGTCAATATCTTTCTTTAGTTTTCCTAGAAGTTGCTTTATGAAAGTTGGCGCACCTATGTTGGGTGCATATATGTTTAGGATAGATATTTCTTGCTGATGAATTGAGCCTTTTATCATTATGTAGTGGCCTTCTGTATCTTTTTTGATTTTTAATAGCTTAAAGGGTATTTTGTCTGAGATTAAGATCGCTACTCCTCCTTTCTTTTGTATTCCGTTCACCTGAAAGTTTGTTTCCCATCCTCTTACTTTGAGTCTGTGGGTGTCCTTTCTAGTGAGGTGAGTCTCTTGAAGGCAATAGATTGTTGCCTGATGATATTTTGTCCATTTTGCCATTCTATGTCTTCTCAGTGGTGCATTTAGTCCATTCACATTTAGGCTAATAATGGAAATGCAAGAGTTGGTCCCTGTCATAAGGTTCTTACAGAGTTCTTCTTGTTTGTTTGTTGTCTTTCTGTGAGTTTTGGAGTTGGTTCATGTGTGTTTTTAATCTTTTGCCTGTACTCTTGTGAAGAATGTTGTTGTTCGTTTTTCTTTTTCTTCTGTGTTCAGTACTTTCTTAAGTGTTTGTTGTAGAGGTGGTCTGGTGGCAGCATAGGTTCTTAGGGATTGGATATCTGGAAAAGATTTCAATCCTCCCTCACTAATGTAGCTTAGTTTGGCTGTGTAGGCTATTCTTGGTTAAAATTGTTTCTCTTTTAGAACTTTGAAGATAGGGCTCCAGGCTCTCCTAGCCTGAAGGGTTTCTGTGGATAAATCTGCTGCTATTCTAATTGGTTTTCCCTGGTAGGAAGTCTGGCCTTTTTCTCTTGCTGCCTTTAGGATTTTTTCTTTTATAACTACTTTGTTTAGGCGAATTATTATGTGTCTGGGAGTTGGTCTTCTCATTTGTTATCTTGCAGGGGTCTCTGAATCTCTTGTGTTTGAATTTTTTCATCCTTGATGAGATGAGGGAAGTTTTCTTGAATGATTTCATGAAATGTTTGTTCCAGTGTGGCTTCTGTTTCTCTCTCTGCCTCAAGAAGCCCAATTACTCTTAGGGTTGGTCTCTTGAAGTGATCATTCATCTCTTGCAGGTTTTGTTCTGTCCTTTTGAGCTTCTTTTCTATGCTTTTGACAGTTTGGGTTAGTTCTGTGTTTTGGTCTTCAAGCTCTGAGATTCTTACTTCTGCTTGGCTGATTCTGCTTTCCATGCTTATTAGTCTGTTATTCATTTCCATCACAGTATTCTTTACTGCTGTCATTTCTGACATCAGCTCCTTCCTATTTTCCTCTTGTCTCTCCTCAATTTTTTAAATTCTCTCCATTAATGTCTTGATGTCTGGGTTTGTTGCATGTAACCAGTCATTCTGGGGGCTCTTCATTGTTTGTGTTCCAGAATCTGTTTTCTCAGTGTCTGATCTCCCAGGGGTCTGTGTGAGACGTATATTCTTCTTTTGGTTTTTCTTCATTTGTGCGGGTTTTCCCCCTCCCTACTTTTTCCTTCCCTCCATGTCACCGTCTTCTTTAATTCTGTTATTTGGGGGTAAAGGGATTGGTTTTACTTCTGTTTGTTCAATCTCCTATTCTTTATGTATGCCCTCTTTGTTCAATTCTGGAGTTGCACTGTAGGTTGAGGGTGGTCCTTTTTTCCAGTTTTGAGATTTACTTGACGGGGGAGCTGTGATTCAAAATCTATCTGCAGGTCCTGGTATTTGCTGACAGGTGTGTGAATAATCTGGAACCCACTTCCCACTGCCTTGGAATCTGTCCATGCAGTGGGGCTGTAGGTTTACTCCCTGAAATAAAATGTGGTTAGCAGAGGGGAGAGAATGGAGCAGACAGTGGGTTGAAGAGGGGGGTGGAGAGATAGAGGAGTAAGGGGGGAAACAAACGAGTGTGCCAACAAATAGAGAGAGAGGCCTATACTGAAATAGATAAAAACAGCAGACCACAGCTACAGACGAACCATCTCTCATACAGACAAAAATAAAACATATAGTGATGCTAACATACCAGCTATCCAACCACCTTATTAGTGTGTTGTTCCTCTATACAAAGATATTGTTTACAGAGAGAATAAAAGAGAAGAAAAGGAAGAGGAAAAAAGAATAGAAGGAACAATACAGTAGGAATAGAATTAAGTCATTAAACTAACAGAATCAATTAAGCACACTCTGAGACATTTTGTTTAAGTCCAATGTCCTTTTAGGTCTGATTTCTAGTTTTCTTTTCAAGCTGGTAAATTAGTTTGCAGTTAGGGTCAGGTGCCCCTGGCCTGCTGTGAAGGACAGTTCAGATCACCCTCCATTCACCACTCTGGCCTATGTCTTTATCAAGCTTGTTTCTCCCGTTTCGGTGTTGTTACCTTGAATCGCCAGCAGGTGGTGCTATCTCAGCTGCTCGCCCCAGAGTTGGTGGGGCTGGACAGGGATGGCAGAGGCTGATGATGGCAAGATGGCTGCCTGCTCAGATGGCAGGAGACTTACGGCGTGCAGGACGTCTCGGTTGCAGGAGAGGTGGCAGCGATCCCAGCAGATCTTCCCTGAAGGGGCTTCAACGACTGAAGTTGTGAATCGCTTTCGGCCCAGTTGGTGTGATGTGCTGCTGGCGGCGGTGGTGGTGGCTGCGGCGGCTGCGGCAGCTGTGGCGGCGGCATCTGCATCTGCACTGCAGTGGCTGTCCAGACCACTGCGACGCCCCAGCGGTGGCAACGGCCGAGCTCCGTATGAAGAGCAGGGAGCGATGTTGGGGTCCGTAGCCCCTGGGGCGAGAGTCAGAGACCCACTGCAGTTCTTTGTGGAGGATTTCACAGACCGGGTTGCCCCGTCGCCATCTTGCCAGAAGTCCAAAACCTCAATTTCTTAACCAAATCTTCTTTTACAAAGCCACCAACAACAACCACTGGGAAGAGGAGAGCCTATTCAGTGAGTTGTTCTGGGGAAACTGGCTGACCGGATGCAGAAGAATGAAACAGGACTCCTATCTATCACCATACACAAAAATCAACTCTAAATGGATCAAAGACCTAAACATAAACCTCAAACTATAAGATTCTTAGAAAACACAGGAGACCCCCTTATAGACACTGGAATAGGCAAACAATTTCTAATCAGAACTTTTTATTTCCTAAGATTGTTTTATTAAGTTAAATTCTTAGAGTGGAATCACTAGGTTAAAAGATACAAAATTATTCATATGGATTCTGTGTACTACCAGGTTGCTATGGTCTGAATGTATTCTCCAAAATTCATGTGCAGGGAACTTAATCCCAAGTGCAGCAGTGTTGGGAGATGTGGGGACTTTTGTGAGGTGTTTAGGTTATGAGGGTATGAGGGTAGAGTCCTACTGATTGGCTTATTAATACAAGGGCTTGCAGGAGTGGGTTTGCTTATTTTTGCCTTTCTGCCTTCTACCTTTTACCACATTAAGAAACAGCAAGAAGCCCTCACCAGATGCTGATGCCCTGATCTTGAATTTTTATTACTGATTATATTCTTAAACCCTTGTGTGAGATAAAGGCCTTCCATGACCTGCCCTCCTCCCTCTTGGTCAGCTTTATTTCTTTCAGCATAGATACTCTTAGCCATGGACACCACAGATTAGAGGTCTTTGAATGTACGATGTGGTTGCATGCTTGCATTTTCTTTTGGCACACACTGTATTTTTCTTTTTTGCTTCTAGTTCTCTGCATGCCTATCTCCCCTACTCATCTTTCTAGACTGTATTCACAGGCTGTTGCCTCTGGGAAACCTTTCTCTGATATCTTCACAATGGTTATTCAATGCTGCTGTTTTATTTATTTTTATTTTTGAGTTGGATTCTCACTCCTTCGCCCAGGCTGGAATGCAGTGGCATGCATACTCATGGCCACCCCAGCATCGACCTGCTGGGCTCCAGCAATCCTTCCACCTCAGCCTTCCAAGTAACTGGAACTACAGATGTGTGCTACCATGCCTGGCTATTTTTTTATTTTATTGTAGAAATGAGGTCTCACCAAGTTGCCTGGGCTGGTCTCGATCCTATGGGCTCAGGCAGTCCACTCGCGTCAGCCTCCCAAAGAGCTGGGATTACAGGCTGAGTCAGTGAGTCCGGCCGCCGCTGTTTTATTGAATTGAAAACCCTTTAAACTGGGCTCGGTGGCTCAGCCTGTAATCCCTCGCTTTGGGAGGCTGAGGTGAGTGGATTGTCTGAGCCCACAGGTTTGAGACCTGCCTGGGCAACTTGGCGAGACCTCATCTCTGCAGTAAATAAAAAAATTAGCTGGGTGTGGTAGCGCGCACCTGTAGTTCCAGCAACTTGGAAGGCTGAGGCGGAAGGATCGCCGGAGCCCAGCAGGTCGAGGCTGTGGAGGACAGAAGCATACCACTGCACTCCATTTGGGACGACAAAGTGAGACTCCAACTCAAAAAAAAAAGAAAAAAAAGAAAAACCTTTAGATGTTTGTCACTCATAGTATAGTGTCTCTCTTCACTATTTACATTGTCTCATTCACATTCCAGTGGTATTTACATCATCTAATATGAATGACTCCCACTAGTGACGATGTTAAAAATGGCAAGTGCCATCTATTGAGTGCCTGTTCTATGTTAGGTACTCTTTCAGGGCTTTTGTAAACACTGCCTATTGCAGACATTTCTTTGCAAGATGAACTGAACTGCAGTATTTCTTTTTTGTTATTTATATGCTCATTTCTAACCAGATCAGAGCATGTTGATTTAATTCATGAGGGGACAATATCTGGTAACAGATGAAAAGTCAGTCCCTAAATCCCAAAAAAGAATAATTCTTGAATTTGGGTTTTGTATAAACCCAAATTCTATCTTCAAGGTAGTTCTTTTAAGAGTACAGAATTTAGGAAATATATTGGTGCCAGGTTTGTTGTTAAATTATCTTCAAGTAGTTTAAAAGTTTGCATTTTATAATAAATAAAGCAAGGAGGGTACTTATATATCTAAGAGGAAATGTTACAGCCTGACTGGATTCTTATACCCGCTTCCCAGAAAAACCAAGACTGATGCAGCTGTTACAGTAGAGAAGGAGTTTAATATCACAAAGCAGCTGAGTGAGGAGGATGGTAGATATTTCTCAAGTTCACCTTCTTGATAATTCAAAGGCTAGGGTTTTAAAAGGCAATTTGGTGGGCTAGAGGCTAGGAACTGCTGATTGGTTGATGATGTAAACTGTCTGTGTTGCAGAGACAGTTTCTAGGAGGGGGGCCTGCACAAAAGGTTTGTTACATATTCCAAATAAGTAACCTGGAGGTCCAGCAGGGAGAGACATTGGTTTATTGAAACTTACAAGAGAACACTGATGACAGCAGGTCAGTGAAGAATCCATGCCTTGAGACAGTATAGCAAGCAGTTTTATAATCAAACAAGTTAATTATTCAAATTCCTATATAGTGTTTACAATTACATGGATTAAGTGTGTTGACTACATTATTGTTTGGTAGTCTGCATCCTGTGAAGGGAGGGTCACCTGCATCCCATATTAAATTATGATGTTTCCCTTTGCCCCAGAGAGCCAGCAAGAAGCATCAGTGGGGTTCAGCTTGAACTTCCCAGGGCCAGTAGACAGTATTCTCTCTGGGTACTACATCTTGTGGGGCAGGCAACACCAGGTTATTCTTGCTTCCCCAGCTTGATCATATTGATGATTCTTGCATCTAGATTTGCATCCTCAGGGACATCACCCACAGTTGTATCAGCATATCTAGGGGTGCTGAACAACCAGCACAGGGTCTCTCTTGTTGTGAGTGTGGATTACCTCATGCAATCAGGTTGTCCGTTCTGAAGTGTTGATCTGTTTTCAAAGCATGCCATTTAGCATGACATTATATCTTTCTATTAGACCAGTACCCATGGGATTGTAAGGTAGGTGAAATCGCCAGTCAGTATGCAACCATTCAGCCTATTCTGCAGTTGATGCCCAGTAAAGTAGGTTCCCTGGTTGCTTCAATGACTTCAGGGGTGCTGTATGCTGCCAGGAGCTGTGACAGTCCTCTGATGGTTGAGTGCTATGTAGCTTGCTTGCTAGCAAGGCTTACAGTAATCCTGTAGTAGTATCAACACAAGTGAGAGTGAACTGGGTCCTATCCCAACATGGGAAGGGGGCCAATATAGTCCACTTTCCAGTGGATCAAGGGCTCATGGCCTTGTTTGATATGCCCACCTTCTATTGGCAGTTTCTGCGGGTGCCTCTCAGCACATATGTAACAATCTTTGCAAGCAGTCACTATGTCAGAGTATTTAAATGGTGAGTCCCCAAGCTTTTGCAACTTCCCACAGTGTTTTCTATCTTGTATATTTCCTTTTATGTGGTAGCAAACTGGCTACATCCTTCAAGGGGGCTTCTTCTAGCCACCTTGTGTGGGCTAGGGTATATGCCTTGTCATTCCTGGGCTTTGTAGGGGAGAATGCCTGGCGACATGGAAGATAGTAATTTTCTTTTGGAGGCTCATGTCATAAATGTCCATCCACATATCTTGGCCCAGCAGGGGCTTCTTCATAATTGTCCATTGCTACTGGTGCCATTGTGGCATCCATAGAGTCAGTCCTTTGAACATTGCCCAACTGTCTGTGCAAAGACCTGGCTCTTTGGGTATCACTAGCCACTCTGCCCGCTAACTGCTTTGCCTGTTCCCATCTTTCATCAGATAGTCTCTGTTTTTGGCTGGTATGCCATGGTTTGCCATCCAGAGGGTTGCCTCTGACATGATCTGTCTATGTATCAAGCCTCTTCTGGGACCATTGGTGTTCTCTCCCTATAGGGCGATGGGGTAATAACTGTACTGCTGGTTGTCACCTGCAATGACAGATGTTATCGAACCTAGGAGCTGCTGCAGTTCCTGGCTTAGAAGACTCCTGGAAAGCTTGCTACACTGCTGTAGATGTGCTCACCATTTGTCCAGGGTTGTCATTTGCATGGCTGAGCTGCTTGGCTGTGAGAGAGGTCATGGGTCCAGCCTGCTATGTATGGGCAGGGCAGTGTGAACGGTTACCAGTGCTTGTTTGGTAATAGGCTCTCTTGCCAAGAAAGCTTGATAAACTACACTGACCTGCTGTTTTATGGGGATGTAGAGAGATTCAGTGCCTTGCCAGGTCTGCAAACAAAAGCCACTGGGAAGTCAACTTTTCCCCTGCTGCTGCCAAAGCCCCCAAGCATAACCCTTACAGGTAACATTTACATGTAATTCACAGGGAAGTGGTTGGTTTAGAATGCCTAATGCTTTTATGGTGCCCACAGCACTTTTGGTGGCACTGAATGCCTGTTGGCACTCCTCTGTCCAGTCCCATTGCGATCCTTTTTTGGTTAATCTATATAAGGGCCATACACTCTGTGCTAAATGTGGGATAAATGCCCTCCAATACCCCAACAAGGCCTAAAACTCTTGTAACTGATTGGGAAGTGTTGGATGGGAAAAGCCTGCATTTTTAAAAAACAGCTGAAGGTATTACTTTGGTCTTACCAGACCAGATAACCCCCAAGAATCTGACAGATAAAACAGGTTCTTTTTTTTTTTTTTTGAGTTGGAGTCTCACTCTGTTGCCCAGACTGGAGTGCAGTGGCCGCTCCCGGCCACCGCAGCCTCGGCATGCTGGGCTCCGGCGATCCTTCTGCCTCAGCCTTCTGAGTAGCCGGAATTACAGGCATGCGCTACCACGCCCGGCTGATTTTTTTGATTTATTGTGGAGATGAGGTCTCGCTGCCCAGGCGGGTCTCGAACCCGCGGGCTCAGGCAATCCACTCACCTCAGCCTCCCAAAGGCGCGGGATTACAGGCTGAGCCACCGAGCCCGGCTTATGAAACAGGTTCTTGCAGCTGGTTTTGATTCACCACCTATCCTTTCCCCTGCAAATGTTCAGTTAGTTCTGGTGCTGCCTGCTCTAGGTCTGTAAGAGAATCAGAAGTTAGCATGGTATCATCTATATATTGAAGACACTGATACAGGTCATCTCCCACTTTCTAAATCTTGAGCGACCATGCCGTGATGTAATGTAGGGCTGTGCAAATACCCTATTGGAGCATTGAGAAGATCCATTATCTTC
Source organism: Cephalopachus bancanus (assembly GCA_027257055.1). Taxonomy (NCBI): domain Eukaryota; kingdom Metazoa; phylum Chordata; class Mammalia; order Primates; family Tarsiidae; genus Cephalopachus; species Cephalopachus bancanus. Next base: position 2,868,453 of record JAPVLO010000163.1, on the reverse strand, counting down.
CTTCCCAGGTGAAAGTGAACTGGTCTTGACAGTCTACATAAATATTAATACTAGAGAAAGCATTAGCCAAATTCACTACAAAATGGTGTGTGTCCAGTTGTGTCCCTAATTGGTTCAGTATATCAGCAATATTGGTATAGCAGCATGCTGGGGAGATATAACTTTATTTAATTCCTTGTAGTCTACCATTGTTCTCCAGGTATTATCTGGTTTCCTTACCAGCCATACTGGAGAATTACAGGGGCTATGAGCAGGACAGAATATATATATACATATATATCCTTCTAGACATTCTTGTTGTGTCTTATTTTCTGAATAATCATTGGGTGAGCCCTTGTCTCTGAGGATTCTTCCACCTCCTCTATTTCATCCTCCTCTTCAGAGGAGTCTGATTCTTCTCTGGGATCCCACTTTTCTTTGTTGTTTTTTAGTCAGAGTCTCACTCTGCCACCCAGACTGGAGTGCAGTGCATGCACACGGCCACCGCAGCCCTGACCTGTTGGGCTCAGGTGATCCTTCTGCCTCAGCCTTCCAAGTAGCTGGAACCACAGGCATGCACCACCGTGCCTGGCTAACTTTTCTTGATTTATTGTAGAGACGAGGTCTCAACCAAGTTGCCCAGGCTGGTCTTGAACCCCTGGGCTCAGGCAGTCCCCTCACCTTGGCCTCCCAAAGTGCTCAGATTATAGGCTTGAGCTACTACATCCGACCTGGGATCCCACTTTTCGTGGGTCCCGTTCACTTTGGGCTAGCATGGTGCAGATGCTTAACATAGGCAACTGTTTTCCTTTCACTTTCGCAAAGCAGCATGCCAAATTGCTCTGGTTGCTAGTTTGCTGAAGCTGACCACTTAGCATATCTTTGTTTCCTGAGTTAACTGAGCATTTCTTTTCAATCTTAACTCCTCCTGCAATCTCTGCACCTGGTTCCTAGTGGCTAACCACTGTTGAGTAGCCGCTCAGACAGTACAAAGCAGAGGACTTCCCACAGCCACTGAGACTACTTGGCTGGCTTTTCTTTTGTAAGTGCCCCTTCTCATCAACTGCTTCCAATAATTTCTGCAGTCTGGCCAGCGTTTTTGGGGTGTCCCCATACTCACATGGTGGCCCCCAGCTATTTACCAAGTTAGCAACTTTGTACCATATTTTGCCAGCGGTTTACCCTGGGATTTCCCCCAGTGACATTCCCCCTCTGTCTCTCCTGTGGCCATTATGTTGGGGGGATTCTCTGGAAAATCTTGCCAACTATGCCAGTTGTAATGTGGTAGTCCCACAGCTGAGAGGGCTTGTGTGTAAGGTTCTTTACATATTCCAAATAAGTCACCTGGAGGTCCAACAGGAAGAGACATTGGTTTATTGAAACTTGCAAGAGAAGACTGATGACAGCAGGTTGGTGAAGAATTCCCGCCTCAGGACAGTACAGCAAACAGTTTTATAATCAAACAAGTTAGTCATTCAAATTCCTGTACAGTGTTTACAATTACAGTGACTAGGAATGATGACTACATTATCTTTAGGTTGCTTGGTTACCTGTATCCTGTTAAAGGATTATCTGAATCCCATGACTCATTATTGGGAATATTCGCATATCTGTCAGAGACCAATTTTAGCTACAGACTACTCCCTGAGGTGGGGATGGGGGATTAAAGAAGCCAGGTATAGGAGAAAACAGTCTGTGTCTGGATGATAACTCCCAGAGTGCCACAGGATGTGGAGCCAACTTCTTGTTATGTGTTCTGGGTCCTCATGGGTGGGTCCATCAGAACACAAAGTCTGAAAAACATCTCAAACACCATTCTTATAACAGATATAATACTATAAGAAAATGACTGACGGTACTGGGAAACTATGGGGGGGTGGGAGGGAGATGGGATTAACAGTAGCAAATATCTGTCTGGGAATGGGGAAACACCTCTTATCAACAGGGTGCCTGAATGGAACGTAATTGTATACCTAACCCTTAACTGTACCCCACAACATCATAATAAAAAATATTAAAAAAAACTAGATGCTGCCTATAAAGCAAGTCCTGTGACCATTGGCTACTGACCCCAGGCCAGTGAGCCACTGTAGAAGTAATTTAAAAGTAAGTTATGCTGGAGGTGGGGTCCTTGGAGATTAGAGCAGTTTATGCCTTTCAAACTTTGGAATGCCATCAAGAAGACCTGTGAGACCTCAGGCTCATTGTTAAAGGGAAAATATGTTTATCGTCCTGGAGGGAGGCTTCTCCTCGTCACCAGAGGGCAGGTCAGAAGGATGATCAGTTGCCCTCTATTGAAGTGAAAACAAACTTAGAAACAACAGATTTATTGAATTCTAACCATAACTGCAGCTTTGCAGGGCCTGTGTCTCTTCTACAGTTTTTACCCTATGGCTTTATATTAATTTTATATAGGTGGCTTCAGAAGTACTTTGTTTTTCTTTCTTTCTTTTTTTTGTGTGTGTGTCAGGGTCTCACTCACATCCAAACTGGAGTGCAGTCGAATGATCGAAGCTCACTGCAATCCCCCCTGCTCAGCCTCTTGAGTAGCCCAGATGACCCCGCAGGTTGGGGGTTCATCCCACAAGACTGCTTTCCACTTCACATGTCAGTCACTATCTGGCTTTCCTGTATTTCTGACCGGCTATAAATTAGGGATTCCTACAACCCTCTCCTTAGGCTCAATAATTTGCTATAATGACTCACAAAACTCAGGGAAACATTGACTTATGTTTGCCAATTTGTTATAAAGGAGATTGCAAGAGTTACAGATGAATAGCCAGATGAAGAGGTACATAGGGCAAGGTATGAGGTAGGGGGCATAGAGCTTCCACATACTGTTCCAGGCTCTGGACCCTACCAGCACTTCTTTGTGTATGTAGTAAGACCCAAGTCCAGGTGCTCCCAGCTCAAAGCCAAACTCAAGAGAGAGAGTTGGTAGAAAAAAGTTTTATTCAAGAAGCTAGCTTTAGGTCCCTGGCCTGTTGGGAACACTGGGCTACACTCAAGCTGTGGGTGAGTGGAGCCCCGCCTCCTGTCAGATCAGAGGTAGCATTAGATTCTCATAGGAGTGGGAACCCTATTGTGAAGTGCATATGCGAGGGATCTAGGTTGCGCACTTCTTTTGAGAATTTAATGCCTGATGATCCCCCCTCCACCCCTGTCCATGGAAAAATTGTCTTCCATGAAGCCAGTCCCTGATGCCAAAAAGATTAGGGACCACCTTTTGGGTGTGGTATCTATGTCCTTGTTCTGATGGCTATCTCAGGAAATTATCTCACCTGGAGTTTGACTGGTGTCATCTTGGTTGTGGCTTGGTGGTGGATCAGTCCTTAGTGAATCCCCTTGGGCAGGAGGGTTCTGTAATTGAAGCTTTGGCCTAGTTTGTTCTAAAATTAGCCTCTGTAATGTTGGGGGCCTTGTTGGGTTACTCTGATTGTGACTCGGTTGCAGATTAACTGTCTGGCTTGCTTTAAGATTAGCCCTTGGAATTTCAAGAAAGCATGGAGCTAGATAAGCATTGCAGTGTAAGGGAGTACCCTAGAGGGAGAAGGGGAGGGAAAAAAATGTTTAAAGTACAATTTTAAAGCTAAAGCTAAAGAAGAATGTTTAGAATATGTTTCAAGGCTAAAATTCTGTTACATGTTCACCAATGTGGAAGCTCTCTGAGGAAGCTCTCATTTAAGGCTTTTTATGGAAGTTCCATTACATAGGCATGATTGATGAAGTCATTGGTTATTGGTAATTGAAGTTAATCTCCAGTCCCTCTTTCGTTCCTGAGTGTCAGAGGGTAGAGCTGAAAGTTCCAATCCTCTAATCACATAATCAGTTCTCTGGCAACTAGCTCCTGTTCTCCAAGAGCCACCTCATTAGCATAACCTGAGGTGTGTTTGAAAGGAGCTTATTACCATTAACATAACGTAAGATCTTCTTACTCCTATCTCTTAAGGAAATTCCAAGGGATTTAGAAACTCTGTGCTAGGAATACCAACTATATCTCTATCTCTATCTTTAATCTATCTCACAGTGTCAGTTAATGTTTCTCCTTAATTCATTGATGTAATGATTTATTCAACAAATATTATTTTGTGCTGGGCAGTGTAGCTCACACCTGTAATCCCAGCTTTTTGAGAGACCAAGGCAGGAAGATTGCTTGAGGCTAAGAGTTTGGGACCAGACTGGGCACATAGTAAGACCCCATCTCTAATAAAGATAAAAAGTAAAATTAGCCAGGTGTGGAGGTTTGTGCCCATAGTACCATTTACTCCAGAGGCTGAGGCAGGAAAATCACTTGAATCCAGGAGTTTAAGGCTGCAGTAAGCTATGATTGTACCACGACACTCCAGCCTGAGTGACAGGGCAAAACCCTGTCTCTAAAAAGAAAAAAGAAAAAACATAAGTATTATTTTGAACATCTACTGTGTATCAGATAAGAGAATATATCATTGACTATAACAGACAGTGTGCTGTCCTTATGGAGCATACAGAATGTTTATATCATCTGTTAGACTTGGATGGATCCACGGAGGCTTATTTTAAAAACCTATTCTCTCTTTAAGAAGCATAAGGAGATTTAGGTACTATCTTAACATTTGGAAACTATTTTAACAAATGCAAAGGCCAGAAATGATTTTTACCTTTTTCTAATTTGAAAGGAAAATTCTGTTCTTTTAGCAGAAGTAGCTAACTTCATTTAGGAAAAGAAAAACCAGTTATAGTATTATATGCTTAAAGTATGATTTTTGTTATAGACTGAGTAGGTTAATTGACTTCCCTTAACTCATTCATTTTAAATAGACACTGTTTTTGAGGTATGAGATTGATAAAGATGGAATCATTTTTTATCTTACTTTCTTTCCATTTTGCCTTGAAGCTTTCCACTGACACCTGCTGTTGCTGAGAAACAGCATTTGGAAAGGGAATTGCATTCTATCTACTTCCATATTCTTTAGGTCATTGTTTTGAATCCTTATTTTGAATTGAGACACAGAGTGTACACATGTGCCTATGTGATTGTGCAGGGAGGATTTACTAGGGATTTTCAGGGTACCTATGAATAAATTGTTTACATTTTTTTTTTGAGTCGGAGTCTCACTCTGTCGCTTAGGCTGGAAGGAGGGCAGTGGCACGCACGCTCCTGGCCACCCCAGTGTCAACCTGTTGGGCTCCGGCGATCCTTCTGTCTTAGCCTTCCAAGCAGCCGGAACTACGGGCGCATGCTGCCATGCCCAGCTATTTTTTCTTTTATTTATTGTAGAGATGAGTGCTTGCCAAGTTGCCCGGGTTTTTCTCGAACCCACAGGCTCAGGTAATCCACTTGCCTCCACCTCCCAAAGTGCTGGGATTACAGGCTGAGCCACCGAGCCTGGCCATCCATGAATAAATTTACCAGAATTATTAGAGAGAAAAAAAACTAAGAGAAAATTCATATAAACATTTATATGGAAGGACATTAATAATATGAAAACTGCTGAAAGTACTTCCTGGCTTATATTTTATAAGTTCCATGAACCCTTGATCTATTATTTAATTATGATACATTTACTGTATTGTATATACTTTGTACCCTAAAATTTTCACCCACAGTAGAGGTATTTTCCAGCTAGCATGTACTTAAAAAAAGGCAAATAATCCATTCTCAAATCATCTCAGTTTATGGTTGGTTTAGAAGTACTGTGTCTCCATTCTAACTGCCTCCTAAAAGAAAATCAAAACATCTCTGAAAGCAGAGAATATCTTTCAGAACATCTATAATTCTGTACTCATAGTGGTCTGCATTTATTTATTTATTTATGTATTTATTTTTGAGTTGGAGTCTCACTCTATTGCTCAGACTGGAGTGCAGTGGCACACAGGCTCACGGCCACGCCAACCTGCTGGGCTCCAGTGATCCTTCTGCCTCAGCCTTCCAGGTAGCTGGAACTACAGGCACACGCTACCATGCCTGGCTAATTTTTGACTTATTGTAGAGACGAGGTCTCACCAAGTTGCCCGAGCTGGTCTCGAACCTGCAGGCTCAAGCAATCCACTCACCTTGGCCTCCCAAAGTGCTGGAATTACAGGCTCAGCCACTGAGCCCTGCCAAGTGGTCTGCATTTAATTAAAAATTACCATGTATGCCAGGAGACAAGATACGTGATTGCGAAAACCAAGAGAAAAAGAAAATACAGACACATCATAAGTAATTAAGAATTTGGTATTATTGGAAATTAATTTTTAAAATAACTGAGTTAATATGTTCAAAATAAGAGATGATAAAACAGAGAATCTCACTAGAGAAACTGTATTTATAAAAGGATAATAGGTAGAAATTTTAGAACTGAAAAATAATAGAAATTGTTTACTCAATAAATGTATTTAGCCACAGATTAGATACTACAGAAGAGTTGATTTGTGGGTTCACTAATATTTACTGTAAAGTAGTTCAGTAAACCATTTAGACTGAGATATGGAGAAAATAAAAAACTGGAAAATACTGAAATGAGCATAACATGCACATTAGACACAGAGAAAAGATCTTATATTTGTATAACTTGAGCCAATGAAGAAAGGAGAGAGAGCCTCATTCAGGCTGAAACAGTATTTTAAAAGATAATGGCCAGAAATTTTCCAAAATGTATAAAATACATCAGGCCACAGATTTGAGAAGGTTGAGAAAGTCCAAACAGGATTAATATGAAGAATGTCATTATGTAGAGGCATACTATAATAACACTTATGAAAACCAAAGGGAAAACTTGGCAGATAGGAAAATAAAATCAACTTCCTTTAAAGGAACAATGGTGGGACTGATGGCTGACTTTTCAGATTAAACTGATGGAAGCCAGAAGATGATAAGAATGATACATTCAGAATGCTAAAGAAGATAACTGCCAACCTAGTCTTCTATATTCAATGCAAGTGTTCTTCAAAAGTGAAGGCAGAATTTAGATAGAATAGACAAACTTCTTGTAACACAAAACAAAATGATCAGAACAAGAAATAGAAAATCAGGATAGTTCTGTATCTAGTAACACAATTGAATCTTCAATTTAATATTTTTTTAAACAAGGAAAACTCCAGGGTCAAATCATTTTTACCAGTGATTGCTTTCAAATGTTTAAAACAGAAAAATAACACCAATCTTACAAAACTGTTCTGAAGATAGAAAAATGTTTTATGATGCCAGCATAACCTTGATATTAAAACCTGACAAGGATACTACAATATAAGAAAATGGCAGGAAAAGCTCTCATAAATATGGATGCAAATGTCCTAAATAAAATAATAGAGAATTAAATCTGCAGATATATAGAAGGGATATTATATTATGACCAAATGAGGTTTATTCTAGTAATGCAATGTTGAATTACTATTTGAAACTCAAAAAATAGAGAGGAGATTCATTAAGAATGTGGAGAAGAGGAGAGAAATAGAAGATGGTGACGGCATAGGTGAACTGGGACCAAGACTACATACTGCTGAATAGACAGACTGTAAAGCAGAGGAAAAAGTGAACAATGCCAGAAGACCCTCATAAGGAAGAACAGGTCATTGCAGAAGAGAAATAAAAGCAACCCCACCTTCCCTCAAAAACAGAATTGAAGAAGGGGAGGGAAAGGGGGAGAGGGAAAAAAATCTACAGAAATGAAGAAAAATCAAAAGAAGAGTATGGGTTTCTACCAGACGCCTGGGAGAGCAGACACTGAGAAAACTGACTTTGGAATGCAAACAATGAAAAGCCCCCAGAATGAAGGGTCTCAAACTGCAAATGTAGATATCAAAACAATAATGGAGAGATTAAAAAGAATTGAGGAGACACAAGAAGAAACTAGGAAGGAGCTGATATCTGAGATGACAGTAATAAAGAATACTGTGAATGAAATAAATAACAAACTGATAAGCATGGAAAGCAGAATTATCCAAGCAGAAGAATCTCAGAGCTTGAGGACCAAAATATAGAAATAACCCAAATTCTTAAAAACACAGAAAATAAGCTCAAAAAGACAGAACAAAACCTTCAAGAGATGAGTGACTACCTCAAGAGGCCTAACCTAAGAGTAATCGGACTCCCTGAGGCAGAAAGAGAAACAGAGACCACATTGGAACAAACTTTCCATGAGATCATTCAAGAAAACTTCCCTTATCTAATCAGTGATGCAAAAATTCAAACACAAGAGATTCAGAGAACCCCCGCAAGACAACAAATGAGAAGACCAACTCCTAGACACATAATAATTCGCCTAAATAAAGTAGGCACAAAAGAAAAAATCCTAAAGGCAGCAAGAGAAAAAGGCCAGATCACCTACCATGGAAGACCAATCAGAATAGCAGCAGATTTATCTGCAGAAACCCTGCAGGCTAGGAGAGCTTGGACCCCTATTTTCAAAGTCCTAAAAGGTAAACAATTTCAACCAAGAATAACCTACCTGGCCAAGCTAAGCTTCATCAGTGAGGGAGAATTAAAATTTTTCCCAGATATCCAATCCCTAAGAACTTATGCTGCCACCAAACCTTCTCTACATGAAACACTTAAAAAAGTACTAAACAGAAGAAAAGGAAAAAAGAACAACATTCTTCACAAGAGTACAGGGAAAAGAATAAAATATACATGAACCAACCCCCAAACCAAAAGAAAGACAAAAAAAAAAAAAAAAAAGAAAAAAGAAAAAACCAAGTAGAAGAACAACAACTCAATAAGAACTCCATTATAGGGACGAACTCTCACATTTCAATAATTAGTCTGAATGTGAATGGACTAAAAGCAACACTGAAAAGACATAGAATGACAAAATGGATAAAATATCACCAGGCAACAATATACTGCCTTCAAGAGACCCATCTCACTAGAAAGGACATACACAGACTCAAAGTAAGAGGATGGGAAACAAGTTTTCAGGCGAATGGAACACAAAAGAAAGGAGGAGTTGCCATCCTGATTTCAGACAAAATACCATTTAAGCTATCAAAAATTAAAAAAGATAGAGGGCCACTACATAATGATAAAAGGTTCACTCCATCAACAAGAAATATCTATCCTAAACATATATGCACCCAACATAGGTGCACCAACATTCATAAAGCAACTTCTAGGAAAACTAAAGAAAGACATTGACTCTAACACCATCATAACTGGGGACTTTAATACACTACTCACAACCCTAAACAGATCATCAGGACAAAAATTCAGCAAGGAGATCCGGAACCTCAGTGAGACTCTGGACCAAATGGACTAAATTGATACCTACAGAACACTCCATCCAAAGACCACAGAATACACATTCTACTCATCACCACATGGAACATATTCTAAGATCGATCACATAATTGGACACAAATCAAGCATAAGCAAATTTAAAAGGACTGAAATTCTACCATGCACCTTCTCGGACCACAGTGGAATGAAAATAAACATTGACACCAACAAATTTCCCCCAAAACCCACATGAACACTAAACAGCATGATGCTAAACAACTCCTGAGTCAATGATGAAATCAAAACAGAGATCAAAAGATACTTGGAAACAAATGAAAATGAAGAAACATCTTACCAAAATCACTGGGATGCCTTAAAAGCTGTAATAAGAGGGAAATTTATATCCCTACAAACACACATGAGGAAAATGGAAGGAACAGAAATTTACAACCTAACAAGCCACCTAAAGAAGCTGGAAAAGCAAGACTACAAAAACCCTAATTTCAGCAGAAGAATTCGGATCACCAAAATAAAAGCCCAAATCCAGGACATAGAAGAAAAAAAGATGATAGAAAAAATCAATGAAACAAAAAGCTGGTTCTTCAAAAGAATAAACAAGATCTATGGTCCCCTAGCTAGACTGGCCAAGAAAAAACGAGAAAAAAACCAAATAAGCACCATCAGAATCACAAAAGATGAAGTCACATCTGACCCTGAAGAAATACAAAAGATCATTAGAGACTACTATGTACACTTGTATGGAAACAAACTTGAAAACCTTAAGGAAATGGAGGACTTTCTGACATCACACAACCTACCTAAGTTGGAACAAGAAGAAATTGAGACTCTAAATAAACCAATAACAATCAAGGAAATCGACTACGTAATAAGAAAACTTCCTACAAAAAAAAGCCCTGGACCAGATGACTTTCCAGCAGAATTCTCCAAGACATTTAAGGAGGAGCTGATACCAATCCTACTGAAGGTATTCCAGGCAATTGAAAAAGTTGGAACGCTCCCCAAATCATTTTACGAAGCCAACATCACATTGATACCCAAGCCAGGTAAAGATCCAACAAAGAAAGAGAACTACAGGCCAATATTTTTGATGAACATAGATGCTAAAATTCTCAACAAGATCCTAGCAAACCAGATTCAGCAATACATCTCAAAAATCATCCACCATGACCAAGTAGGCTTCATTCCTGGGATGCAAGGCTGGTTCAACATTCGTAAAACCATAAATGTTATTAAATACATCAACAGATGTCAAAACAAAAACCACATGATTATATCATTAGATGCAGAAAAAGCTTTTGATAAAATCCAGCACTCCTTCTTGATAAAAACCCTTGAACATCTAGGCATACGGGGAACATACCTCAAAATAGTAAAAGCCATCTACGAGAAACCCACAGCGAGCATACTCCTAAATGGACAAAAATTAGAACCATTTCCCCTGAAAACTGGAAAAAGACAAGGATGCCCACTCTCACCCCTCCTGTTCAACATAGTATTGGAAGTCCTGGCTCGAGCAATCAGAGAAGAGGAGGCAATCAGGGATCTCCAAATAGGAAAAGAGGAAGTCAAATTATCTCTCTTTGCAGATGATATGATTGTGTACCTTGAAAACCCAAGAGAATCTGTCAAAAACCTCCTTACACTGATAAAGGCCTTTGGCAAAGTCTCGGGATACAAAATAAATGTACAAAAGGCAATCGCATTTCTCTACACCAATAATAAGCAAACAGAAACCCAAATAAAAAACACAATTCCAGCCGGGCTCTGTGGCTCAGCCTCTAATCCCGTGCCTTGGGAGGCTGAGGTGAGTGGATTGCCTGAGCCCGCGGGTTCGAGACCCGCCTGGGCAGCGAGACCTCATCTCTACAATAAGTCAAAAAATCAGCCGGGCATTGTAGCGCATGCCTGTAATTCCGGCTACTCGGAAGGCTGAGGCAGAAGGATCGCCGGAGCCCAGCAGGTCGAGGCTGCGGTGGCCGGGAGTGGCCACTGCACTCCAGTCTGGGTGACAGAGTGAGACTCCAACTCAAAAAAAAACAAAAAAAACCCAAAAAAAACCCCCACAATTCCATTCATAATAGCCACAAAAAAAATGAAATACCTTGGCATCTTCCTAACCAGAGACGTGAAAGACCTTTACAAGGAAAACTACAAAACACTGCTCAAAGAAATCAAAGTTGACACAAACAAGTGGAAAAATATCCCATGCTCATGGATTGGAAGAATCAACATTGTGAAGATATCCATCTTACCTAAGGCAATCTACAAATTCAATGCAATACCCATCAAATTACCAGCAACATTCTTCTCAGACCTGGAAAAAACAACACAGGAATTCATATGGAAACACAAACGTCCAAGAATAGCCAGAACAATCCTCAGCAAAAAAAACAAAGCAGGTGGTATCACATTACCAGACTTCAAACTTTAGTATAAAGCTACAGTAATCAAAACAGCTTGGTATTGGTATAGGAACAGACATATAGATCAATGGAATAGAATTGAGATTCTAGAAGCAAAACCTCAATTTCTCAACCAACTCATCTTCGACAAAGCCTTCACCACCTACCACTGGGGAGAGGAGAACCTATTCAGTAAATGGTGCTGGGAAAACAGGCTGACCATATGCAGAAGATTGAAACAGGACCCCTATCTATCCCCATGCACAAAGGTTAATTCCAAATGGATCAGAGACCTAAATGTAAAACCTGAAGCCATAAGAACCTTAGAAAATGAAGGAAATACCCTCATGGAAATCAGAACTGGCATCCAATTCCTGAACAAAACCCAAAACCCACAGCTCATAAGAGAGAAGATAGACAAGCGGGACCTTATTAAACTGACAAGCTTCTGCAAAGCCAAAGAAACCATCAAGAGAGCAGGGAGACAGCCTACAGACTGGGAAAAAGTGTTTGCCAACACCATTTCTGACAAAGGCTTAACATCCTGGATCTATAAGGAACTCAAACGTGCTGAAAAGAAAAAAACAAACAACCCCATTATAAAATGGGCAAAAGATATGAACAGACACCTCACAAAGGAAGACATCCAAGCAGCCAACAGACACATGAAGAAATGTTCAACCTCACTAATCATCAGGGAGATGCAAATCAAAACCATACTGAGATACCACCTAACCCCAGTCAGAATGGCAATTATCAACAAGTCAAAAATAACAGCTGCTGGAGAGGTGTGGTGAAAAGGGAACACTTCTACACTGTTGGTGAGAGTGTAAACTAGTGCAACCTCTGTGGAAAGCAGTGTGGCTATTCCTAAAAGCTCTAAATACCAACCTCCCATATGACCCCGCAATCCCCCTACTGGGAATATACCCTGAAGAACTCAAATCACTCTATAAAAAAGATACCTGCAAACGCATGTTTATCGCAGTGTTGTTCACAATAGCAAGAACCTGGAAACAGCTATGCTGCCTGTCAAAAGAGGACTGGATTAAAAAATGTGGTACATATACACGATGGAATACTACACAGCCATAGAAAGGAACAAAATCATGAATTTTGCAGCAACCTGGATGGAACTAGAGTCTATAATACTGAGTGACCTCTCACAGAAACAAAGATCCGAGTATCACATGTTCTCACTCATATAATGGACCTTAAACATCCAATGCTATACTATACGAAAATGACTGACAGTACTGGGAAACTATGGTGGGGGGAGGGAGATGGGATTAACAGTAGCAAATATCTGTCTGGGAACGGGGAAACACCCCATATCAACAGGGTGCCTGAATGAAACGCAATTGTATACCTAACCCTTAACTTTACCCCACAACTTCATAATACAAAATAAATAAATAATAATAAAAAAAACTCAAAAAATATAATTAACCACATTAATAGAAGAAAGGGAAAATCATGTTCACTTTGTTTTTTTAGAAAAGCATTTGGTAAAATTGAACATCCACGGTGGCTCAGCCTGTAATTCCGCACCTTTGGGAGGCTGAGGTGAGTGGATTGCCTGAGCCCGCGGGTTAGAGACCCACCTGGACAGCAAGACCTCATCTCTACAATAAATCAAAAAATCAGCCGGGCGTGGTAGCGCATGCCTGTAATTCCGGCTACTTGGAAGACTGAGGTGGAAGAATCACCGGAGCCCAGCATGTCGAGGCTGCGGTGGCCGGGAGCGGCCACTGCACTCCAGTCTGGGCAACAGAGTGAGACTCCAACTCAAAAAAAAAAAAAAAAAAAATTCAACATCCATTCATGATCACTACAAATAATAGAAGAAAACTCATTAGTCTGATAAAGTCTTATAAAAACCTATAGTAAACATCACAGTTAATGATAAATCAGTGAAAACTTTCCTTCTGATAGTGGGAATACAGTGAGGATGCTTACTGTTACCACTTTTATTCCACATTATAGACCATAGTCAGTGCAATAAAGCAAGAAAAAAAGATATAAGGACTGGGAAAATAGGACAGTGGTCATCGTTTTCAGACTAGTTGATTAAGAAGAATTGAGGCTACTACATACAGAGTCAACCTACAAAAAGTATTTTTATGTTTGTATATAAGCAGCAAACAAATTTAAAATGGTACCTTTAATATTAGCATATGAAAAATAAATACTTTAGGATAAATATAATGAAAGATTTGGAAGACTTCAACATTGAAAAATGACACAGTGTTATCAAAGGAATTTAGTGATGTTGGAGTGTTGGTTCTGGTAGGCAGTATTGTAAGATGGCCCTCAAGATTCTCTTCCTCTAATGCACACACCACACATAATCCCCTATCGTTGAGTGTGAGCAGGGTATGGCATTCCCATGAGTAAGTTACATTATTTGGCAGAAGTAAAGGGATTTTGCAGATATTATTGAAATCTAATCAATTGACTTTAAGTTAACCATTTGAGAGATTATCTTTGTGGGCTGACTTCACGTGAGCCATTTAGAACAGGTTCCTAGAAGTTAGAGATTCTCTCTTGCTGGCCTTGAAGAAAGAAACCGTCAAGAGTTCTATAGCTGCCAAAAAACCAAATTTTGCCAACAGTCTCTCAAGCTTATGTGAGGACCCTGATTCATAAATCATATATGAGACAGCAGCCCCCACTGAGTGACACTTTATTGCATCTTATGGCATCCTAAGCAGAGAACCCATTTAAGTCATGCCAGAATACATGACCTACAGAAACTGATAGATGATTAATGTGTCTTGTTTTAAATTGCTAAGTTTGTGGTAAGTTTTAGTGCAGCATAAAAAACTAATACACTGGTGAAATTCTATTTCTTCATCTTGTTAGTGTTGTATATAGGTATTTACTTCATAAAAATTCATCATATTATGCATTTATGATTTGCGTACTTTGTGTAAAAATGAATTATATTTACTAAAAGTGTTAATTATAATTTTACATATTATTCTTCTGTATTATCATTAACTAGTACACAAATATAATCAAATAATTGTGTTGTAATTACAGTGGTCAATTTGAACACAAGCAGATTTAGTCATAAAATTAAGTTAAATATTTCTTCTCATAAATGAACTCACCTTCAGTCCTTGACACCTCCCCTCCTTTTTTTTTTTTTTTGAGTCAGAGTCTAACTCTGTCGCCCAGGCTGGAGAGCAGTGGCCCGATCAAGGCTCACTTCAGCTTCAAATTCCTGGGATCAAGCGATCCTCCAACCTCAGCCCCCTGAGTCGTTGGGACTACAGGAGTATATCAGCATGCCTGGTTAATTTTTTGATTTTTTTTTTAAAGAGTTGGGATTTTGCTATGTTGTTCAAGCTGGTCTTGAACTCCTGAGTTTAAGCAGTCCTCCCACTCGGTCTCCCAAAGTGCTGGGATTATAAGTATGAACCACCATGCCTGGCCTCTTACTCTCTTATTGACATGCCACTTACATTTTACATTTTTTTCCTCCGTGGTTTCACTATGACAGTCATAGAGTCTTGAAGCTGGAGATACAATGATTTCCCAGTAAAGTAAGTTTATTAAAGAAACGATCCACAGATAGAAGAGCCCCTGTGCATCACTGGGATTTCAGTTGGAAAATGAGGGGGGAGCAGGCTATTCCATGGGCAGGGCATCCTGGGCTGGTTTACAGGAAGAACAGAAGAATAGCTTGATTCAACTTCTTTATTTTGAAGTTGAAACCGGGACATTCTTTAAGGTAAGTATTGAGCAGCAAAAGCAGGACCCTAGTTCTGGAGGGCTCTAGTTCTGTGCCCATGTCCTCGTATCACAGAGCTTTGGGAATCCAGAAGATATAAATGTGTGTTGGCTGTTTGGATCCAGGTGGAGAGTACTGAGAGTGGGTAACTTTCTCTGTTTCTAATTAGAACTAATAAGTCAATTTTGTAGATTGTTGAAGGTGTGGGGGAGAAAATAATTTAGTTGCAAATGTCTGCTGTGCCTGTCTTTATGTTGTGCACTGGGATGTCCTTGTTATCAAAGAAACTGGGATATCCTTGTTTCTTTGTTTTGAGTACCTACTTACCACAAATGGCTTCCTGCCATTCCATATTTTCCAAGGCTCATGCTGGTTTACAGATTTCCTCCTCCTTGAGTCAGTGAGAAGTTAGATAATGCTCCCGCTTTTCCCACTGTGGAAACAGGAACTGGACTCTGAATATGGATGAGTGGGTATAAAACCAGGTTTAAGTCAGTCATTGATTTCAAAGAATCCTTGAGTTAAGCCTTTTACAGGTTGAAATCCTGACACAGTGGTTTAAGTACACATTTTAAGATTAAATGTAACAATTGTGGCAGGTAGATGCATGTAAACATGTTTGACCTGTAAAACAAATTTTTCTTATGCCCATTTTCTTAAATGGTTTTATAACTTATGACTTATTTTTTCTTTTTACATTGCTGTTCCTGACTGAGTTCATAGTATTGTATTTTGGAAAAGCTAGAAATATTAAAATAGTGTTTCTGGGGTAAAGTATCTGTCAGTATTTCCATTATAAAATGCAATTTTAAAGGGTTTAGAAGTCAGCTGTAAAAATTTGTTCTTGGCTGATACTTTGTATACAAAAATCTCTGTCCAGGATAAGTTTTAGAAGAATTCTTGCAATGGCATAAACTGTGAGGTTATATGGCAGAACCAGCTTACATTGAACTCATTTTTTAATGCTTCTATCAAAGTAGGAGAAAGATGAAAGCTTTTTAAATGATTCAAATAAAACAATATGAAAATTGCATTCTAGACTTGTGCTCTTAGAAAATTGTTAGTTTAAAAAATGGGAGTAAGTGCTAATGGAAAAGCAAAGACGTGTTTCTTGCATGATTGGAGACTTAGTGAAACTGCAGAACTGCTTGTTAACCTAACTTTTCTTCTCAAACCTTTGAGCTGGTCTTATCTTGAAAAGATCAAGCACAATGAAGATATGCTTTTTGCTTTTATAATATTTTGAGCACATGTACGCCTATAGTTTTAGTGCATTTTATAGCTTGTGACTAGGGTTTCTTTCTTAATCTGGTCTACTTTTTCTTCAGTCAATATCATAAACAGATTGCCTTTAGGATAATTTTATATGTGGCTCCCAGACTAGTCTCAGAG
Organism: Cephalopachus bancanus; assembly: GCA_027257055.1. NCBI lineage: Eukaryota > Metazoa > Chordata > Mammalia > Primates > Tarsiidae > Cephalopachus > Cephalopachus bancanus. Next base: position 2,851,745 of record JAPVLO010000163.1, on the reverse strand, counting down.
CTGTCAAGAGCTTCCTCTGTTGTGTCACTTCTGAATCATGGAAGTACAGTTCATGTTTAGAGAGCCCAAAGGGAACATTGGAGATCTTGTTGGTTTGAAAGGAAACATGACTTTATGTGAAATGTGAATTGGAAATGATGTTGGGTTATACACAATTGCTCAGAAATATAGTCTCCATGCTGGAGAAGAAACTATCTCATTAAAGACATGCTTCTTCCCCTCACCATTCCTTATTTTCCAAGGTACCATACTTGAGCCCAAGCAAGGGAAAAACAGCAAACTCTTTAGTTTATACACCTAAAAACTTTTGTTTTTTTAATAAAAGAAAGCAACTTCCTTAAACAAATATATTTTACAAATTAGGTCATTGTTTGTTTAGTAATTTTAGGAAATTTGCTTTAGATTTTGGGAGTCATCTTGTTTAGCTACTGAGGGGGCCATGCTTAGGTGAAGGAAAGCCTGCCTTGGTTTCAGAAATTGATGCATGTTACTTTCTCTGGAGTCATTTCTGCAGAGAGGCCACTTCCCCATCCTTGCCTGGTCCAGTTTTGGGCAGCTGATTCTAGGAAGAGACAGACATTCATGTTATCATGACCCGGTGGAAGCGCAAGGCTGGAATTTTAGGTGTGGAATTGACAGTGGGTAACTTGAAGGTAGAGAAGGCACTACTGTGCCATTGAGCAAATGTTTAATTCACAGTTCCTGAAAGATGGGTATGTTTAGTGTAGAGATGCTCTTTGGAAAAGAACAGATTATGTCACTTCTCAGAGGGGTAGGGTAATCTGTTACTATCATTATTTATTTTCTTCAAATTGCCCTGATCTAACCAGCAGAAGCCCCCCAGGTTGGTTCCTGTGTCATTTGGACATGTTCTCATCATTCTTTGAACACTTATTTATTTTCTGGAGATGTTCCCACCTCATCTTATAACTTTCCCTGTGTTATCCCTGGGATCAGCCATTCTTCTAAGATGCCCGGTTCCTTTTAGTGGATAAATCCAGACTCTCCCAAGCCCTCTCAGGAACAGGAACTGGAGTGTGTGTGTGTGTGTGTGTGTGTGTACGTACGAATACGTGTACCTACCTACCTAGAAAACTTTGTTTTCACACAGATTTCTCCCACTAGTGGATAAATCCAGTCTCTCCCAAGCCCTCTCAGGAACAGGAAGTGGAACGTGTGTGTGTGTGTGTGTGTGTGTGTGTGTGTGTGTGTGTGTGTGTACGTACGTGTACGTGTACCTACCTACCTAGAAAACTTTGTTTTCACACAGATTTCTCCCACTAGTGCAACACCACAAGGTTAGTTCTAGTTCTAACTTCCCTCTTCCCACATTTGTACCTCATTTTTCTGACAGTGATAAGGCTAGCTCTTTATTGCTCACATTATATTTACTTTTTTGCTCGTTACTGTTTGTAACCAATATACTAACATTGCTGGCTTTCTGTTCCACTAGGTCATCTTCCTTGCTCAGTCTTCAGTCCCTACTGGGTTCTTGCCTCCTCACTCAGGCCCTGATTCTCCACTGTTGTATCATGTCATTTTTGAGTATGGGTTCTTTGAAAGTTGGGGGGTTCTAGCTTTTCTACATGAAATCTTATAGCCAGTTGATTAGTGGCACTAGGTGTAGAAAAACCTCAGCTCTACTTGTGTTTAGGATGCTATAACATTTCCATTTGGATTTCTTTCTCAATGGCTATCTTTCACTCTTATAAGCATCAAGTTGAGAAAAAAGAAACAAACTCTGTGTATGTATGAGGGGGGACCCAAAAAACCTGTAGTTATCTTTTGGAGGGCGAGCCCCTTGTAGTACACTTGGAATTTGTTCCTACGGATCAAATGGAAAAGCAAATTTTTTTCCTGGAAGTTTTGAGAAAGTTGTGTCACGATTTGTGGAAGAAATGTCCCAAGTTGTGGGAAACAGGTGACTGGTTCTTCTACCGTGACAACATACCTGCCCGCACTGTGCTGAGTGTTAAGCAGTTTTTGATCAAGAACCACATGACCCCATGCCCCACCCTCCTTAATTCATCTGATCTCACCCTGAACAAAGTATTTTTGTTTCCCTGGATAAAAAAAGTCCTCAAAAGGGAAACATTTTGCTGATGTGGAAGAGGTGAAACAAACAGCAGAGGCACTAAAAGGCATCAAAACTGATGAGTTCCAAACTGTTTTGGGCAGCAGAAAAAGCATCTTGATAGATAGTATTGCATCATATGGAATATACTTTGAAGTTGACTGAAGTGTAAACATGTAAGAATAAATACACAATTTTTAATAAATTCCAGTTAAAAAAAAATCTCCCCTTATATGTGCATGTGGGTGTGCCTGGACATTTTAAGACACATGTGAATGACATCTAAGACTCTCCTTGGTAATAAAGAGCTCAGTCCTCCTTTGCGGATGTTTTTTTTTTTTTGGTACATCATCAGAAGCTTCTAGCTCTAAATCATATGTCTCCTTGCTGTTCTTCAAACATAACTACATCCTGGACTTTTTAGCCATGCCATCTTTTTTCATCAGTATCCATCCTCATGACTCATACTGCGTTCTCCCATCTTTCATAAGCCTTTCCTTGGTAATCTAAGCAGGCAGCAGTCAATCCTTTTACTTCCTAGGGATTGTGCCTTTTGAATGATGTTTACTTGTGTGTGTGTGTGTGTGTGTGTGTGTGTGCGCGCGTGCGTGCATGTATATCAGGCTGGAGTACACTGGCACAATCATGACTCACTGCAGCCTCCAACTCCTGGGCTGAGTGATTCTCCTGCCTCAGCCTCCAGAGTAACTGGGACCACAGTCACACACCACCACACCCAGCTAATTTTTTAACTTTTTGTAGAGATGAGGTTCCACTATATTGCCTAGGCTGGTCTTGAACTCCTGGGCTGAAGTGATCCTCCCGCCTCTGCCTCCCAAAGTGCAGGGATTACAGATGCCTCTGCATCTGGCCCTCAAATGATATTTACTTCTCCTTAAAAAGAGTTAGAGATGTGCTCTGTGGGTCTACTTACATCCAGGTGGCAATAGGCCAATACTAGTGATGATGTTTTTGAAAGTGCCTTGTTAACTGTTGTATCACCTATTTAATGCCTCATAGATGCCTTGTATATTATACAATTTTGATAAATATTTGTTGAATTTTAAATTTTGTCAAAATAAAAAATATTTGGGACCTTCTTATCTTAACCTTGGACCATAGTTTGGACTTTTTCATTGAATTCTTGCTCTTTCCTGTGTATAGATGCTGAACTTGTTTGGCTTTGGTACAAATGAAATTTATTTGGTTTACATATTCCTTTTGCTCAAGTTTATTGAAATATAATTTACATATCGTAAAAATCACCACCATGAACTTCCAGTACTATGAATTTAAAAACTTGTGTAACCGTCAACACAATGAAGATAGATAACAGTTATAACACTTCCCCCAATCCCCTTCATATCCCTTTTAAGTCAACATTTCCCCTCATCTCACAGCCCCTGCTGACCACTGATTTGTTTTGTGTCCCTCTGGATTTGCTTTTTCCAGATTGTCAGATAAATGGAATCATTTTGAGTCTGGCTTTTTTTTTGAGTTGTAGTCTCACTCTGTCACCTAGACTGGAGTGCAGTGGCTACTCCCGGCTACCGCAGCCTTGACCTGCTGGGCTCCGGCGATCCTTCCACCTCAGCCTTCCAAATAGCTGGAACTACAGGCGTGTGCTACCATGCCCGGCTAAATTTTTTTTTAATTTTTTTATTGTAGAGATGAGATCTTGCCAAGTTGCCCAGGCGGGTTTCGAACCCGCGGGTTCAGGCAATCCACTCACCTCAGCCTCCCAAAGCGCGGGATTACAGGCTGAGCCACTGAGCCCGGCTGAATCTGGCTTTTTTCTATTAGCATGTGCATGTGAAATTCATTCATATTGTTTAGAGTTGCTGAGTAGTATTCTGTTGTATAGATGTTTTAGAATTTGTTTACCTATTCATCTGTTGTATCCAGTTTTTGATGATTAAGAATAAAGCTGTGGTGAACATTGCTGTACGTGTCTTTGTATGGATGTATGCTTTTATTTCTCGGTTAAATAAATACCTGGAAGTGGAATTACTGGATCAAATGGCAAGCATATAGTTATCTTTATAAGAAACTGAAGCAGTTTTCCAAAGTAGTTGTACCATTTTTCACTGCCATTGAAAATATATGAGAGATTCAGTTTCTGTATGTTCTTGCCAGTACATGATATTATAATTTTGGCCATCCTGGTGGACATACAATATTATCTCCTTTTTTGTTGTTTGTTATATTTTTGTTTTGTAGTTCTCTGATGACAGAATAATGCTGAATTTTTTGTGTGTTTATGGCAATTCCTACATATGTTCTTCTCTGGAATGTCTGTGGAAGCTTTTTACCTATTTTTTTTTTTTTATTTTTTGGAGTTGGAGTCTCACTCTGTCGCCCAGACTGGAGTGCAGTGGCCACTTCCGGCCACCGCAGCCTCGACCTGCTGGGCTCCGGCGATCCTTCCTCCTCAGCCTTCCGAGTAGCCGGAATTACAGGCATGTGCTACCACGCCCGGCTAATTTTTTAATTTATTGTAGAGATGAGGTCTTGCTGCCCCAGGCGGGTCTCGAACCCGCGGGCTCAGGCAATCCACTCACCTCAGCCTCCCAAAGGCACGGGATTACAGGCTGAGCCACCGAGCCCGGCTTTTTACCTATTTTTAATTGGTTTGTTTGTCTTCATATTAGTGAATTATAAGAGTTCTTTATGTAATGTGGATAAAAGTCTTTTGCCACACACTTTTCTTTTTTTAATATATTTCTTAATTTTAAAATTGTGGGGTACAGTTAAGGGTTAGGTATACAAATATTCATTGTGCAGGTACTCTTGTTGTTGAGGTGTGGCCCCCTTTCCCCAGACAGATAGTGACTACCATTAATCCCACCTCCCTTCCCCTCCCTTCCCCCCCCATAGTTTCCCGCCACTGTCAATTCTTTTCTTAGAGTATTATGGTAGTTGTTCAACGTCCACTTATGAGTGAGAACATGTAATACTCAGATCTTTGTTTCTGTGAGAGATCATTCAGTATTATAAACTCTAATTCCATCCAGGTTGCTGCGAAATTCATGATTTTGTTCTTTTCTATGGCTGCGTAATATTCCATTGTGTATATGTACCACATTTTTAAAGTCCAAACCTTTTTTGATGGACAGCATGGTTGGTTCCATGATCTTGCTGTTGTGAACAATGCTGCGATAAACATACATGTGCAGGTATCTTTTTGATAGAGTGATCTGAGTTCTTCAGGGTATATTCCCAGCAGGGGGATTGCGGAGTCATATGGAAGGTCGATTTTTAGAGCTTTTAGGAATCCCCACACTGATTTCCACAGAGGCTGTACTAGTTTACACTCCCACCAACAGTGTAGAAGTGTTCTCTTTTCGCCACTTCCTCTCCAGCATCTGTTATTTTTTGAGTTATTGATAATGGCCATTCTGACTAGAGTTAGGTGGTATCTCAGTGTAGTTTTAGTTTGCATCTCCTTGATGACTAGTGAGGCTGAACATTTCTTCATGTATCTGTTGGCCGCTCATATGTCTTCTTTTGAGAAGTATCTGTTCATATCTTTTGCCCACTTTGTAATGGTTTTTTTTTTTCTCAGCACGTTTGAGTTCCTTGTAGATCCTTATACACACTTTTCGTAAGGGTGCTTTTTGAAGAGCAGAAGTTTTAAATTTTGATGAAATTCAGTTGCCATATATTTCTTTTATGATTTATACTTTTTATGATTTAGGATTTATAATTATTTCTGTCTGATATATCTTTGCCCATTCCAAGGTTGCATAGATTTCTTTTTTCTTTCTTTTATTATTATTATTATTATCATTATTTTTATTTTTTTGAGTTGGAGTCTCACTCTGTCACCCAGACTGGAGTACAGTGCCACGCTCCTGGCCACCACAACCTCAACCTGCTGGGCTCTGGCTATCCTTCCGCCTCAGCCTTCCAAGTAGCTGGAGCTACAGGCGCGTACTACCATGCCTGGCTAATTTTTTTTGATTTATTGTAGAGATGAGGTCTCTCCAAATTGCCCAGGCGGGTCTTGAACCCGCGGGCTCAGGCAATCCACTCACCTCAGCCTCCCAGAGCGCTGGGATTACAGGCTGAGCCATCGAGCCCGACTTGTTATTATTTTTTGAGTTGGAGTCTCATTCTGTCACCCAGACTGGAGTGCAGTGGCCGCTCCTGGCCACTGCAGTCTTGACCTGTTGGGTTCCGGTGATCCTTCTGCCTCAGCCTTCTAAGTAGCTGGAACTGCAGGCGTGCGCTAACACGCCCGGCTAATTTTTTTCTTTTAAAAATTGTGGTAAGAGCATTTAACTTGAGATCTATCCTCCTACCATGTATATATATATTTTCTTTTTCTTTTTCTTTGTTTGAGCTGGAGTCTCACTCCATTGCCCAGACTGGAGTGCAGTGGCATGCTCCTGGCCACCACAGCCTTGACCTGCTGGGCTCCGGCGATCCTTCCGCCCCAGCCTTCCAAGTAGCCGGAACTACAGGTGTGCACTACCACGCTCTGCTAATTTTTGATTTATTGTTGTCCAGGCGGGTCTCGAAACCGCGGACTCAGGCAATCCACTCGCCTCGGCCTCCCAAAGCACTGGGATTACAGGCTAAGCCACCGAGCCTAGCCTCTTTTTCTTACTTTAAAGATGTGGGGTACAATTCAGGGTTAGATATACAAACGTTGATTATGCAGGTGCCCTTGTTGATGAGGTATGCCCCTCCCTCCCCTAGCAGTTTCCCTCAACTGCGAATTCTACCCCCCTCCCCTGACAGTTTCCCACTACTGCCAATTCCTTTCTTATACTATTATAATAATTGTTCAAGATCCGCTTATGAGTGAAAGTATATGGTGCTCTGTTCTTTGTTTCTATTATAGATCACTCTATGATTGCTCCTACCATATTTTTAAGTGCACAATATTGTTAAGTATAGGCGCAATGCTGTGCAGCAGATCTCTAGAACTTATTCACAGGTAACTGAAACTGTATTCATTGACCAGTAACCCTCATTTTTCCTTCCCTACAGCCCCTGGCCACCACCACCCTACTTTGTTTCTGTGAGTCTCTTTTTATGATTTGGAATCTCACTCTTGTTGCCCAGACTGGTGTGCAGTGGCACACTCATGGCCTCTGCAGCCTCAACCTGCTGGGCTTAGGCTCTCCTTCCGCCTCAGCCTTCCAAGTAGCTGGAACTGCAGACACATGCCACCATGCCTGGCTAGTTTTTGTGATTTATTGTAGAGATGAGGTCTCACCAAGTTGCCCAGGCTGGTGTCAAGTCCCTGGGCTCAGGCAATCCTCTCGCCTCATCCTCCCAAAGTGCTGGAATTACAGGCTAAGCCACTGAGCCTGGCCTAATTTCTGATATTGATAACCTGTGTTCCTTATTTTCTTTTTTCCTTATAGTCTAGTGGAGGTTTTGTTAGTTTTATTAATCTTGTCACATAACTTTTGGTGACATTAATTTTCTATTTTTTGGTAGAATTTTCTGTGTTTTTGTTTTTTCTGTGTTAAATATATCTTTCCTTTTACTTATTTTGTTTTAAATGAACTTCTTGTACTCCCCAACCCCAAATTTCTTAAGTTAAGGTGAAGCTTAACCTAAATTTCTTAAGTTAAGGTGAAGCTTAACTAATTGGTTTTAGCTGCTTTTTCTCCATTGTAAGCACTTAGAGCTATATTGTTTCCTCTAGACACTATTTTAAGATACATTGCACATATTGTGATTGTCATTCAGTTCAGAATATTTCAAAATTTCTTTGTGATTGCTTCTTTGACCCATTTATTGTTTCCAAGTGTATGGTTGAATTCCAACTCTTTAGGAGCTTTTCTAGATATCCTACTGTTACTCATTTCTAATTTAATTTTGTTATGGTTAGAGGGCATATTCTGAAAGATATTAAGCTTTTGAAACCTATTGAGATTCAAGTGGCTCAGCATATGGTCTTGTCTTGGAAATCATTCTGTGTACACATGAAAATAGTTTGTATTCTGTAGTTATTCAGTGTCATGCTCTATAAATGTCACTTAGGTTAAAAGTGGCTACATGTCATATGTTGTTCAGGTCTTTTGTATCCTTACTGGCTTTTTGTCTAGTTTTATTTAAGTTTGAAAATATCTATGGTTGGGAATTTGTTTAAGTCTCCCTTTACATTTGTTAGTTTTTGTTTTATATGGTTTGAAACTTTTTTATTAGGTACATAAATGTTTATAATCATATTTTATTAATGCATTGCCTCTTATCAATGTAAAGTGTTCCTCTTTCCCACAGTAATACTTTTTTTCTTGAATTTACATTGCCTTATATTAATATAGACACTCTAGCTTTATGGGAATGTTTTCATGGATGGTAAGTAATAGAGAACATTCATGTGCTGATATGAGAAATGTTTATCAGTGAGAGGGAGGTGTCAGTGAAATGGGGGAAGAAGGTATCACCCAAAGAGCAAAGCTCTCAAGGTAAAAAGCAGTATTCACAGCATGTGGGCCTTTTTGAAGGAAATGGATCACTTCATTTGTGTCTGGGGGTATGGGGGGAAGGAAAGGATGGTTGCAGACATATGTAGATTTTTAGAGTTGATCATACCTGAAATCTATTTTTAAAATCTAGCAGTAGGGACCATATTTACTTTATGCAAGAAGCTATGGATCCAAAAATGTAGTTTCAGCTTTTATCATCAATTTATGAGGGTAGTAGTTCAAGTATTGACTGATTTTTCTGCTAATTGTAGTTAACCTCTTAATGCTCAATCAACTATATGGAATTTCCTCAGGCTCTGGGATTGTGGCTCTTATATTAGTGTCCTGAATTGCTCTTGTCCTGAACTTTTATTATTGTATACTGTCTGGTTTTCCGAAATGGTCTGCAAATTGGACTTATTTTCTAGTGAGGTCCAGAATATTGGATATTGCAGCTAAGTCTCCATACAGGTAAAATCTTTAAATCCAGATGATCTTTATTTGGCAAGTTATTTAAACTTTTTGGATATTTTCTTTCCTGAATGATGTTACTGCTTTGATTCTGTATCAAAAATTATTGATTCTAAAAGGGGAATAATCTTTGAATCTGGCAAGCAGTTGGCTATTATATCAGTAGACTTTTGTGTATCATTCTATGGGTGTAGTATTCGAGAATTGTCTTTAAGAAATAACCTTAGGCTGGGCTTGGTGGCTCAGCCTGTAATCCCAGCAAATTGGGAGGCTGAGTTGAGTGAATTGTCTGAACCTGCGGGTTCGAGACCAGCCCAGGCAACTACGATAAATTAAAAATTAGCTGGGCGTGGTAGTGTGTGCCTGTAGTTGCGGCTACTTGGAAGGCTAAGGTGGAAGGATTACCAGAGCCCAGCAGGTTGACGCTGGGGTGGCCATGAGTGTGCCAACTGCACTCCAGCCTGGGCAATGGAGTGAGACTCCAACTCAAAAAAAGAAAAAAAAATAACCCTATATTGAGCATTTGTGTGGAAATTTCAACTTTGTTCTTTACTAACATTGTAGTATTGACCACATTCCTCAGATACGTGGGAATATCAATCTCATTCACCTCCTTACTATGGTGATTGATGCAGAAATGGGTGTGTGACTCAGAGCAAGTCCAGTAGACTTAGTCCCGGGACTTTTTTTGCAGGGTGCCTTAGCAAGAGCTTCTCTGTTTTCCCCTCCTTCCCTCCACTGCTCCCAGGATCTCTAAAAGGATGGGATGTAATTTTAGAGCTATTATATCTTTCTTGTAACTTTCGTCTTTCTCTATGAGGAGAGAGGCTATCCTGATGTAGCTAATATTGAAGAAAGCTGAGCTGAGACACACAGACATATACATGCACATACACCTATGTGAGTATATACACACACATATAGTCCTGTAAATATCATCTGAACCCCTCAGTTTGACCAGATTGACCTAATCATGTAAGCTAATAAGTTACTTTTGAAAAGACAGCCAATTTAAGTTGATTTTTCTGTCTCTTTCAGCTAAAACAGGCAATACTAATACACTGAATATGTTTTAGATACTTAAATCAATACATGATAAATAATAAGAGTCAAAGAAGCAACTACCTATGTACAAGTTTATGTACATGTATATAATTATTCCGCAAAATCTCATTAATTATCTATTCCTCCTGTGAATTCTATTCAAGTAGAAATCCAGTTTTCTGTCTCTGTTAGAAATTCTTTTCTGGGGCTTGCTTTTCCAGTTTTCCCAGATTTGCTTCCTTCCTGACATTAAAAAAATCTGTTTCTGAGCTTCAGAACTTGGTATGATAGCCTGCCAATTGCCTAATTCTCGTCTCTATTTTTCTGCACGTTTCTGGCATTAAAAAATATTTAGCTCCTTGCTGATGAGATAACTCTAGTTGGATCCTTCTGTGAGTCAGGTCTCCTTTAAGGGGAAGCATAACTACTTCTTATCCTAGAAGTTTAGATGTACCAGAGTTAGCTTGTGGTTAGCTAGTTGCCTGGGTGTACTATGGTGGCCATGCAGAAGGGAGAGGACACATTTGAGAGGGCACTTATAATTCTGTTTCAAACCCTGTGATCTGTTATGAACAGTACCCAGAGGTCTTAAGCCCTGACCCTTAAGCCTCTGTACTTTTACCGTCCTGCAATTTAAGCTGGGTCTGCACAGTGGAGGGCTCCTTGACAAGTGCCAATCATTTCTCAAAGAGCCTTTTTTCTTTTTTCTTAAAGTAGTTAAAACAAAATCCAGCCATTTTAAAAGGGAGTTATATAGTTTTCCTTGCTGTAATCAGAGGGAAATAGATAGAGACAGATCCTGCTGTTCTAAGTTGTTAGAAACCTATTCTTGAGCTAGTGAGATTTAAGCTAAGACAGAGTTTGCAGTGGCCTGTGAATGGTATATAATGGAAGGAAACGGCAGGCAAGATGAAAATGATTTAAAAAGGTCAGTGGACATCGAGAAGATCAAGGTCTTTGAATGGTAAGCCAAAAATTTAAAAGTGGTTTCTCTAGGAAGGAGAAATCCATGGAAGATTTTTGAGTAAGAAAGTCATGTAATCAGATTTTTATTTCTGGAGATTTGTAGGATGGTGTCATTTAGAATACCAAGGAATTTGTGGAGAGGTGAAGGATTTGGTGGCTGATATGTTAAGCAATGGGAAGGGTCAAATGTAGTTGTAATGTTGTCAGCTTGAATGGCCTGAAAAAAAGTGGTAGTAGTGTCGGAAAAAAGAGAACAGGAAAGGGAAATACTTTGGGAAAGGACTAGGGTGGTTTTGGTGTTTTGAGTTTCAGATGGTAGTGGCACATTAAAATGAAATTGTCTAGGAGATATTGCATGGAGCTTAGGTAAGAAGAAAGAAGACACTGAAAGGATTATTTTTCCTTTCTTTTTTTGTTTTTGTTTTTTGTTTTGGTGGGAGTCTTACTCTGTTGCTCAGGCTGGAGTGTAGTATCACGCTTACGGTCACCATACCCTCAACCTGCTAGGTTCAGGCGATCCTTCTGATTCAATCGTCCAAGTAGCTGGAACTACATGGCTAATTAAAAAAAAAAAAAAAATTATTGTAGAGATGAGGTCTCGCCAAGTTGCCCAGACTGGTCTTGAACCCCTAAACTCAGGTGTTCCTCTCACCTCCACCTCCCAAAGTACTAGGATTACGGATGTGAGACACTGCACCCAGCCTTTCTTTTTTTACTACTTTGCCCCATTTGGACAAGGCCCTTTAGAAGTTACACAAGCAACTACTACTTAGTCACCCAATTAAGAATCCCCACTGTAGGGTTTTTTTGAGTGTAATGTATCCTTCAGATGTTCTAGATAACACTAGTGTAAAATAAAGGAAGATAGAGCATAACACTCAGACTTGTGTTTGGACTCTACTATTTACTTACTATGTAACCTTGTTCAAGTCTCTCTTCCAATTCTCAGTTTCTTCAATTATAACATAGGGGCAGTAAATAGTGTATCTTCTAACAAGTTGTTAAATAGGTCTGATGCAGTAATCATGAGAGTGGGTTTCTTAGAACCACTTAAGTGATTAAGCAGGAATGTGTGGCCTTATGTTGGCAAACTGATGGGGTGAGGGACTCTTAGGAACTTGAAGTTCAGACTGTTAAAAATCGTAGTTGTAACCAATATTGTGTCCTGTGTATTGCAAATGGTATCATATTTTTTGTGGGGCAGGGGAGGGGAGACTGGGGGCAAATTGGGGGAATCCTTTATTACTTTCATTGAACAAATATCATTTTGATTGCATGGCATTTATCAATATTCATTTATTCGACAAATATGTATTGAGCACCTATTGCATGTTAGGTTTTGTGTTATGTGCTGGGTATATAACAGTGAATAAGCAGGGAAGAAATTTCCTGCCTTTGTGGAGTTTGTGTTCTACTGGGAAAGATATTATATTAAGTAAAATACTATATGTAGCATGCTCAATATGATAGGTGAAGAGAAAAAAATAAGGAAGGGAAATACTAATTTTGAGGGGTAGGGGTTGAGATTTTAAATAGGCCAAAGAAGACCCAGTTGAGAAGGTAACTGAATAAGAACTGAAGTAAGTGAGGGAGCTAGCCTTTGAAGGTCTTAGGGAACAGCAGTGCATGCCTAGTGTGCTCAAAGAATATGAGAGGCTGAGGTGGAAAATTGTTAGAGATGAGGTCAGAGGGGCATGAGGCTACAGATAGGTAGGGCCTGTTGTATCATAGGCAGGATTTGGTTCTAGCTCTAATTGAGGTGGAAAGGCTTAGAAGAGTAAGAACAGGGAACTGACATATCATTTATGTTTAATAGGCTCACTCTGACTACTATGTTGAGAATAGACTGAAAGGGGACAAGAACAGAAGCAGGGAGACCCCTTATGGGGCTGTTGCCTACATTCAGGTGAGACATGATGGAGACTGAACTAGGGTGGTGGAGATGAAGGTAGAGCTGATTGGATTAGCTGACGATGTTATGTGTGTGTATGTGGGGGAGGGGTATATGTGAAGGAGATGTCAAGGTAGGGTGAAGAAGGGATTGGACAATTTATTGGTAAGGATAACATAGGATTTTTGGCCTTAGTAATCAGAAGAATGGAGATAGTTTGTTCTTTTACTGTTAACTAGATAACAGGTACTTTTGGATGAACTATGTTAGGCAAACAAAATTCCCAGTGGCACATATGCCTTTGAGAATGTCTGTAAATATACCTTTAAAATGATAGTGTCCATAGTCATATTTTAAAGTGAAAGAAGCTTATTGGCAAGCCTTGTCAAGAACTCCCTGTGGAAATATCAATTGCTTTTCTTGGCTTCAAGGCATTTCCTGAACAGTGTATTATACTTTGCCTCAAGTGTGCCATTAAGGAATTTGAAAGTTTGTTAAAACATGTGTGGCAAGTGAGTACTGCCTCTTAAGCCCAGGCAGGGGAGCCAAGAAATGAAAAGCAGCTTCTCTCTGGACTTCCTGACATGCATTAGCTCTGAATCAGAGGCTCAGGTAGTGGGATGGGCACGAAATTAGCTCCTGTGCACAAAGCTGTCAGCAGGCACGGTTCTCAGAGCCCTTTCAGCAGAAAGTGCCTCTGTGTAGAGGTATATGCGACTCTTTTGGAAAAACTCCATTATACCAAATTGGTAGCAGCCCCCTGCCCAAGCCACCCAAGGGGAAGATAGTAGGGTTAATTTGCTGGAAAGAATTTGTTCAGGATTTTCCAGTGCTAACGTAGACTGGCTCTTTCTATAAGATTTAAGATAGCACTTTTCAAAATGGCTTTTGTGTTCAAGGAAGGATTATATTGATAAATAGAGAAACTATGAACTGCTTCATATTTGGAGCATGTGTAAGTCAGCAGAGTGGAAATGCTACCTGGCACTTTTATTTAGGATTCCGTTTGAATTTTTGGGTTACCAGGACTTTTTCTGTTTGCTCCCCAATTTAAAAAATACAGTATATTAACTTTAAAAGGAAAGAAGAAGAATATAATGAACATCAGTTTTGGAATGACTAGCTTCTTCTCTTGATTCTGATGAGTTTGAATTGCTACTTGCAATTGCTTAATTCCCTGCATGGTGCAGATGGTTTTCTCTGCTTTCTGAGTGAAACATTGCTACTTCACAACTCTGAAAGGATCAGGATATATCCTGGTACAGTGTTGCCAGATCTAAGCTTTCTCTTCTTTATCTGGGCATTTGTGACTTTTTTTGCTAAGACTCTTGTTGTCAAATTGGCATACAGTTAACTTTATGGTTACATTTGCACTTATTTTGAAAACTAGAGTTATAATTTAGCTATGAAGGCTTAGAATTATTTTTAGAAAAATGCATTTGTTTTGGTGTCTTCCAATTTTATTAATTTGGATTTATTTATCTTTGTTTCTTATGGTGATAAGTTTCAATTTTGATAAAATAACTGTCGACTTATGTCATTGTATCCAGACACATTAGACATTACAATATCATGTACTATTATGTAGATATACGTTTTATTTTATTTTAGGTTCAGGAGCTACAAGTACATGTTTGTTACACAAACATATTGAATAATGGTAGAGATTGGGTTTGAGGTGATCCATTCCACAGAAAGTGGTTCCAATAGGTAACTTGTGAACCTTAAACTCTCTCCCTGCCTCTCCTTTTTTGTGACCCCAGTGTCTACTATTTCCATTTTTATGGCCATTTAGCTCTCACATGTAAGTGAGAACATGTGGTGTTTAGTTTTTCTGTTTCTGTGTTAATTCACTTAAGATAAGGTTCTCTAGCTCCATCCATGTTGCTGTAAAGGACATGATTTTCTTCTTTTTCATGGCTGTGCAGTATTCCATGGTATATTTACCACATTTTCTCTATCCAGTCAATCATTGATGGACACTTAGGTTGATTCCATGATTCTGCTAATGTGAACAGTGCTGCAGGGAACATATAAATACAGGTATCTTTTTAATATTATTTCTTATCCTTTGGGTAGATACCTAGTATTGGGATTGCCGGGTTGAATGGTAATTCTATTTTTAGTTCTTTGAGAAATCTTCATACTGTTTTCCATAGAGGTTGAACTAGTTTACAATCCTGCCAATAGTGTATTAACATTCCCTTTTCTTTGCGTCAACGCCCACATCTGTTGTTCTTTGACTTTTTAATAATAGCCATTATGATTGGTGCAAGATGATGTCTTATGGTGGTTTTAATTTATATTTCTCTGATGATTAGTGATGTTGAGCATTGTTTCATATGTTTGTTGGCTGCTTGTGTGTACTCTTTTGAGAAGTGTCTATTCATGTTCATTGTCTACTTTTTGATTTTTTTTTCTTTTTTGAGTTGGAGTCTCACCCTGTCGCCCAGACTGGAGTGCAGTGGCATGCTCCTGGCCACCCCAGCCTCGACCTGCTGGGCTCCAGCAATCCTTCCACCTCAACCTTCCAAGTAGCTGGAACTACAGGCGCGCGCTACCACGCCCGGCTAATTTTTGATTTATTGTAGAGACGAGGTCTCGCCAAGTTGCCAAGGTGGATCTCAAACCCACAGGCTCAGGCATTCCACTTGTCTCGGCCTCCCAAAGTGCTGGGATTACAGGCTGAGCCACCAAGCCCAGATGATTTTTTTTTTTTTTTAAATGTTGCGTTGTTTGAATTTCTTGTAGATTCTGGATATTAGTCCTTTGAGTCATAATTTGCGAATATTTCCTCCTATTCTATAGGTTTTCTGTTCACTCTGTTTATTATTTCTTTTGCAGTGCAGACATTTTTTAGTTTAATTAGGTCCCATTTATCTATTTTTTTGGTCATAATTGCTTTTGGGATCTTTGTCGTAAATTCTTTGCCTACACCAGCATCCAGAAGAGTTTCTCCTAGGTTTTCTTCTAGGATTTTTATAGTTTCAGTATATTTAAGTCTTTAATCCATCTTGGGTTAATTTTTGTTTATGGTGGGTGGTAGGGGTCCAGTTTCATTCTTCTGCATATGACTAGCCAGTTTTTCCCAGCCCCATTTATTGAATAGGGTGTTCTTTCTTCATTATTTATTTTTGTTGGCTTTGTTGAAGGTCAGTTGATTGTAGGTATGTGACTTTAGTTCTGGGTTCTCTATTCTGCTCCACTGATCTATCTATTCTTTTTTTTTTGAGTTGGAGTCTCACTCTGTTGCCCAGACTGGAGTACAGTGGCCGGAGGCTCCCGGCCACCGCAGCCTCGACTTGGTGGGTTCCGGCGATCCTTCTGCCTCAGCATTCCAAGGAACTACAGACGCATGCTACCAAGCCCGGCTAGTTTTTTGATTTATTGTAGAGATGAGGTCTCACCAAGTTGCCCAGGTGGGTCTTAAACGCTTGGGCTCAGGCAATCCACTCACCTCAGCCTCCCAAGGCGCGGGATTACAGGCTGAGCCACTGAGCCCGGCTGTCTATTCTTGTACCGGTACCGTGCTGTTCAGTTACTATACTATAGTATAATTTGAAGTCAGGCAGTGTGATGCCTCCGCATTTGTTCTTTTTATTTGGATTGCTTTGGCTATCCAGGCTCCTTTTTGGTTCCATATGAATTTTAGGGTTTTTTTTTCTAGTTCTGTGAACAATGTTAGTATTTTGAGCAGGATTGCATTGAATCTGTAGATTGCTTTGGGCAGAAATGTTGATTATTTCAATTCATGAGCATGGGATGTTCTTCTATTTGTGTCATCTATACTTTGTTGCATCGGTGTTTTGTAGTTCTGTTATGGTCCGAGTAATGCTCGGCTGCTCCCCTTGATACCAATAAATCAAAGGGGCAGGGAACTGGTAGAAAAAGTTTATTTCTGAGTTTGAATCCAGGGAGCAGAGCCAGACTCGAGGTCTTTCTAAAATGGTTCTGCTCACCCCCTAGGCTTTTACACTTCACTTTTATAAGTCCAGAGTTGTTAGTATATTAGTCACGTGACCAGCAGAGCATTGTATAGAACTTGAGTTTCAGCCGCATTTAACAATGGTGACATTTTTTGGTCCAGACTTGCTGGTGCCAGGTATCAGAGGTATCTCATAGCTTTTATCAGTAGGGCCTGGCAGAAGCAGTAATCAAGCTTGCCATAGAGTAAAGGGGCAAACACATCATGCATTATACAAAAGTTATACAAATCACAAAACTTATGATCACATTGATACAAAAGTTATATAAACACAAGACTTAAGATTACATTGATACTATATTATTCAAACTTATAGCCAGTAAGACAAAAGGTATAAAAGGAGATTTGCAACTTTCAGTTGATTGGCATAGACTACAGGGAAGTCAAGGATCCCCTGAAGCTACTTACTGAGAGTGCTTAGGAGATAAGGGCTTGAAGTGCACCTTTTATTAGCTCTCAGGAATATTGTTCAGGAATGTACAGGAGCACTTGTGCCCTTGCCATGCCCTTCTCTAGGGGCGGTGACAATATGGACAGACATTAGTTGGTCTCTGTGTCAGTTCTTGTAGAGATCTTTCACCTCCTTGTTTAAGTGTATTCCTAGGTATTTTATTTTTTGTGACTGTTGTAAATAGGATTGAACTTTTGATTTGGTTCTCAGCATAAGCATTATTGGTATATAGAAGTGTTACTGATTTTTATATTTTGATTTTGTATCCTGAGACTTTACTGAAGTCATTTATCAGATCTAGAAGTCTATTGGAGGAGTCTTTAGAGCTTTCTAGGTATACAACCCTGTTATCAGTGAACAGAGATAGTCTGACTTCCTCCTTGCTGATTTGAATGCCTTTTATTTCTTTCTCTTGCAGAATTACTCTTGCTAGGTCTTCTAGTATGATGTTGAATAGGAGTAGTTGGACATGCATTTTAATTTAGTTGGGTCTTACTACTTGGTCGTTATTTTATTCATTTCTTGTTACTTTTTGCAAGTGCATTTTTTACAGCTAATAAGTCTTTCTCATTCTCTAAGAAGAGAAAAGGGAACCAATATTTATTGAGCATGTTCTGTGTGCCAAGCATTGTGGAAGATTCTGGGAAATATAAAAATGAATGTGATGTGATTTACTGTCTGGTGGAAGAAAGAAATATGTAAATAAATAAATGGAATGTAGCTTGATTAAGGAACCTTAATCAGAATGAAATAATAGCTAAGCAATGATACAGAGGAAGTCAACATAACAGAGGGAAGTTAGCAGAGAATTCTCAGAAGAGCCGGACCTTGAATTTTGATTATTTGCCAGGCAAACAAAAGATGCAGAGACATTTCATGCAGTGCGTGTCGGGTGTGGGTGTATGTGCAAAGTTCATTCTGAAACTCTTTGTTTTTAACTTCTATGGGGAATTTCTTCCAGAGGGTTCAGGATTAAGAGCACTGAATTTAGAGCCCTGATCCTGTGTACATATTGCAACTCTGTCACTTAGTAGTTTGTGGGTTTGTGATATGTCTGAACCTGTTTCTTCCTCTGTGAGATGGAGACAGTCATTCTCCCATGCATCACCCAGGGTTGATGTATGGATCAAATCAGTTAATGTGTGTAAAAGCACAGGAAGATTGTACAATATGAATGTAAAGAGTCATAATAAAAACCTTACTGTTAATTATGATTCACATATTTGTAATTATATTAAAATTATCTCTATTTTGCTAACTTCTATTCCTTGTTGAATGCCCTTTATTTGAGTCTTTTCCCAGGGATCTATCATAAGGTTCTTTTCAGTAGACACTTGACCCTGGGATACTTTTGCTTAACTGCCATCCCATTGTAGATAATTCCCTAATCTGAATCTCTGTCCTTCAGTACACTCTTTTGGTCTTGGACGTTCATCATCTTGGACTTCCTGAGTGATCTCAAGACTACATTTATTCCCCCTACATAACTTCTCCTAACTTTCTCTTATCTGTTTTCAGGGCTTTGCAGTTATCTTTGACCCTTCCTTTCCCTTTCCCTTGCTTTAGTTTGTTCCTCAGGATTTAAAAGCTCCCTGTTAAATATATTATTATTAGTATCAAATCATTCACTTATTAAGCTCCTACCATGTTTCAGGCACCTGTGCTAAGATTTTTCTTTTCTTTTCTTTTCTTTTTTTGAGTCGGAGTCTTGCTGTATCGCTCAGATTGGAGTGTAGTGGCCGCTCCCAGCCACCGCAGCCTCGACCTGCTGGGCTCTGGCGATCCTTCCGCCTCATCCTTCCAAATAACCAGAACTACAGGCGCGCGCTACCACGCCTGGCTAATTTTTTGATTTATTGTAGAGATGAGGTCTCGCCAAGTTGCCCAGGCAGGTCTCAAACCCGTGGACGCAGGCAATCCACTCATCTCAGCCTCCCAAAGCACAGGATTACAGGCTGAGCCACCGAGCCCGGCTTTTTTTTTCATATATTATCTCAGTTCCCAAAATAATCTTATGATATTTGATACTCTTGTCCCCATTTTAAAGATAATAAAATTGAGATTCAAAGAGAGTAAATAATTCTTCCAAGGTAACACAACAGGTAAGTGGCAGAGCTATGACTCAAGAGCACTTGTGTTGACTCTAGAGTTGTGCTCTTAACACTTCACTGTGCTTCCCCACTTTGGTGACTTCACAGCAAAGACTCAACTCATTAGGCTGGTGTTCAGGGCTCTTCATATCTGCTTATTCATCCTTTCTCTTCTTGTGCATTTTCATGTCTACTTGCCTTTCCTGAAGAATAATTTGCATTTTCGTATCTGCTTACTTTTGCATATATGTTCTTTCTCAGCTTAGATTTTTCTTTTTCATGCACACCTGTCACAAATTTGAGGGAGGCAGGGCAGTGTAGTAGAATAAGCCAGGGTGTGAGAGTCAAGTTAATCTGTTTTCTACTTTACCTCATAGTCCTGATCTGTTCCACAAAGGGCTAGGCCAGTTTGCATTCAAACCAGCAGTGTACTGTACATTCATGCTAGCATTTGGTAGTATCAGGATTTTTAGTTTTTGCCCATCTGTGGGTTTGTAGTGATATCTTATTGTGGTTTTAGTTTACATTTCTCTGACTAATGAGGCAGAGCATCTTTCCACCAATAAAGGTATAAAGTACCTTAAATCATTCTCCCGTTTTTCCATTGGATTCTGTCTTTTACTGATCTGTAGGAGTTCTTTATATATTCTCGATTTGGGTACTTCTGTGACTTGTCTTTTTAAGTTTCTTTTATGGTACCTTAGAATAAAAGGAAGATTTTCATAGAGTTGAATTTGTCATTATTTTCTTTTATGGTCATGTGTTTTGTGTATGTTTAAAACATATTTCCGTACATGTTTTCTCATATATTATTCTCTAAAAATCTGCCAGCTTTTTAGATTAGCATCTTCCTTAGCTATTTTCCACTCATAATATTGTATAATGTCTCTGACCCAGCAAATATTCTTTTTTTTTGAAAGAAGGATTTATTGAGAGGACAGAAAAGCTCCCATAGTGGGAGGGGACCTGAAGGGGTTGCTCCCAGCAAATATTCTTGTTTTGCCACTCTATGTGGCATCTTGCTGTTTCTCTGCCAGCACAGGGCTTG
Organism: Cephalopachus bancanus; assembly: GCA_027257055.1. Taxonomy (NCBI): domain Eukaryota; kingdom Metazoa; phylum Chordata; class Mammalia; order Primates; family Tarsiidae; genus Cephalopachus; species Cephalopachus bancanus. The sequence continues at coordinate 2,831,294 of JAPVLO010000163.1, read as the reverse complement.
TGTTCCCCTTAAAGTGCAGAAATTATGCTACTCCTAGCCTCCTTTTCCAGAAGGATTTCTCTTCCCTTTTTGTGTCTCTGAATTCAAGATTCTAGGCTTTGGCTTCCTTGTTCCTTTCAGTAATTAACTTCTCACAGCTGCCCTTCACTTTCATCCATCCTTTTCTGGTTTTTCAGCACCACCCCCCAATCTGTCCCACCCTGGGTTCTCCTGCAGAGGCAGGTTGCTGTTCTCTGTCCTCTAGACTAATCAAGATTGCTGCCTGATGGAGAAAGACAGTTACTTTTTTCTCTCAGCACACTATCACACTGCTCTATCAGCCAATTTTACCTTCCAAAAGGACACACTTTTTGCAGGCAGATTACAGATCTATCCTTGGTAAAACTAACAGCAGAGTATATCTGACACAAGTTTCTCTTTCTTTCTCTCTGTTTCTGTGTGTGTGTATGTGGGTCAAGGAAATTAAAATTGATATGTATTGTCGTGTGCTATTTCCTGAATATTTTTAGTAGCTGCAATTGACACTTTAATTTGATGTTAGTATGCCCCATAATTTTTATTATTTTCTATTATTATATTTTTATTAAATATTAAATTTTCTATTTTAATAAAATAATAAAAAATATAAAATAATAAATATTATTTATTGTTTTATATATTTTTATTATTTTATTAAAATTTTTTTATTTTCACTTAAAAAAAAATATAGACAGCATTTTGCTCTATTCAGCCAGACTAGAGTGCAGTGGCTTGATCATGACTCCCTGTGCCCTCAAGCTACTGGTCTCGAGTGATCCTCCTGCCTCATCCTCCTGATTAGCTGGGGCTATAGATGTGTGCCATCATCACGCCTGACTAATTTTTTTGTTTTTTGTTTTTGTAGAGATGAGGTCTCACTGTGTTGCCCAGGCTTTCTCCTGAGCTCAAGTAATCCTCTCACCTTGGCCTCTCAGAGTGCTGGGATTATAGTCATGAGCTACTTTGCACAGTCCACTGTTTATTTTTATTAGCAGGGTTTATATGATGCTCATTGTGAGAAACGAACTCACCTGTCCAAAAATCAAAGGATGGGCACAGAGACATGGAGTGCAACAGAAGTGAGACTTTAATGACAGTCTTGCAAGATCGGGTGTCTGGTGGGCAGGCACACCAGAGCTATTACAGTTAGCATATTTGTAACCTAGAACACAAGTACCTGCTCTGTTCTCCCATAGGCTGGGCTTTCCAGAGGTCACAACACTTTCCTGGACATCACCTACATGACACACATTGATTGGATTATGTAATTAGTTCATTTGCATGTCCAATTTGTTGATTGGTTTAGAGTTGCTACAGAATCCCTTCATTTACATGTCCTATTTGCTGATTGGTTTACAGGATTTCATTTTTATTGGTTTCCTCCGAAATTTGAACATACAAGTCCACCAAAGTGAAAATCCACAAAAAAGAGAACAAAATATGGCTCAGGGTTCATTTTGAAAATAAATTATTCTATTTCTTACACTTGTCTTACCCTGTTTATAGAAAAAGAGAGCGAAAAAGTTCTGTATGACCCAGTGTTTTAATTTTCTCTCTAATCTGTTTCTATCCTGTTCTCCAGAGACTAGACTAAATCTCCAAGGGAGAAATAATCCCACTTGCAGCATGCACTCGGAGTTATAAGTGCAGTCAGTTGCCTCACCCTCTCAGGTCTGTGGAGAAATCAGAGGAATTTTAAAAGTCCTCACTTAGCCAAGTTAGTAATATATCTGCTTTCCTCAGGACCTCTTCTTTCACTCTGAGCCCAGAGGTCTCCAAAATATTGACCAACTTGAACTGGTATCCTTTGGCACCAGGCTCTTTGCTTTCTTTACTTGTACTTTTCTTGTATTTTCTATCTATTTGTATATGTATTTTTCTGTGGAGGAAGAGTTTACAGCTTTCATTTGATTTTCAGAGGAATCTGTTAACTTTCAAAGTTGAGAACCACTGAATTAGCCTTTTTAATTTTTTCAAAGTCAGCCCCACAGAAGAGAACCTCTTACTTTACAGATCCAAGGAATTTGGCTACTAGTTTCTAACTCATATACTCTTGTGTCTGAAAACTTTTCTGAAAGTTCTCTTATATCCTGATAATCTTTTATCTTTATTTTTTCATTCTTCTACCAATTAATCTGTTTAGTCATATATTGAGCACCTAGATTGATTTTGCAAGTTGCTGTAGAATATACAAAGATGTGTAAAATATATTGGTGAGCAGATAGTCTTAACAGATGAGATAACTCATATACCTAGATAACACTAATGTAATAAAGAAATTGAGAAGTATGATATAAGAGGTATAGATAAATTAAATTGCTTTAGGACTTCAAAAAGAGAGAGAACTTACTCTTTCCTGGGACAGGTAGAAAGGATAGGGAGGAACTGGGAAGATTTTGTAGTAGATTCTGGATTATAGAAAGTTCGAGTCATTTGGAGTAGGTCTTGAGAGAGACAGATTACACATATGTGGAGATAATAGATGCAGTATGCCTTCTTTGGTTCTTTATTCAAAAAAACACTTGAGTACTATTGTGTATCAGGCCTAACCATGGGCACATCATAGAGTTTGCAATTTATCAGGGAAGACAGACTCTGAATAAGTCATTTCCTAATTAATTGTGGTATTTATTCATTCCTTTAACATATATTTGAGTGGCTACTAAATGTTGTTATTAACTCAGAATTCAGCAATAAATAGAATGGATAGCTCTATGCTCATGAAACCTATATTCTAGTTGGGGAAATGGAAAGTAAATAGATATATTTTTAGATAGTGATAAATGCAGTGATGAAAATAAAGCAGGATAAGAGAATAGAGAAATGACAGCAAGGTGTAGCTCTTTCAGTTAATGTGGTCAGGGAAGGTTCTTTGAGAGGTGGATATTTGAGCAGTGACCTGAACAAAATGCGGGGGTTAGCCCTGTGAATGGCCAGGAAGAGAGCTTTTCAGATAGAAAAATAGCAACTGCAAAAGCCCCTTGGTATTCTAAGAATAGCAAGAAGTTCATTAGGATTGGACTATAATTTGCAAAGTAAGAAGTTGTAGAAAGTGAGGATAGAAAAATAGATATGACCAGTTTTGACAAGGCCTTGTGGCATCTCAGTAGAATGAACTTGGGAATCTGTTGGGAGAATGATATGATCTGATTTGGGTTTTAAAAAGATCACTATACCTGCCTTGATACAAAATGGAAATCAGGAGACAGTTAGTTATTACAGTAGTTCAGCAAGGTGATAAAGATTGCTTGGATTTGTGTAGTAACAGTGAAAATGACCAGAAGATACATTTAAAAGAAGGTCCATTGGCTTCTTCTGATGAATTGAATGTGGGGAGTGAGAGGGAGAGAGTCAAGGGTAATGGCATGGTTTTAGGGCTGGAGCAACCAGATAAAAGGTGACACAATCTGCTGAGAGAGCTGCACTGGGTGAAGAGTGGGTTCTGGTGGCCATCAGGGGTTCTCTTATTTGAGTTTCCAAGCTGATATCCAAATTAAGATGCTAGCTAGGCAATTGCTTTTAGTCTGAAGTTGAGGGGAAAGATTAAGCTTGGCATTTAATTTTGGGAGTTAATAGCCTAATAATTTAAAGCCCTGAGACTAGGTAGAATCTCCCAGGGAATAAGTGTAGATGGATCCATCATTTCACTCACAAATATTTGAGCTATCTTCAAAAGTTAGAGTTTTTTTAAACAGTCACAATTAATGACATTCATTATCTAATTAGTATTTATAGTTCCCCAATTCTCTATCTCTCCTTTTCTAAAAGTACAGTTGGTTAGTTAGAATCAGAATTCAAATAAAGCCCCCATATGCCTTTGGCTGATAGATGACAGATATTTTAATTTATATGTTTACCCTTTCTTTTTTTCCTTACAATTTATTTCTTGTCAGAACTGGGTTATTTGTCATATAGAATTTCTCGTATTCTGAATTTTGTTGAGTGCAGCACTGTAGTGTTGTTTAACATGCTCGTCTGTTCTCTCTAGTCTCTTTGTGAAATCAGATTCTGGTTCAATTTTTGGGAAAACAAAAATATTTTATAGTGGTGATATGTACTTCCTATTATAACGAATTAGGAAGCACTTTGGTCCTTTCTTTTTTTATGATACACATGTTGATCAGTGGGTTCAGGTATTGCCACTCTGGTCCATCCATTATAAAACTTTCTCCCTGTCAACTTATGACTTACTGGTTTTAGTAATCATTGATGTTTGTTTCCTGAATCCATTATTTCAGTGGGAATACTGAAAGTCTTTTTGTGCTTCTTAATTTAATTAACTGAAGGTCTTCCATGAATAACTTTATCTTGTCAACCATTTGGTTAGCCTGAGGCACAGTTTATATAGGACTAGTAGGATAAGTACATATAAGTCTCCAAGGTTAACCAGAGAAAGCCCCTTCATGATAGTTCCTGATCCTTGTAAAGCCCTAGTAGCCTTTGATAGCTGTCTTGTTTCCCTAGTATGGCAGGATGTTCCAGGTTTATCTTGCTCATTTTTTCTGATCCATTTCTCTAAGGAGTCCCACTTCCTCACTTTTAATCAATAAGCAGTCTGGAATGATTAGAGAGTACATAGGTTCATAGGTTTCGAGTCCTGTGATCTCATGATGGTCTTTCCCCCATACCTTTTGTTCAATTCTTATGTGTCTTGGAATAATAAAATAGAATTAAATGCTTTCAAAGTGTAACATTAATTTATATTTTAATTGCTCAGTTTTGAATGACTTGATTTATTCATTAAATCTATTATAACTTTTTTTTTTTTGGTTTAGTAACTCAAAAGTGAATTTAGTACCAAAAACACTAATTTTTCAGTATAGATTGTCTAAACCATGGAGATTATTACAAAGTTAGACCAAGGTTAGTTTTAAAATGTGTCATACAATGACGTTTGCTGTATTCTGGTTATTGTTTTCCACTGATCTTCTCTTGACTTTTCCTTAAACTTTGGATACATGAGCCAAAGCATAATTCTTAGTAAGTAGGCAGGAAGATCCATGGTAATTATAAAATTCTCATTATATGCTATAAATAGTCCTCAGCCTCCACATATACATATACATATACATATACATATACATATACATATACATATACATATACATATACATACAGAGGAAGACTCCCTTTCAGTGTGAGATAGTTCAGCTTTCAGATTGTATAAAGTCAGAATTCTGCTTCCCTTGATATTTTCTCCGTAGTCCATGGTCTATGGGAACCAAATCCTTTGTGAAACCATTAGAGGCAGAAGTAAATATGTAGTAAAAACTAAAGACCTGGACTCCTTGTGTAATATCTTTTTAGGAGACTACATTTTGCTGCTAGTTTAACTCTAGCAGGTCAGTTGTTTTCTTTTACCACTTGCACTGATGAATTTTTCTTTCTCTGGAATAAAGTATGTATGGGGATGTGTGGGGAAATAGTAGACCAGAGACTGTGTTTTAGCCACCACACTTTAGACATAGGGTACACACCTGTACTTCCTGCCTGTGCTTGGGCTACTCTGACAGTACCCAAGTTTGTGCTAGTTCTTTGAGGTTGGTTGGGGGACATTTAAGGCACATTTAAGGGAATTGGATGGCTTTGTTGATTTGAGTGCAGTCAAATTCTTTTTCTGCCATGACTTGTCAGTAAATTTTCTATTTTTTTTGAAACTTTATAGGTCAGGTATGAGACAAAGACTTATGTGGGCAAGGCAGAAGGACAGAGAAGAGAGCTGGTTTCTAATTGTACAGGTTGAGATCCCTTATCTGAAATATTTGGGACCAGAAGTGTTTGGAAATTTGTTTTTGTTTTTCAGATTTTGAAATATTTGCATCGTACTGGTTTAGCATCCCAAATCCAAAAATATAAAATTTGAAGTGCTTCAATGAGCGTTTCCTTTGAGCATCAAGTTGGTGTTCAAAAAGCTTCAGATTTTGGAGTATTTTGGATTTTCACAGTAGGATACTCAACCTGTATATCAATTTAATGCCCTGGCTGTAGCTTCATTCGCATGTGTGTTTTTTTAATTTAATTTTTATCTTTTTATTTTAAAGGTGTGGGGTACAATTCAGGGTTAGGTATACAAATGTTCATTATGCAGGTACCCTTGTTGATGAGGTGTGCCCCTCCCTCCACTGGTAGTTTCCCTCAGCTGCCAATCTCACCACCCTCGAATGTGCTCTTGCAGGAAGGGGCCTGAGTCTTTTTGGAGACTGCTGACCTATCCAGTAGAACTTTTTTTATACTGTTGAAGAGAAGGCGCCTTGTTTCTAAACTTCTCATGGAAATAATGAATGAATGAACAAATGAATGAATGAATTTGACCGGAGTCAAAACATTGCAGAAATTCAAAGAAAATTTTATTAAATGTATTTGGGGATTAGGAACCAAGTTTTTTTTTTTAATGTATTAAAAGGTGCAAGACATTAAAACAAATTTTATTAAAAGGCACAGTTTTGCTCAAAAAGTAACCATTGTTTACAGGTTTTTCTGTTACTATATTTTCATGAAATCAATTTTTACAAAACTTTGAGGATATGTTCTTAGAATTCTTATTCTAATTGTGAATATCTTTGTAGTATTTTACTTTGGCTTTCTGAGTGGATATTATAATATTAATTGTCTGGGGATGGTTATATTAATTGAAACTATGGCATTAAAATATTTTGGGAAAGATTTATTTTGATAACTTTTCTACTGTTTGTAGGATGAACCTTTCATTAACGTGATCTTTGTGTGATTTAAATAGAATACTAATCGGGTTTGTTGAAGGTAGGCGTCTATTTTGAAACCTCAACAGTATTAGACCTACCAAATATAAATATAAGGTGAAACTGCTGGAGAAGCCCACCCACTCCTTTCAGATCTTTGCTCAGATGTTGCTTCCCCTGATAAAGTAGCCTTATCTTCTCTGTTATTCTCTTTTCTTTCTTTCTTTTTTTTTTGAGTTGGAGTCTCCCTCCGTTGCCTGGACTGGAGTGCAGTGGCATGCTCACGGCCACCGCATTGTCAATCTGCTGGGCTCTGGTGATCCTTCTGCCTCAGCCTTCCAAGTAGCCAGAACTACAGGCGTGTGCTACCACGCCTGGCTTATTTTTGATTTATTGTAGAGATGAGGTCTCATCAGGTTGTCCAGGCTGGTCTTGAACCCATGGGCTTATGCAATTCACTCACCTCAGCCTTCCAAAGTGCTGGGATTACAGGCTGAACCACCAAGGCCAGCCTATTCTCTTTTCTTAACCAGCTTTTTCATTCTTTCTGTATATATTTTTTTCTTTCTGTATTTTTAATTGTGTTTATCACTAGTAGACTTGGCACCCAGAACAGTGCCTGACATCATGAAAGGGACTTGATAATGGTTTGTTTAATGAATAAATTGTTTACCATTTGTTACCCCACTAGAATGTAGGCCTTTCAAGGGTGCCTGGCATGAGGTGGACTTTCCAACATTCATTTGAAGAATAAGAGGAATGTATTACAGGTGATCCAATTAATTTTTAATATTTATATACACACATCTGTAATAATTTAAATTTTAATATGTTTAAATTGCACATAGATTTCTCATCCAGAAATAGATTTTTAAAAAGGATGGGGTTCCTAGCCAGGCTCGGTGGCTCAGCCTGTAATCCTGCGCCTTTGGGAGGCTGAAGTGAGTGGATTGCCTGAGCCCGCAGGTTCGAGACCCACCCGGGCAACTTGGCGAGACCTCATCTCTACAATAAATCAAAAATTAGCCGGGCGTGGTAGCACGCGCCTGAAATTCCAGCTACTTGGAAGGCTGAGGCGGGAGGATTGCTGGAGCCCAGCAGGTCGAGGCTGCAGTGGCCAGGAGCAGCCACTGGAGACAGAGTGAGACTCCAACTCAAAAAAAAAAAAAAAAAAAAGAATGGGTTTCCTAGTAACTTCTAGAATCTATAAAATCTGCTGCTGTCTTTTTTGCTAACGTGGGTGGGCAGATTTACATGTAGAGTCAGTTTTTTCAGTGACTTAACATCATTTAATATAGTGCCCATAGATGTTAGTGAGTGCTGTCATGTGACAAACTCGTAAAGTGGATTAGTATCTGGATTTTTTTTTTTATTTTTTAGGTTTTTAGAGACAGTGTCTTGTTCTGGTATCTAAGCTAGAGTGCTGTGGCATGATCATTGCTCACTGTAACCTCGAATCCCTGCACTAAAGTTATTCTCCCGTCTCAGCCTCTCAAATAGCAAGGACTACAGGAACGTGGCACCACACCCAGCTAATTTTTAATTTTTTTATAGAGACAGGTTCTTGCTCTGTTGCCCAGGCTGATTGTGAACCTCTGTACTCAAGTGATTCTCCGTTTTTGGCCTCCCAGGGTCCTGGGATTACAGGCATGTGCTACCATGCCCAGCCAGGATTCTTTTCTTTTATTTGCTTCATTCATGTTGTAATGTGAATGTCCATTAGTCTGTGTGCTTTATATACTGACTTCTGGCCTCAAATTAGAGAATTAAGGCTTTATATTTTTATGAGAACATTTTATAAACTCTTGTTCATACTTAATTTTGTTTTATCAATTTTGTCATTCTTTGAGAGCACAGTGACATACTTTATGGAGTTCCTTTATCATTTCCTAGCATATGAATTGCTCCTATATGATGAACCCTGTGGAGCAGCATGGTACTGCTTCTGGTATTCAGGGTCTTTGGGAGAGAGGATGTGATAATGTAGATCAGAAAAATGAGAAGTGAATATGGAATTAATTTGAGGCATTCTGAAGAGCTGAGTGTCAACTTGGCCTTGCTGGATTTATTATGTCCATCAGGTAGTCTGTGCTTCTGGAAAATAAAGATCCTTTTTCTTTTCTTTTCTTTTTTTTTTTTTTGAGTTGGAGTCTCACTCTGTTGCCCAGACTGGAGTGCAGTGGCTGCTCCCGGCCACCGCAACCTCGACCTGCTGGGCTCCGGCGATCCTTCTGCCTCAGCCTTCCAAGTAGCCGGAACTACAGGCATGCGCTACCACGCCCGGCTGATTTTTTGATTTATTGTAGAGATGAGGTCTCGCTGCCCAGGCGGGTCTCGAATCCGTGGGCTCAGGCAATCCACTCACCTCACCTCTCAAAGGCGCAGGATTACAGGCTGAGCCACCGAGCCTGGCTAAAGATCCTTTTTCATATTACATTATGAGTGTTCATTGCTGAATGTGCATCTGAATGTGCAGTTTCTTTCTTACAAAAGAAAAACCTGCTCTTTCTTTTTCTCCCTCAGTGATTTAGCAGAATTTTTATATTTTCTTCAGATAATTAGACCAGAGAGCAATGACAAAGAAACAGAAGCTGCCTATGAATCAGATCACCCTGAGGAGCTCTGTGGACACCATCTCCCACAGCAGTCCCTGAAAAGCTATGACAGTCCTGATGTCATTGTAGAGGCTCAGTTTGATGACAGCGACTCAGAAGATGGACATGGCATCACACAAAATGTGCTGGTTGATGGTGTTAAGAAACTCTCAGTTTGCGTTCATGAAAAAGGTGAGTACTGGGCTATTATCTGACATTTAGTTTTAGTAAATTGATTGAAGTATTGAAATTCTCTCTGCTAAAGAATAAATTACACAACATAATTGATATATTCCCAAGTTCCAACATTTGGCAGGTTTTAGAAAAGGAGCATCTTTGATAGGGCTTATAGCTGCTGGTTGTGAGAGAGGGGACAAAAGTGCTACCAGTGATTTGTGTGGGCAGTGGTTGCTGTTGCATGTTCCTGCTAGGCTTTGAGCTGTGTTGATAGTTAACCTTGAAATTTCCTGTGATGAGTCTAATCCTGTGGTTGAGAGGAAGAGAATTAAACTGGTATTTTAAATTTTTATGAAAAAATACTTTATCTTACCCTCAGTTTTGCTTTACTCAGCCCCTTTTAAAAGTATTTTTGCCATTGGTGGTGAGCATGGATCACCTTAAATTTTAGGAGCAGATTATCTTTAGAAAATATTTTGATCCTAAGCTTTTAAAAGAGCCAGTCTAATTTTCTCTGTTTGAAATCTAAACCATGGGTCCTCTGGATGCAGAAAAAGTTACTGTAAACATGTGAGGGAGGAGCTGTGACCAAGGGTCCTACCAGACTATGCGCTAGGAAACAAGGGAGAATAACAGTTATACTTTGAGTATTTCAACTTATAGATTTCTAAGAGGATCTAAGTAGAGAGAGTATATTTTCTAGCCAAATTGAGTTTTATGTACACTATGAAATGGCGACTGTTGAGCAACACTGACCTGGCAGGCTGAGTAGATAGTGAGCCTTGTTATCAGGAAGAAGTTTTTGGCCCAGTTCCCTTGAAAGACTTGGAAAAATGCCAGAAGATTATTAAAGGAGGATGTTCAGGAAGCAACCTGTTATAGGGATTGGTGAGTATACCTCTCTACATCCTGAAGAAAGCTGGAGGTGATTTCAGGAAATGACTACAGTGAGGTTGTGACCTGGGGCATAGAGCATTTTCTGAAAACGTGTCCTTTTTTGGTGCCAAGTACTCTTCACTCAGAATGACTTTTCAACTTTGAAATTCTTTTAGAGTGTAGAGGCTACTACTTCCTCAGTTACTGCTACCTGCCCCACCAGGTATCGTTGACCTGAGGGCGCTCATGTTCCTCCTGTTTTGTGATATACTTAGATAACTAGTGGTTTTACTGTTCAGAGCTCCAGAATTCCATTTGGATGCTATTCCTTGAAATTTCATTCTTCTGATGTTTCTACTTTTTTTTTTTTTTTTTTAAAGGTTGAATGCTGACTGTGACTCTCTTCTTAGAAAAGTACATGTGTATTACAATAGCATTGGTACTGGGAGTCATGTATTTTCAATGAGAAGAGTGGCAAATAACCAGGACCCTAAATAGCTAAATAGCCAAGTCCTTCATCAATAAGATCATCAAGGAGGATAGATATTCACGGGACAAAGTCAGACAAAGGAATACTTTAAAATGTGTTGAGTATTTGACCCAAAGCTGCTTCATGGAAACCCAACTCTGGTGATTGGGGTTGGCAAATCTCAGCAGCGTCTTTTCCTCTGAGCTTCAAGTTGAAGGGATAAGATGCCTTTATCTCTCATTAGTGGTTGGTACAAAATAAGGGCAAGGGAATATTGATGGATGGAAGTGATGGCAGAATTGATGTCTAGGTTGGATACTAACAATTCACTTTGTACTTTGGGAGACTCTAATGCCAGACCTTCTCTTGATTCAACCTTTGTTGTAATTCCTCTTTCTCTTTCTTATAAGGAAATATCATTGAGTTCTTTACAAGTCCACTGTATGCATGTTTTTTCCTTATTTTTTTTTACATCCTTCCTAGCCCACTATTATTTATATTGCTTCCTTAGTAACTCTGACTCAAGGAATAGTCCTAATCCTTTCCTCAGTATGTGGTACAGATTTCTCTTTTCGGCTAGCCTCTAAATAGACAGTTCATGAAACCACATGGCTGTTTCTCATTTCTTGCCCTCTTGATATTTAGGAAAATTGCAATTTGCTCTTTAAAAAATCATAGCTTTTTTTTTTTTAAAGGATATTTCAACTAGCTTTTCTTGCTCAGGATAGTAAAAAATGTGGTTACAGTTAGGATGTTAGTACTTTTTGCACTATTTAAGGTTTTGTAATTTGTTATTGAAACAAACCATAACCTTAAGAACATCATAAACTTTTCCTAAGACTTCCAGAAAGGCTCTTTGTGTTGTACTTGCAAGTGAATTATTAATCTTAGTTCACACTTGTGTTCAAAAGTGTTTTTGGTTTTGCATTAGTATCAAGTTTCTTTCCCCAAACAAGTGTTGCATATATGTGTATAGTATATCTCTGTCTAGGAAATATTCATATCTTTATGATAACCACCAATTTCTCTGGTAAGAGAAAACATTACGTCAGTGGTCTACAGCCAGTGTCTATGATTGCATTAAGAGGAAAGTTCTCTGGGTATCTCACACCCACACGATAGTTTCTTTGAGGAAGATGGCATGCATCTGTATCATTCTCAGTTCTTGAGAGGGAATGGACCAAGGACTTGGGTCCCTTTTGAAGGTTCAGTCCCACAGCCTGTAGAGACTGAGCTTTTACCTCTTTACACGCAGTAGCTTTGTTGATGGCCTAGAAACCTGCCACCTTTGTAGAAACTGGGGACAACCAATTAAATTTTTCTCGGTATCAAATCCACAAATGGTTTTAAAAATGTTTGGCTGGGTGTTGTGCATCTGTAATCCCAGATACTTGAGATGCTGAGATGGGTTGATCACTTGAAGCCAGGAGTTTGAGACCAGTGTGGATAACATAGCAAGACGTAGTCTCAGATAAATAATAAGTACACAAGCAACCAAACAAACAGATAAAAGTTTCAGTAATGGTTTCCTTCTTAGCAAACACCAAAAGATAAAAATCATCATGGCTAAATGATTTAGTAGCTCTGTATCTTTCATCACGAGGACTTTTATGAACAGTTTGGCCTTTGAAACTTGGCAATCATGACCTAATCAGGCTGTGATGTACACATTTCCTGCCCTTTATCCCAACAGGATCTGCCAAAGACCTTTTTTAGTTTTCTGGTCTGGAGATAAGCCTCTACCAGTACCTTGATAAGTGAGCATGAGTTTAAAGTGTTCAGTCGATGACCCATTCATGTCCATCTCCTGGTCAACTTGAGTTATTTTCTGAAGAGGAGAAGCCACATGGAATCCTTAATTACTCCTGAGATTTGAATTATTCTACTACTACTACTACTTCTGGGGCTTGCTCGAGTCACCTTCAGGAGTTACGAAGAGGAAAACTCCTTTTTGTTTTTTTTCACTTAAGACTGATCTCCTTCCAGGACAGGCCCTTTTGTACCTAGGTTTCTTTAGGTACTCTTTTCTCTGAATAAAGGTAACTGTGCTTCAATTCTCCTCAGAAAAAGAGACTTATATGATTATTCCCATATGAAACTTTGGAGTTACTGACACTCCAAGAACTCTGTCTTGGTTTTGGCAACCCTTCTTTTTACTCAGACCTTAATTTATTCTCTTCCTAGTTCTTCACTGTATATAATGATGATTAGTACAACTAGACGACAACCATATTTGCTTCAGAAATTAAAAAATAAAATATATAGTAGTTTCCCATCAACCATAATTTTGGCACAGAGTTTTGTGCCAATCTTTAAAAATCTGATTTTTTAAAAAAAGCAAAGCCTTGTCCAGACCTATGCCAAATAGTAAGATACAGTAGAAATTTGCTTCCCTTTTAGACTGGGTGGACAATGCAGTCATATCAGGTAGAGATACATGGTCAGGACCTACAATGTCCTAAGACTCAAATCCTATGCTAGACCAGTTATTCCTCCCAACGAAATTCCCAAAGAAATATACACATAGGACAAAGCAGGGCCAAGGAGCAGGGCTCTTTTTCAAAAATTAACTAAGGTTTTAATTAATTCTGATCCAAACCAGAATGATTCACAAGTCTGCATTCCCATTAGCAATATATGAGGCTTCTTATATCTTTCTTCCCTGCCAACAGTTCAGATTATCTAGTTTTCTAATTTTGATTAAGTTTTGTGAATTGTCTTATTATATCACTTGTCCATTGTTCTTGTCAGGGTTACAGTTCTCTTTTTGACTTACAGGAATTTCTTATCTATTCTCTGTAATAATTTCTTTTCCAGTTGAGGCATTACAAATATCTTCTGTCATTAATCATTTGATGATTAACTTTGTACAGTCTTTTACTAAACAAAAATTCCTAATTTTGATGAAATAAAATTAATCATATACTTTATGGGTTTATATTTTTTTCTTGTTATGAGGTCACAAATATTTTTATAGTCTTTTTTTAGGTCTACAGTTTTGCCTGTTGCTAAACTTTGTAACACGCATTCCTCACTGGTTGAGATTATCACCTGGGTTCTCTCTTCTATGTGTATTTCTGATGTCGAACCCTCCTTGAATTCCTAATATAAATGCTTCTTTTTTTTTTCCAGCAAGTCAAAGTTTAATAGAAGATAGAAAGGCTCTCAGCAGCAAGAGGGGACCCAAAAGTGGGTTGCCCCCTATTATAAATACTTCTTAATCTTGATATGTCATTATTTTTGAAAGACACTACTGGATTCTCTTGGGTAATATTAGTGTAGGATTTCTGTATCATGTTAAAATGGATTTATGGTTTTCTTGTCATCTGATTTTTAGAATCAAGATTATTATAGTTTTATGAAATGAAAAAATGGTCAATTTTTTACTGTTTCCTATTTTTCTAGAACAGCTTATATAAAATGGGAATTGACTTCCTTAAAATTTGGTAGAACTCATTGTAAAATTGCAACTGCTGTTTCTCAGTAGGTAATATCTTTGCTGTTTTAATCTCTTTTGTACTAACTGATCTTTTCAGGTTTTATATCTCTTCTTATGTCAATTTTGGCATCATTTAATGGAACTTTATCCATTCAAATTTATTAGTATATAAATATCTCTACAGATCTATAATATTCTCTTATTATTTAAAAAATCTTCTACTTTTGTACTCCTTTTTATTATATTTATATAATAATGTCTTTTTATTATATATATAATAAAGCCTTGTCCAGACCTATGCCAAATAAGGAATTAAATGACAAAGGGCAAATGTCAATAATACACAGAACATTGTCATCAATAATAAAGAAAAAGAATACACCCCAAACTGTTCTTTGTGGCCAGATATGGTGGCTTACGTCTGTAATCCTAGCACTTTGGGATACCAAGGTGGGAAGACTGCTTGACCCCAGTCCTCCTGCCTGTTTTTTTTTTTTTTTTTGAGTTGTAGTCTCACTCTGTTTCCCAGACTGGAGGGCAGTGGCACACTCACGGCCACCCCAGCGTCGACCTGCTGGGCTCCAGCGATCCTTCCACCTCAGCCTTCGAAGTAGCTGGAACTACAGGCATGTACTACCATGCCCGGCTGATTTTTTAAATTTTTTGTAGAGACAAGGTCTCACCAAGTTGCCCGGGCTAGTCTCAAACCCGTGGACTCAGACAATGCACTTGCCTCAGCCTCCCAGAGTGCTGGAATTACAGGCTGAGCCACAGAGCCTAGCCTTTATTCTATATTTTAATTATTTGAGTCTTATTTCTTTTTTTCTTGATAACTATTGCTTGCCAAAGATCTATCTTATTAATCTTTTCAAGTAATTTTTTTTAAGTCAATGTCTCACTCTGTTGCCAGTCTGAAATGCAGTGGCATGATCACAGCTCACTGCAGCCTCAATGTCCTAGACTCAGGGATCCTTCTACCTCAGCCTCCTGAGTAACTAGAACTACAGGCGTGTGCCACCATACCTGGCTAATTATTTTATTTTATTTCTTTGTGTATGTGTGTGTGATGGAAATAGTCTCACTATGTTGCCTAGGTTGGTCTTGAACTCCTGGGGTCTAGCAGTCCTCCTGAATTGGTATCCCAAAGTGCTAGGATTACAGGTATGAGCCACCATATCTGGCCACAAAGAACAGTTTTGGGTGTATTCTTTTTCTTTGTTATTGATGATAATGTTCTGTGTATTATTGATATTTGCCCTTTGTTATTTAATTCCTTATGGTGGGAGTTGCTTTTTTGCCCTTTTCCCAACTTCTTGATTTGAATACCTTGCTATTATTTTTAATCTTTCTTGTTTTCTTTGAAGTTTTCTTAAAGCTTTAAGTGTCCCTCTAAATACTTCTCTATCTATATTCCATAGCTTTTATGTGCAGTATTTTTATTATTATTTAGTCCTAAATATTTTCATTATTTCTTCAATTACTAGGTTAGTTATTTATTAACACTGTTTAACTTTTTTTGTTATTTATGTTAGTGTTTAATTTTATAGTATTATGGGCAGAGAATATGGTATCTGTATGTTGAGTTATTTATAGTTTATTGAAACTTCCATTATAGTCTATTATATTTCTAAATATGATGTATATACTTTGAAAGAAATATGTGTGTATATATTTCCAAAATATAAATTGATTCAGAATTGTATTGTCCTTTCCCTTATAATAAACTGTTTATTATTTCGTGTACTTCTTAATCTTTCAGTTTCTGAGAGGGATGTTTAAAAGTCTATGTCTGTAAATTTTTATTTATTTATAGTTCCTGCAGTCTTGTCAATTGTAGCTTGATATATTTTAAAGTTGTATTGTTATGTGCATATGCTTATCTTAAAATACACCTAGATATATTTTTGTGTACATGCATACTCATATATGTATTTGCTTGTAAATATATATATATATTTTTTTGAGTTGGAGTCTCACCCTGTCGCCCAGACTGGAGTGCAGTGGCCGCTCCCGGCCACCGTGGCCTCGATCCACTGGGCTCCGGTGATCCTTCCACCTCAGCCTTCCAAGTAGCTGGAATTACAGGCATGCGCTACCACACCTGGCTGATTTTTTGATTTATTGTAGAGATGAGGTCTCGCCTGTCCAGGCGGGTCACAAACCCGCGGGCTCAGGCAATCCACTGATATTTAGTGAGCATTTACAATGTGATAGGCCTTAATTAAGCATTTTGTAATTAATCCTCATTTTGTTTAATTAGTTAATCCTTATAACACTTAGTATTTATTTTAGGAATATTAATAATATCTATCTTGGGGATTCTAGTATTTTTTATTCCCAAAGTACAGATATGTTACACAATTGATAAGTATACTTTAGATTCTCCTAGTAGCTTTTTTAAAAATATCAATACCTGGATACCATCTTAGAGATTCTGATTTTAGTTGATTTAGGATGAGGCTAAGCATTGGCACTTTGAAAAAGCTTTCTAGAGATTTAAGGATTCTATTATGTAGCCAATATTGCTGCTATAGAACTAGTCCTAGACTTGTCCTTTTAACCATTATTCTACATGTTTCTTGATAAATGGTAATACACACAGCACAGGTTAATCATTTCATAGTAATGCAACCCTCAGTTAATAAGTCAATCAAAGATCATTAATGGATGCTTAAAACCAATAGGGCAAAGGTTTTGGGGACTAAGATATTCAAATGGACTCAAAACATCATGCCACAGTTGACTAATTAATTACACTGGGCAAAATATCCTTTTATAGAAGTCAGATTTGGTGGTCACCAGTTTAACCAAGTGATCAAGCATCACTGAGTGGGACAAGCTGACATTTTGTACCTTCTGATGGGATATATTATTATATGACATCATCTGTGAAGCATTTATGACAAAAATATTTCACTTGAATCAAGTTTCTAGCCCTGATTTCCAGTATAGGGGATATTGGAATAAGTTAAATGATACCATGGGGGAATAAAAAGATAAATCCAGTGTCATGAAAGGCAAAAAACAAGGGGACTATTCTAGAGGAAGAAAGACCAAGAGACATAATAAAAAATAATGTGTGAACCATGAGTAGATTCTGGATTAGAGAAAAAAATATGGTAGCAGAAATTGGGGAAATTTCAATTTAGACTGGATATTAGGTGACATTTTAAAATTACTGTTAATTTTCTTTGGTGTGATAATGATATTGTGGATAAATAGGAGAATGTCCTTATTCTTAGGAGATGCTGGCTAAACTGCTTAGGTTGAAGTATCCTAGTGTCTTTAACTTACTGTCAGTGGTTCAGAAAGCAGAAGCAAAACTGTGTGTGAGAGTGCAAACATACGTGCTTATAAAACTTGGGAGAAAGTGACAGAAAATGTAGCAAAATGTTAACTGATGGATCAATGGGTGTTCATAATATCACTCTTTCAGCTTCTCAGTATATTTAAAAATCTGTTTTAAAAATTGAGTGAATAAAAAAATTGGGTGAATAAATACCCCAAGCATTACTGAAAAAGAATTGCCATGTTATACATTTTAGATATGGATTTCAAGAGCTGACGTTGCTTATCCTGTCTTTGGCTCCAAAGTATTCTAGTTGTATAAAATCATTACTGTTTATTGTTCAAAACTAACATAGTCAGGACTGTTATTTTCAGTTGGGTATTTTTCCTGGGAATTACTTTTATTCAATTAATTACAATTTTATTTCCCACCAAAAGTACCTATATATCATACATGGTGTCATTAAAGGAAATCTAGATGTTGTTGAGGTTGTGGAGCAAAGAGAACATTTGTACATGGTTGGTTGGGAAGTTAATTCAACCCTGTGGAAAGCAGTTTGGAGATTTCTCAAAGAAGTAAAAATATATCTTCCATTCAACCTGGCAATTCTACTTCTGGGAATATACCAAAACAGCATAAATTATTCTACATAAAAGATACATGTACTTATTTATAAGCAAAACATGGAAACAACCGAGATGCTCATCAATGGTGGACTGAATAGAGAAAATGTGTTACATATATACTGGGGAATACTATGCAGACATAAAAAAGAATGAAATCATGACATTTGCATCAACATGGATGCAGCTGGAGGTCATCATTCTAAGCAAATTGTCACAGAAAACTCAATGGCCACATGTTGTCACTCATAAGTGGGAACTAAATACTGAGCACATACAGGCATATGAATGGGAACAACAGATACTGGGCACAGCTAAAAAGGGTAGGGAGGGAAGAGGAATAGGGCTGTAAAACCACTCATGGGGTGCCATGCTCACCACCGCGTGGGGGTTGGGGAGCTCATCAGAAGCCCAAACCTTGCCATCATACAATAAATCTGTGTAGCAAATTTTTGCATGTACCCTTTGAATCTAAAATAAAATTAATTTTTAAAAGATTTAAAAATTTTTGAATAACAGTGAATTAAGATAAATTCTTGGAAAAATGGATGAAGCCTTCATATATTTTTGCAAAAATAATTGTGTTTATGAACCTACTGCAAAAGTCAGAGTGTGGCCATATCATGCTATCATATAATTTAGTCAAAAATTATGCAAAAACCCTCTTATTCTAGTCTTTGTTCTAAGTAATACATGCTTGCATTGATAACTTAAAATTTGTTATGCATAGAATAAAATAACTTTACTTCTAGTTTTTTTTAAAAGTCAGAGTTCTACTCTGTTACCCAGGCTGGGGTACACTAGCACACTCACGGCTACCCCATAGTCGACCTTCTGGGCTCAGGTGATCTTTCTACCTCAGCCTTCCAAGTAGCTGGAACTATAAGTGTGCATTACCACCCCCGGCTGCTAATTTTTTTGATTTATTGTAGAGATGAGGTCTTGCCAAGTTGCCCAGGCTGTTCTCAAACATGGGCTCAGGCAATCCACTCACCTTGGCCTCCCAAAGTGCTGGGATAACAGGCTTGAGCCACAGTGCCTGGTCTAACTTTACTTCTTAAACTATAATCTATAAAATTTGGTCCCCAATGCAAAGTGAATTTTTTATAAGCCTTTTTCTAGTGTAAATTATTCTCAGGTATCTTACTTTTTCTATCTCTTTGATCTGGCATAGGGCAGCCTGGGACAATGGAAAGAGCAGGGGGTTATGAGTAAGCTGAGAAAGGCTGGAGTCCCCACTTTGCTTTTGAAATCAGAGAGTTGGGCAAAACTATGTCTCTAGCTAAAAACTCTGAGTAAATATATATTTTTCAAAAATGGTAAGGATTTAATCAGATAGGCTTGTTATGGAATAATTATAATGCTTCCAATGTTCTGCTGGACTTCGGGTCATACAAAAGTGAATGGGATTGTGCTTTTAATTTGGGTCTCTGCCTGCTTGTTGTTGGTGTGTAGGAATGCAACTGTCTTTTGCACATTGTTTTGTACCCTGAGACTTTGCCAAAGTCCTTTATCAGTGCAAGCAGGTTTTTAATGGATTCTCTTGAATTTTCAAGGTATAGGATCATATCATCAGCAAAGAGGAATAACTTGACTTCCTCTTTTCCTGTGTGGATACCCCTGATTTCCTTCTCTTGTCTAATTGCCCTAACTAGGGCTTCCAACACAATGTTGAACAAGAGGGGTGAGAGTGGGCAGCCTTGACTTGTCCCAGTTTTCAGGAAAAATGTTTCCAGATTCTGTCCATTTAACAGTATGTTAGCTGTGGTTTATTGTAGATTGTACTTGCTATTTTGAGGTATGTTCCTTTATACATAGGTGTTTGAGGGTTTTTATGAAGGAATGCTGGATTTTATCAAAAGCTTTTTCTGCATCTAATGAGATAATCATGTTCTTGTTTTTACATCTGTTGATATATTTAATTACATTTATGGTCTTGCAAATGTTGAACCAGCCCTGCATCCTGGTTTTGGTCATGGTTGATGATTTTTGAGATGTGTTTTTGGATCCAGTTTGCTAGAATCTTGGTGATGATTTTTACACCTAGGTTTATAAGGGATATTGGCTTGTCCTCTTTTTTTGTTCTTTACCTGGTTTGGGTATCAGTGTGATGTTAGCTTCGTAAAATGATTTGGGGAGAATTCTGTCTTTCTCAATTGCCTGGAATACTTTCAATAGGATTGGTATCAGCTCCTTCTTGTTTGTTTTGTAGGATTCTACTGGAAAGCCATCTGGTCCAGAGCATTTTTTTGTAGGTAGTTTTTGTATGACAGAGTCAATTTCCTGGGTTGTTATTGGTTTATTTAGTGTCTCAGTATCTTCTTGTTTCAGCCTAGGGAGGTTGTGTGATGTCAGAAAGTTCTCCATTTCATTTAGGTTATCAAGTTTGTTTCCATATAGTTGTTCATAGTAACCTCTGATAATCTTTTATATTTCTTCAGGGTCAGTTGTGATTTGATCTTTTGTATTTCTGATTGTGTTTATTTGGGCTTTTTTTTCTCTTTTTCTTGGTCATTCTGGCTAGAGATTCATCAATCTTGTTAATTCTTTCAAAGAACCAGCTTTTTGTTTTGTTGATGTGTTCTATGATATTTTTGTCTTCTATGTCCTGTATTTGGCTTGTATTTTGGTGATTTGGATCCTTTGCTAAAGTTGGGGTTTTGGTGGTCTTCTCTTCCAACTCCCTTAGGTGATTTGTTAGGCTCTCAACTTGTGATCTTTCCATTTTCTTGATGTGTGCTCGCAGAGATATAAATTCTCCTCTGAGAACTTTTTTCATGGCATCCTAGAGGTTTTTGGTAAGATGTGTCTTCATTTTCATTTGTTTCCAGGAATCTTTTAATTTCTGCTTTGATTTCAGTGTTGACCCAGTGTTGTTCACCATTATGCTGTTTGGTGTCCATGTCTTTGTGGGCTTTAGAGAAATTTTGTTGGTGCTGATATTTATTTTTATTCCACTGTGGTCTGAGAATGTGCATGGCAAGATTTCAACCTTGAATTTGTTTATGCTTGATTTATGGCCAAGGATGTGAGCGATCTTGGAGTATGTTCCATATAGTGACGAGTAGAATGTATCTTCTGTAGTTGTTGGGTGGAACAATCTGTAGGTATCTATTAAGTCCTTTTTGTCAAGTGTCTAGTTAGGTTCTGGATCTCCTTGTTGATTTTTTTGCCTCGATGATTAATCTAGGGCTGATAGTTGGGTATTCAAGTCCCCAGTTTAATATTATTAGATTCAGTATCTTTTTTTAGTTTACTGAGTAGTTGCTTTATAAATGCTGGTGCTCCTCTGTTGGGGCATATATAATTTAGGATGGATATTTCTTGTTGATGGATTGAACCTTTTAGCATTATGTAGAGTCCTTTTGTATCCTTTTAAATTTTTGATAGCTTAAAGGTTGTTTCATCTGATATTAAGATCACATCTCCTGCCTTCTTTTGTGATCCATTTGCCTGGTAATTCATTTTCCATCCTTTAACTTTGAGTCTGAGTGTATCCCTTATGGTGAGATGAGTGTTCTGGATGCAGCAAATAATTGGGTCATGGTTTCTTATGCAATTGCCATTCTGTGTATTTTTGGTGGAACATTTAGTCCATTCACATTCAGGTTGATTATTGAAATGTGATTGTTTATACCTGTCAGGAGGTTCTTATAAAGTATTTTCTTTGTTTGCTTGTTTTCTTTTGGCTTTGGAGTTGATGTATGTGTGTGTTTTCATGTTTCTTATTGTGCTGTATGCTCTGTTGATTCTGTGTCTGCTGTTCTTTTGTGAAGTGTGTGGTCATTCTTTTTTTTCTTTCTTCTGTGTTTAATACCTTTTTAAGTGAGCTGGCCTGGAAGCAATCTCTTAGGGATTGAATATCTAGGAAGGATTTTAATTCTCCATAACTGATGAAGTGGAGCTTGGCTGGGTAGGAAATTCTTGGTTGGAATTGTTTATCTTTGAGGACTTTGAATAATGGACTCCAGTTCCTTCTTGTTTATAGTGTTTCTGCTTATAGGTCTGCTGCTATTCTGATTGATTTTCCCCGGTAGGTAGTCTGATCTTTCTTTCTTGCTGCCTTTAGGATTTTTCTTTTGTGTCTACTTTGTGGAGGTGAATTACTATGTGTCTAGGGGTTGGTCTTCTCATTTGATGTTTTGTGGGGGTTCTCTGTGTCTCTTGTGCTTATCTGGTCCCATCTCTGGTGAGATGGGGAAAGTTTTCTTGGATTACCTCCTGGAATACTTGCTCCAAGTTGTTCTCCATTTTTCTTTCTTCTTCTGGGATACCAGTCAGATGTAGATTTGGCCTCTTGATATAATCTCACATCTCTTGTAGGCTTTGTTCTTTCTTTCTGAGTCTTCTTTCTATGTTTTCTACAGATCGGGTTAATTCTGTGTTCTGGTCTTCAAGTTATGAGATTCTTTCTTCAGCTAGATTAATTCTGCTTTCCATGCTTGTCATCTTATTTCCTGGATGAAATTTTTTTTTTTTTTTTTTTTTTGAGTTGGAGTCTCACTCTGTCACCCAGACTGGAGTGCAGTGGCCGCTCCCGGCCACCGCAGCCTCGACCTGCTGGGCTCCGGCGATCCTTCCGCCTCCGCCTTCCAAGTAGCCGGAATTACAGGCATGCACTACCATGCCCAGCTGATTTTTTGATTTATTGTAGAGATGAGGTCTCGCTGCCCAGGCGGGTCTCGAACCCGTGGGCTCAGGCAATCCACTCACCTCAGCCTCCAAAAGGTGCGGGATTACAGGTTGAGCCACCGAGCCCGGCTTTGGATGAAATTTTTTATTGCCAAAATCTCTGTTACAAGTTCTTTCAGTGTTGCATCTTGTCTTTTTTGAGTCCTGTTCACTTTTTCTATCCAGTCCCTATTCCTTGTATTCTGGGCCCAGTTATTGGTGACTTCCATTGTTTAGGCTCCAAGGTCTGATTTTTCAGGAGTTTTCTCTTTTTTAAACTTGAAATTGCCTGTGGTCTTCCTTTGGTTTTTTCCTCATGTGTGACAGATCTCTTGTTTTTCTCTTTAGTTCCATTACTCAGTGACAGTAGGAGAGGCTTTCCCTTCTGATATTTGTTTAGCCCTCTATTCTTCCCTGATTTGGGCTCTGGATTTGTTCTATTTTAAAATAGGACTGTGAGTGGGAAGTGAGAAGGTTTGCTGTCTCTTGTAGTTTTTGAAAGTCGAATGAGGTAGTGGATGGGGTGCTAGTATTCAGAAGCTACTTGCAAATTACAATGTTCACTGGTTGTGGTATGTGTTCCCTGAGACCCACTCCCCACCACCACTCTATATGACAATGCAAAGCAGAAACCAATGCAAAAAACAATTGAACACACACACACATACACACACTCCAAAACAAACTGAAATAACAACATAGTGAAACAAAACAGACAACAACAACTAAAAAAACAAGAAAACTGAACACACATACACACGCCTAGCACAAAGTGAATGGAGAAGAAAAACAGAAAGACTTGGGGGGAAAAAAAAGGAATTCATATTGAATCCTCACACATATATTGACACACACCTTAAACTCTAAAAAACAAAAATAAAAATAAAAACCCAGAAGAACAAAAGAGCAAAAACAAACCAACAACAATGATAGTATTGAAAGATTAACACTCAATCATTCATATACACACATAAACAGAAATAAACAGAAAACAACAAACAAAAGAAAGAAACAGAAAAAGAAAAAAAATTGGGGGGGGGATGCTGATCAACCCTCACATGCACATTCATGCACAAAGGAAAAATATTTAAAAAATAGATGAACTAACAAAGGCAAAAAATTTTTAAAAATTAAAATAAATTAAAAATTTTAAAAAACCCTGCTGTTTTATGGCAGGCTCTGTAATTGTTCCTCTAATCTGGTCTCCTGCAGAGCATCCACCTCTTTCACTCTCTCCCCCGTGTCTAGAGCAGGGAAGGAGGAAAGGCAGTGGAGGTACGTGGGGCTGTAGTCCTCCCCTCCCACTCTAGTATGGTCAGGGAGATCTCCGGTGGGGAGGTGTGAGATTGTCTCTTCCCCAGGTATGTTTTTGTGGGGGTGGGGGGTTGCCCTAGCCAGGCTTATCCTTGAATGGAGTTCTCCTATTGTGACTGATGTCCAGGCTCAGCCTGGGTTTGTCCCTTTCAATCATGGCCCATCTGTGTGGGTCTGATGTTCAGAGGATTGCTGGGGAAGAGGGGGTTTGGGTCAGCCCTGGATTCACCACTAATCTCTTTGGAGTTCTTCCTTGTCCTTTTCTGGCCACACCCTTGTTCCGCAGCTGGATCAGTGTAGGGGCTGGGGTGCCTGGGACTCAGCACTCATTAGGTCCCTCCAAAGTTTGTGCTTTCAGGATATTCTCTCTGGGTCACGATCAACCCCTCAGTAGCTGATCCTCCAGTCACAGAGATTGGATCTGTTGCTCCATAGTGAGCAAGTTGGAGCACTTTCCTGCCCCACCTTCAAGATGGTGGTGGGGTGCCTCTCTTGTCCTCTTTGGTGGGACTCTGCCTCTGGGCTTCCTTTGCAGCTTCTACTGCCAGTGCCTGGCCAGGCGCTGAAGTGGTGAGGCAAAGCCTGGATCTGGCAGTCTCTCCTCTGCAGTTATGAGGCAGAGTCTGGGGCGGTAGTCTCTCCCCGCAACTTCTTCATGGAAAACTTTTGTCCGTTAAAAAAAATGGTGCTCAGCTTCTGCAACTTGGGAAGAGCCAGGAACCAAGCAGAGAAGCTGCAGCACCAGCTGTTGTACCAGTGCCCTGGCCACTTGCTCACGAGCCCCCATTTAGTCAGTCTCTCCCAACATTTTCTTTCCAAGAAGGGTTTTGTTGATTAAAAAAAAGTGGTGCTCAGCTTCTGTGTCCCAGGAATCGCTAGGGTCCAAGTCCAGCAGCTGTGGCACCAACCACTGCATCAGGAGAGCCCTGGCCACTTGCTCCCTGGCCCTCACTCAGCCAGCCACTCACCTGCCCACTCACTCACCAGCACAAAATTTTCCATACACTCACTCACTCACACTGTGACTTGCGTAGACTGACTGGCTCAGCCACCATCTTCCTGACTCTTCTGTTTATTTTTATTTAAAAGATTTTTTGTTTTGTTTTTAATAGAGACATAGTCTTGCTATGTGACCTGGCTGGTTTTGAACTCCTGACCTCGAGCAGTCCTCCCATCTGGGCCACCCAAAATGCTGGGATTGCAGGCATGAGACATTGCACTCAGCCATGTTTTATAGTTGATATACAGCATTATCTTGCACATTTCTTATTAGGAGAAACTTGAATATTTTGTGGTTTTGGTATTAATTTGAAAGAAAAACTGTTCCCAGTATTTTCCTTTCAAATTCCTTTCCCAGGTTATTGTTGATATAGAAGAAAGCTGTTGGGGTTGTTTTTAGTGTATTTATCTTCTTTGAAGGTTTTGTTGTGAAGATTAAATTTATTTCCAAAGTCCTTATGAAACCAGTCAGACATAAATCAAGCTTTTATAATAAATTTCTCAAATTAATATTTTTAATATTTTTTGGGGGGATGACAATAGCATTATTGTGATAGTATTAAGTTTTCTTATTTTTATTAAAATTAACTCTTTTCAAGATTATAACTAACAAATCTCAATTTTTATTACTATGCAATGGCAAGATGGAAACATGATACTTTAAAATTATTTTTAAACTCCCTATGATCTGTTTTATAGTAAAAAACTATTTGTTATTAAGAGCTCTTATGCTCAAATTCTAAAAGTAATCTTGAGTCTCCGATTGAACTTTGTACTTTAAGATTTTTTTATTTTAATGATATTTACAGGATTAATATAATTTTAATCAATAAATTCTTCTTCATCACTGAAATATGCGCTATTCTTTATTCTTGATCATCTTGAATCATCTGACACCGAGGGACTCCCTGAACTGGGTTTCCACTTTCTTCTTCATTTTTGTCTTGCTAGAATACTATGGCCTGACTAAGCCCATTAAGAACTGGATCTTGCCCTTCATCTTTACTTTCTTCTACTTTCTCAGTAGAAATTTTCTTCTTATTTCTTGCTGCTTTGGAGGTTCACTTTCTCCAAGCTATTTTTAGGACACGTATAACTTGAGTGTTCACTTTTCCCACATTCATAACACTTAGCTTTATCAAAGTGTTTTTGCCTTGGAATGAACCCAGCTGCTCTTCCATTGTCAATAGCAAGGCTTACTTTTGTCACTCAATCAAATCACTGTTAGTTGTTTATTACCCTAGTACAGTTTTATGCAGGGTCTTTATCCAAAAATAAAGTAAATGCAATCCCTTTACTCTTCTTGGTATCTTTATCTTTCATTATAGTAACCTTTATACCTTTGCCATACTTTGAAAATATATTGTGCTCTTACTTGGAGCTGATCCATCCCTTGTTTCTTCAGGTGGGATGAACCTGGGAGACTGCAAGAACACAAGTCCTTGGCTCACTTGGACTCAAGCCTAACTCTTCCTTGCTCTTCACAGTAGTCTTGGCATCATGGGTCTTGGGTAGAGTCACCTACAGAGACAAGATGGAAGCAGCAGCTGCACCTCTTTCTGATTCTGTAGTTTAAAAAATGTATTTCTTAAATGTTTACCTTAATGAATGAATGCTCTTATTATTTCTAATGATTTTGTAGTTGGTTACTTTGATTTTTTAGGTGTAAAATAATTTTGTCTGTAAGTAATAATTTTACTCCTTCTTGTCTCCTTTTGTACCTCTTATTTATTACCTTGTTTCACTGACCATTGTTTTAAGAACTGTATTACAGTTATTGTCTTGGTCCAGCCTTTAATGGGAAAGAAATTGTATTAATTTTTATAATTTATATTTACCAGGGAAATCATACATTTTAACTGTTATTATTATTATTATTATTATTATTATTATTGAGTTAGAGTCTCACTCTATGCCTGGGCTGGAGTGTAGTGGCATGCTCACAGCCACCACAACCTCGACCTGCTGGGCTCAGGCGACCTTTCTGTCTCAACTTTCCAAGTGACTGGAACTACAGGTGTGTACCACCATGCCTGGCTAATTTTTTGATTTATTGTAGAGATGAGGTCTTGTCATGTTGCCCAGGCTGATCTTGAACTCATGGGCTCAGGTAATCCTCTCACCTACATCTCCCAAAGTGCTGGTATTACAGGTGTGAGTCACCATGTCTGGCTTTTAACCATATATTCTAATGTATTAGCATAGACTTCTACAAAGTATTTCAAGCTGCTTAATCTGTATCTGTGATCGTAGCTCCTTTCTGTTTCTCCCTCCCCCTTTTAAACACTAACTAGTGACTTATCTAATTTTTTTTTTTTTTTATCAGCAAAGACATTTATTGGCACAGTCAGCCTAGTTACAGAGATGGCAGATAATCCAGACTAACATAATCCAGAAAACAGGCTTAAGTGGGACTGAGAAAGTTTTCTTCTAGGAAGGAAAGGATCAAGTGGTATGAAGTAAGGAATAAAAGTCATTCACAGTAGTCTTAAGGGTGAGAAAGAATGCACAAGAGGACAATCTTCAATAAATGGTGTTGGGAAAACTGAATATTTACATGGAAAAGGGTGAAGTTAATATGTATCTCACATTATAAGCAAAATATTAATTCAGAATGGATCAAAGACCTAAACACTGAGACCCCAAACTATTGAAATCCTAGAAGAAAACATAGGAGAAAAGTTTAATGGTATCAGATGTGGACTTATCTAATTTTTAATGAAAATATATTTTTACTACTTTTATTTATTGTAATTAATTTCTACTTTTTTATCACCAGAATTTCTTTTAGAGATGGCAAATCTGAGATGGTCATATATAATTAGAAATACAGATTGAAGTTCATGATGAAGATTTAAACTGGAAACACAGTTTAAAGGGTCATTAGTATCAAAATAATTCCTTGAGGAGCTCCTAGATTTTTTTCTAATTTTTTTTTTTTTACCCCACAGCCAAACTCCTAGATTCTAAGAGTTCTTTTAAGGGACTGTCAGAAAATGAGGGCCTACTTGTTTTCTTTTCCTGCACAATAGGTATTGTTTATCTAATTGTCCCCTGTCCTGTAGTCTCTTTAACAAGCGGAAACTTGTGTGGGTTAAAATTATTTTTTATTGTGGTAAAAAATTTGGTATTTTAACAGTTTTTCAGTGTATAATACAGTGGCATTAATTACATTTTGTATGTTGTTCAACCACCACTATAGTATTTCTCAAACCTTTTTATCACCCCAAACAGAAAGTCTGTAATCATTAAGCAACAATTCCTCATTTCTCCCTCCCCCACAACCCCTGAGACCCACTAATCTACTTCATCTCTATAAATTTGCCTATTCTAGGACCATTATTAGAAAGACAAAGAACAACAGATGTTGACATTGTTGAAGAGAAAAGGAATTGCTCTCCATTATTGGCAGGATTGTAAACTAGTTCAACCTCTGTGGAAAACAGTATGGCGATTTCTCAAAGAACTAAAAATTGAATTACCATGTGACCCAGCAATCCCACTACTAGGGATCTACTCAAAGGAAAAGTAATCAATATATTAAAAAAGATACCTGTACTTGTGTGTTCATTATAGCACTATTCACGGTAGCAAAATCATGGAACCAACCTGAGTGCCCATCAACAATTGGCTGGATAAAGAAAATGTTACACACACACACACACACACACACACACACACACACACACACACACACACATACACACACTATGGGATACTACACAGCTACAAAAAATGATGAAATCTTGTCCTTTGCAGCAACATGGATGGAGCTGGAGATCATCATCCTAAGTAAACTGACTCAGAAACAGAAAACCAACCACTGCATGTTCTCACTTATATGTGGAAAATAAATGATCACAAAGATGGAAATAATAGACACCAGGGACGCCAATAAAGGGGGAGGTGAAGGGGGAGGGTACAACGTTCACTATCTGGAGAATGGGCCACCTGAGATGCAATCCCTACCGCTACACAGTATGTCCATGTAATAAACATGCACATGTACCTCCTGAATCTAAAATAAAGTTGAAAAAAATTTTGCCTATTCTAACTATTTCATATAAGTAGAATCATATACTATTTGTCCTTTTGCATCTGGCTTATTTAACTTAGCATAATATTTAAAAGATTCATACATGTTGTGGCAAGTGTCTGAATGTCATTCCTTTGGTGTCTGACTAATATTCAGTTATATTGTATGTATCACATTTAAAAAATTGATCCATGTTAATGGACATGAGTTATTTCCACCTTTGGTTATTGAATAGTGAATAATGTTGAAATGAACATTGGTGTGCAAGTATCGGTTTGAGTCCTTGTTTTTAATTATTTTTATAACTAAGGCATATATATAGGAGTACGTACATGCATTGCTGGGTCATAGGTTAATATTGTGCTTAGCTTTTTGAGAAATGTGAGACTTTTTTTAATCAATATTTTTTATTATGATATTGTGGGGTACAGTTAAGGATTAGGTATACAAATATGCTTCATTCAGGCACCCTTGTTGATAAGAGGTGTCTCCCCATCCCCTGACAGATATTTACTACCGTTAATCCCATCTCCCTTCCCCTCCCTCCCATAGTTTCCCACCGTCAGTCATTTTCTTATAGTATTACGTTGGATGTTCAAGGTCCACTATATGAGTGAGAACATGTGATACTCAGATCTTTGTTTCTGTGAGACGTCACTCAGTATTATAGACTTTAGTATCCAGGTTGCTGCACAATTCATGATTTTGTTCTTTTTTTGGCTGCGTAGTATTCCATCGTGTATATGTACTACATTTTAAAAATCCAGTCCTCTTTTGATGGGCAGCATGGTTGCTTCCAGGTTCTTGCTATTGTGAACAATGCTGCGATAAACATACGTGTGCAGGTATCTTTTCTATAGAGTGATTTGAGTTCTTCAGGGTATATTCCCAGTAGGGGGATTGCGGGGTTATATGGGAGGTCAATATTTATAAAGAGCTTTTAGGAATCGCCATACTGTTTTCCACAGAGGTTGTACTAGTTTGCACTCCCACCAACAGTGTAGAAGTGTTCCCTTTTGCCACACCCTCTCCAGCAACTGTTATTTTTTGAGTTATTGATAACTGCCATTCTGACTGGAGTTAGGTAGTATCTCAGTGTGGTTTTGATTTGCATCTCCCTGATGATTAGTAAGGTTGAAAATTTTTTCATGTGTCTGTTGGCTGCTCGGATGTCTTCCTTTGAGAAGTGTCTGTTCATATCTTTTGCCCGTTTTATAATGGGGTTGTTTGTTTTTTTCTTTTCAGCACGTTTGAGTGCCTTGTAGATCCAAGATGTTAAACCTTTGTCAGACCTGGAGTTGGCAAATACTTTTTCCCAGACTGTGGGCTGTCTCCCTGCTCTCTTGATGGTTTCTTTGGCTTTGCAGAAGCTTGTCAGTTTAGGGAGGTCCCACTTGTCTATCTTATCTCTTATGGCCTGTGGGTTTCGGGTTTTGTTCAGGAATTGGATGCCAATTCCAATTTTCATGAGGGTATGTCCTTCCTTTTCTAAGGTTCTTATGGTTTGAGGTTTTACATTTAGGTCTCTGATCCATTTAGAGTTAATTTTTGTGTATGGGGATAGATAGGGGTCCTGTTTCAATCTTCTGCATGTGGTCAGCCAGTTTTCCCAGCACCATTTACTGAATAGGTTCTCCTCTCCCCAGTGGTAGGTGGTGGAGGCTTTGTCGAAGATGAGTTGGTTGAGAAATTGAGGTTTTGCTTCTGGAACCTCAATTCTATTCCATTGATCTATATGCCTGTTCCTGCACCAATACCAAGCTGTTTTGATGATTGTAGCTTTATGGTAAAGTTTGAAGTCTGGTAATGTGATACCACCTGCTTTGTTTTTTTTTTTGCTGAGGATCATTCTGGCTATTCTTGGTCGTTTGTGTTTCCATATGAATTCCTGTGTTGTTTTTTCTAGGTCAGAGAAGAATGTTGCTGGTAATTTGATGGGTATTGCATTGAATCTGTAGATTACCTTAGGTAAAATGGACATCTTCACAATGTTGATTCTTTCAATCCATGAGCATGGGATATTTTTTCACTTGTTTGTGTCATCTTTGATTTCATTGAGCCGTGTTTTGTAGTTTTCATTGTAAAGGTCTTTCATGTCTCTGGTTAGGAAGATTCCAAGGTATTTCATTTTTTTGTGTGGCTATTGTGAATGGAATTGTGCTTTTTATTTGGGTTTCTGTTTGTTTATTATTGGTGTAAAGAAATGCGATTGTCTTTTGCACATTTATTTTATATCCTGAGACTTTGCCAAAGGTTTTTATCAGTGTAAGGAAGTTTTTAACAGATTCTCCTGGGTTTTCAAGGTACACGATCGTGTCATCTGCAAAGAGAGAGAGCTTGACTTCCTCGTTTCCTATTTGGATACCCCTGATTGCCTTCTCTTCTCTGATTGCTCTAGCCAATACTTCCAATACTATATTGAACAGGAGGGGTGAGAGTGGGCATCCTTGTCTTGTTCCAGTTTTCAGGGGAAATGGCTTCAGTTTTTGTTCATTTAGGAGTATGCTGGCTGTGGTTTTCTTGTAGATGGCTTTTATTATTTTGAGGTATGTTGCCCGTATGCCTAGCTGTTTGAGGGTTTTTATCAAGAAGGGGTGCTGGATTTTATCAAAAGCTTTTTCTGCATCTAATGATACAATCATGTGGTTTTTGTTTTGACATCTGTTGATGTATTTAATTAAATTTATGGTTTTACGAATGACGAACCAGCCTTTCATCCCAAGGATGAAGCCTACTTGGTCATGATGGATGATTTTTGAGATGTGTTGTTGAATATGGTTCGCTAGGATCTTGTTGAGAATTTTAGCATCTATGTTCATCAAAGATATTGGCCCATAGTTCTCTTTCTTTGTTGGGTCTTTATCTGGCTTGGGTATCAATGTGATGTTGGCTTTGTAAAATAATTTGGGGAGAATTCCGTCTTTTTCAATCACTTGTAATACCTTCAGTAGGATTGATATAAGCTCCTCCTTAAATGTCTTGTAGAATTCTGCTGGAAAGCCATCTAGTCCAGGGTTTTTTTTTGTAGGTAATTTTCTCATTATGTAGTCAATTTGCTTGATTGTTATTGGCGTATTTAGGTCTCAATTTCTTCTCGTTTCAACTTAGACAGGTTGTGTGATGACAGAAAGTCCTCCATTTTCGAAAGGTTTTCAAGTTTGTTTCCATACAAGTGTACATAGTAGTCTCTAATGATCTTTTGTATTTCTTCAGGGTCAGATGTGACTTCATCTTTTGTGTTTCTGATTGTGTTTATTTGGGCTTTTTCTGTCTTTTTCTTGGTCAGTCTACCTAGGGGACCATCGATCTTGTTTATCCTTTCAAAGAACGAGCTTTTTGTTTCATTTTTTTTAATATTATCTTTTTGTCTTCTGTGTCCTGGGTTTGGGCTTTTATTTTGGTGATCTGGATTCTTCTGCTGAAATTAGGGTTTTTGTGGTCTTGCTTTTCCAGCTTTTTTAGGTGGCTTTTTAGGCTGTTAATTTGTGATCCTTCCATTTTCTTCATGTGCGTTTGTAGGGATATAAATTCCCCTCTTACTACAGCTTTCATGGCGTCCCAGATATTTTGGTAGGATGTTTCTTCATTTTCATTTGTTTCCAGGTATCTTTTAATCTCTGTTTTGATTTAATCATTGTCCCAGGAGTAGTTTAGCATCATGCTGTTTAGCGTCCATGTCTTTGTGGGTTTTGGGGGTACCTTGGTGGTGTTAATGATTATTTTTATTCCATTGTGGTCCAAGAAGGTGCATGGTAAAATTTCAGTCCTTTTAAATTTGCTTATGCTTGATTTATGGCCAAGTATGTGGTCAATCTTAGAGTACGTTCCATGTGGTGATGAGTAGAACGTGTATTCTGTGGTCTTTGGATGGAGGGTTCTGTAGGTATCAATTAAGTCCATTTGATGAAGAGTCAGATTGAGGTTTCGGATCTCGTTGCTGATTTTTTGTCCTGATGATCTGTCTAGGGTTGTGAGTGGGGTATTAAAGTCCCCAGCTATGATGGTATTGGAGTCAATATCTTTTTTTAGTTTACCTAGGAGCTGCTTTATGAAAGTTGGTGCTCCTATGTTTGGTGCATCTATGCTTAGGATGGATATTTCTTGTTGATGGATTGAACCTTTTATCATTATGTAGTGGTCTTCTGTATCTTGTTTAATTTTTGATAGCTTAAAGGGTATTTTTTCTGAGATTAAGATTGCAACTCCTCCTTTCTTTTGTGTTCCGTTCGCTTGAAAATTTGTTTCCCATCCTCCTACTTTGAGTCTGTGAGTGTCCTTTCTAGTGAGGTGAATCTCTTGAAGGCAATAAATTGTTGCCTGGTGATATTTTATCCATTTTGCCATTCTATGTCTTTTCAGTGGTGCATTTAGTCCGTTCATATTCAAACTAATTATTGAAATGTGAGAGTTGATCCCTATCATAATGTTCTTACAATGTTGTTGTACTTCCTGTTTGTGTGTTGTCTTTGTTTTGGTTTTAGAGTTGGATCATGTGTGTTTTTAATCTTTTGCCTGTACTCTTGTGAAGAATGTTGTTGTTCTTTTTTCCTTTTCTTCTGTGTTCAATACTTTCTTTAGTGCTTTTTGTAGAGGTGGTCTTGTGGTAGTGAAGGTTATTAGGGATTGGATATCTGGGAAAGATTTCAATTCTCCCTCAGTGATGAAGCTTAGCTTGGCTGGTAGGTTATTCTCGGTTGAAATTGTTTATCTTTTAGAACTTGAAGATAGGGCTCCAAGCTCTCCTAGCCTGTAGGGTTTCTGTGGATAAATCTGCTGCTATTCTAATTGGTCTTCCCTGGTACGTAATCTTACCTTTTTCTCTTACAACCTTTAGGATTTTTCTTTTATACCTACTTTGTTTAGGCAAATTATTATATGTCTGGGAGTTGGTCTTCTCATTTGTTGTCTTGTGGGGGTTCTCTGAATCTCTTGTGTTTGAATTTTTTTATCCTTGATGAGATGAGGAAGGTTTTCTTGAATGATTTCATGAAATGTTTGTTCCAGTGTGGCCTCTGTTTCTCAATTGCCTCAGGGATGCCAATTACTCTTAGTTTCAGTCTCTTGAAGTGATCATTCATCTCTTGAAGAGTTTGTTCTGTTTTTTTGAGCTTCTTTTCTATGCTTTTGACAGTTTGGGTTAGTTCTGTGTTTTGGTCTTCGAGCTCTGAGATTCTTCTGCTTGGCTAATTCTGCTTTCCATGCTTATTAGTTTGTTGTTTATTTCCATCACAGTATTCTTTACTGCTGTTATTTCTGACATCAGCCCCTTCCTATTTTCTTCTTGTCTCTCTTCAATTTTTAAAATTCTCTCTATTAATGTCCTGATGTCTGGGTTTGTTGCATGTGACCAGTCATTCTGTGGGCTCTTCATTCTTTGTGTTCCAGAATCTGTTTTCTCAGTGTCTGATCTCCCAGGGTCTGTGTGAGACCTATATTCTTCTTTTGGTTTTTCTTCATTTGTGTGGTTTTTCCCCCTCCCTACTTTTTCCTTCCCTCCACGTCACTGTCTTCTTTAATTCTGTTATTCAGGAGTAGAGGGATTGGTTTTACTTTTGTTTGTTCAGTCTCCTATTCTTTATGTATGCCCTTTTACTTTGTTCAGTTCTGGAATAGCACTGTAGGTTGGGGGTGGTCCTTTTTGCAGTTTTGAGATTTACTTAAGGGGGAGCTGTGATTCAAAATCTATCTGCAGGTTCTGGTATTCGCCGACAGGTGTATGGATAATCTGAAACCCACTTCCCACTGCCCTGGAATCTGTTCATGCAGTGGGGCTGTAGGTTTACTCCCTGAAATAAAATGGGGTTAGCAGAGGGAAGAGAATGGAGCAGAGAGTGGGGGAAAGAGGGGGGTGGAGAGAGAGAGGCGTAAGGGGGGAAACAGACAAGTGTACCAACAAATGGAGAGAGAGACCTAAATTGAAATAGATAAAAACAATAGACCATGGCTACAGACTAACCAACTCCCATACAAAAAAAATAAAACATACAATGATGCTAACATACAAGCTAACCAACCACCTTATTGGTGTGCTGTTCCTCTATACAAAGATATGGTTTACAGAGAGGAGAAAAGAGAAGAAAAGGAAGAGGAAAAGAATAAAAAAAGGAACAAAACAGTAGGAATAGAATTAAGTCATTAAAGTAACAGAACCAATCGAGCACCCTCTGAGGCTTTTCGTTTAAGTCTAATGTCGTTTCAGCTCTGATTTCTAGCTGTGTTTTCAAGCTGGTAAATTAGTTCGCAGTTAGGGTCAGTTGCCCCTGGCCTGCTGTGAAGGACAGTTCAGATCACCCTCTGTTCACCACTCTGGCCTATGTCTTTATCAAACTTGTTTCTCCCATTTCAGTGTTGTTACCTTGAATCGGCAGCAGGTGGTGCTCGCCCCAGAGGGGGTGGGGCCGGACAGGAGTCAGGCAGAGGCAGAGATGGGAGCTTGCCTCAGAGCATACTGGAGGAGACCCATAGCTGGCAGGACGTTGAGGTGGCAGCAGAGGTGGCAGCGATCCCAGATCTTGCCTGCAGGGGCTTCAAGGACTGAAGTCGTGAATTGCCTCAGGCACGGGTGGCGCGATGCGCTATGGCCGCCATGGAGGCCACGGCGCGCCGGTGGCTGCTGTGTCTGCGGCTGCAGTGGCTGTCCAGACTGCTGTGATGCCCCAGCAGTGGCAATGGCTGAGCTCGTGTGAAGAGCAGGCTGCCAACGTTGGGGTCTGCAGCCCCTGGGGAGAGAGCCAGAGACCTTCTCTGTTCTCCTTTGCAGAGGGTTTCATAGACCAGTTTGCCCTGTCGCCATCTTGCTGGAAGTCCCAAAATGTGAGACTTTTTAAAGAGTTATTGGTCAGTTATACACATGTAGTTATTAGAGTGGGTTATCAAAAACTGAAAATCATGATGAATTATAGGAAATACTGAAATAATAATAATTACATCTGCTCTTTATTGAAATATAACTGGCACTTACCCAGCTCTTTTTCAGGCTTTTTCACTTCTTCCTCTTCCTTTTTTTTTTTTTTCATCCTGAAGTCATTCCTACTTCCTTGCTTAGTTTCTCTTTGATTCATCAACAGGCCTATGGGGTTTGGACTTCAGAACATTTTTCTAACATTACAGATAATTTATTTTCTAGAATATATTGTGTCCCACTGCACCCTTTATAGCTGGCAAGATATTATGGCAATATAAATTCAAGTTATTGGAATAGAAGCTTAAATAAAAACAAGTAATCTCTCACAAACATTGTTCATTCTGTTATCTGGAAACAGGCATTCCTAGGCCTCTAGCATGTTAGGCAGTGTGTGTGCCTGCCCTTCTCCTCAGTTAGAGGTGAATGAAGGTCTTTGGAGTCATCATCCCCATGGCTCCTCTAGCATACTTCTCAAGGTTGCACTCATGACTCTTGCTTGCTCTGCAATGTTCTGCGTTTTAGCTTTATACTTGGCTCCCTGGATTATTTTATAACCCATTTTCCTTAGGTTTACTGGTAATGAAAAGGGAAGAACAACTTCTCTGAGTAATGGTATCATTTTCTTATTTCTTTTCCCATGTTCACTAGATTCCAGTCATCCTTAGGGTTTTTCTTTCCAGTCCATCTACCAATCCCCTTCTCAGGTGCTTTTTGGGTCAAGCCAATCTATGCTAGTGACAGAGTATGGATACAAGGACCATATATGTTTACAATTATATTACATTGCTGTCAGGAATCGTAAAACTCTGAATGAGAACTATGAATCCAGGTTGTGATGATACATTGATTTGAGTTTTGCAGGTGACATTCAGGTCATGACATCCAGAAGGCAATTGGAAATAGAATTAAGACCGATAGGAGGAGTGGTGAGAGTTATAGATTTTAACGTTATTTTTGAAGCTATGGAAAAGACTGTGATTAAATTGTCCTGTAAAACCAGAGCACAAGCTGGTAGACATGGATCAAGAGTACAAGGTCATGTACTCTTAGTTGACATGTGATACTCGATCCCAGTGACTCTTAGTGGGACATTTTACATGATTTATAAACACTATTTTGTAACACTGAATGAAAATAGCAAATTTGCTTTAAATATGACCTCAAGGTCTACTTACATTACTTTTTGAAGCAAGTTATATAATTAACAGTTACACATTTTTGACATTGGGCTGAGTACAGTAACTCACACTGGTAATCCCAGCACTTTGGGAGGCCAAGGCAGGAGGATCACTTGAGGTCTGGTGTTTGAGACCAGCTTGACAACATAGCGAGACCTTATTGCTACAAAAAATAAAAAAATTTAGTCAGATGTGGTGGTACACACCTGTAGTCCCAGTTACTCAGGAGACTGAGGCAGAAGGATTGCCTGAGCTCGAGAGGTTGAGGCTGCAGTGAGCCATGACCATGCTGCTCCAGCCTGGGTGACAAAGAGAGACTTTGACTCAAAAAAAAAAAAAAAAAAGTTAAGAAATTAATTATAGATGCTCTTATTACTAAAAATATTTCAAAGTGAGAGATCCTAGGTAAAATTTAACTTTTAAAAATCTACTATAAAATGGCTATGCTTAAATGTTAGAAACAGCTGATCTAGTTCATCCTTTTTGTTTTACAGATGAGGAAACTGAGGCTCAGAAGTTACTTGGCTTGTCTAGGGTCCCACAGGCAGTTAACTCATAAAACAAAAATGCCTGTACCTAAACAGCAGACAGTTTATACAATAGATCATATTTTTTAAAGATCAAAAATAGATCAAATGATGCCACATCCATTTAATTTATTTCAATTAGATTGATTTGGGCATTATTCATTGCACATCTGTTGTCTGTTTCTCCTCTTCCCTTTTGGATATGTACATGGATTATCATCTGGGCATCTGCTTCTTCCCCATATTCCTTGTACTTTGAGCAAAGTTGACTGTAGCTGTTGAGCAGGGTCTTGACTGCTTTATACAAGTTGCTTGGTTTACTTGGTTTCCTTATGCCAATAAGACTTTCTGCAGCAACAGAAATCTTTTAATCTATACTGCCTAGTACTGTAACCATTAGCCTCATGTGGCTCTTGAGCATTCAAGATAGGGCTGGTGTGACCGAGAAACTCAATTTTTAATTGTAAACAGGTATATGTGGTTAGTGTCTACTTTATTGGATATTGTAGCTTTAGACCATTATGTCTTCCTATAGGCATGTGACCTAAGCAGTACAATGAGGGTGTATCCTGCTTGGAATTCTGTGGTACAGTTTCCTGATAGATATGAAAATGGCAATATTTATCACTTATTGCTATCGGCAGCTCTTCTATGGCTTGCTAAGTATTGTGGATAGAAGAGTGAAGAACCAGAAAAAAATACGGGCTCTGTAGACATTAGTGAGTCCTGGATCAATGTGAGTCCTGAACTTCCAATGACATGAGCTAATGAGTTACCTTTGATATGTAAACCAGTTTGAATTGGATTTTCTGTCATTTCTACCATGAGTAAGGGAGCAGATACAAAGGTATGGGATAGGCTTTATGTTTTATATAAGCTTTTGGGTCTCTGATGGGCTTGTCAGAACACATCTTGTAACTGAGGGAGGGGGCCATGTGGTAAAAAGGTAATGTGAACTGGGCTCCAGTTCTGCTCTGCTACATGTTTGCCACATGAACTTGGACAAAACACTTCTCTCATCCTAAGGTTTTTGTTTGTAAATGGGGATTACAATATTTTACACCTGTAAGAATAGGGGCCCAAGTGGGTTTATGCACACACCAGACTTTACGTTACTTTCTAGGGAAAGAAAAGTGAGTACAAAGTAGAATCTAGATTCTGGTCCTTGAAGTGCACTCAGTCCTGAGGAGGAGAAACAGTAACAGACATGTGTTCCAGATCTTGCCTGCTCTGACCCCTTCAGTGGGAATCGCCCCACTAAAATGGCAAATACAGTCAGTCTGCCCCATCCCTAGGGCCTTGGCTGGATCATGAGTGGACTCCTGACTCAAGGAGAATCAACACATTGACTGGCCAGTGACCTATTAGATATTTTTCTCCATAGCTTGAGGGCTCTGGAGCTGAAATGTCACATGGAATCAGGGCTGGAAACAAAGTTATTAGGGAACACAGGCTCTAGTAACTACAGACAGTGAAATATAGAGATGAGGAACAGATTTGCAGGGAAAGGGAAGGAGGCATTATTCAGAGAGGAAGGGGGACAGGATAAAAGGAGCTATAGGAGAAAGAGGGAGAGAAAAAAGAAGACAATGTGTTCCCTGGGCCTTGAAAGATGAGTAAGGTTTGCCAAGTGAAAGATGATAAGGAATATTCTTTTTATGAACTGGGTCATAGAGGTGAATGGTAGGTAGGATGCATGGTAGGGAGTCTGGAGTGGAGACTAGAAAGAAAAGAGATTATAGAGAGGTTTTGCAGAGTTACTTGTGGCCACTAAGAACTCTGGGTAGTAGATAGTCATCCAAGGTTGGTGCAGAAAGGAGACTGGTTGTTAGAAAGTGGGGAGAAACTGGGGTATGGCAGAGGACCATTAAGACTAGAGATCCTGGAAAACCTGACTAAGAGCAAGAGCAGCTGGAATGTGGAGGAAGTAGTAGATTAGCGAAGCATCTCAGAACTGGAATTGACAGAGTTCCATGGCAGATCAGACATGGGACTTAGGTAGAGAAGGATTCCAGAATGAGGTTAACAGATTTCTAGCTTAGCAACTGCATGGGTGCTGATATTCTTAAATGGAAAAAAAAAAAAAGACTAAGGATGAGGACTATGAATCCAGATTGTGATGATATGCTGACTTGAGTTTTGCAAGTGATGTTCAGGTCATGTCATCCAGAAGGCAATTGGAAATAGAATTAAGATCTGTAGGAGGAGTGGTCAGAGTTACAGATTTTAACATTATTTTTGAAGCTATGGAAAAGACTGTGATTAAATTGTCCTGTAAAACCGGAGCACAAGCTGGTAGATATGGAAAACTCAGGAGTCAGGAGTAGGGATGGGTAATTGAGAAGTAACTTTGATAAAGATTTTGAGAGCCCTATACAAAATCTAGAAGAAAAGTGTATGGAAATGTGCATTTTCAGTTGCTTATAGCCGAATGACTGAAACTGGATAATTTATAAAGAAAAATATTTTATTTCTTATAGTTATGAAATCTGAGTAGTCCATAGTTGAGGGGCCACATCTAGTGAGGGCCTTCTTACTGGTGGAGACTCAGCAGCAGCACAGGGCAGTACAGGGCAACACATGTGGAGGGGGTTGAGTGTGCTCGCTCAAGTGTCTCTTTCTCTTCTTATAAAGACTCCAGCCCTACACCCATAATAATTTGTTAATCCATGAATGGATTAGCCCATTCATGAGGGCAGCTCTTTTAAAAACCCTACCTCTCAAAATGGCCACATTGGGGACCAAATTTCAACATGGGTTTTGGAGGGAACAAACATTCAAACTATAGCAGGAAGTAAGAAAGAGAGGATGAGCACTTGAAAAAACAAAGGAATTCTTCTTTTTCCCTTAGTGGGTGTCAGGTGAATAAAGATTATTTTCATTAAAAAAAAAACCTTAATTCTCACAGTTGTTTAAAATCGGTTTTTATTCAGGGCAGACCCTCCTCTCTTTGCTTTTAATCATTATATTGTAAGAATGTATTGAAAGAGAAAAGTTCAATTTGGTGCTTATTGAACATACAGTATGCCCAGGAACCTAAGAATAAGCTCTACATGGGGATAGCTCATGTCTTCATCCCTGCTTTTCCCTTTCTGAGATTCTAAAACTGTTTGTCTGTGAAGTTTGATTTCAGGTCTTCAGACTCCAGGAAGGGAAGGCTCAGTCAAGTAGCTCTTCCTTTTTCATTCCTCTGTTCAGCATGTGCCAGGTTTATTCAGCTGAGTAATAAAACCTTTTTGGTAACTTGGTGTTTAACCCCCTTTCTAGGTAATTTTTTTCCTTAGCCAAGAGACTCTTTTGTTGTCACTATGCAGAATTATATGTGCCTACAGATTCATCCCTCTGGTCACTCTAAATAATTGCCATTCTCTTTAGAGAATTATCAGCTAGGTTTTTCAAGTCATGCAGCAACATGTCAGGGGAGATCTTTAGAGTAGTGATAATTATAACCTGCTGAGATGATCAAAAAGCTGTTGAAGATTCCAGCCAACTGAATTGGATAAAAACTCTATCCAGAGTCGTGTGGCTCTGGATAGAGAAGGGAAACTGACAGCTGCCCTACTCTGGCTATAGAAGGCCCATCACTAAGGGCAGATCTTATTTAACATTTTATAGTTGAAAACTATCCTTAGTTTTCAGATAATGCTGAAATTTTAAAAAACATAAAACATTAAGTAAGAAATGTGTTACGCCTATCCATTTGAGCAGAGCCAGGCCTTTACCCTGCATACTGTTTCTCTAGTCCCCCGAATGAAAGCTCAGCTACACAGTAAAGTCTCTCATCTCTGCTCCTCAGTTAGCTGACCTTCATGTGGCCAGTTCTCTTAGCTCTGACTCATTTGCTTAAGCCAGAAGAAGCAATGCATGTGAACTTGATAGGCTTGCCTGACTCTGGCACATATTGCAGCCCTCCTATTTCAGAATCCCTTTAGTACCTACTTCTGCACTTTTGACTACTACACCCTTGACTCTGCATTTCACCAAAGCTTCATTGCACCTTTGCTTCCAGGTGTGAATGTGCTCCGTG
The DNA here is from genome assembly GCA_027257055.1 of Cephalopachus bancanus. Taxonomy (NCBI): domain Eukaryota; kingdom Metazoa; phylum Chordata; class Mammalia; order Primates; family Tarsiidae; genus Cephalopachus; species Cephalopachus bancanus. The sequence continues at coordinate 2,789,455 of JAPVLO010000163.1, read as the reverse complement.
GGCCCACCTTGGTTCAGTGGGGCCAGGATCCAAACCTGTCTGGCTAGCTCTGTTCACTTTTCCACCATGGGAGAGGGATCCAATAAAATGTGGCAACACTCTTAGTAGGAAAAAAAAAGTACTGAACAAGAGCTTTTAGTAGTCATTCTTACCTCTTAGTGCTTCATTTTCCTTATTTGTAGGAAATCTTCATAATAAATGCCCTGTCTTGATTACTTCACAGTTTCTTATACAAATCAAATGAGGTAAGGGAAGGGAAAGCACCTTAAAAAGGATAAAGCATAACATTTCATTATGGATATTTTTCAAAACATTTTTTAAAGCCTGTTGCCTCTTGAAGAATAAATTTCAAATGAGTCTTTCATCAGAAGTTCTCAGACCACATGGTGTCAGCGATGAACTTTAATGATTTTCTGGCTGCCCTTGTCCACCAGGGACCTCTTGCCTGCCTCTCCAGCCTTTGCCTCTTGCACCTGCCAACTCAGTCCTTTGGGCCAGCCAAACCAGGTTTCATATTGTTTCTAAGCACTCCCTTCCCTCTTCTGCCCTTGTGTGTCTTTGCTTCCTCTTTTCTGACATGAATGATAACTAATTCCCCACCTTCTGTGAAAATGCTTCTCATTCTTCAAATGTCAACTGTCATTCTAGATGTGTATTAGTTATCTATCACTGTGTAACAAGTAGCCACAAACGTAGTGGCTTCAAACAATACATTTATTATCTCATGGTTTCTGTGGGTCAGAAATCTGGACATGGCTCCCATGGGTCCTTTGCTTCAGGGTTCCTCACACGGTTTCAGTCAAGGTGTCAGTTATCTGATGGTTCGACTGGGGAAAGATCTGCTTCTGAGCTTCTGTGGTTATTGGCCAGATTCAGTTCTTCATGGGCCTTTGGGCTGAGAACCTCAGCTTTTTGCTACCCTCAGCCACTTGCTACATGAGCTTCTCTATATGGCAGCTTGCTTCAACAGATCCATCTAGAAAGAGTGTCAGGTATCAATATGGAAGTTAAGTCTTATGTAATCAAATCATGGAAGTGAATCCCATCATCTTTGCTGTGTGCTTCTGGATAGGATAAGTCACAGGTCCTGCCCTCACTGAAGTGGAAGGGATTATATAGGGCATGAAGCCTGGGAGTGTAGGAATATTTGGGGCTACCTTAGAGTCTGCTTGCCACAGTCGTTTCCCTTACAAGCATTTACTTACTTCTTCCAACAAAATGTGTGATCTTTCACTTTGTGACTCTTTATGACAACATATTTTTCCCATTTATAATTAATGACTGGTGCTTTTATGGTTGAATATTTTATTTTCCTCATGTAACTGTTTTTGCTCATCTTTAGTCCACTTGCAGGCCCTCAGAAAAGAGTCTTGCATTTAGCAACTGTTCTGCAAAGAGACTTTCCTCCCTTCCTTTCTTTGAAGCTAAAGAAGGATCAAACCAGCTACTATCCTGTTTAATTTCTAAGTTCTTTTTCTCCACAGCAGCTGTATAGCATCCCTTATAAAACCTTCAGATTTGCCAGTTTGGCATCAGAAGTAATGACTCGTTTGTGTCTATATAACTTGGCTGGAGTGATCCACATTAGCTTGATTTGCACTTAGAGCTGGAGCTTGTTACCTTATTGAAGAGAAGAAATTCTCTATAAAGAATGCTTCAAACATTAGCTATATTTGAGTGGTGCATTATTCTGTTTCCTAGGGGGTTTTGTGGATCTCAGAAATGATACTGTCAGTAAAAATTAATTTATTCTTCTTTAAACTATCTGGGTTCTCTTTCTTGTAATGTTTACTTTGTGGTCCTCCTATTTTCAGGTCATAGCAAATGAACTGAAAAAAGAGGACTGGCTTTTGGGGAAGTAGCATTTTAATTATTTCCCTTTTGCCCAAGCAGAGGATTGGATCTCACTGTATCTGTTGGAGATGTACAATAGGGTGAAATATTGAATGTGTTTAAAGAGGCTTGGAACATAAGAGAGATATAATATGTATTTGATATATGTGGGCTTGTAGTCAACACATGGCATTACTCATCTAGTCTGACTTCCCATGCTTTGAGCCCAGTCTATACTTAACCCTCTAAGATAACTTGCCACTGTTTTCTTTTTTTGCAGTTTTCATAGATAGGTAGTCCTGAGAAGGCAGGTAGAGAAACATCAGTCTGGTTTTAGCAAACACCTTGTTTCTGGTATTGACATGATCACATCACAGTATGATGTGAGGCTTGACTCCTTTAAGAAAAATTCAGATGGAAGTCAGCTTAAACTTGGAGGAATCATTCATCTGTTGAGAAAAATGCAGAATTAGTAAGTTAAAGTCAGATAGAGATGGAAGCACGTAAGTGTATATACCTACATTTTGGGTCTTTGGGGAGCCATGAGGCTAAAACCCAATTAAGGCTTTAGTGGAGAGAAATTTTGAAGTGGTTTCTCTTGGGTGAGAAAAAGATTTGGAGCAGAGAGTGCCTAGGGAAAGGCAGGAGAATGTTGAAGATGTCATTAATACAGTTAACAACTGGAAAGGATAATCAGTGCAAATTCCTATCTGAGAAGACCCTGTGTGGGACTCGGCTGTGGGCCCCAAAGCTACACTATTCAGGCTTCAGGCTGTAACTCAGGAATCTGAAGGTATCTGCATGGTCGGCCTCAAGAGGAGGATGACAAAATCCTGCCAGAATGAGTACCTCCTTTCTTGATCTCTTACCAATCTAAATGAGAACAATGCAGGAAAATTGGGTAGCGAAGGGATGTTTTTCTCCTCTAACTGCTTGGGTATTAGCTTCCTTTTTACTCATTTATTCATCTTATTGCTTTTAATACATTAAGACCTTCTTTCCCCAGTCTCTGCCAAATCTATCTACTGTCAGGTGATGTTATCATCTAATTGATATTCCTGACTTCTACCCCAGTAGGTAGAACCTTATCCCTAGCTTGGGCAGAGGATTTGATCATGCTTACATCCCAGTGTCACCCTACACTTGAAATGTTTTCAAAATAGAGTTGATTGAAGCTCCCAGTATCTATTACTCAGGCATACCTCTCAAGTATGTTTTCTTTTCCAGTCTCACTTTCATCATTGCTATTTGAATCCTGAAGGTAGTGTGGCATCATAGGAAGAGAAAGGTGTTGATATTCGTGAGACTCAGGTTTGAATCCTGCCCCAGCCACTTCCTAGCTGGTAACCCTGGGCAAGCATGTTAGTTGATCTTCAGTTCCCGTATCTCTAAAATTGGCACAGTAATCCTTGCCTACCTCACTGGACTGCTGGAGACTATTAAATGTGATAGTGTATGTAAATCACCTAACACAGTGCCAGGTGTGTGTGACCTGGACTTAATGACAAGCTACTGATAATTAGCTTGAATGCATTGAGCACAGTGTCTGGCCTGTACAAGGCCACTGTTCTGGGATGTCATTTGCATTTGAGCCTCCCCTTGGGTTGTGGAACACTGAGCTCTGATCATGTAGTGGGTTTCTTCCCTAGCACTTTCAACAGATGTGTTTGCCTTCAATGTTTTAGAGGAAACAAAAACTGACCCTTGTGAGTCCCTGCAGTTTTCGGCCACCGGACTTACAAATGACTTGTGTCTAATCTCATTCCCTTCTCCGTTTATTTAGATACAGTGAAGCTGGCGTCTCTCTATCCCTCTGCCTGAGTTTTGGATCCCATCCCTTCCTGCCCAAGCCTCCCTCCCTTTCCTATTGTATTCACTTCAACTGTGCCTTCTTTACTAGTTTCTTCCCATGAGCAATTAACTTTGTCCTTCCTTATCTTAAAAAAATAAAATATAAAAAACCATGTCATGATTTCTATGTCCCCCTGCAGCTCCACCCAGTATTGTTCTAATCCTTCACAGTCAGACTTCCTGAGCCTATTCCACACCCTCATTCCCACAGTGTACCTCCCACTCAATTTCCCAGGCACAATATTGACTTCACTTTGTTTCCTTCATTCAAATTAGCCTCACTGTGGTCACCTGTGACCTTGACACTAAGGCCACATTGTTGACCATGCTTTCCCTATTGAAATGCTTTCTTTCCACTTTCTCTGACCCCACATCAACTTGACTTTTCTCCTATCTAGGACCACACCTCAGTTTCCTTTTCTACTTTTCTTTTCTTAAATGTTGGTATTCCTCACTATTCTGTCCGAAGTTCTCTTTCCTTCTAATTGTGAACAGTCTCCAAGAGAACCTGCACATTCATTTATTTGCTGTTTGTACATAGACAATGCCCTCATTTCTATTTCCAGCCCAGACCTCTCTTTTAAGTGTCAGTGGACACCTCAGACTAAATACCTACTGATCTTATTACCCCCCCTTGATTGCCAGAAGATGCTCTTCCTGTGGTAGCTCATTGCTCATCAGTCTACAGCAGTGCCTTCACACTTTACTGTGCATTAAAATTACCTTGAAGGCTTGTTAAAATACAGAATGCTGGCCCTTACCTCCAGAGGTTCGAGAAGTCACTAGGTCATGGGTGGGGCCTTTGAATTTGCATTTCTAAGTGCTCACAGGTGATGCTGATGCTGCTGATCTGGGAACCATGCCTTGAGAATCTCTGTGTAAGAAATTAGGCAGTCTTTGGCATGCCCTACTCTACTTTCTGTATCTCCCCACCTCTAGTTTCCCACTAACATTGATATAATCTTGTCAGTTTTGCCTTCTAAATGCCTCACTATCCAGGACCTTACATTCCCTGTGCCACTAGTCTGAGTTACTGCAGTAACATATTAACTGGTCTCTTGTCTCCAGTCTTTTAAAAATCTTTTCCCCAAACAGAAACATGTCTAAGTTTCTTGATGCTTAATGCTTAGTCATGTCAGTCTCCTGCCTCCATTCTTCTACAGCTCTCCATTGCCTTTGGGATAAATCCACACTCCTTAATGTTGACCTGGTCTGTTACCATCTGCCGTAATACCATCTCTTCTTGTTCTTCCTTATTGTGCACAGCATGCATCAGGCATACAGAAAAGTACCTGAAATTTACATTTATAGCAGTTATTGAGTGCTTACTGTGTTTGACTCACTATAGCACTTTTACATACATTAATTCCACTTAATCCTCTCATTAACTCCTTAGGGTAGGTTACATTTTACAGATGAGGAAATATGACCTCTTTTAGAATGTTGCCATTGTCCTGTATGCCAGTTTTGCCCAGTCAGTTGTGTCAAGGGTAATAGGGTTGGATTCACTAAAAACTCACTGAAAGAGACAACAACAACTACTACATTAATAGTATCTAATCATTTTTGTTATTATATTTTGTGCCAGGGCACTACATGTAAACTTAATTCATGTAAACTATTTCTGATTTGCAAAAGAGGAAATTGAGAGAGGGATATTAATTTGTTCAAAGCTACTTAGCTGAAGGTTACAGGACCTAGGTTTCACTTGGGATCTTGTGATTTCAAAGCTCATGCTATCATCTCTATGGATGGAAGCAGCAAAATTTTATAAAGGGAGCTTTTTATCATTTTGCAGCTTCTAAAATTTTAAATCCTTCAGTGTATATCTATAACTGAACTATAAAATTTTCCACAATCCTTTCACCCTCACTGGAACCCACCACCTGCACCCACCTTTCTTCCAGATCCCATCATACCATCGAAGGAAGACTTTGGAACTGGAGTCAGACTGGGTTCTTATGTACCCTCTATTAACCATCTCGTTGGATGAACCCTTGGATAAGTTACTTTCCTTCTTTGAATTACTGGTTGCTTTTCTCTAAAACTCAGAATAGTAATACTTCCTTCACAGGGTTGTTGAGACCAGTGTGAATACCTACCTCTTCTCTACAACACTTGTGCCTTAATAAAATAGCACCTTATATGATAATGCCTTAGTGAAACATTGAGCACTATCATAATGACTTTCTGATCCTCTCCCTGCTTGTGTTTTTTGTGAAAATCACCATTGCTCTCCTTCCTTATTCTGATTCTATCACTGCTCTCCATCTGTGTTCTCTACTGCCACCTGAAAAATATTTCTAAAATACAAATCCTGGGGACCTTCTGTTAATAGTAATTGTGGGCTGTTATTCAGATGCATCTTCCCACTGGCACAACTAAGAATATTTGGATTAAAAAATCTTCTTAAAGGATCAAAGAGCTGACAGGCATTACCAGGTTAAAACTGGAATTGAGAACCCAGAAGACGTTGTAGATTTGACCAGTAGTTGTGGAGGACAGAAATAAGGTCCAGGCTCCTTATAAGAAACTGGGACTCCAAGGAGTTGCACCATCAGGGTAGACATGAAACATAGCAGCTCTCACATGGAATTACAGCCCAGGTTCAAGCTTACTAGGGCAACCAAGGAATCGCAAGACTTCAATTGGTTTAAGGACTGGTAGTGCCTCTGGGTAGCTGGAAAATCAAGTGGAAAGTTTTTGAACAGGAAGGTTTCTTCGACCCAGGCCTCATATTATTTAGTGACTAGCACATAAATATAACCAGGGACCCAAGGAAATCATCCTTCAAAGCAATAACCATATGAAGTAACAAACAACAGAAGCAGCCCTTCAAAAATGTCATCAGATATTGGAATAATACAGTCTAAAAAATTTGTTTCTTCGGTTTAAGGAAATAAAATATAGGTTTGAAGATAACTATAGAAATAGGAAACTATGAATTGTGATGCAATTGGAAAAGAAATTTTAAAAATCTAAAAGTAAACATTGAAGTAATGAAATTAAAAACTCAGTGAATAGGAAAAGTATATATTTAATTACGTATTGGAGGGAAAAACTCATTGAATAGATTTAACAGAAAATTAGTTAAAGCTGAAAAGAGAACTAATGAACTGGAAGACAGTAAGAAAAAATTATCTAGGCTGTTGCATAGAGAGACAAATAAAAAGTGCAGAATAGAGGGCAAGAGGCATAGAGAAAAGAGTGAGAAGGTTTAAATAATTTGCATTAGAGTCCTAAATAGAGATGAGACAGAAAATGGGCAAAGGTAAAAAATGAAGATAATGGTGGAGATTTTCCATAACAAATGAGGTACCAAATCACTGATTTAAGCAGACCAGTGACTGCAAATAGAATTTTTTTTAACAACAATCCAAATTTAGATACATCAGGAAACTACAGAAAACCAAAGACAAAGATAAAATGTTAAAAGCTTTTGGAGAAGAAAAGATTATCTTGTTAATCTCAGAATTTTCAGTGGCTTTCCATTTCTAAAATAGGCAGTGCATACTCTTCAGAATGTCATATAAGACCCTCCATGATCCTGTCCCTATAGCCTATTAGACACACAAAGACTTCCTCTGACTCAGTATACTCTTGATTGTGTGCTTTTGTGCACACTCTTCTCCCTTTCTGGAATGTTCCCAGGGCCCATCTACCTAACCAATTCCTACTCAGCCTTCCTATTCTCATTTCAGAGGTTAATTGCTCTGTCAAACTCTGCCTGGCTCCCTTCTTTTCCTTCTCTGCCCTTGGGCACACTGCTTGCCAGCAGTTACCAATACCATGTGCTTTAAATATTTGTTTGCATCTTTGTCTCACTTGTAAAATTTTTTATGTATTTATTTATTTATTTTATTTGTTATAGAGTTGTAGTGTACAAGTGAGGATTATCTACATAAGTAGACTGCATGCAAGTGAAGTTTGGGCTTCTAACTGACCCTGACTCCCCCTGGTAGTGACCAGGTACCCTTTGTTTTGTCATGTGTCCCCCATCCTCCTCCCTCCATCCCTCCCTCTCCTATCAGTGCCGAGCAACTGCTGATCCCACCCTTGTGCTAATGTGCCTAGTGTTCAGGGCACACTTATGAATGAAAGCATGTGGTATTCGTTCTTTGTTTCTGTGATAATTCACTTAGTATAATGGTCTCCAACTCCATCCAAGTTGCTGTGAAGTCCATGACTTTGTTCTTCTTTATGGCTGCATCATGTGTATGTACAATGTTTTCTTTATCCAGTTCATTTTCAATGGGTATCAGGATTGGTTTCATGTTTTTGCTATTGTGAATAGTGTGATGATAAAAATGCATGTCTTTTTGGTAGTGTCTCACTTCTAACACAGAAGCTCCCTAAGGAGACAGAGCCTGACACTCCCTACATATTCAGGACCTTAACAGGATTGACTCCAGCATTTCAGGAAGACCCATGGCCATTTAAATAATATCTTGAGATAGATTTTCATGGCTCTTCCCATAGTGCTCCATTTTTGGCTAGTGTGGAGAGTAGGTCATCACATCCAGCACCAGCAACCCTGCATGGTGTCATTGAATGGCTCTGTCTCTTTATTACCCCTGTTTCCTTAATGAAACTGGAATAACACTTTACCCACAGCACAGAGTTGTGAATCAAAAGAGCTAATGTCGGTGAACACACTGTGAAGACTCTCTGGCGTTATACAGTTTCATTAACTTTATTTCAAAGTGGGAAACTTGCTTGGGCCTGGGAATTTTGTGAAGAAGGAAACTCATTGGTGCCCCCTGAAAACTGCCCCTCCCAAGCTTGGCAGGAGCTGGATATGGGGTCCTAGAATGATGATCAGCACTCATTATGCCTGACAAGCTTGTGGCATAGCAAATGATTATTCACAGTGTTTGACACCTTGCCTCTGTGAGGACTTTTGTTGTCATTTCTATAGCTCACTGCAGAGAGGGGTCCATAAGATGTTTTTCTAGTTGACTGATTTTGAGAACTCTGAAAGGGGATATATTTTCATTTTCAAATATATATTGTGGTATTTATTGAGTTATCTTTAGACACTGTAAATTTCTGTGGCCCTTCATTCAGAAGTGGAGCATGCCTGGATTTGTTAGAGTTTGTAAATCTTGTAATCATTGCCACTATCTTAATTCAGGTTCTGATTATGTCTCACCCAGACTCTAACCTCAACTTTCTAAGATCTCTACTACCATTCCAGAGTGCTATTAAATTTATAAAATATATATGATACAAAACTGTCGAAAAAATATTTCCCTGGCTTTTATGATACTTTATGGGATAGTGTACAAGCTTGTCGGTTTCATTGCCTGGACCTGTATATTGGAAAATATGTTTTGTTGAGAATAATATTACAATGGCTTAAACAAGAAAGAAGTTTATTTTTATCTCACATAGAAGACCAGAGGCAAACAGGCCTCTGGAAGTGTTGGAAGGCAGCTCTGTGATCTTCAACTTGTTCTGTCGTGCTGCTCTTCAGAGTAGAAAACATTCTTGTTTTGTGACCTCAAGGACCAAGATGAGTACTCAAGGTCCAGCTATCACATCCACATTCCAGTCAGCAGGATAAAGGAAGGAGAGAAGGCTGGGCCTCCCCTTTGTAAGAACACTTTCTGGAAGTCACGAACAATACTTCCCTTGCGTCTTGTTGGCTAAAACTTAGGCACATAGGCCATATATAGTTGTGAGGAGGCTGAGTCAGGACGTGGTCTTTTATTTTGGCAGCTGAATGATCTGCCCAAAAATTGAGACTCCTATTGCTAGGAAAAAAGAGTCTGGATAATTGGGTAGTAACTAGATCCCTTCCACAGGGCCCATCCTACCTCTCCACCAGCGTGGTTTCTGCCTCTATCCCAGTCCCTCTTTACCCAGCACTGTGTCCTCAACCTGTAAGTATCTACAATAAATCTTTTACTGGGCTTTTACTATGTCAGGCTGTGTCACAGCGCTGGGCCTTTCCCAAGTCCTGGCCTTTGCCTGGAATACCCTTCAACTCCCTTATTTCTCTTCAAAACATCTGTATACCCTTCAGGCTCCAAGTCACTGAATTTTCTTACTTCCTTAACAGTTATATAGCGCAGTACTCCCCACTTGTGCACATAGCAGTGTGGAGCAGTGAAAGAGCTTCTTGGATTTAGCAGTTGAGTTTGAATCTCCTCTCTCCAGTTTTGGCTGGAAAGTATAAATAGTACGTTCTCAGTCTATAAATTGTATTTAAAGCCACAGCTCAGGTCTGTCTCCTGAGTTTCAGACCTTCATTTTAAATTACTTGAAGGTCTCACAGGTGACCGACCTCTCAAATAGAACCACCTTTGAAATAGAAGTCTTGATTTTCACCTCCGTATCTAGTCTTTCCTGTGCCATAAATGATGCCTCTATCAAGCTAGCTGTAGGTGTCAGAAAGCTGGAAATAATCTTTCAGTTCTCATGCCTAACAATCCTTAAACTCTCATATCTAATTGCCACCAAATCTATCAGTTAAACTCCAAAATATATCTTAATCCCATCTTTATTGCCTTCATTACAATTCTAAACTTTTATGCCTGGACCACTGCAATAACTCTTAACTGATCTCCCTGCACCCACTCTTAGCCTGCTCTCATCTTGTCAGGGGAATGTCACACTCTTGCACAGAATCCCTAGTAGCTTGACATTGTGTTTAGGCTTAGATCTGGATTCTTATATACTGCAAGGCCCACCTGACTTGACTCCCATCTATTTCTCATTCTCATCTCTTGCCGTGCCCATTCTTGCTCACTATCCTCCAACCTTGTGGTTTTCTTCTGGTCCTTGATTGTGCAGAGAACTTCCAGCCTCCACCCCTTTCCACGTGCCATTCCCTGCCCAGGGTCTCTTATTCTCCACTTTACTCCTATATACCATCTTCATGTCTCAGTTAAATGTCACTTCTTCACAGGGACTTTCCCTGCCCTCCAATCTAAATCACATGTTCTTTCCCTTTTCTTTTTGGGATTGTTCTTTCCTTCTTAGCATTTAACACAGTTTACAATTTTATATTTATTGAGTGATTATTTATATCATATCATTTCATATCATAAGGACTGGAATTTTATATATATATATATATATTTGTACTCCCACTGAATCCTCAGTGCCTAGAGCTCAATAAATACATAAATGACCTTGTGATTAAACAATGTAGTAGATTCTCATCAAATCGACAACTTTGCTATTCAGTGTGGTAAGACATGGTTGTTGAAAACATATTAAGATGATTTACTTTTCCAACCTGGTATTACGTTTCTTTATATTCATTGACAATGTCTGTGACTCTCACCTGCAAGGCTGTAAACTTCAGTTTAATTTATAGAATTTAACTTTGTTTGAACAAAGCCTCATTTCTGCCAGGATATCCTCATGAATACAGGACCTGAAAAGATCATATCAGGTGTGCTATCTAAAAATCATGATTGGGCCCACTTTTATGAGTTGCCCTTTCTCTTTGACTGTGACGTGGTTTAACAGTTGGAACATAAGACTTGCTGTTGTTGGGATGGAATCTGAAGTAACACTCATTTCAAGGTGGAGCCAACAGTGACCATCACAGAAAGCTGCTTGCGCAGGATTTAGGCTACCTTGGGAAAAACCAGTCTTTTCACTTTGTTGTCTTGATTGCTAACTTTTGAGACCAAAAACTTAGCTGTCAGATATCCAAGTAGAATGTACTTATTCATAGTAATTCCAACCTTCTGTTTTTTTCTGAATTACATTGTTCTGCAGAGTACATTAGCAAGGTACATTATGGAACAAACAGACAAACAACTTGTGTGTGTGTGTGTGTGTGTTTTTCCTCCTTAAAATTATTTTTAAAAAGTTGTTCTGAAAGCATCTGGTGATTTTGAACTATAGGTTCAGGCTTATGTTCCTCTTGTACAGGTGGACAGTATGATCTACAATGGGGAGTTTGTGTTTGCTTTTTCTTTTCTGGAAAACAGTGAGGTTTCTGCTTTCAGTGTGCACATCAGTAGGTAGATTTCAGCATAGAAAAGCAAACAGTTGATCATTCTTACGCCCCAATAGGTCAGATCATGTCAGTGTTTCCAGAGTACGCCCAGAATGGTAAAATTTGGCTTTAAGCTGAGCTTTTGCTAAGAGGCAGCCAGTCTTGAAAAGCATTTATTTATTTATTTTGGCCTTGGTTATGTCTAAATGATGATAAGTACACATCTTAGCTCTCTGGAATGGCTCCCACAGAAGTTGGTTGTGACCCCCTAGAATCCAGAAACACCAATATAGCTGGATATGAATATTTTGTGGGGGAATCTAATGTAACTAATGAACATACAAAATTTTAAATGTTCAGAAGTGTGTAATTTGCTGCTTTTGTACATGAGTGTTTTTAATACTTCTGGTACAGAGCCTAACTACCTCTTTCCTGAAGAGATGTGGTTTCAGTTTCTTGGGTGAATGTGCATTTTATAAGTTTTTTAAGGAAGGAAATTAAGCATTAAAAGACTTTAAGTACTTTATTAATTATATAATGTCATTGAGAAAAGCCAGGAAAATCCGGGTTGGGTTATTTATTTATTTAATAAATATAATCTATTTTCTACCATTTTGTTTGTTGTGGCTGTTACCATCTTTTAAAAGTTAACATTTATTTTGATTTTGTTTTATTTAAGCAATGTGCATAATAAATTAACCTATCTCTATTCTTCATTTTGGGCTGGGACAGTACTTAACATCTAGTTTTTTGGCATTTTGACACATAGGCGATGTAGTTTAACATAGTTTGATGTTCGCTACTTGTATGATGTTTAGCATATGGATAATGTTAAGTAGATAAAATGTAGTCTGCCGAGGCTAAGTGCTCAGTGTGAATATTAATACAGGTATGTGACATGGTTAACCTTGGTCAAGTCACCCAACCACTGTAGGCCTGGGGTTCCTCTTCTATAATGTGAGTAGTTTTGGGTAATTGATGTTCAGAAATAACTTGAGATCTGAATTTAAAAACCCTGTGAGTTGATTCACATCTGATTGGTTTCTCCTGTTCTCTTTCCCTCTCTTTTTAATGTAGGAAAAGAGGATGCTGGTGCACCAGTTACAAAAGACGAGTCCACCTGGATGTCACAAGACATGAGAACTTTTCCAGAGAAGTCCCTGCAAAGATCAGCAAAGGTCATTGCCTACAGATTCTCTTCACTTGTCCAAATGGCTGTCACCTGAGCTACGTGTTGAAGGTCTCTCATATGATTCAGTCAGGACTGTAGCTGGTCAGTTAATCTGAAAATTTAATGAGAACAGGGAATCATAAAAAGTAAACATTTAAAAAATAACTTTAGACATGTAAGTATGTATCCATTTATCTGTCTTTGGATAAAGGAGCAAAGCTTTTTTTTTTTTTAATGTGGGTATGTTGATTGGAGTTCTGCATTATCTTTCTTATTTAAACTATACTATAGTGTAGTAATTTATGATGTCCAGTTTTAGTTTTTCAAAGTAGAGTGAGAATTTAGACAATGGAGAAGCCATATGAATGTAGACTCCCTATAGATTTTTATAATTTTTGCTCCAATTTTTTTTATTGTTGTCATGCCCATACCTATTTCAAAAATACACTTTTAATAAGTCTTTTTAGTTTTTCTGAAGTAGTCAATTGTTTTTATACTTCTATTTCATTATCTTGCATAAATCAATTTTGTTCTTTAATTTTATATGCTAGTGTGATACTCAGATGTGAGATCAAACACAGGCAATCTAGTTATGCAGATAGCTCATGGTGGCAGAAGTGGTGACAAGGTAAAGGATAAAAAAGCTTGAGGCTTTATGAACCAGAGGCATCTGTCAGTATGCTTAACCTGGGAATATACTGTGCTTACTCTCCTAGCAAATTGGTTAAGAGAATATCTCCCAGCATTTTAAGTACTAACCATGTACCAGACAGTATGCTATGTAGGAAGGGTTATAATGAATGGAAAGCCTTGGGACTGGATCGGACCCACAGACCTTTTTTGTTTGACTTGTGCAGTATTTAAAAATGTTGACACCATAACTTACATTTAAAAAGGGGATGGGGAGTGTTCACATAAAAATTAGATTTCTGCATTCTCTTGTCAAAACAAAACATCTGACAATACTGTGCCATATTTCTAAATGACTTTAGTCAAAGCTGCATAGAAGCATCCCTCTATCTATGAAACTTGTGTTCTATAATTTGCTACTGCCCTCCCCTTCCCCCTTCCCTATCTTTTTGATAATGTTTCTTAAAGAATTCAACCTAAAATTACAAGGTAAAATAGCACTTATGTGCAAAACTTATACTGTGATAGAGTTGTTTCCATGACAACTAACATTATATAAATTATAAATATTATACTAATATTGACATGCTTTATACACTTTCTTTGTTGTCAAAAACTAAAACAAGCAAGGATTTTCAGTTCAGACAAGTTGATACAGACTTGTTTCTTCTTGCTCCTCCCACTAAGTATAACCATAACCCTGGATAACACAAGAGACAACGTGAGAGAATTCTAGTAGGGGTCCCAGGATCAGAGAAACAATATAGTGGCAGGGACCCTAAAACTCCAGTCAACAGTAGGTGACCTAGACCCAGTGTTTCTGAATTCCAGCCTAGCAATAGGAGGTGGCCCAGGTAGATTCTTTCTTCAGGCAGCTCTAACAGCAGTCCCTCCAGCAACATTAGGCAATCCTGGCAGCACCTGTAAGAGGATTTGACTGGAAGCCCTAATGACAGTAAGTGGTCAGGAAAAGAGTTTTCCCTCCCCCATAGGCCTGAGATTTCTCTCTCCCACCAAGAGACACTAAGTTTCTGAGTGGCTTCAACAAGAAGGATCCTGCCAGATATGCTCCAGGCCAGGAGGCCTCTTTGTCCCCATTGGTCTGAGATGCGTATCTCCTACCCAGAGGCACTGCACAGCCTGATGACACCAGCAAAGGGTATCTTGCCACAACAAGCAGCCCAGTATGGGAAGGCCTTTGTCCTCACAGTATGAGACCTCCCCTCTCTCACCTAGAGAGACACCAGGCAACAAGGTAGCATTAGCAAGGGAGATCCTATTATATTTTTTACTTAAAAATTTTTTTTTTATTAATCAGTATTTTTTATTATGGTTTTGTGGGGTACAGTTAAGGGTTAGGTATACAATTATGTTTCATTCAGGCACCCTGTTGATAAGAGGTGTTTTCCCATCCCCCGACAGATATTTGCTACTGTTCATCGCATCCCCCTCCCCCCCATAGTTTCCCAGTACCGTCAGTCATTTTTTTATAGTATTACATTGGAGGTTCAAGGTCCATTATATGAGTGAGAATATGTGATATTCGGATCTTTGTTTCTGTGAGAGGTCACTCAGTATTATAGACTCTAGTTCCATCCAGGTTGCTGCGAAATTCATGATTTTGTTCTTTTTTATGTCTGCGTAGTATTCCATCATGTATATGTACCACATTTTTTTAATCCAGTCCTCTTTTGATGGGCAGCATGGTTGTTTCCAGGTTCTTGCTATTGTGAACAACGCTGCAATAAACATACGTGTGCAGGTATCTTTTTTATAGAGTGATTTGTGTTCTTCAGGGTATATTCCCAGTAGGGGGATTGGGGAGATCCTATTATAATGGGTATGTGGTCCAGGAAGCCTCCTTATCCCTGTGGACCAGAGATTCCTCTCCTACTCAGAGACACTGGGCAGCCAGGTAGCATCAGTAAAGGAGATCCTGCCACAACCAGAAGCCCCAAGTGGAAAGCCTCTTTGTCCCTGCAGGTTGGAGATTCCTATTTCATACTTAGACCAGGTGGGCTGGCCTGGAGAAGTTCCTTCTACTTCCACAAGCAATATCCATGGAGATCAGCAGGCTCCAATGAAACCATATGAACAAAAGACACCAATATAGCACTGTAAAGGCTCTGAAAATGAAATTGTCATTGGAACTACAGCCCACAAAAGTAGATTAGGACCTGCATACTAATTCTCAACAGGGTGACTGCCTTCTAAAATAATAGGTTTAAATGAGACCTACAGTCTCTTAACATAGTTAAAAGGTTCAGGATACAATTGAATACCACCCATCAGACCAAGATCCAGGAAAGTCACAACTTGAGTGAGAAAAGACAGTAAACTAATACCAACATTAAGCTGTTGCTTATCTGACAATGATTTTAAAACAGCTATCATAAAAATGCTTCAACAAGCAACTAAAAATTACCTTGAAACATTTGAGAAAGTAGAAAATCTCAGCAGATAAATAGAAATCATAAAAAAGAAATAGGAATTATAGAACTGAAAAATACAATAAAAGAATGACTGGATGGGCTCAGTATTAGAGTTAGCACAGCATAGAATTGAACCTGAGAACAGAGATCAGTAGAATTTACTCAATCTGAACAAGGAGAACACATACTGAAAAAAACTGAATAGAGTCACAGGGAATTATGGGACAATAAAAAAGATTTGACATTCAGGTAACTGGAGCCTGAGGAGGAGAGGATTAAGAGAGTGGGGGTGAAAGAAGAGATTGTGTAGAGTGGGGACAGGTAAAAATATATCTTTAGAGATTTTGAGGTTCTAGCAAAAGTTGTATAATGTTAATGCATAATGGTATCCATATGTACATTTGTAATTTCTTATTTTCTGATCAACTCTTTAGCTTGTTTAAGGTTAGAAAATACCAGTGACTGAAATAGTCCAGGACTGAGGATTTTTAGGGTGGGAGTAGTGAAAGGACCAGAAGGGTAAGGCATTTGACAACCTAGGTAAGAGGACTTGAAGTGCTGAAACATGGTGACTTTGGGAGGGAGGGAAGGATTCAAGGCTTAGACATAGTTGTCAGACTTAGAGAACAGGCAAGGGTTAACGTGCTGGAAGTCTTGATATGGTGAAAAAACTTGTGGAGTGCAAGAGAGCTGGGAAGACAGGAAAGCTGCATGATGGATCAGTATGAAAGCAGGTGTCAGGATTGGACAGCTTCCATATGATGCTGAGGTAAGGCCATAAATATTAGCTGCTGAAACTGAATGAAGGTGAAGGCCACTGATATTGAAGACATGGGGAATTGTGAGGACAAGGTGTTCACTGAGTCATTTCCCTGGATAAAAGTGGGAGAGACAGACTATAAGCCAGGTATCACAGAATAACCAGGAGATCAGCAGGTGACAGTAACAGGAAGGGGACCACTTGAACCAGAAGAGGGTGTAGATACACGTGTGAGACTTGAAGAGTAAAGATCTGGGCATAGCCATGCAGTAGTGGGAAAACATGGACACCTTCTTCAGGGGCTGTGTATAGCAGAAGGAGCATCCTCTGCCTGTAGGGGCTGGGGCAGACTGTCCTTAGGATAGACAAGCACATGCAAGGAGGAAGCCAGAGTGTTCTTGAAAGAGGGCACAGCAGTTTGTTCAAAATAGAAAGATGTTTTCCAAGAAGGAAGAATTAGGAGGAAGAAAGTAGAGCATATTTTGGGACTGAGCTTGGATCAGAAGACAGTTGCCATAACGGTATACCTGTAGTTGGGAGTGACTGGGGAAAGATATATTGTACTCAACTGGTTTGGAGGTTCTGTGCAGACAGGCTGAAATGCCATATGGTATCAGAGACATGAAGAAGAGTAGCATTGAACTTTGCAACAGTCTGAATCTTTGTCCAGGGGTCTAGTAGAACGTTGGCAAGTATTTCCAAGGAAGGGATGAAATTGCAGACTGTCTACAGTAGAAGAAGGAAATACTTCAGGAAGAATGCCTTCTCAGGAGGCATTCGAGGGAGAAGATTCAAGTTCCTGGAGAGTGTTTCTCTCTGGGTGGAAATAGCATGTGTATTTAGTAGAGTGGTGGCCTGAACCTTCACTTAGTAAAATGAAATATTGGGATTAATCTTGGAAGAAAGAAGGTTAAATATTTCTCCTTTCAATGTTGAAGGCAAAATTAAGGACAGTAATTTATTTTTATTAACTTTTTGTTAAAGCAGCTACTGTGTTGTTTGTGGAGATACTGGCATTGTTCATGTGAGAAAAATGTCACGTGAAACAAATACCTAGAGCTATACTTCTCTGCTAGAGTCTCACATATCTTCATAAGATGTAGGTCATGGTCATAAAAACACTGTCATCTAATTCATTCATGTATTGCATAGTTTTTCTTTTATGTATGCTTACTAGATAACTTGCTGCAACTTAAACCTAGATTTTTTAGTCACAGAACATCACTGAGATGCACTTTATTTTGACCTAGAAAAATGGTTGGATCCAGCTAGTTGATCAAATAATATCTTACTGACTTCTCCCAACTGTAATCTAGTTCTACAGATAAACAATATTGACTATTTTTTTGTGTTTTCAGGTGGTGTACATCCTGGAGAAAAAACATTCTCGGGCAGCAACTGGCGTCCTCAAACTCTTGGCTGATAAGAGCAGTGAACTGTTTAGGAAATATGCCTTGTTTTCTCCCTCAGACCACCGAGTGCCTAGAATGTATGTGCCTCTTAAGGACTGTCCCCAGGACTTTGTGGCACGACCTAAAGATTATGCCAATATACTGTTCATCTGCCGCATCGTGGACTGGAAGGAGGACTGCAATTTTGCCTTGGGGTAGGTGATCTCTAGTAGGAAAAATCACAGGTCACAGGCAGAACTCAGTTTAGGCAACCTTTGGGTAAACATTTTGTGTATCTTAATTATTGTTTCTTTATTTAAACATGGTAGCTAGTGTATTTTGGTCCTGATTCTTCAGAAATTGTTATTAACTTCTGCCTCAACTGGTTGTCTATTGGTTCTCTGAATTACCTTCTTGTTTTTTGACATAATATGTAAGCATATTCTAAGCTTCTACTTACTTTATGTCATGCATCCCACTTGTACTTGTGGGCTGTAGAGAATTCATTGTATCAAACAAACAGCCCTCTCCTTTCAAATGCTAGTGTCAAAATATGCAAAGTCGAGGCATATTCTGGAGAGTCCAGGCTCCTTTGCTTGAAAACATGAATATGAAAGCATGTTTGAATGATGTGCTTTTTTAGTATTGATCATCAAAGGTTTTTGCTTGTGGCATTAAAAACCAAATTACTATACCAAAGCAGGAAAAGAATACTATATTTTTGTGGAAGCTGTCAGAAATCCATCTAACCTAAATATAGATGATGTAGTCCCATACCATCATGGATTGCCACTTCATTTTAATCTGAAGAAACTGCTGGACCCAGCAGTTTGATCAGATGCTATGCCTCTTTTCTTCTTAGAAGTGATATTTTGGAAAAACATTTTGGGAATAAAAACAAACAAGTTTTAGCTATATCACGGGTCTTTATTATAGATCGTATCTGGTTTATGATACACAGGAAATGAATATAGTGGCATACAATCTAGAAAAGTGTCCATTCTGACATTTATTTTTAGTCTAGTTTAGTGACTTGCTTGTTGGTTATCTAACATGTACAGGATGGGCCCTCTTGAGAATTTTCTGTGGTTATGAAAGCCAACACTGAATGGATGGCCATAATGTGTTGCTTTTATCACATTGGCTCTATACTTTTTATGCCTAGCAAAACAAATCAAATCAAATTTGTGTATCATACTCAGGCAATTTAAGAAGCACCATTCTGTGCTATTTTCTCTGTTATATGAAGATCAATATGATTTATATGATCTCATAGCTGTTTAGGAATAGTTGTATTTTCTTTTATGCTCTCAAGTGGTGTAATTGCAATGCCATCATTTTAAAGCCTAACTCATTATGCAAAAGTGACATCAACCCCTTGAGCCCTAAATAGCCCATCTTACAAGCTTGCCAATTTCTCACCATCAAATCAAAAGGCCCAATAATGACTGTGCCACCTGACCCCTGTTGAGTGTGCTGTCATACTCTGTTTGGCAGTGAAAAGGGAAGAGTTCTATACCAATCCAGGAAATTCAGCCTTGTTTTTTATCTGCCTTTCTGTCATATTCCGTTGTGCATACTTGATTGGACTGCTTCCTTAGTTTTCAAGTTGTAAGGGTGTAGTTAGGAAATCTTCATGGTATGAGTTTCTCTTACTACTTGAATGGTCTTACAGGTTGTTTTTATTTTTTACAGCTAAGCCATTACTTTATCAGGAACCCTTTTCTTAAGGGTAAGGTATAACAACAACCAGAAAGATCAGGTCTTTGAAGCAACAAGCACGTTTGCTGGATCTAAAGAATGAATATTTAAAAATTATAATCATATATTAATCACATTGTTTTCAAAATAAAAATGTGAAGATTTTCATATTTAGATGAAAAATCATGTTAACTTTTTCTCTACCTTCTTAAAGACATTAAAATGTGTCTTTTGTGAAAATATGCCTTTTAAAATCTTTGTGGATTTTATCCACAAAGAGAACATTTATTTTAAGAAATAAAATGTGGCAGGTTTTAGTGATGAATTTCTCAGCTGACGTCTGTTGCATGAGGGGTGAGGCCTGCAGCTGTTGAGCATGTTGGTGGTCGCCTTGCCATTTTGTTCTGGCTATCCATTACTGATCTTTAGGGACTGAGGTCACTGTTTCAGAATCAGAACATGCTGTGCTATGACTGCCTAGGTTTCCTCTCTCATTTTTGTCAGGCTTTTGCTAGGAGCATGAAGGTAGTACCTGCTGTGGGTATGGGTGTGTGTGGTTAGCTTCCACATAACTATGCCTAAAAATGGAGTTTAGCTAAGGTGACTTCCTTTTGCATTTCTTTCCTGCCCCACACCTCTACTCTTTAAAGTATTGAAATTCCCCTGCCTATGTAATTGCTAACTAATTACCAAATCCAACTAACCAACTAACTAACCACGTCCAAAGTAATCTACCTCTTCTGATAGTTCAGTTCATGAGACATGTTTTGATCCTACTATGTGTAAGGTACTATGCTATATCATCTGAGAAATACAAAGGTAAATTAGCTATGGTATTTTAATCTAAGGAAATTATAACCGAATGTATATAGTCAAATGTCATAGGGAATAATTTGCTTTTAAGAAATGGAATCCCACTTGAGTTAATTTACATGAAAGTAGGGGTTAATATAGAAACTGGTGGTTCTTCTGAAAACCAGAGCAGGAAGTGGTGGCGGTCTCATGAGAAAATCAGCGTTAACAAGACAGCAAAAGAATCATAGCTTCTCTCTCAACCCCACTGACCAGGCCAGCCACCCCATGGCATCTTTTCTTTACGTCCTTCTGCACATGAGCTGTGGTTACTCTACTTCTCTTTACACAGTAGCATACATGACTCCCAAAGGCACTGCCAGTACTCTGCAGGTCACATGCTGAAATCTAGATCATACTACAGAATTTTCTAAGGTGTAAAATCGCATTGGTCTAGCTTGAGACAGATATTTTCCTGGTTGGTAATTTTAACCAGAGGTGGGGAACAGAGTCCCATGACTCACCACCAATTAACATGGCTTTGGGTACTCAACTCTCTGGGAAAGAGTGTGTATAAAACAGATGACTTGAATGGTCTATTTCATTGAACCCTAGCACAAAGCAGAATATTGAATAAAATATTGTGGGTGAAGTTTAGAGGAGGTAGGTTAAGGGGGGAATCTAGGATCACTTCTTGGAGAACAGAGACTTTTGTACTAAAAGATCATTCTGACTGAGACTGTAGAATGGATGGGAAGGAACATGCCTGGCAGCTTTTTCGGGCATGGAAGGTCATGGTAAGCTATTGCAGTAACACAGATAAGATAGGAAAACCTGAAATAAAGAGTTGCAAAGGAGGAAACAAAAGAAAAAAAGATTCAGAGGAGATTAAGAAGGTAAATTCTTCTAGCTGTGATGACTGATTAGAAATGGGGCATGAACAAATAAACACGATCAGAAACACAAAAGATCAAATCACAACTGACTCCAAATGACTATTGCTAAAAGCTCTAAAAATCAACCTTCCATATGACCCCGCAACCCGCCTACTGGGTATATACCCTGAAGAACTCAAATCACTCTATAAAAAAAGATACCTGCGCATGTATGTTTATCGCAGCATTGTTCACAACAGCAAGATCATGGAACCAACCATGCTGTCCATAAAAAAAAGGACTGGATTTTTAAAATGTGGTACATATACACAATGGAATATTACGCAGCTGTAAAAAAGAACAAAATCATGAATTTTGCAGCAACGTGGTTGGAATTAGAGTTTATAATACTGAGTGATCTCTCACAGAAACAAAGATCTGAACATCACATGTTCTCACTCATAAGTGGACCTTGAACAACTACCGTAATACTATAAGAAAAGGACTGGAGGGAAACTATGGGGGGCGGGAAGGGAGGTGGGATTAATGGTAGTCAATATATGTCTGGGGAAAGGGGGGCATACTTCATCAACAAGGGTACCTGCACAATGAATATTTGTATACCTAACCTTTAACTGTACCCCACAATTTTAAGATAAAAAATATATATTAAAATAAAAAAAAGAAAAAGATTAGCAGAGCCTACCATGCACACCTATATAGAAGCAAACTAGATAGCCTAAATGAAATGGAGAACTTTCTGATATCCCACAACCTCCCAAGGTTGAAACAAGAAGACATTGAAATACTAAACAGACCAATAACAACCCGGAAAATTGATTCCATCATAAGAAAACTACCTACAAAAAAAAGCCCTGAACCAGATGGCTTTCCAGCAGAATTCTACAAAACATACGAAGAGGAGCTAATACCAATTCTATTGAAAGTATTCCAGGCAATTAAAAAAGTTGGGGCTGGGCTTGGTGGCTCAGCCTGTAATCCCAGCCCTTTGGGAGGCTGAGGCAAATGAATTGCCTGAACCTGAGGGTTCGAGTCCAGCCCAGACCAATAAATAAAAAATTAGCTGGGTGTGGTAGCGTGTGCCTGTAATTCTGGCTACTTGGAAGGCTGAGGCAGAAGGATCGCCAGAGCCTAGAAGGTTGATGCTGAGGTGGCCTTGAGTGTGCCACTGCACTCCAACCTGGGCAACCGAGTGAGATTCCAACTCAAAAAAAAAATTGGAATTCTCCCCAAATCATCTTATGATTACACTTATATTCAAGGTGGGTGAAGATCCAACAAAAAAAAGAACTACAGGCCAATATCCTTAATGAGCATAGATGCAAAAATTCTCAACAAGATTCTAGCAAATCCAATCCAACAACACATCTCAAAAATCATCCACCATGACCAAGTAGGCTTCATCCCCCAGATTCAGGACTGGTTTAACATCTGCAAGGCCATAAATGTAATTAAATACAGCAGCAGATATAAAAACAAGAACCACATAATTGTATCATTAGATGTAGAAAAAGCTTTCAATAAAATCCAGCATCCCCTCTCAATAAAAACCCTTGAACACCTAGGCATAGAAGGAAATACATCAAAATAGTAAGTGCCATCTATGATAAACTCACAGCCAGCACAGAAACTGGAAGCATTCCCCCTGAAAACTGGAATAAGACAAGACTGCCCACTCTCACCCCTCCTATTCAACATTGTGTTGGAAGTCCTAGCTGGAGCAATTAGGCAAGAGAAGAAAATCAGGGGTATCCAAATAGGAAAAGAAGAAGTTAAGTTATCCTTCTTTGCTGATAATATGATCCTATACCTTGAAAGTAAAGAAGAATCTGTCAAAAATCTTCTTACACTGATAAAGGACTTTGGCAAAGTCTCAGAGTACAAAATAAAAGTGCAAAAGATGGTCTCATTCTTATACATCAACAGCAGACAGGCAGTGAACCAAATAAAAAGCACAATTTCATTCACAATAGTCACACACAAAACTGAAATACTTCGGCATCTTCTTAACCAGAGAAGTGAAAGACCTTTACAATGAGAACTACAAAACACTGCTCAAAGAAATCCAAGAAGACACAAACAAATGAAAAAATACTCCATGCTCATGGATGGGAAGAATCGACATTGTTAAGATGACCATCTTACCAAAGGCAATCTTTAAATTACCATTAAATTACCAACATCATTCTTCTCAGACCTGGAAATGACAGTACAGAAATTCATATGGAAACATAAATGACCACGAATAACCAAAACAGTCTTCAGCAAAGGAAACAAAGCAGGAGGTATCACACTTCCAAACTTAAAATTTTACTATAAAGCTACAGTGATCAAAATAGCCTGGTACTGGTACAAGAACAGGCATATAGACTAAGGAACATGATAGAGATTCTGGATTCAAAACCTCAGTTTCTCAACCAACTCATCTTTGATAAAACCTCCACCAACAACCACTGGGGAGGAAAGAACCTATTCAGTAAATGGTGCTGGGAAAACTGACTGATCACCTATAGAAGATTGAAGCAGGACTCCTACCTATCACCATACACAAAAATCAATTCTAAATGGATCAAAGACTTCAATGTAAAACCTCAAACTATAAGAATCTTAGAAAATACAGGAGACACACCCTTATAGAAATTGGAACTGGCAACCAATTCCTGTTCAAAACCCCAAGTGTCCATGCCATAAGAGATAAGGTAGACAAATGAGACCTCATCAACCTGAATAGCTTCTTCAAAGCAAAAGAAACCATCAAAAGAGCAGGGAGATAGCCCACAGAATGGGAAAAAATATTTGCCAACTGTATATCTGACAAAGGCCTAACATCCAGGATCTACAAGGAACTCAAATGTGCCAAAAGGAAAAAACAAAAAACCAAAAAAACAGCAGCAAACAGCCCCATTAAAAAGTGGGCAAACGGCATGAATAGACACTTCTCAAAAGAAGGTATACAGGCAGCCAACAGACACATGAAAAAGTGCTCAGCCTCACTAATCATCAGAGAAATGCAAATCAAAACCACATTGAGCTACCACCTAACCCCAGTAAAAATGGTCATCAGTAATAAACAGCAACAGATGCTGGCAAGGATGCAGAGAAAAAGGAACACTTCTACACTGCTGGTGAGGATGCAAACTAGTGTAATCTCTTTGGAAAACAGTGTGGTGATTTAGAAAAGAACTAGAAATTGACCTTCCGTATGACCCAGCAGTCCCCCTACTGGAAATATACCTGTAGAAAATCAAATCATTCTACCAAAAAGATACCTACACTTGCATATTTATTGCAACCCTATTCATAATAGCAAAAACATGGAACCAACCATACTGCCCATTGAAACTGGACTGGAGTAAAAAAAAAAATGTGGTGCATATACACAGCAGAATATTACACAGCCATAAGGAAGGACAAACGTGGACTTTGCAGCAACTTGAATGGATTTTGAGTCTACAATGCTCAATGATCTATCACTGAAACAAAGAATTGAGTAATACATGTTCTCATAAGTGGGCCCTGAACATCTACCATGAAACTATAAGGAGGGGATTGGCAAAAATAGGGAAGAAAAATCTACACAAATGAAGAAAAACCAAAAGAAGTATATAGGGCTCACACAGACCCCTGGGAGGTCAGACACTGAGAAAACAGACTTCAGAACACAAACAATGAAGAGCCCCCAGAATGACTGGTCATATGCAACAAACCCAGACTTCAAGACATTAATAAAGAGAATAAAAAAATTGAGGAGAGACAAGAGGAAAATAGGAAGGAGCTGATGACAGAAATAACAGCAGTAAAGAATACTATGATGGAAATAAATAAAAAACTAATAAGCATGGAAAGCAGAATTAGCCAAGCAGAAGAAAGAATCTCAGAGCTCGAAGATCAAAATACAGAACTAACCCAAACTGTCAAAGACATAGAAAAGAAGCTTAAAAAGACAGAACAAAGCCTTTAAGAGATGAATGATTACTTCAAGAGACCCAATCTAAGAGTAATTGGCCTTCCTGAGGCAGAGAGAGAGTCAGAGATTACACTGGAACAAACATTTCATGAAATCATTCAAGAAAACTTCCCCCATCTCATCAGTGATGCAAAAATTTAAACGCAAGAGATTCAGAGAACCCCTGCAAGACAACAAATGAGAAGACCAACTCCAGACACATAATAACTTGCCAAAACAAAGTAGCTATAGAAGAAAAAATCCTAAAAGCAGCAAGAGAAAAAGGTCAGACTACATACCAGGGGAGACCAATTAGAATAGCAGCAGATTTATGTACAGAAACCCTCCAGGATAGGAGCGCTTGGAGCCTGTATTCAAAGTTCTAAAAGATAAACAATTTCAACCAAGAATAACCTACCCAGCCAAGCTAAACTTCATTAGTGCGGGAGAATTGAAATCTTTCCCAGATATCCAATCCCTAAGAACCTACACTGCCACCAGACCACCTCTACAAGAAACACTTAAGTACTGAACACAAAAGAAAAGGAAAAAAGAACAACAATGTTCTTCACAAGAGTACAGGCAAAAGATTGAAAACACACATGAACCAACTCTAAAACCAAAAGAAAGACAACAAACAGGAACAATAACTCTGTAAGAACCTCATGACAGGGATCAACTCTTGCATTCCAATAATTAGCCTAAATGTGAATGGACTAAATGCACCACTGAAAAGACAAAGAATGGCAAAATGGATAAAATATCACCAGGCAACAATTTATTGCCTTCAAGAGACTCACCTCACTAGAAAGGACACTCACAGACTCAAAGTAAGAGGATGGGAAACAAATTTGCAAGCGAATGGAACACGAAAGGAGGAGTCGCGATCTTAATCTCAGACAAATACCCTTTAAACTATCAAAAATTAAAAAAGATACAGAAGACCACTACATAATGACAAAAGGTTCAATCCATCAACAAGAAATATCCATCCTAAACATAAATGCACCCAACATAGGAGCACCAACTTTCATAAAGCAGCTCCTAGGTAAACTAAAAAAAGATATTGACTCCAACACCATCATAGCAGGGGACTTCAATACCCCACTCACAACCCTAGACAGATCATCAGGACAAAAATCAGCAACGAGATCTGGAACCTCAATGTGACTCTTGACCAAATGGACTTAATTGATACCTACAGAACACTCCATCCAACGACCACAGAATATACATTCTACACATCACTGCATGGAATGTACTCTAAGATCAACCACATACTTGGCCATAAATCAAGCATAAGCAAATTTAAAACGATCAAAATTTTACCATGCACCTTCTCCGACCACAGTGGAATAAAAATAAACATCAACACCAACAAGGTTCCCTCAAAACCCACAAAGACATGGACACTAAACAGCATGATGCTAAACAACTCCTGGGTCAATGATGAAATCAAAACAGAGATTAAAAGATAGCTGGAAACAAATGAAAATGAAGAGACATCTTACCAAAATCTCTGGGATGCCATGAAAGCTGTAGTAAGAGGGGAATTCATATATCTACAAACGTACATGAAGAAAATGGAAGGATCACAAATTAACAGCCTAACAAGCCACCCAAGGAAACTGGAAAAGCAAGACCACCAAAACCCTTACTTCAGCAGAAGAATCCATATCACCAAAATAAAAGCCCAAATCCAGGACATAGAAGACAAAAAGATAATACAAAAAGATCAATGAAACAAAAAGCTGGGTCTTCGAAAGGATAAACAAGATTGATGGTCCCCTAGCTAGACTGACCAAGAAAAAGAGAGAAAAAGCCCAAGTAAATACAATCAGAAACACAAAAGATGAAGTCACATCCGACCCTGAAGAAATACAAAAGATCATTAGAGACTACTGTGTACACTTGTATGGAAACAAACTTGAAAACCTTAAGGAAATGGAGGACTTTCTGACATCACACAACCTGCCTAGGTTGAAACAAGAAGAAATTGAGACCCTAAATAGACCAATAACAATCAAGGAAATTAACTATGTAATAAGAAAACTACCTACAAAAAAAAGCCCTGGACCAGATGGCTTTCCAGCATAATTCTAGAAGACATTTAAGGAGGAGCTTATACCAATTCTACTGAAGGTATTCCAGGCGACTGAGAAAGATGGAACTTTCCCCAAATCATTTTACAAAGTTAACATCACATTGATACCCAAGCCAGGTAAAGACCCAACAAAGAAAGAGAACTACAGGCCAATATCTTTGATGAACATAGATGTTAAAATTCTCAACAATATCCTAGCAAACTGGATTCAACAACACATCTCAAAAATCATCTATCATGACCAACTAGACTTCATCCCTGGGACACAAGGCTGGTTCAACATTCGTAAAACCATAAATGTAATTAAATACATCAACAGATGTCAGAACAAAAACCATATGATTATATCATTAGATGCAGAAATAGCTTTTGGTAAAATCTAGCACCCCTTCTTTATAAAAACCCTTGAACTTCTAGGCATATGTGGAACATACCTCAAAGTAGTAAAAGCCATCTATGAGAAACCCACAGCCAGCATACTCCTAAACGGACAAAAATTGGAACCATTTTCCCTGAAAACTGGAACAAGACAAGGATGTCCATTCTCACCCATCCTGTTCAATATAGTATTGGAAGTCCTGGATAGAGCAATCAGAGAAGAGAAGGGATCAGGGGTATCCAAATAGGAAAAGAGGAAGTCAAGTTATCTCTTTGCAGATGACATGATTGTGTACTTTGAAAACCCAAGAGAATCTGTCAAAAAGCTCCTTACACTGATAAAGGACTTTGGCAAAGTCTCAGGGTATAACATAAATGTGCAAAAGACAATCGCATTTCTTTACACCAATAATAAAGAAACAGAAACCCAAATAAAAAGCACAATTCCATTCACAATAGCCACAAAGAAAAGAAAAGAAAAGAAATACCTTGGCATCTTCCTAACCAGAAACGTGAAAGACCTTTACAATGAAAACTACAAAATACTGCTCAAAGAAATCAAAGATGACACAAACAAGTGGAAAAATATCCCATGCTCATGGATTGGAAGAATCAACATTGTGAAGATGTCCATCCTACCTAAGACAGTCTACAGATTTAATGCAATACCCATCAAATCACCTGCAACATTCTTCTCAGACCTTTAAAAAAAACAGTGCAGGAATTCATATGGAAACACAAATGACCAAGAATAGCCAGAACAATCTTCAGCGAAGAAAAGCAAAGCAGAAGGTATCACATTACCAGACTTCAAACTTTACTATAAAGCTACAATAATCAAAACAGCTTGGTATTGGTACAGGAACAGGCATATAGACCAATGGAATAGAATTGAGATTCCATAAGCAAAACCTCAATTTCTCAACCAACTCATCTTTGACAAAGCTTCCACTACCTACCACTGGGGAGAGGGGAACCTATTCAGTAAATGGTGCTGGGAAAACTGGCTGACCACATGCAGAAGACTCAAACAAGATGGCTATCTATCCCCATACACAAAAATTAACTCTTAAATGGATCAGAAACCTAAATGTAAAACCTCAAACCATAAGAACCTTAGAAAATGCAGGACACATTCTTATGGAAATTGGAATTGGCATCCAATTCCTGAGAAATACCCGGTACACACGGGCCATAACAGATGAGATAGACAAGTGGGACCTTATTAAACTGACAAGCTTCTGCAAAGCCAAAGAAACCATCAAGAGAGCAGGGAGACAGCCCACAGTCTGGGAAAATGTATTTGCCAACTCCAGGTCTGACAAAGGCCTAACATCTTGGTCCTACAAGGTACTCACATGTGCTGAAAAGAAAAAAACAAATAACCCCATTATAAAGTGGGCAAAAGACATATCTTCTCAAAGGAAGACACCCGAGCGGCCAACAGACACATGAAGAAATGTTCAATCTCACTAATCATCAAGGAGATGCAAATCAAAACTACACTGAGATACCACCTAACTCCAGTCAGAATGGCAATTATCAATATCTCAAAAAATAACAGATGCTGGGGAGGATGTGGTGAAAGGGGAACATTTCTACACTTTTGGTGGGAGTGTAAACTAGTGCAACCTCTGTGGAAAGCAGTGTGGCGATTCCTAAAAGCTCTAAATATCAACCTCCCATATGACCCCGCAATCCCCCTACTGGGAATATACCCTGAAGAACTCAAATCACTCTATCAAAAAGATACCTGCACACATATGTTTATCGCAGCATTGTTCACAATAGAAGGGACCTGGAACCAACCATGCTATCCATCAAAAGAGGACTGGATTAAAAAAATGTGGTACCTATACATGATGTAATACTACGCAGCCACAAAAAAGAACAACATCATGAATTTCGCAGCAACCTGGATGGAACTAGCGTCTATAATACTGAGTGACCTCTCACAGAAACAAAGATCTGAGTATGACATGTTCTCACTCGTATAGTGGACCTTGAACATCTATCATAATACTATAATAAAAGGACTGACAGTGGTGGGAAACTATGGGGGGATAGGTAGGTGAGACTAACGGTAGTCAATATCTGTCTGGGAACAAGGAGACACCCCTTATCAACAAGCATGCCTGAACGATGCGTATTTGTAAACCTAACCCTTAACTGTACCCCACAATTTAAAATAAATATATGTTTTAAAAAAAAAGAAAGGGATTGGCAGTAGTGGGATACTGCCAGTGTCGGGGAGAGGCGACACAACATCAATAAGGGTACTTGATCTCAAACCAGGCACAGTGAGGATCAAAGGGAGACCCAAATTTACCTGTACAATGACCACTTATATACCTAATCCTGAATTGTACCCCACATCTTTAAAATATAGGGCTTGAGAAGGACAGACTCTTGGGTGAACTTTCAGGGCTCTGAGTTGGAGCATGGGTAGATGCTGTTGGCATTTAACTGTAATTCATTGGGAGCAGCCTCAGTTCCATCTATAACCTTCACTTATGTCTCAGTGCTTGCCATTCTCAATCTGACCTTGTTCATAGCTCCAAACTTTTGCACATTACACTTCCTTTCTCTTCCTTCCTTTTCACTGCAGCATTTGCGTGGTGAAATACTTATCTTTGAAACTGAACTCAGTTGTTAAGTTGAAAAATGTTCCCTGATTTACAGACCTCCCTTCTGGTTCTCCCATAGCTTCTTGTAATAATACCATTATGGTAGCTCCCATCTGTTTGGATTGTAATTGCTTATTTAGGTATTTTGGTTGGCAATGAGCTCTTTTAATACAGAGTTACTCAGTGAACGTTTGCTGGCTGGTTGGATGGTAGATGGAAATGAATTGATGACCCTAAGGTCTTGAGCCAGGTTGACTAGTAAGATGTTGCACCAAAAATCAAGCTAGAAAACACGGGAGGAGTAGTTTAGAAAAGAAAATGACGAGAACAAAAGTTTTATGACTCCAAAATCAATGCGTGATAATAGCATACAACAAGTGTATAAACTCAGGTGGTTAGGGGGTACAACTATGTAACAAAATGATTGCACACATTAATAGAATATATGATGTTAGTAGTTTTGGAATAGTCCTTAAGGAGGATATTGATCTTGACCTTTGCTGTAAGCATTGCTTCTCTGGCACCCTGATGGTGCCCTGGGTTCTCTATTTAAGGGCAGCTGAAAGATTATTTCCATTTGTTGGAAAGTTATTATCATGAGGGATCTCAGTCGAACATTTTTAACCTCTCTGTACATCATATCTACAACATTTTAATGAATCTTAGTTCTGTAATGCTATAAAAAAATCCATGTGAGTTCTTGCTGGCTTTTAGGGATCACTGCTTTTTGTTATATATCACAACATATTTAGTACTTTTAATATTTACTACTAGACTCTCATCCAGGATAATTAAAAAGCCACATTGGATTCCTTGCTGGAATGATTTGCAATTATATAATCAGATTTACAGTTTTAAGAACTTCCCAATCCTCTTAAATCATCTTTCCCATTAGAAATTATTGCAGTGGAATTTATGCCCATATTTTCTCAGACCTTTGGGAAATCTACTATCCTAAAGTCTAGAGTTTACAGTCCCAGCTTTTCTTTCCAGGATATCATGAGCATGGATATGTCATGGTCACTTTCTCCCAGATTTGTCGTGGTTTCTTTTTGATTATTTACAGATAAATCTTGAAGAAAATGGAAAAGCTTTACAGCAGCTACTGTGAAGAATTTAATATTGTTTCTTGGCAACATTGATGGCTAACTGAAGATATATGACATGACTTGACCTAGAGCAAATTGACACATACTATTTTATCAAGCAAACTTTGGTGGCTTTATGGGGTGGGGGATGAGGGAAAATGAATAGGTCAATGAAGGCTGAACATTTTTTGGTTGAACATGGTTTTGCCTAGGTTTAACAGAAGACTGTGGAAATGAGAAAAAGAGAATGGGTCACAGTAATGCTGGTTTTAATGAGTGTGAAGGACAGCAGATTTCATTGGAGCAAATGATGGGTGAGGTGCAAGTAGAGAAAGGGCAGTTCCGATTGCTGAGCCATGTGGTGAAGGGAAGTGGATGATGGGTGAATGTATGCTCTGGTATCTCCATCTTCTAGCTTTTTACCTTTTACTTATTGTTAGACAGTCAGAAGTATTTGTTGACTTGATGGAAGCAAATACTTTTACCATTCCATTTAGTTTTGATAGATATTGACTTTCATGTGAAAGTCAGTATGAATTAGGAAGTGGTCAGTAAATTACATTAAATTGTAGTTAGTAAGAAAATTAACCTGTGATTAGGTTGGTAGAAAAAAACAAACAGGAAAAATTACTTTGTTTCAGTGAGGCATAGGCTCCAAGATTAGCAAATTGAAAAATAATTATATCCAATCTTTTCCCCTGCATAAAGGAGTATTTCACCTTTTCCAGAACATATTCTTTATTTAAAGATGCTTCTGAGGAAGAAGCAGAGTTATAGAATGCTGTGAACTTGCATTACCAACTTAGAGCTTGTAAATCCTGTATGGCTCTAGCTGGGTAGTAGACAAAAAGCAAATCAGGCTGAGGAGGGGGCTCTTTTTGTGTGACTGTTGGGCTCCATCTGGTGGCTTATAAGGATCAGCTTTGGAAATAGTTACGTCTTCAACAATGAGACTCTTCTGGTCAAAGCAGAGCAAAAGTTAAAGGAATATAGGAAAATGGTTCTGATGCAGGCTTAGGTTACCAAATTATTCCCTTCCTTAAGGAACAATGTATGCAGTTGTTGACACCTCTTCCTAAGTCATCATCTTCATCTGCAATTTCTAGTGTACCTTGAAATGTTGTTTAAAAGTGTTAGAGAGCCTAGCTACCATCAGCCTTCTCTTATTAAGTACTTTCAGCCTCATCTTTGCTTCGTTATATCAATATTCATTCTTTTTTTTTTTTTGAGTTGGCGTCTCACCTACGCCCAGACTGGAGTGCAGTGACCACTCCCGGCCACCGCAGCCTCTACCCGCTGGGCTCCGGCGATCCTTCCGCCTCAGCCTTCCAAGTAGCTGGAACCACAGGCGCATGCTACCATGCCCGGCTAATTTTTTTTTTTGATTTATTGTAGAGATGAGGTCTCGCCTGCCCAGGCGGGTCTCAAACCCGTGGGCTCAGGCAATCCGCTCACCTCAGCCTCCCAAAGGCGCGGGATTATAGGCTGAGCCACCGAGCCTGGCTCAGTATTCATTCTTAAGCTTCAAGACCTTTCCTAAAATCATTCAGCATGGTCGAGCCTTACTTTTTTCCCCCATTTGTTCTTACCTGTTTTTACTGATGAAGCACTTTTCCTAAAGTCCTTATTCCTTGCTACCTTCTGCTCTGTCATAATACTGAGCCAGAATAACTTGTTCTCTCTCCCGATTATAGAAGATAATACATAAAATATATAGCCAAAGACATACATCGTGTATTTGCCACATTTTGTTTTTACTTTTGTTGTCACTGAAATTCTGGGCCCTAGGTATAGATGATGTTTGATTATTCCCCACTTGTAGGTCCTCAGGGCTGTGATACCATTACAGCTGTTTGTATGGAGTTTTCAACGTGAACCAATATGTATGAAAGCATTTACTTAAGAGTGATGATGATAGTGATAATCACTGTAAGAATGTATGACTGTCATCTATGTACAGCCTAGTTTTAAGACCAAGAGTTTACAAGAATATTTAGAGAAAAGAGGATGAATAGCTAAGAACACTAATGTTGAGTGTTAAATGTTCCTGTTTCCTTAAGGAAAAGAGGCTGATACTTGTCATAATTTTTTTTCTATATGTAGCTGGTCCCTTCTCTTAATGAATTTTTTACTTGCACATTTTCCAGGACAGTAGATCTGATGTTTATTTACATAGAATGTTTATATTCCCTCCAAAATCCCCAGCTATCATCTGTAGGAAGTTGTGAATGTTGTTTTAGTGCTGTCTGGATTAATTTCGCAATATAGTCAGTGTAATGTCATTTATTGTGAATGGGAACAATATTCATGGAGGAGCTCTGGCGAGTGGGGAAAATTTGAAGTGGTGGACTTATAACCATCTCTAGTGAGGAAAGCTTTCTCACACAACTATTACTGCAATATCAAATTAAGAAAAATTTCTAATTTTTTTCCAAATATATACATTTTGAATATTACTGTTAAATATTTTCAGATATATATTATAGAAAATGAAAATTTTCCAGAATTTCACCCCCATCAGAAGTGATCACTAAAATATTGTTTTAAAAATATTTATCAGCTGGGCTCGGTGGCTCAGCCTGTAATCCCGTGCATTGGGAGGCTGAGGTGAGTGGATTGCCTGAGCCCGCGGGTTCGAGACCCGCCTGGGCAACTTGGCGAGACCTCATCTCTACAATAAATAAAAAAAAAATTAGCCAGGCATGGTAGTGCGCACCTGTAGTTCCAGCTACTTGGAAGGCTGAGGCGGAAGGATTGCCGGAGCCCAGCAGGTCGAGGCTGCAGTGGCCGGGAGCGGCCACTGTACTCCAGTCTGGGCGACAGAGTGAGACTCCAACTCAAAATAAATAAATAAATAAATAAATAAAAATATATTTATCAACTTTAATTACGAAGTATGTCTCATAGGCAAAAGAATATATGTAATACCTATATAATTTTTAAAACCTAATATTAAAACAAACCTATGAACTCATGAATCAGTTTAAGAAATATAATATCACCAAACTGTTGAGGATTCCTGTCTGTTCCCCTTTATCCTAACCCCTAATTTTTTTCCCTAGAGGTAACCAGTGTCTCAAATATGCTAATCAAAATGTTTTTTTAAAATAATTTACCAATACTTATATCCCTAAATAATGTTATTTTATTTTGCTTGTTTTTTAATCTTATAAAAAATATCCTTTGGGAGACTAAGGCAGGGAGAATTGCTTAAGCCAAAGAGTTTAATTAAGACTAGCCTGAGCAACATAGTGAGACCTGTCTCAACAAAAGTTTTTTTTAAATTAATGTTATGTGACCAGGCTTGGTGGCTCAACCTGTAATCCCAGCACTTTGGGAGGTCGAGACGAGTGGACTGCCTGAGCCTGCAGATTCGAGATCAGCCTCGGAAACTTGGCGAGACCTCATCTCTACAATAAATCAAAAATTAGCTGGGCATGGTAGCACGTGCCTGTAGTTCCGACTACTTGGAAGGCTGAGGTGGAAGGATCTCTGGAGCTCAGCAGGTTGATACTGGGGTGGCCGTGAGCATGCCAGTGCACTCCAGTCTGGGTGACAGAGTGAGACTCCAATTAAAAAAAAAAATTATGTATGAATATTCTTCTATAACTTGCTTTTGTCATTAACATTGTGTTTCTAAAATATACTCATA
The DNA here is from genome assembly GCA_027257055.1 of Cephalopachus bancanus. Classification (NCBI taxonomy): domain Eukaryota; kingdom Metazoa; phylum Chordata; class Mammalia; order Primates; family Tarsiidae; genus Cephalopachus; species Cephalopachus bancanus. The sequence continues at coordinate 2,754,243 of JAPVLO010000163.1, read as the reverse complement.
TATTTCACTCATTTTAATGCTTATTTTTCCATTTCCTGAAATATATCATAGTCTATTTATCTAGCAGTGGACATCTAGATTGAACCGAGATTTTTGCTGTTATAAACTATGCTCCAATAAACATTTCAGTGTTGACTAACTAAAGTTTTTCTAGTCTCTACTTAAGAGTGAAATTACTGGGTCACACATAGGTACATGTTTGACTTTATAACTTTATAGCCAAACTATTCCCAAAAGTGGTTGTACCCGTATCTTTAGTCCCACCAGTAATGTGTAAGAGGTTTCATTGCTTTACATTCTTATCAACACTTGATGTTGTTAGACTCCTCAATTTTTGCCAGTGGGTGGGTGTAAAATGGTCTCTTATTATGATTTTAATTTATTTTTCCTAATTACTAATTAGATTGTGCATCTTTTAATATATTTGTGATCATGTTTCTTCTAAAAAAAACTTTGTCTTTACTCATTTTTTAAGTTTATTATTTACATAATTTTGACTACAGAAATTGTAAAAATGGTACAGAGAATTCCCACATAACTTGTTTTTATGTTAACATCTTACATGACCACAGAATAATTATCAAAAATAAGAAATTAACCTTGATACAATACTATCAAATAAATTATAGGACTTATTCAGATCTTATCAGTATTTCTGCTAACATCCCTTCTCTGGTTCAGAATCTGGTCCAGAATTCCACATTGTAATTAGTTGTTATGTCATTGTCATCACTCCAATTTACAACACTTCCTCAGTCTTTACTTGCCCTTCATGAACTTGACACTTTTGAAGAATACTGGTCAGTGATTTTGTAGAATGTTTCTCAGTTTGGGTTTATCCAGTGATTTTTCATGATTAGACTGAAATTAGGCATTAGTGGGAAAGATACCACAGGGAGAATGTGCATCTTATCTGTGGGTGCATAGTATCAGTATATATTACTGGTGTTGCTAACCCTGATTGCTTGTGATTATTCTATGATATTTTGGGGAAGATTTTTTTGAGACTATGCAATTATTCTGTTTCTGCTTAAACTTCTACCCACTTGTTTTAGCATTCTTTGGTGCTTTTACTAATCTTTAGTCGGACTGTTTGTCACTCTGTTGCACAGGCTGGAGTGCAGTGGCATGCTCACAGCTCACTACAGCCTTGACCTCCTGGGTTCAGGAGATCTTTCTGCCTCAGCCTTCCAAGTAGCTGCGACTCTAGGCAGGTGCCACCACACCTGGCTAATTTTTTATTTTTTGTAGAGACAATGTCTTGCCACGTTGCCTAGGCTAGCCTTGAACTTCAGGCTCAAGCAATCCTCTTGCCTTGGCCTCCCTAAGTGCTGGGATTACAGACATGAGCCACCATACCCGGCCTAAAAATACGTATTTTAGAAATCTTTTTAGCAGTCTTTTTAGCAGTCTCTGCTAGGGAAAATATCCTATTCCCAATTTGAGTTGTCTTTTCATGATATTAATGGTATCTTCTGAAGAACAGGAGTTTTAAAGTTTTATTTTCTAACTTTTTCTTCTGATATATAGAATTACAATGAATTTTAAAATATTAATCCTATATCCAGCCATCATGCTGTAGCTCCTTAATAATTTTAATACTTCAGATGTAATTTTCTTTGACTTTTCCTTGTAAATAATCACATTCTTGGTAAGTAATGACAGATTTGTTTCATTCTAATCCCTGTAACTTTTATTTCCTTTTTGAATCGTTCTGAACTCACAACGCACAATTGGAGAGGAGATAGTTTCCATACAGTAACTGATAAAAGTTCAGTTTTAAATAAAAGCAGTGGTAGTCAACATTTTTTCTTGTTCCTGATTTTTTTGTTATGTTAATATTAATAATTTTGCTAATATGGCAGCTGATTATTAAAGTAATTGACTTGTTACCTAAATACATATCTTGGGATTTTGTTTTTCACTTACCTCAGTTTTCTTAGTTTTCCTTTGGAAATTCAAGGAAGAATAGTATTCTTTTCTTTTCTTTCTTTCTTTTTTTTTTTTTTTGAGTTGGTGTCTTACTTTGTTGCTCAGACTAGAGTGCAGTGGCACACTCCCGGCCACCACAGCCTCGACCTGCTGGGCTCCAGCGATCCTTCCACCTCAGCCTTCCAAGTAGCTGGAACTACAGGCACACGCTACCATGCCCGGCTAATTTTTTTGATTTATTGTAGAGGTGAGGTCTCGCCAAGTTGCAGGCGGGTCTCGAACCCGCGGGATCAGGCAGTTCACTCACCTCAGCCTCCCAAATGCGGGATTACAGGCTGAGCCACCGAGCTCGGCTGAATAGTATTTTTTTCTTTTAGGCTCAAACCATCAATTTGCTTATTCATATTTATTCAACCAACATGCATGTTTTGGGCACCTAAGTCATACAAGTCTCAGTGATATACAGAATTAAAGGAATGTTTGTTCTTTTTATGAATGATCCTTCTCATTTATTGATAAGGAAAATATGTACCTGGCACAGCTAGAAAGTGACACATGTCAGGAAGGGCTATAACTGAAGGAGAGTGTTAGTATTACAGAAGAAGATCCACTCTGGAGGATAGGGATGGCTTCCTGGCCTTGCTTCTATATTCCATGAAGATGAAATGAACTGGGTTTATGTTCTGTAATTTTCAACATGGAAATTATAAAGGGAGAATCTTTGTGATATAAATGTATTACATAAGTAAGGGCCTTTTCTAGTAGTATTATGCTCTAGAACTCATCAGTACCATGTCAGTATGTAGTGAATACCTGTGAGATATAGTATACTAACAGTACTGAGATTATTTTTGGTAGTAACTGTTTTACATTTTCTGTTGCAGAGTGAAAGGAAGAAAAAGGAAATTTTCTTTTCATGGATGATATTTTAAAATATTTTGTATTAAGGTACTTCTAAGGCAGGGCACAGTAGCACTCGCCTGTAATCCCAGCACTCTGGGAGGCAGAGGCGAAAGGATTGCCTGAGCCCAGGGGTTCAAGACCAGCCTGGGCAACTTGGTGAGACTTCATCTCTACAATAAATAACAAAATTAGCCGGGCGTGGTGGTGTGTGCCTGTAGTTCCAGCTACTTGGAAGGCTGAGACAGAAGGATTGCATGAGTCCAGCAGGTTGAGGCTGTGGTAGCCGTGTGCATGCCACTGCACTCCAGCCTGAGTGACAGAGTGAGACTCTGACTCAAAAAAAAGAAAAGAAAAGAAAAGAAAAAGATACTTCTAGCAGCAAATGATAGAAAATCCTGACTCAAAATGACTTAAATTACAAGAGACTATATTATCTCACATAAATGAGAGTTGAGAAAGTTGTGCAACTTCAGGCCTAAATATAGTCAGTTACTTGATGTCAGGTTGTCTTTTGCTGTCCTTGGTAATGTTAGTGGTGTCTCTATAGCTATGAAGATGACTGCCAGTATAGTTAGACTACCTGCTTTCTCAGACATCTGACACAAAAAAGGGAGATACCATCCACCAACCCTAGTCTCTAGGGGAGCCATGCACTAATTTTATTGAATAATGAGTGTCTGTCTGAAGCTGAAGGTGAGATGAATTCTCTGTATGAAAAAGATTAGATTTCTGTTAGTAAGGAGTAAGAGGGGACTAAATGTTGAGTAGGAAACTAATACTGGGCACTACAGTTTTGGTTATAATTATTTTTCCTATAACATTTAAACTGAAAAACAATGTTGTGATATTAAGGGAAGCTTAGAAAATAGAGAAAAAAGTCATTCATGATCCTTCCTCTCTAAGACAATTAACAACACTTGTAGGTAATCCCTTTTAGTCTTTTTCATAAATGTTTTACATAGTTAAATTATGCTGTACATAACATCTTGGAAATTCTTTTTCTAACGTGTATAATAATCAGATGAAAAAATATGTTATGATTTAGTTTGTCATTTATGTTTTGTCGGACAGCTCAATTACTACTTTTACTCCGTTCAGATCTAAGATTTTTAAAAATATAAGCTTTTAGCCGGGCTCGGTGGCTCAGCCTGTAATCCCGCGCCTTTGGGAAGCTGAGGTGAGTGGATTGCCTGAGCCCGCGGGTTCGAGACCCGCCTGGGCAGCAAGACCTCATCTCTACAATAAATCAAAAAATCAGCTGGGCGTGGTAGCGCATGCCTGTAATTCCGGCTACTTGGAAGGCTGAGGCGGAAGGATCGCCGGAGCCCAGCAGGTTGAGGCTGCAGTGGCCAGGAGCGGCCACTGCACTCCAGTCTGGGCGACAGAGTGAGACTCCAACTCAAAAACAAACAAACAAACAAAAATAAGCTTTTTTTAAGGACAGTTTTAATTTGTAAACAATTGTCGAAATAGCACACAATTCTCATATACTACCTCCTTCCCATTCCCAGAAACTAGTCCTTTCTCTAATTAACTTATTAGTATGGTACATTTGTTACAGTTAATGAGCTCATATTGATACATCATTAATGGAAGTTCATACTTTATTTAAATTTCCTTCTACTTAAAAATCTAGTACCCTTTTTCTGTTTCAGAATCCCACATTACATTTAGTTATCATGTCTCTAGATTCTTCTTGGCTGTAGAATTTCTAAGTTGTTTGTTTGTTTATTGAATCAGAGTCTCACTTTGTCACCCAGGTTGGAGTGCATTGGCATGATCATGGCTACCACAGTCTCAACTTCCTGGGCTCAGGCAGTCCTTTTGCTTCAGACTTCCAAGTAGCTGGGAGTACAGCCAGGTGCCACCACACTTGGCTAATTTTTTTTATTTATTGTTGGGATGAGGTCTCACTATGTTGCCCAAGTTGGTCTCGAACTCCTGGGCCAAACAATCCTCTCACTTTGGCCTCTTAAAGTGCTGGGATTACAGGAGTGAGCCATCACTTCCGGCCTCTAAGTTATTTTTGAAAGACATATCTTCAAGCAGATTAGGCAGACATTTTTTTTAAGAGAATCACCAAACGTTTTGACGTAACATTGGAGAAATAGTTGTCCTAAAGCAGCTTTTGCCATCTTTTCAGACAGTGAATAGAAGACATAGAAACTACTTAGAAAGTTTTAGTATTTGAACTGTATTACATGAAAGGAAAAATTTCTTTCATGATTCAATTTTTTTTATTTAAAAAAATTTTTTTAGCATTTTTTTTGTTTTATAGATGTGGGGTACAATTCAGGATTAGGTAGATAAGTGCCATTGTACAGGTAAAGTTTGGGCTATCCTTTGGTCCCCACCTTGCCTGGTTTGAGACCAGGTACACTTATTGATGTTATGTGCCCCTTATCTTTCCCTCTCCTGGCAGTTTCCTGCTACGCCAAACCCTTTCTTATAGTGTTGCGATAAATGTTCAGGGTCCGCTTGTAAGTGAGAACATGTGGTACTCAGTTTTTGTTTCTGTGATAGATCACCAAATATGATAGATTCTAAATCCATCCAAGTTGCTGCAAAGTCCATAATTTTGTCCTTCTTTATGGCTGTATAATATTCCACATGATTCATTTTTAAATAAGATTTACACTGAAATTAAATCTAAAAATATAAAAATAAATTCTTCTGCAAGACAAATACACAGTGTATAAGTCAGCTCCTTAGTACCAAAGTATTCTGGGTTTTAGGGTGACAGCATTGTTTATGAGTAAGTAAACAGGATAGGATTCTTTCTGTGTATCTAAGATCCCATAAACACGAACTCCTTCAGCATGCTGACTGGCTAGATTTTTATCTGCTGCAAGCTGTCCAATCTATACTGCTGTAAAATATATCTTCTGTGAAAAGCTAGAATAAATGTATTTAAATAAGGAACTTGAGAAATGTTCTCTGGAACTTAGCAAAATAAATATTAATTACTACTAATAGGAACTTAGTCACTAAGACACTTAGAACTTAGAGTCACTGATCACACTTGGAAACCATAACTAAAATATAATTTTATCTTTTTGAGCCATGTTGTAATTTCAGTAAACAAACTGAGATTCTTTGGACTCAGAATATAACCTGGTAAAAAATTTTGCCAGAACACAAAGCACCTAAACAGACAAGAAAAAAAAAGAAGTCTATCTCTCCTTAATTTCAATAAAGATCCAGTGACTGATATGACCTGACTTGTTCTGACAACTAATATTAGGTCCATCACTTCACCTGTGCCCTTTTGTTTACCCTCCTCTTAACCCTCTCACACCATGTACACAGATCCAGTGCTCAGTGTCAGTCTTCTTGGTGGAGAAATTTCTCCATTTCGGGTATACTTTAGTTCATCATCAAGTAGTTTTTTAGAACGGGTATATGAGAACTATATTCTCTGAGTTTTTGCATTTAGAAATCTTTATCTTTGAAAGCCAGTAATTCTACTAGAATATGTTTTAGTGGTGATTTTCTTTCCTGAATATTATTCTCAGGTATTATTCCTTATGGGGACTTGATACATCTTTTCTGTAAACCTAAGTTTTATTTCAGGAAAGTTGCCTAAATGATTTTTGAAAATATTTTCTATTCCTCTTATCTAGCTCCTTCCTTCAAGACTACCAGTTATGCCAAGATTGGATCTCCTTGGTCTGCCTTTCACAGGTGTTTTCTTTCTAATCTCTCTTTTTTTTAAAAAAATTAATTCTTGTACTTTCCAATTTTATTTTCCTTTTGTCAAGCTTTTAATCTCTATGATCCTTATAGTCTTCAAATAGTGTCATTTTATTAGGTTACTTTCAGTATGGCCTTAATTTCTGTGGTGGTTTTATTGTTCTTTTCTACTTATTTTTTCCTGATATCTAAAAACCTCAGTTTTTATTTATTTTTTGACTTATTTCTTATGTACTTGCATCTTTGCTTCAAGCTCTTGTATTATTAGTGCTTATATTTTGTTCTATTCTTTAGTTCTTAAAAGACATCTTTGATCATGATTGTCAATCTGTGACTGTATACTTATAGAGTTTGTTTTATCCTTTTATCATTTCTTTTTCTTGTTCCTTTCTTCCTTTTTACATGCAAGTGTTTTGTTTTTAAGAGACCAGGTCTCACTCTGTTGCCCAGACTGGAGTGTAGTGGCACAATCATAGCTTACTGCAGCCATGTACCCCTGGACTCAAAGCGATCTTCTCATCTCAGCCTCCCAAGTAGGTGGGACTACAGACATGCAACACCATGCCCACCTAATTTTTACATTTTTTTAGAGACAAGGTCTTGTTATATTGCTCAGGTTGGTGTCGAACTCCTGACTTCATGCAATCCTTCCACTTTGGCCTTCCAAATTGCTGGGATTACAGGATGAGCCACTACGTTCGGTCTGGGATTTTGTTTTAATAAATGTTTGGATGGTTCCTTCTCTTCCCCTCTAGTCTTTAGATAACAAGTTCTTCCTGAATTTTAGTATTATCTTTTAAAAGCTGGATATTGTAAAATGCCTTTTTGGTCTAAGTTTTTAGGCCCTTTTCTACTTTAGGCACAAGGTCATTAATTTTGGCCATATCATATCCTGGAGGATATCACTCCAACTTCACATGGTAAGGATGGCATGGTCATTGTGTTCTAGATCTGCCTCACAAACACTGTTTCTGAGACTACCACCACATGGCTGAATTTTTGTCTTTTCATATTAGTGTAGTTTTCTTTTTCTTTTCTTTTCTTTTCTTTTTGACAGGTATTTATTTCTGTTCTTTGGTTTTGTTTATTTGAAAGTAATCTTTTAAAAATTTTTTAATTTTAAAGATGTGGGATACAATTCAGGGTTAGGTATACAAATGTTAATTATGCATGTATCCTTGTTGATGAGGTGTACCCCCCGGTGTAATTTTCTAATAAACTGTTTGTGATATGCCTCATTTATACTTCTTCCAGAAACTGTGTATACTATCTGATTAATGTATCATTAACTATTTTATGTAATTTTAAATACTATTAGGGAGAATCATATGAAATTGTGTTTTATAGGCTAATGGATGACCAGATATTGGTAATTATATCTGACTTTATATATGGCTAATCTCTTTATATTATTACTTACCATTCTTGAATCCCAATTTCTGGGTCATCTCTCAGCTGGCTGGAATTGCACATAAGTTTTTTGAGGAAGGGAATGGTATATTTTATGCCTTTTTATATCTGTCAGGGTTCTTATAGTCTCAGTTTTCAATTCAGAGGAATCATAATTATATCCTCAGAGATACTAAAACCTCTCAGTTACAGATGCAGATGTCATGAGTACAGGACTAAAAATATTGTGAGTCTTAAGTGTGATATTGAAAGACACTCCTCCTCCTTTGCATCCTTTGTCTCCAAACCATGTACACTGACTGTGGGATACTGAGACAGAGTGCCACTGTATCCTGGAGGATAGCACTCCAACCTCAGAAGGTATTGCCTCCTGATTAGGGCCATAATTTAGTAGTCAATAGAAATTACACCATTCTGAGCAGTGAAATCTCTGGGCTTTGCTTCTTTCAAAAGATTAAATCCTTAATTATAATGTTGAGTGAGATAGCATAGTAACTTAAAAAATATTTCATAAATCTGAGGTTTGTGGTATTTATACAAGCAAGATAGGTAGAACAAATGGCAATAGAGAGCCCAAACCCAGAGTTAGTGTCTCTTTTGGTGGAGAGTGATAACTACTCCTTCTATCATAGAAGAGCTCAGTGAACACAGTTAGTTATCAAGTAGCTGGTGGGTCCTCCTGGCATGGTTCTGTATCGGGGGGCTCAGAGTTGGTTGCTTCTACTGGCAAGCTGACATCTTACAAGGATGGTAGCCAGAACATCACTAGTGAGAAGTTAGTGTTGTGGAGCTCATTACCTGCTGCCACGTACTTTGTTCTTATGCCTATTGAGCAAGCATTACAGTGACTGAGAAAGGAAGTTTGTGAACATTCTCAGGGCAGACTATGCTTCCTCTACAATGGAAGCCTTTTGCTTAGCATTCTTGTGGAACACAAACAGTTATACTCTGTTTGGCTTCATTTCAGTAGGCCTATTTCATCTACATGTCTCTTCCCTAGAATTCCTTGTTTCTAGTTGTCCAATATTTCTTCTTTCAGGTCCCTATTGATCTGGCGAAACTTGTGGTCACTGCCTGGCAGGCCATCTTTCCTCAGCCAAAATGGACCATTGATATACTACTTCAATATACTACTACTAGTTCTGTCCACTGAGAGAAAGTGTCTTTTCAGAGACCACCCCTTAGAATGGATAAAATGTTATTATAGTCCACTTATGACTCAAGAGAATAAAGGGTCAGTTGGAACTAGCATTCTTCTATATATCGAGATGCATATGCACACACATGTATGTGTTCTATTTCTCTATTTCTATTTTATTCTTTCTGATTAGTGCTCTCACTTCTCACCTCAGTGACTTAGTGAGACCCTAAATGCAATGATATAATGATTCATCACCCTTTGAATTTTTTTTCCTGTCTTAGCCTGGCAACTGCAGGAGTTTCAAGTTGCTTTTTTGGTGGACATAGTAAGTTCCTGAATTTCAGTTTTAGTCTGGAATTAGAGATGGAGCATGAATTTATTTGTTTCCACCCCTCTGTTCTTTTGCTCTCCAAGCCTCTCTCTGTTTCTGTGAGCCCTTTGATATTCTTCCAATAAATTCCTTTTCCAACCAGAGAAAGTTTCTTATGCTTACAACCAGGAACCCAGACAGTTAAAGACATTAATATTAGGAGGTAAATGTAGGAAACAGAATCTCAGGAACCTGTGAGGATAATAAATGGGCTAGATGAGTTGGAAGTAACTCAGGTCCATTAGTTTTCAAAACACTAATTAATTTTTTAAGTGACTATTACCTGTGGTCACCAGAATAAAATTTTTTTTGTTTAAATTAAATGACGTTGTTAAAGGTAGCCACCCTGTATTCACAGTGTTGAATTCCTATGTCCTTCAAACTTCAAAGGCAGTGGTGATCATAGGTTCCCCAGATCTTCAATAGGAACTTTATTCTAGTGAACGCAGGTAATAATTTAGTTATTTCGAAAATTAATAGGATCTGGGTCTTTAATTGCCTGGACTCTTGGTTGCAAGCAAGAGAAACCAACTCTGGTTGGGAAAGGAATTAATTGGAAGGATGGATATTGAAGGGCTACATAAACAGCAGGATACTTGAGTGACCTGAAAACAGAATGTGAACCAAGGCAACTCTAGAGAGCTAGGAACAAGAAACCCAGTAGTCATCTTTTATCACAGTTAGTTTAGTCATGATGCTAATGGTTTTTACCACTGCTTTTGCAGGATACCATTTTCACTGTATTATCACTAGAAACCACTCTAGCTGCCATGAGTGAATCCTAAGCACCCCTTTGTCTTTGTGTCATTGTCTTCACCTTCAAGGTCTTGAGTAGAGACAGAGTTTAAGTCACTCACTGTACTGACTTTGGGTTCTCAAAGTCAGTGGTCTTCTATACAGAGAGGCGGGGCATTTTGTAGTAGGAGTCACTTCTTTGATGGGAATCGTAGTCTTTTGTCCTACTTATAGGCAGTGTACAATTCTTCCTTTCCAATTTGTATGCTTTTTCTTTCTTTTCTTGCTTTATGGCACTCACTGGGCTCTCGAACACAATGAACACCCTTGTTTTTTTCCTGCACCAAGAGAAAGCATTTAGTTTTTCACTATTTAAAGTTTGATCTTAGCTCTTGGATTTTCATAGAGGCCTTTAATCAAGTTGAGGAATTTCTTGTTGAGACTTTTATCATGAGTGAATGTTGAAATTTTGTCAAATGATTTTTCTTTATATACTGACACATGATTATATGTGTTTGTTCATTGATGGTTAATGTGGTGAATTCTATTGATTGATTTTTGAATGTTGCACAAATCTTGCATTACTTGTCATCCTTTTTATATATTGCTGAATTCTTTTTGTTAATATATTGTGAGAATTATAAGTCTGTGTTCATGAAAGATATTGAACTAATGAATCCTTTGATTTTGGTATCTAGGTAATGTGGGCTTCATGAAACTAGTTGGAAAGTATTCCATCCTCCTCTATAGGCTGGAAGAATTTGTATAGAATTGGTAATAATCTTTTCTTAAATATTGGCAGAATTCACCAGTGAAGCCATCTGGGCCTGGAATTTTCTTTGTGGAAAGGCTTTAAACTATGAATTCAATTTCTTTAATAGGAATTTATTGGAAAGATATTGAAAGGTACAGAAATGGGAGTAGTCAGGTATTGATATTTTCTTTAATAATGCTAGACAATTTGCATCTTTCAAGGAATTTGTTTATTTCATCTAAGATGTTGAATTTATTGGCTTAAAGTCATTTGTAATTTCCTTATTATTCTTTTAATGCTTTTAGGATGTGTAATGATGTCCCCTTTCTCATTATTGATGTTGGTAATTTGAGTCTGTCTCCCCTTGTTTTTCTTGATCAGTCAGGTTATGTATTTTCTTCTTTTTAAAGAATAAGTTTTTTGTTTTATTGATTTTCTTCATTATTTTAATTTTTTTTTTTTGAGTTGGAGTCTCACTCTGTCGCCCAGACTGGAGTGCAGTGGCACGCTCCTGGCTACTGCAGCTTCACCCTGTTGCGCTCTCGCAATCCTTCCGTCTCAGCCTTCCAAGTAGCCAGAACTACAGACGTGTGCTACCACAGCCGGCTAAATTTTGATTTATTGTAGAGATGAGGTCTCACCAAGTTGCCCGGGTGGGTCTTGAACCTGTGGGCTCAGGCAGTCTATTTGCCTCGGCCTCCCAATTACAGGTGGAATTACAGGCTGAGCCACCAAGCCTGGCCTTCGTCATTATTTTTATTGTCTTCATTTTCTATCCATTGATTCTTGTTTCTTTATTATTTCCTTCTTTCTACTTACCTGGGATCTAATTTGCTCTTCTCTTTTCCAGTTTTTTATGGTAGAAGCCTAAATCACTGACTTGACATGTCTTCTTTCCTGATATGAATATTTATGCTATAAGTGACCCTCAAATCACTGCTTTAGCTGCTTCTTACAAATATTAATATGTTGTGTTTTAATTCAGTTCAAAATATATTTTCTAATTCTCTTTTCATTTCTTCTTTAGCTCATGGGTTAATTTCTAAATATTTGGGGATTTTCCAGATAGCTTTCTGTTAATTTTTCCCTCACATTTTTTCTGTCTTTGGCTTTTGATGTACTTTATGGGATATTACCACCCATTTAAGGAGAAGGCACTGGTCTGAGCCCACATTGTATGTGAGGAGCTCACAGGCCAAGCTACAGGGTACCTAGAGCATAGACTGATAGGCAGGTGTACAGGTAGACTGTAATCTGGTCTCTTTTGGATAGTGTGTGAGAAATGGGGTCATCTCTGCCACATTTCAGTCGCAAGGCTGAAGATCAGAATTTGTTAGAAGTATATGTATGAGGCATCCACATCCCCTATTCCTCTTCACCACTGTGTACTTAAGAACTTTGGCAATGTTCTGGTACTTTCGACTTGTACCATTATGTAGGAAACAGTATTTTTCACAGAAGTCGAAAGGTCCTAGAGAAGGCCCTAATGCTGACTTTGCAGGGAGTACTTAGAGTGGATTCCTGATCAACTATGATGAGTAGACTTATGCAACAGAGGAGGTGGCCATCTCTGGTTCATATTACATTGCCTATTAGCTGTCTGTATTCAACACACAACTTTAGACCTGGGATCTGTGTGTGGCATGGCAATATTCACAAGAATAGAGAACTATCAATTTTAATACCATATATATGTAGATGACACATAGATAAAGAGTGAGTTCTGCCCTTTAAAAGATAAAACCCTGTTTAATAAAGTCAGGGCTCTCCTGTTAAATGCAATCTTTTTTTTTTTTTTTTTTGAGTTGGAGTCTCACTCTGTCGCCCAGACTGGAGTGCAGTGGCTGCTCCCGGCCACCGCAGCCTCGACCTGCTGGGCTCCGGCGATCCTTCCGCCTCAGCCTTCCAAGTAGCTGGAACTACAGGCGCGCACTACCACGCCCGGCTGATTTTTGGATTTGTTGTAGAGATGAGGGTTTGCCAAATTGCCCAGGCGGGTCTCGAACCCGCGGGCTCAGGCAATCCACTCACTTCAGCCTCCCAAAGCACGGGATTACAGGCTGAGCCACCAAGCCTGACTGCAATCTTATTTTTAATGGGCCAGTGCCCTAAAATGTGAATGGCTGACTGGATTACAGATAATTTTAATTTTCTTCTTGTGCATTTCTATGTTTTCTAACTTCTCTATGATGAACATGTACTACTTTTGTGTTGAGATAAGATATTTTTAAGTTTAAGAGGTAAAAAATAGTAGAATTGTAGAATAAATAGGAACGTCAGAACTAATCTAGTGAGAATGACTTAAGGTATAGGCACTCTGAAGCTAATGATTTCACAGAAAACTAGGTTGATCAGAATTGTCTCTAAGGGCAAGAGAAAGCACTGATAGAAAACTTTAATAATATATTTTGATTTCCCCATGAAGAACAATTACAGAAATCCTAAGAAAAGCTTTCTGGCCTTGTTCCCCAACTCAGAATTTCTTAAAGGAAAAAAAGAAGGTAAAATTATATTATATTCATGGATTTAACAGGACAAGAACATCCACTGTCTTTGCTTGACCCCCTCCCCACCTGCCCTGACCCACACCCATTCACTGATGCTCATGTTCCTACTGGTGGAAGCACAGGAGATTTTAAAGACGTTCCTTAATACTTTACTTTTAAAAAGGAGGCAGGTGCATACATTCCATTTATTTGCTAACCTAGTTGTTCCCTCTTTGTTCTGTTTACAGGCAGCTGGCTAAGAGTCTTGGGCAGGCTGGTGAAATTGAGCCTGAAACAGAAGGAATACTAACAGAATATGGTGTTGATTTCTCTGATTTCTCTTCAGAAGTTCTAGAATGTCTTCCCCAAGGCCTGCCATGGACAATTCCACCAGAGGAGTTCAGCAAGAGAAGGGATTTAAGGTAAACCACCTGAAACCCTTTAAGAACAACATGTTTCTACCTTTCTGCCTTCTTACTTAACTTTCCTAGGGATTGGGCTCAGATGTTTTCATCTTTCCACCAACATTGAAATTCAGTTCAGTTGAGAATTAAGTGTTTCTGTACCAGAGCTCGGCAAATTATGATCCACAAGCTAAATCTAGCCCATTACCTGTTTATATTCAGTCCATGAGCTAAGAATGGTTTTTATATTTTCAAGTGGTTGGAAAAATTAAAACAAGAATAAGAATAATATTTTATGAAAATCATATGAAATTCAGATTTCAGCATCCATAAAGTTGCATTGTAACACAGCCATGCTTATTTGTTTATATATTCTCTGTGGCTGTTTTTACACTACAACAGTGGAGTTGAGTAGTTGCAACTGAGACTGTATGGCCTACAAAACCTAAAATATTTACTGTATGCCTTTTACAGAAAAAGTTTGCTGACCCCTGGTCTTGACTATTCTAATTTCAAAAGGTACAGTTGTCTCCTTGTTTTCCCAGTGCTCTACCCCACAGGTCTGGTCAAACAGAGTGTTATCTAGTTAGAAGTGCCCTCCTTTAAATGGGCCTCTTCAGGCAGAGACCAAAGGATTCAAGACTTCTGTACTTGGAGCCTCATTTTAAAGCTTTACTTTTAGGTCTGGAATTTGTTGGAAAGTACTTTTGTGGTATTTTTATAACAACATCTTCTTTGAAGATGTTTCTTCATTGTGGGATGTTAGTTCTTTTCTGATATTTCTCTTCAGAATTTGGTTTCAGTACTGGCATTCATTTTGGATGCCACATGGAGATATTTAGAACCAAGAAACTTTTCATACAACCCACTGAGGCTATGGAAGGTTTTTTGCTAAGGTCATCCCGTGTCAGAGTCTTTTCCACCACATTTGCTCACTTTGTGCAGCTGAACTTATGATACCTTCAGCTTCTGATGCCCATTACTCTACCTAGTTTTTGAATACTTCTTCTCTGCTCCCTCTTGCTATTGTCTCTTTTAGGAATTTTCTGTCCTTTTTGTTCTGTTCTTGCTGAGGGTAGGCAAGGAAAAGGAGATGATAGCCTTCTTTCCTACTTGTTAGTATCTCTAATGGAACACACATTGTATTTGAAGTCAGTTAATCCAAGTTGCAGTCCTGGATTTTAATAGTAATCCCTCCTTTACTGAACTCCTGGTGGTGCATGGGTGGCGTTGTCACTTCAGGGCTCAGAGGTATTGGGCCCATAATCCTTTTTTTTTTTTCGTTGGAATCTCACTCCGTCGCCCAGGCTGGAGTGCAGTGGCACACTCATGGCCACTCCAGCATCGACTTGCTGGGCTCCAGGATGCTTCCACCTCAGCCTTCCAAGTAGCTGGAACTACAGGTGTGCACTACCACGTCCTGCTGATTTTTGATTATTGTAGAGACTAGGTCTTGGCAAGTTGCCTGGGCTGGTCTTGAACCCACAGGCTCAGGCAATCCACTCGCCTCAGCCTTCCAAAGTGCTGGGATTGCAGGCTGAGCCACTGAGCCTGGCCTGGCCCATAATCTTAACCTCTCTGGACCTTTGTTTCCTCATGTACAAACTGAGGGGTCTGTTTTCTGAAATCTATTTCTGAGTCTAGGAATCTATACAAAGATTTCGTGACAGAAGACCAGAATGAATGGCTGAACCTTGTTGTTTAAAGTATAATGTAGTATAACATTCTGCGGTACCTATCAACATTTTAAATGTACCTACTTTTTACCCCAATACTGCACCTCCAGGCATCTGTTCTACTCAAAGAAGTGTACAAGGGTATATGTACAAGAATGTTCATTGCTGCTTTATTGTAAAAGTGAAACATCAAAAACACTGCTAAGGTCCATCAGTATAGGAATGGTTTAATAACCTATGTTATACTAATATGTTAGTGTTCTCTGCAGCTTTGCAATGAAAAGGTATAAGCACATGAACTGTCCTAGAAGAATGATCATCATATATTGTTAAGTAAAAGAAGCAAGTTTCAGAACAATATGCACATGAGCCTATTTTTTGTAAAGCAAAATAGTATAAAAGCTACATAAATTCACATATATATTTGTGTGCGTGTGTGAACGTAAAAGTATATATGTAAAACATCTGGAAGGAAAAAGGTCTGGATGTGCATTTCCTTGAATGCATATGCTTTTATTTAAAATTATTAACAGTGACTACCATGGGTAGTGGATTTGGTGGAATAGTAAAGAGTTGGGAAAGAAGAATTCTGCTTTACTTTTTGTATATCGCCATATTATTCACATTATTATTTTAAAAACTTAAAAAAATATGAATGTCTGAAAATAGAGTAGTCCATCTTTTAGTCTGACTTTTAGCCCGCAGATAAAAAGCATGCCAACAGTTATGGGGCCCAATATTCCTCTAGCTTTCCCTCTCATGGCTCTACCTTACCCTTTCTTTGACCTTCCTTGCTTTCTGCATTAGACCACAGAATAAGAGGCCTTGCTCTGCAGAAAACCTCTGGTAAAATATATCTGTAAAAAATTTTACATACATATGTGTGTGTGTGTACTTGCATCTGTACCGTTCTTTCATTTGTATACCTCATACACCCCTATGTGTCCTATGAAAGGATTCAAAGATAGAGGGAGCTTTTTTAATCTTTGCTATTAGCATAGTAACAGGGATTTTTTTAAAAATTGCATTAACCTCCAAACACACTGTTCCTGCCTACTATCCTCAGGATTATGTTTCTAAAATTTAAATCTGATTTTTTTTTTTTACTCCTTTGCATTTTAAAACTTTCTACTGCTTCCTGATGCCTAAAGTAGTACTCTTAACTCTGTTGGACATGCATTTCCATTAACGCATATGGCTTTATTTTAAAATTATAAATGTGTTTACTACTTTACTAATCTGTCATGTACATTCTAAACACAAATAAAAATAGAAAAATAGCAAATGAAATGAGAATGAAATAAATTTTAAAATATTTCTATTCTATTTACAAAAGTTGTAGAAAACCCTGTTTGTTCATATAATAATTTTGCTTTTGGTGACAGCAGTGCAACTGAGTATTCCTTATTGTAATTTTAAAATTTCTACTTGAAAAACTTGTGATATGGAAATTCACAGGTCTCATCCTAACTTCTGTATGTTTTGTTACTTGGTTTTAATGGCTATCATAACTGAAAACGATACATCTGGGTAACTTGTGAGTTGAACTTACTAAATCATAATACTCATCTTTCAATCCTGTTCACCAATTATATTCCCATTTATTTTGAAATCCAGCTAATAAATTCCCGTTTCCTGATGACAGTCAGTTCTTTAGATTTTTTTTCTAAAGGGTTCGTAATCTTCACTCTTCAGTTGGTATCTTTAAAAACTCTGTTTTTAGAATTTAGAAAATTCTGTTAGGCAGTTTAGGTATACAGATATGAGTGATTTTTGCAGTTTATACAGATATGAGTGATTTTTGCAGTGTATCATTTTAGGCCCCAAATCATATAATAGTGGAAGCATTTCAATGTATCTATTTAAAAAAATGTTATCTTCAAAACTTGAAAGTGTTTTTGTTTTCATAATGCAATAACTTTTATTCTCATTGATAAAATGTTACCTTTACCTTGAGGGGTGAGATTAAGTGTGTTTATATTTTCTAAAATATCTGTTGGGTTGCATATGATTGACAGCCATTATTTTGAAATCATAATGTGTCTGTGTATGAACTCATATTAGGAGCAGAAAATATGTCAGTGTTGCCAGTTTTCTGGTGTTAGTAGTATTGCTAGTAATATTAGTATTATTAGCTTAATATTATCTTCAATATGTGTGGATCTATTTTGGCCAACTTGCCATTTTTGCAAGGATTAGTTTAGTTAAAGCTAGAAAATATCCATAAATCCATGTAACTGGGCGTGGGTAGATACTCACTAATTGTAGTTGTTGCAAGTGTAGGAACCGATGAGAGTACCAGTGTCCTTACCTTTGTGTTCTAGAATGCCAGCTCTTTCATCTGTATACCTCACCTCCTGACCCACATATTTAGTAAAGGTTCCAGGTTAATTCATGTATTTATGTGGTTAATTTCTTACTTTTTACAATACAAACTACACATTTAAAAGAAGTCATAGCTATGCAGAAATATTTGGATTTGATTACCTTTCCTTTTTTTTTTTTTTTGATGGAGCTTGTGATAGATTATCTTCAATTTTTCAACCAACAAATATTTATTGAATACAATCCATGGGCGGTGGAGGTACAACAGCGAACAAAAACAGATATGTTTGCTATCCTTATGAAACTCAGTCTTGTGAGACTCTCAGTCTTGTGGCAGAAGAGTGTGAATCAAATTATTAAGCAGTAATCAAATATGGAATTGTAATAAAGGAGAGAGATATTTGGTACAATTGTTTGTGATAGTGTAATTTCTTCTTCTCTGAGGTCCAGTGCCTTCAAAGAGTTTTTTAAGTAAATATTTGTTTTCCTAAAAATGTCAAAAAAACTAGGATTAAGTTCCAATGCATGCTGAAAAATATGTACTATACTGAAAAATTAATGCATATTCGGTAAACTAATAAAATTAAACCTTCTTCAAACATTTATTTACATATGTTTTTTGCATATATGTGTATATAAATATATGCCAAATACTGAGTTAGCCACTGAAAATGTAAAGACAACCAATGGCCAGTCCTTGTTCTTCAGGGAGACAGTCATATTCAGATATATTGTAGCAGAGAATAGCAAATGCTATAATATAGATATGAACAAACTGCCAAAGTCATTGATGCATGAGGTGAGATCTCAGAACTGAGGAGGCATAGAGGGAACTATAGTGATTAAAGTTATCTTCATTTTAGTGATAGGTTTTGGCTGCAGAAAGGCATTATGTTCCCCTGACTCCAAGATCCTTCTATAACAGGGCTTGCAAGTTTTACGGTTTGATCACTTGATCCCCTCTCCTGGGTCACCCTGCCTCAGAGCCTGCAGTGTTACTCTGGCTCTAGCTATGTAAGAACTTCTACATACCCGTTTAGGTTTGGTATTTGAACAATTATATTTGGAACAGAAAAGTTCCATCAATCTTTAAACCTCATAATCCAATTATGTCAGTAAAATTCCAGTTTTTTAGTCCAGTGGAATTGGGGTAATATTTTGCAAACTGAAGTTGAGAGAAATAATGTTTATTTTGAAAAGAAAAATGGTTGGTTAGCAATTTTTAAGAAGTTAGGCTGGTGTGAACTCCTAGGGGCGATCTAGCCCTTCTAATTGGGATCACAATTTTTCTAGACCTTCGGCTTCAGTCTCTGGAGAATCCCTGTTTGCATGACCTATACCTGTAGCTCTCTTTAACAGGGCATCTGAGGTTTAAGGGGGAAAAAAAAAGCAACATCAATACTGCAAGCCTTTGAGGATCAGGAAGATACTGTGTCCAAGGAAACTGCTTAAGGGGGATTGCACCAGAAGCCCAAGAAACCCCAAGGTTATTTCTGAAACTGACTCCAGTTATTTCTAATTTCATTCATATTGTTTTGCTTCCTTTGTTGCTAAACTGGAATAGGAAACCAAAGCTTAAAAGCTCAATTAAAGTGGAAAATAAAAACCTAACTATCAGA
The DNA here is from genome assembly GCA_027257055.1 of Cephalopachus bancanus. Lineage (NCBI taxonomy): Eukaryota > Metazoa > Chordata > Mammalia > Primates > Tarsiidae > Cephalopachus > Cephalopachus bancanus. The sequence goes on along the minus strand of JAPVLO010000163.1, from coordinate 2,734,795 downwards.
GGGGGAAAAATACCATGCTAAACTGATTTTTATGTTTTTCCTGTAATTAGTATTATTGTACTAGTTTGAATCATGTCATTTTTCAGTGTAACCATGAGCTTCATTGAAGTAGAGGTGGTTTCTATAGCTTTTTTACAAGAGAACTTGTGGGTATCTATTTCTTTACTATTCCCTCAATAAAAAGGAAGCCCAGTGACCTCCACCGGACCATTACAAATGTGAAACTTGGCACTTAAAATTGCTTGCTCTAAATTTTCCAATTGCTTTCTCTTTTTTTTCCATTTAATGTCGTTCTGCCAACTAGTGATTTTATTATTATAAACAGGACATTGTATTCACTTTTAAGAAGAAATATGAAGCTGGAGGTAAAATTACAAACTGCAGCCTCTAAGCTGCCAATATAGAAAACAATGAGCTAAAAATACTGAGCACAGAAAGGGTGTTGTGGGAAGAAATATTGAAATATCTTCAAGATGGAGCTGTCCCAAATGGACAGAAATTTCCTCTCACTCCAGGTAAAACCAACCTTGAAATAGCAACTTGAAAGGAGAGTCACATAATACTAACCTCTTTTAGGTCAACTTTTTTGTGGGAAAGCTTTCAAATATAACTAACATTAAATGACTAATGATCTTGCTGTTTATCAGGAAGTCCAATATGATTAAACTGCCATTTTAAAAAAAGATCCCTTTGGTAAGGCAGTGTGGCAGCATTGAAGGAGCCCTAGAAGTTAGCTCTACCTCTCCCAGGGACTAGCTGGGTAACTTTGGGCAAATCAATTAAATTTGGGGAAGCAGGAACGAATGAGCCATTTTATCTTTTGTGGAATGGATTTTTGACAAAGTAAGAGTTTTCCAAAAGGTCTTGGTAGGCCATCACTTTCTTTGGGGTTTTAATAGGTTACTGAGAAAAAGGGTTCTGTGGCCAAGCACTTTTGGAAAACAGTGGGTTAATGGATTTCTTAGACCTTTTTCTCATGGATCATCTCATGGAACCAATAATATTCCTTAGAATACATTTTGCAACTTGCTGAACTAGATATTCCTAACCCTTCTAGCTTTGACAGTGCATAACTGTGTTGAAAATGTTCTTTCTGAGTTTTTCAGAACCATCTCATTCTTGGATTTGAAAGAAAATGGTATCCCATCGGTAACTATCAGCCATATTTATCAGACAAATAAATATTGACTGTTACCAACCATGAGCCACACAGGAAGAATGATTATACAGGAAATTAAAGGGTTATGCTTAAAATCTCAGTTCTTCCATTGCCAAGGGTACCCCTTATTTCTTTATCTGGAAGATGGCAAGATTAAAATTGTTTGGCATTAAATGGGGAAGTTGTCATGGTCATTTGAAACTACTGGTAGTAACAGTCCTTTCATGTTTATTCCAACTCACTGTGAAATTACAAGAAACGCATAGATAGTAACGAGGATTAATGGATCCTAAAGTAGATACGCAACGGGGCATTCTTAATTGTAAATATTTTCTTTGGTAGTTTGTCAGCCTATAAAATTTATGTTGATAAGTAGCAAACACTACTCTTAGGAAAGACAGATATTCAAAGAGCAGTAGATTTTTGTGTGAACAATTGAAAAAATACCTACTCGCAGAGAAGACAATATTTAAATTTATTCCCTAGAGATATTTTTATAGCATTGTAGAAATATGAATATATGGGCAAGATAACTAATTCCTACATATTCTAAATAAAATCTGTTTGGAAATTATATTGTAATGATACAAAAATTTATTTCTCAGTATAGGTGACCTAGGATTTGGAGTAAACTGGGATATACAGGTAACTAAATGTCAGGATGGCAAAGTCTCTTTATTGTGTTTTACACTGAGATATTAACATAGTATAAAATTCATTCACAAAATTGTACAACCATCACCACTATCTAATTCTAGACCATTTCATCACCCCCCAAAAAAGTCTCATTAGCACTCACTCCCCATTCCCCTCCCCCTACCCCCTGTCTCACAATTGCTAATCTATTTTCAGTCTCTATGAATTTCCCTATTCTGAACATTTCATATAAATGAAATTATACAATAAGTGGCCTTTTGTAGCTGACTTTTTTGGCATGTTTTCAAGTTGCATCCATGTTGTTATATGTATCAAACTTCATGCCTCTTTATGACTGAATAATACGCCATTGTATGAATATTCTGCATTTTGTTTATTCATAAATTGATAGAATTTGGGTTGATTCTACTTTTTGACTATTATGAATAATGCTGATATAAATATTTGTATACATGTTTTGGTGTGGGCATTCAGTTCTTTTGGGTTTATACTTAGGAGAGGAATTGCTGATCATATGGTCGGTCTACCTTTTGAGTAACTGTCAAACTATTTTCCAGAGTAGCTGCACCATTTGTATTCCTGCTGGCAGTTCATGAGGGTCTCAGTTGTTTCACATCCCCACAAACACTTGTCTGTATTTGTGGTTATAGTCATCCTTGTAGGTGTGAAGTAGTATCTTGTTGTGGTTTTGTTGTGTATTTCTGTAATGTAACATATTTTCATGTGTTTATTGACTACTTATATATTTTCTTTGAGGAAATATCATGTTTATTCATATCCTTTGCTCATTTTTAAATTGGGTTGTCTTTTTATTGTTGAATAATAAGAGTAATTTCTGTATTACAAATGTCAGTCATTTATCAGATACATGATTTGCAGATATTTCTCCTGTTTATGGGTTGTCTTTCACTTTCTTGATGGTGTTCTTAGAGGCACAAAAATTTCTAAATTTGGTGAAGACCAGCTTATCTATTTTTTCTTTGCTTATGTTTTTAGTGTCATATTTAAGAAACCATTGACTAAAAGATCACAAAGATTTACATGTTTTCTTCTATGAGATTTATAGTGTTTGTTCTTATGTTTAATTTAGTTAATTTTTGTAAATGGTGTGAAGTACGATTCAAACTTCATTCTTTATTTTTTTTGAGTTGGAGTCTTACTCTGTCGCCCAGGCTGGAGTGCAGTGGCATGCTTATGGCATGCTGGACTCAGGTGATCCTTTTGCCTCAGCTTTCCAAGAAGCTGGAACTACAGCCATGCATCACCATGCCCAGCTAATTTTTTTTCTTTAATTGTAGAGACGGGGTCTCACCAAGTTGCCCAGGCTGGTCTTGAACCCCTGGACTCAGGCAGTCCTCTTGCTTCGACCTCCCCAAATGCTGAGATTATAGCCTTGAGTCACTATGTCCAGCCCCAAACTTCATTCTTTTGCATGTAGACATACAGTTGTCCTAGCATTGTAAGAAAAAATTCTTGAAAAGATGATTCTTACTTAATTAAATTGCTTTACCATTCTTGTCAAGTTATTTGACCCGTAAATGTGTATAGGTTTATTTCAGTTCTGTTCCACTGATCTGTATGTCTATCTTTGTCAGTACCACGTTGCCTAGATTACTGTAACTTTGAAGTAAGTTTTCAACTTGAGAAGTGTGAGTCTTCCAACTCCTCCCTCCCCCGCAATTTTTCCAGTATTCTGGATCCCTTGCATTTCCATATTAGTTTTGGGTTCAGCCTGTCAATTTCTGGATTAAGGGAGGCATCCAGGATTTTGACAGGAATTTCATTGAATCTGTAGATCGGCTTGGGGAGTATTTTCATCTTAGTACTATTAAGTCTTCCAACCCATGAATATGGAATGTCTTTCTATTGATTAGGTCTTTAATTTATTTCAGTGGTGTTTTGTAGTTTTCAGTATGTAAGTCTTTTTTTTTTTTGTAAAATTTAATCCTACATATTTTTCCTTTACTGTGCTATTGTAAATAAAATTATTTTCTTAATTTTATTTTCAAATTATTTATTGCTAATGTTTAGAAGCACATTGATATTTATGTGTAGATCTTATAGTCTGCAACCTTATAGAAATCATTTGTGAACTCTGATGATTTTTTTTGTGAATACCTGAGAATTTTCTACAGTATTTAGAAGTTCTTGTCATCTGCATATCTTCTTCCTTTCTAATATGGATGCCTTTTCATTGTTCTTCTTATCTGGCTATTCAAGCTAGAACTTTTAGTACATGATTGAGTAGAAATGATGGGAGTGGACCTTCTTTTCTTGTTCCTGACCTGAGGAAGGGAAACCAATCAGTTTTTTAGTATTAATTAAAATGTAAACTTTGGGGTTTTTGTAGATGCTGTCTTTATCAGGATGTTGCTGGCCATAAGTTGTCAATTAGGTTCAGGTGTTTTCCATCCCATAATAGTTGTCTTGTCAGGCTTCAGATCCCCTGATGTTAATGACTCATTACCCAGAGTGCAGGCCAACTTCCTCATTTTTCCTCTGCTCATATCTAGCTGACTACCTACTCTAATAGATATATTGTGTGGTGATGAGGTTTGGGCTTCTTTTGAGCTCATCCCCCAAGTGGCGAGTATGGTACCCTACTTTTTTAATATAGGCACTTACAGCTATAAATTTCCCTCCAAGGACTGATTTAGGTGCATCTCATAAATTTTGATAGGTTGTATTGTTTTCATTTATTTCTAAGTTAATATTTTTCATTCATTTAAATTACTATTCTAAAATTTCCTTTGATGCTCTTTGGCCAATTGTTTTTTAGAAATGGGTTTTTAATTTCTTTTCCTTTCTTTTTTTTTTTTTGAGTTGGAGTCTCACTCTGTCGCCCAGACTGGAGTGCAGTGGCCGCTCCCGGGCACCGCAGCCTCGACCTGCTGGGCTCTGGCGATCCTTCCGCCTTAGCCTTCCAAGTAGCCGGAATTACAGGCGTGTGCTACCACGCCTGGCTAATTTTTTTTTTTTTTTTAAATTTATCGTAGAGATGAGATCTCGCCTGCCCAGGCGGGTCTCGAACCCGCGGGCTCAGGCAATCCCCTCACCTCAGCCTCCCAAAGGTGCGGGATTACAGGCTGAGCCACTGAGCCCGGCAGGTTTTTAATTTCTAAATGTGAATTTCCTATGTTTCCTCATTCTTCTCAGACCTGGAAATGACAATACAGAAATTCATATGGAAACATAAACGACCACGAATAGCTAAAATAATCTTTAGCGAAAGAAACAAAGCAGGAGGTATCATACTTCCAGACTTGAAACTTTACTATAAGGCTACCGTAATCAAAACAGCCTGGTATTGGCACAAAAACAGGCACATAGACCAATGGAACAGGATAGAGATTCCGGAAGCAAAGCCTCAATTTCTCAACCAATTCATCTTTGACAAAGCCTCCAACAACAACCAGAGGAGAACCTATTCGGTAAATGGTGCTGGGAAAACTGACTGACCACATGCAGAAGATTGAAACAGGACCCCTACCTATCACCATACACAAAAATTAACTCTAAATGGATCGAGGACCTAAACGTAAAACCTCTAACTATAAGAATCTTAGAAAGCGCAGGAGACACCCTTATAGAAATTGGAACTGGGAACTAATTCCTATTCAGAACTCTAAAGGCCAATACCTTAAGAAATAAGATAGACAAGTGAGACCTCATCAAATTAACGAGCTTCTGCAAAGCAAAAGAAACCATCAAGAGAGCAGGGAGACAGCCCAAAGAATGGGAAAAAATATTTGCCAAATGTTTATCCGACAAAGGCCTAACATCTAGGATATACAAGGAACTCAAACGCGCTGAAAGGAAAAAAACAAGCAGCTCCTTTAAAAAGTGGGCAAAAGACATGAATAGACACTTCTCAAAAGAAGATATACGGGCAGCCAACAGACACATGAAAAAGTGCTCCGTCTCACTCATCATCAGAGAAATGCAAATCAAAACCATACTGAGATAACACCTAACTCGTGTAAGAATAGCTATCATTAATAAAACAAACAACAACAGACGCTGGCAAGGATGTGGAGAAAAAGGAACGCATCTACATGTGGAGAAAAAGGAACGCATCTACACCGCTGGTGGGAATGCAAACTTGTACAACCTCTTTGGAAAACAGTGTGGTGATTTCTGAAAGAACTAGAAAATGACCTTCCATATGACCCAGCAATTCCCCTGTTGGGAATATACCTGGAAGAACTCAAATTATGATGTTTATTGCAGCTCTATTCACAGTAGCAAAAACACAGAACCAACCATTGAAGCTGGATTGGATAAAAAAAAAATGTGGTACACAGACACAATGAAATATTATGCAGCCATAAAGAAGGACTAATATATGGACTTTGCAGCAACCTGGATGGATTTGGAGTCAATCATATGCAGTGATTTATCACAGAAACAAAGAACAATGTTCTATATGTTCTCATTCATAAGTGGAACTTGAACAATTATAATGCTATAAGAAAGCAATTGGCAGTAGTGGGAAACTGTCCGGGGGAGGGCGTGGGATTGGCATTTGAGGGAAACTGCTAGGGGAGGGAGGAGCACACCTCATCAACAAGGGTATCTGCATGATCAGTGTTTGTATACCTAAACCTGAAATGTACCCTACATCTTTATAATAAAAATTAAAAAAAAAAGAAGTGGGTTTTTAACTCCTAAATGTGAATTTTCTATGTTTCTTTATATTATTAATTTCTAGTTCCATTCTATTTGATTAGAAAACATGCTTTGTATGATTTCATTCCTTTTAAATTTATAGAAACTTGTTATATGACCTGGAGAATTTTTATGTACACTTTAGAAGAATATGTATTCTCTTGTTGGATGGGGTTTTCTGTAGATATCTGTTAGATCTGATTGGTTGCTATTTTTGTGCAATCTTTCTATTTCCTTGTTGATTTTCTGTCTAATTGGTCTGTTATTGAAAGATATGTATTGAAGTGTCTATTACAGTTGAATTCTATATTTCTTCCTTAAGTTCTGCCAGTTTTTACTTTATGTATTTTGTGGCTCTGTCTTCTAGATAGATTGACCCTATTATCATTATAAAAATGTCCTCCTTTGTCTCTAATAACATTTTTTGTCTTGAGTTCTATTTTGTCTGCTATTGGTTTAGCTACTCCAGTTCTCTTTTTATTGCTGTTTTCATTATATACACATATCCACACCCATACCCACCTACACACCCACCCCCACACACATACCATCTTAATAAAATGTGGCAACTCTGAAAATTAGCCCACCTCCCCCCTTCCCTAAGGCTTGTTGTTATTACTGTTTGTTGCTGCTGCTGTTTTCTGAACTAATTTTATAGAGTTTGTGCTATAGTCTGAATGTTTGTGTTTCCTGTAAGTTTATAGGTTGAAATTCTAACCCCTAAGTTATAGTTTTAGGAGGTGATTAAGCAATGAGGGTAGAGTCCTCATGAATGAGATCAGTGTCCTTATACAAGAGGCATGAGAAAGAAATCTCATCCCTTACACCATGTGAAGACACAGTAAGAAGGTACCATCTATGATGAAGTTGGCCCTCACTAGACACCAAGTCTGCCAGTGCCTTGATCTTGGACTTCCTATTCTCCAGAACTATAGGAAACAACTTTTTGTTGTTGTTTATAAGCCACTCAATTTTTGATATTTTATTATAACATTTCAAACAGATAAAGATGATGTGTATTTTTTGTCATGCGATGCCACTGAAGTCTCTACTTGACTAGCTTAGTGGTCAGCTAATGAATGAACAGAGATTTCCTTAAATATTTGGAAACAGTCTCCCAGCTTTTGTTGAGAGGCTATGTTTAGAAGATACCTTCAATCCTTAGGCATGCACTTTACAACTCGGTCTTAACCTTCACTTCCTGCATTCTCAGAGCTTCAGGATCTGCCAGAAGTGAGAACTAAGGCCTTTTCAGGTCTTTTTTGAGCATGTGCACAGCCCTATGTATGAAAGTGGCCATCTAGATTCCCAGGTATATGTCAGACCTTTTCAAAGCCCTCTGTGGACATCTCATTCTACAGCTTTTCTTTTTAATTTTTGTGGTCAACTCTTGTTTGCCCCACTGTTATCACCATCTCAGATACCTGCAGTATTAAATAAGTGCTGTTGATTGTTTTTTGTGAATACCCCTGGGACTATAAGGCTGTTGGCACTAAACAAGGTTTGATGCAGGTTAAATTAAAAACAAATCTTGTGAATGTGGGTTTTAGGGGAACTACTAGATGGGTCAAATGATAATGACACTTTTCCTGGGATGCTGTTTCTAGGGTACTCTAAATCTGTCCCCCACCAGTGGCTGCTAGGCTGTTGGTTTTCACCATGATTACAAGACTATTAGTTTTCAAGGCTACTGTACAGCTAGGAAGAGGGATATGGGAATATGGCAAGCAAAACATTACATAACTCACTCTTATTGATATTTAGTCATTCTCCTTGAATAATTGTACCTTGGATTATTACAAGCCTTTGGTTAACTTCCAGAGTTATACAAAAGCTGATTTTGACAATTTTGACCAGTGTGTTTTTACCTTATATGGAATAGTAGCTTTTCAAAGGTCTATACTTTGCCAGTCCCATTGATGTCACTCTCAGGTCTCTTCAATTTTAATGCCTGGGTTGGAGGTAAAAGAAGACATGTCCTGCAGAAAGTTCTGGAAAAGTGACAAGCTTTCCTGGTGAGATAACAGAAGAGTGAAGGGAAGATATAATTTGAAAATAAGAACCACGGAGTAGTCAGTCATTGTGTGGGTAAATTATTCCTAAGATTAGGAGTGTTGGGTAGCCTGACATTCCTATCAGTGCAAGTAAAAAAATTAAATGATCAATTCTATTGGTAATTGGAAAAGAGGGAAGTACGTTTCTTAGCTTCCTATACAATATCCTGTTCTGTATTCAGCCCTTCATCTTTTCCCAAACAGTTGTACTCTTACCCATGCCTTGCATTGTACTTTATCCATTTTCTAGGGCCTATGTTAACTGCTGTGAAGGTTTTATATTCTCATTGTAATTAGTCATGCCTTTCTCTGTTCTTGCTTGGTAGTTTGTTCATTTGCCATATTGTACTCTAATCAACTTGTATATGACTTTGTCTTTCTGATGGATAGCAAAATCCTCATTAAGAACCAGGGCTGTGCCTGAGCCCGCGGGTTTGAGACCCACCTAGGCAACTTGGCAAGACCTCATCTCCACAATAAATCAAAAAATTAGCCGGGCGTGGTAGTACGCACCTGTAGTTCCAGCTACTTGGAAGGCTGGGGTGGAAGGATCGCCGGAGCCCAGCAGGTCGAGGCTGCGGTGGCCGGGAGTGGCCACTGCACTCCAGCCTGGGTGACAAAGTGAGACTCCCACTCAAAAAAAAAAAAAAGAACCAGGACTGAGTCTTTTCTATTTCTAGGAGCTAACTCAGTACTTGGCATGTAATACAATTATATAAACAAATAAGCAAATAAATAAATAAGTAAATAAATAAATAATAAAAGAGAGAGAAAGGAAAAAGAGAAAGAAGATTTTGTTTAGGAGTTTGTAGAATATGTATTTAATTTATTCAATATAACATGTTTTTAGCAAGTGCTAGAACTCATTCCTGTTTCTTTTTAATATTTCTAGGAAAATGAATATTGATAAAACATGGTCTGGTACTTTCAAAGAGGTTGCAGTGTAGTGGAAAAATTAGGTAGGAAACTATCATACCCATTCTTCCCAAGATTCTCCTTAGAACAAAAAACATGGACATAATAAAATAAACAAGTACTAGATGACTCTGAAAGGTGGAAAACCAAAGACAGACTTCCTAGGAATCTCAAGACTTGAGGAACAACGTGGTAGTAATTCCCTTGAGTTTCCTTATTGCCTCCCCTATTTCCTAGACATGGTGCTGCAGAAGTTACCAACCCAGAATGTCCAAAAAACACAAGAAAAGAAATCTCCAAGAAAAACTTGTCTCTTCTAGCCAAAGGACTAGGAAATGGATAGTCTAACAACAGAAAAATTTTTTGGCAATACCCGCCCTATGTCAGCCAAACACCAACAGAAAAGCCACACATATACATATGCCCTACAGATTCAGTGTGGCCGAGCAAGATGTTAATATTGTACATACTGCCATTCTATCCCATGAAATCAAGTACTCGTGCTCCAGTTCTTGTACCTGGTGGTGTCCATGGAGCCAAGGAATGAGTTAGTCTGCCATCCTTCCTACCACTTGTAAGTGACACTCCAATTCCCTCTTTGGGAGGTGTCAGCATATCTGATCAGGTAGCTAATCTTGCACTTCCTGCACAGGCAGTTGGTGCTGTAATTCCCCTGCCAGAGTAGTATCAGCAGAACCAAGTGAGTAGTTATTTTTCTGTCTCCCTCTTCGTGAAGCTGGCATGCTTTAATTTTTCTACAGGATTAGTGTCACCAGGGCCAAGCCAGGAGCTGACCTCATTCTCCATGCAGTGGTGGCAGACTGGGTTCAATTTCCCCTACTGAGATAGTTTTGGCAGATCGAATCTATCCACCATTCAGTGAAACCAGGCAGTGCTCTGATTCTCCTATCAGAGTAGTGCCAGCAGGTTCCAGAGATGAGATGAACCTCTACCCCTACCTGGCAAAGAAACTTAACAAGGCTGGGAAAGTCACTGTGATATACCTTCTGGTACCAGTGAGACCAGTACGACTAAGCCTCCAACTGCTACCAGCATAAACAAAGTGGTAGAAAGTGGTGATTAGTTGGCACTCACCTACTTCCCTTCTCAGATGTCAACAGGAGGTTGAGCTTCTGCCCCAAACTGCAGCCACAAAGCAGTGTGTGTTCAGACTTCAGCTTTCCCTCTTCCTGGTGGCAGTGGACATTTGGAGACAATGGAACAGTGGAAGTTGGTACCCCTCTTTCACTAGGAAGATTTCAGCTGAGCCAAGAAGAGAACTGAACTTACACCTCTCCATCTACAATGAGGCGTTGTGATTCAATGCTCCACTTTTGCTGTGTTGTTGGCAGCAGAGCCCAGCAGGAAGCTGAACAAACACACATACCTGTCCTTGTGCTATACCTGAGTAGGGGATTTTCTACTTAAAAAAAAAAAAAAAAAAGATTAAGCCGGGCTCAGTGGCTCAGCCTGTAATCCTGCGCTTTGGGAGGCTGAGGTGAGTGGGTTGCCTGAGCCTGCGGGTTTGAGACCCACCTGGGCAACTTGGTGAGACCTCATCTCTACAATAAATCAAAAATTAGCTGGGCGTGGTAGTGTGCGCCTGTAGTTCCAGCTACTTGGAAGGCTGAGGCGGAAGGATTGCCGGAGCCCAGCAGGTCGAGGCTGCGGTGGCTGGGAGCGGCCACTGCACTCCAGTGTAGGCGACAGAGTGAGACTCCATCTCAAAAAAAAAAAAAAAAGATTAAATAGAATCCCAACTCTCATAATACAGTATCCAGAATGGCTAGGATGTAGTAGAAAATCACTCATCAAGAAGCAGGAAAACAACAATTTGAATGAGAAAAAATAATTGACATCAAGATCAAGATGAATTAAATTTTACAATTATCTGACAAGAATTTTAAAGCAACTGTATAAAAATGCTTTAACAAATAATTATGAATTCTCTTGACACAAATGAAAAAATAAAAAAATTTTCAGCTAAGAAATAGAAGTTTTAAAAAAAGAATTAAATGAAAAATATAGAAGTATAAAACATTATCACCAAAAAAAAACCCCAAAAACTCACTGGATGAACTCTGTAGTAGATTAGACATGACAGGTTAGAATTAATGAACTTCAAGACAGAGCGATAGAATTTATCAAATCATAACAACAGAAACCTATGGGACAATTACAAAAGAGATAACATTTATATTACTGGAGGCCCAGAATAAGAGGAAATACTAAATGAGACTGGAGAAGTATTCAAAGAAATGATGGTTGATAGCTTCCCAAATTTGGCCAAAGATATATGCTTACAGTTTTGGTTTTTTTGTAATTTTTATTATAAAGATGTGGGTACAATTCAGGGTTAGGTATATAAACACTGATCATGCAGGTGAGTGATTGATGAGGTGTGCCCCTCCCTCCCTTAGCAGTTTCCCTCAACTGCCTATCCCACCCCACCCTCCCCTGACAGTTTCCCATTACTGCCAGTTACTTCCTTATAGCATTATAATTGTTCAAGGTCTTCTTATGAGTGAGAATATATGGAACTCTATTCTTTTTTTCTGTGATAAATGACTGAGTATGATCGACTCCAAATCCATCCAGGTTGTTGCAAAGTCCATATATTTGTCCTTTTTATTTTATTTTATTTATTTATTTTTTATTTTTTTGAGTTGGAGTCTCACTCTGTCGCCCAGACTGGAGTGCAGTGGCCACTCCCGGCCATCGCAGCCTTGACCTGCTGGGCTCTGGCGATCCTTCCTCCTCAGTCTTCCAAGTAGCCCGAATTACAGGCATGCGCTACCACGCCTGGCTGATTTTTTGATTTATTGTAGATATGAGGTCTCGCCGCCAGGCGGGTCTCGAACCCGCGGGCTCAGGCAATCCAGTCACCTCAGCCTCCCAAAGGTGTGGGATTACGGGCTGAGCCACCGAGCCCAGCTATATTTGTGTTTTTTCATGGCTGCATAATATTCCATTGTGTATATGTACCACATTTTTTTTTTATCCAATCCAGCTTCGATGGGCAGCATGGTTGATTCCATGTTTTTGCTATTGTGAATAGAGCTACAATAAACATACATGTGCAGGTATCTTTTCTGTAGAATAATTTGAGTTCTTCCAGGTATACTCCCAATAGGGGAATTGCTGGGTCATATGGAAGATCAATTTCTAGTTCTTTCAGAAATCGCCACACTGTCTTCCAAAGAGGTTGTACAAGTTTGCATTCCCAGCAGCTGTGTAGACACGTTCCTTTTTCTCCACATCCTTGCCAGCGTCTGTTGTTGTTTGTTTTATTAATGATAGCCATTCTTACAGGGATTAGATGGTATCTCAGTGTGGTTTTGATTTGCATTTCTCTGATGATGAATGAGACTGAGCACTTTTTCATGTGTCTGTTGGCTGCCCATATATCTTCTTTTGAGAAGTGTCTATTCATGTCTTTTGCCCACTTTTTAAAGGAACTGCTTGGTTTTTTTCCTTTCGGTGCGTTTGAGTTCCTTGTAGATCCTAGATGTTAGGCCTTTGTCGGATAAACATTTGGCAAATATTTTTTCCTATTCTGTGGGCTGTCTCCCTGCTCTCTTGATGGTTTCTTTTGCTTTGCAAAAGCTCATTAATTTGATGAGGTCTCACTTGTCTATCTTATTTCTTAAGGTATTGGCCTTTAGGGTTCTGAATAGGAATTGGTTCTCAGTTCTAATTTCCATAAGGGTTTCTCCTGCGCTTTCTAAGATTCTTATAGTTGGAGGTTTTACGTTTAGGTCCGTGATCCATTTAGAGTTAATTTTTGTGTATGGTGATAGGTAGGGGTCCTGTTTCAATCTTCTGCATGTGGTCAGCCAGTTTTCCCAGCACCATTTACCGAATAGGTTCTCCTCTCCCCAGTGGTTGTTGTTAGAGGCTTTGTCAAAGATGAGTTGGTTGAGGAATTGAGGCTTTGCTTCTAGAATCTCTATCCTGTTCCATTAGTCTATGTGCCTGTTTTGTACCAGTACCAGGCTGTTTTGATTACTGTAGTCTTATAGTAAAGTTTGAAGTCTTGAAGTGTGATACCGCCTGCTTTGTTTCTTTTGCCAAGGATTGTTTTGGCCATTCGGGGTCATTTATGTTTCCATATGAATTTCTGTATTGTCATTTCCAGGTCTGAGAAGAATGGTGTTGGTAACTTAATGGATATTGTGTTGAATCTGTAGATTGCCTTTGGTAGGATGGACATCTTAACAATGTTGATTCTTTCTGTCCATGAGCATGGAATATTTTTTCATTTGTTTGTGTCTTCTTGGATTTCTTTGAGCAGTGATTTGTAATTCCCATTGTAAAGGTCTTTCACTTCTCTGGTTAGGAAATGCCGAGGTATTTCTTTCTTTCTTTTTTTTTTTTTTTTTTGTGGCAATTGTGGATAGGATTGCGCTTTTTATTTGGGTCTGTGCTTGCTTGTTGTTGGTGTATAGGAATGCAACTGTCTTTTGCATATTTGTTTTGTACCCTGAGACTTTGCCAAAGTCCTTTATCAGTGCAAACAGGTTTTTGACAGATTCTCTTGGATTTTCAAAGTATAGGATCATATCATCAGCCAAGAGGGATAACTTGACTTCCTCTTTTCCCATTTGGATACCCCTGATTTCCTTCTGTTGTCTAATTGCCTGGGCTAGGACTTCCAACACGATATTGAACAAGAGGGATGAATGGGCAGCCTTGTCTTATTCCAGTTTTCAGGGAAAAATGTTTCTAGTTTCTGTCCATTTAGCTATATGTTAGCTGTCGGTTTGTCGTAGATGACACTTACTATTTTGAGGTATGTTCCTTCTATACCTAGGTGTTTGAGGGTTTTTGTCAAGAAGGGATGCTGGATTTTATCAAAAGCTTTTTCTGCATCTAATGAGATAATCATGTGGTTCTTGTTTTAACATCTGTTGATGTATTTAATGACATTTGTGGTCTTGTGAATGTTGAACCAGCCCTGCATCCTGGGGATGAAGCCTACTTGGTCATGGTGGATGATTTTTTTTTTTTGAGTTGGAGTCTCACTCTGTCGCCCAGACTGGAGTGCAGTGGCCGCTCCCGGCCACCGCAGCCTCGACCTGCTGGGCTCCGGCGATCCTTCCGCCTCAGCCTTCCAGGTAGCCGGAATTACAGGCATGCGCTACCACGCCCGGCTGATTTTTTGATTTATTGTAGAGATGAGGTCTCGCTGCCCAGGCGGGTCTCGAACCCATGGGCTCAGGCAGTCCACTCACCTCAGCCTCCCAAAGGCGCGGGATTACTGGCTGAGCCACCGAGCCCGGCTCGGTGGATGATTTTTGGGATGTGTTTTTAGATCCGATTTGCTAGAATCTTGCTGAGGATGTTTGCATCTATGTTCATAAGGGATATTGACCTGTAGGTCTCTTTCTTTGTTGCATCTTTACCCAGTTTGGGTTTCAGTGTAATGTTAGCTTTGTAAAATGATTTGGGGAGAATTCCATCTTTCTCAATTGCCTGGAATACTTTCAATAGGATTGTTATCAGCTCCTCCTTGTACGTGTTGTAGAATTCTACTCGATAGCCGTCCAGTCCAGGGTTTTTTGTTTTGTTTTTTTTTGTAGGTAGTTTTCATATGACAGAGTTCATTTCCTGGGTTGTTATTGGTCTATTTAGTGTCTCAGTGTCTTCTTGTTTCAACTTGGGTAGGCTGTGTGATGTCAGAAAGTCCTCCATTTCATCTGGGTTATCAAGTTTATTTTCATATAGGTGTACATAGTAATCTCTAATAATCTTTTGTATTTCTTCAGGATCAGTTGTAATTTGATCTTTTGTATTTCTGATTGTGTTTATTTGGGCTTTTTTTCTCTTTTTCTTGGTCATTCTGGCTAGGGGCCCATCAATCTTGTTAATTCTTTCAAAGAACCGACTTTTTGTTTTGTTGATGTTTTCTACGATATTAGTATCCTGTACATCCTGTGTTTGGGCTCTTATTTTGATGACTTGGATTCTTCTGCTAAAGTTGGGTTTTGGTGGTCTTCTCTTTCCTGTTCCCTTAGGTGATTTGTTAGGCTCTCCACTTGTGATATTTCCATTTTCTTGATGTGTGCTCATAGAGATATAAATTCCCCTCTTAGAACTGCTTTCATGACATCTCAGAGGTTTTGGTGGCGTGTTTCTTCATTTTCATTTGTTTCCAGGAATCTTTCGATTTCTTCTTTTGTTTTAGTGTTGACCTGGTCGTTGTTCAGCATCATGCTGTTTAGTGTCCATGTCTTTGTGGGCTTGGGAAAATTTTGTTGGTGTTGATATTTATTTTTATTCTACTGTGGTCTAAAAAGGTGCATGGCAAGATTTCAATCTTATGAGATTTGTTTATGTTTTATTTATGCCCACTGATGTGGTCGATCTTGGAGTATATTCCATGTGGTGATGAGTAGAATGTATATTCTGTGGTCGTTGGGTATCAATTAAATCCATTTGTTCAAGAGTCTCATTGAGATTATGCTTCTCCTTGCTGATTTTTTTTGTCTTGATGATCTGTCTAGGGTTGTGAGTGGAATATTAAAGTCCCCAGCTATGATAGTGTTGGAGTCAATCTCTTTAAGTTTGCCTAGAAGCTGCTTTATGAACATTGTTGCTCCTATGTTAGTGCATATATGTTTAGGATGGATATTTCTTGTTGATAGATTGAACCATTTATCATTATATAGTGACCTTCTTCTTTTTTGATTTTTGATAGCTTAAAGGGTATTTTGTCTGAGATTAAGATTGCAACTCCAGCTTTCTTTTGTGTTCCATTCGCCTGAAATTTTGTTTCCCATCCTTTTACTTTGAGTCTATGAGTGTCCTTTCTGGTGAGATAAGTCTCTTGGAGACAATATATTGTTGCCTTGTGATATTTTATCCATTTTGCCATTCTATGTCTTTTCTGTGGTGCATTTAGTCCATTCACATTCAGGCTGATTATTGAAATGTGAGGGTTTATTTTTGTCATGATGGTCTTATAGAGTTGTAGTTGTACTTGTTTGTTTGTTGTCTTTCTTTTGGCTTTTTGGGTTGGTTCATGTGTGTTTTCAATCTTTTTTCCTGTACTCTTGTGAAGAGCAGTGTTGTTCTTTTTTCCCTTTTCTTCTGTGTTCACTACTTTCTTAAGAGTTTCTTGTAGGGGTGATCTGGAGGCAGGATAAGTTCTTAGGGATTGGATATCTGGGAAGGATTTTAATTCTTCCTCACTGATGAAGCTTAGCTTGACTGGGTTGGTTATTCTTGGTTGAAATTGTTTATTTTTGAGAACTTTGAATATTGGACTCCAAGCTCTTCTAGCCTGAAGTGTTTCTGTAGATAAATCTGCTGCTATTTTGATTGGTCTTCCCTGGTAGGTAGTCTGATCTTTTTCTCTTGCTGCTTTTAGGATGTTTTCTTTTATGCCTGCTTTGTTCAGGCAGATTATTATGTGCCTAGGAGTTGGTCTTCTCATTTGTTGTCTTGTCAGAGTTCTCTGAATCTCTTGTGTTTGAATTTTCACATCATTGATGAGGTGAGGGAAGTTTTCATGAATAATTTCATAGAATGTTTGTTCCAGGGTGGTGTCTATCTCTCTTTCTGCCTCAGGAAGTCCAATTACTCTTAGGTTCATTCTCCTGAAGTAATCGCTCATCTCTTGAAGGTTTTGTTCTATCTTTTTAAGCTTCTTTTCTATGTTTTTGACAGATTGGTTTAGTTCTATATTTTGGTCTTCAAGTTCTGAAATTCTGTCTTCTGCTTGGCTAATTCTGCTTTCCATGCGTATTAGTTTGTTACTTATTTCAATCACAGTATTCTTTACTGCTGTTAATTTCAGTTATCAACTCCTTCCTGTTTTCCTCTTGCCTATCCTCAGTTCTTTTTATTTTCTCTATTAATGTCTTGATATTTGGGTTTGTAGGATGTGATCAGTCATTCTGGGAGCTCTTCATTGTTTGCATTCCGAAGTCTGTTTTCTCAATATCTGATTTCCCAGGGGTCTATGTGAGACCTATATTCTTCTTTTGGTTTTTTTTCATTTGTGTAGATTTTCCTCCCCACTTTCTCCTCCCCGCCCCCCGTCTTCTTTAAATGTTGTTCAGGAGTGGTGGGGTTGCTTTTACTTCTGTTTGCTCAATCTCCTATTCTTCCTTATGTGAATCCTCTGGCTTTGTTCTATTCTGAAGCTGGATTGTAGGTTGGGGACTGTACCTTTTGCAGTTTTGAGATTTATTTGAGGGGAGAGCTGTGATTCAGAATTTATCTGCAGATCCCAGTATCCACTGATAGGTGTATGGATACTCTGGATCCCGCTTCCTGCCGTCTTGTAATCTGTTCATGAAGTGGGAGTATTGGTTTCCTCCCTGAAAGTAAAATGATGTAAGAAAAGAGAAAGAAGCTGGGCTCAGTGGCTCAGCCTGTAATCCCGCGCCTTTTGGAGGCTGAGGTGAGTGGATTGCCTGAGCCTGCGGGTTCGAGACCTGCCTGGGCAGCGAGACCTCATCTCTACAATAAATCAAAAAATCAGCTGGGCATGGTAGCACATGCCTGTAATTCTGGCTACTCGCTGGAAGGCTGAGGCGGAAGGATCGCCGGAGCCCAGCAGGTCGAGGCTGCGGTGGCCGGGAGCAGCCACTGCACTCCAGTCTGGGTAACAGAGTGAGACTCCAACTCAAAAAAAAAAAAAAGAAAGAAAAGAGAAAAAAATGGGGGAGAGAAGCAGAAGGTGGAGACACAGGAGAGTAAGTGGGAAAATAGACAAAGGTACCGCTAATAAATGAAAATAGACCTGACGACAGATAAGAGTAAGAGAAAACAAAAACAGACAAACAAAAAACAGCGAAGACAATAAACAAACTAGGACATACAATCATACAGACACACAAGCTGACCAACTGCCTTATGATGTACTATTCCCTTACACAAACATGGGGTCTTAGATCCCAACTTGGAGGTTGGGCAGAGCTGAGTGGTCGAGGCACTGCAGGTCTCTGCCTGGTCACAGGGCTCCAGATGATCTCAGGTTCTGCTGCAACTGGGTCCAGCTGTGGGAGGCAGAGTGTGACATAGCCAGGTGCTGTAGGTTGGTGTGTCACATGCAGCTTTGGCCTCTTTTTCTTTCTTTGTTCTTAGGTCCCAAGCTGGAGGCT
Organism: Cephalopachus bancanus; assembly: GCA_027257055.1. Taxonomy (NCBI): domain Eukaryota; kingdom Metazoa; phylum Chordata; class Mammalia; order Primates; family Tarsiidae; genus Cephalopachus; species Cephalopachus bancanus. The sequence continues at coordinate 2,716,229 of JAPVLO010000163.1, read as the reverse complement.
GCAGAGAGCTGAGTGGAGCTCATGGGGCAATGCAGGTCTCTGCCTGGTCTTGAGTTCCAGCTGTTTTCTAGTCCCACTGTGGTCAGGGGCGAGTCGGGGAAGGTGAAGTGCGAGACTGCCAGGCTTTGCTGGTCAGCATAGCGCTAAGGGTGGCTGGGGGCGGGGCGGTACAGCTGACAATGGATCCTGGAGCTCTACCAAGAGGGAGCAGCAGACCTACGTGGGTGGTGGAGGCATGTGCCAGCGCTGGGCACTGCAGCCAGTGGGGGAGCCCGGAGCTCTGTGGGTGGTGGTGGTTTGGGGCAGGGCGGGGTACTTCAGTCAGGGAAGGGGCCCAGAACTCCGAGGGGCGGGGCACTGAGGGCCTCTGCAGGTGGGCAGCAGCAGCTTGAGGCTTGAGGCGGGGCTGGTCGCTTCAGCCAGGGAGAGGACCCGAAGATCCGAGCAGAGGGAGCCTGTAGCCTCCGCAGGCGCGATGGCTTGGGACTGGGAGGGGCGCTTCAGTCAGGGAGGGGACCTGGAGCTCCAAGGGGCTGGTGCCGCAGGCCTCCACAGGGGCAGAGCTTGAGGCAGGGCTGGATGCTTCAGCCAGCGAGGCGTCCCAGAACACCGAGGGGCAGGTGCCGAGGGCCTCTGTGGGTGGCAGTGATATACCTACAGTTTTAATAATACAGTTTTAATAACAGACTGGGAAAAAGTAATTGCCAACTCCAGGTCCGACAAAGGCTTAACATCTTGGATCTACATGGAACTCAAACGTGCTGAAAAGAAAAAACAAACAACCCCATTATAAAGTTGGCAAAAGATATGAATAGACACTTCTCAAAGGAAGACATCCGAGCCTCCCACAGACACATGAAGAAATGTTCAACCTCACTAATCATCAAGGAGATGCAAGTCAAAACCACACTGAGATACCATCTAACTCCAGTCAGAATGCCCATTATCAATAACTCTTAAATAAAACAACAGTTCCTGGAGAGGGTGTGGGGAAAAGGGAACACTTCTACACTGTTGGTGGGAGTGCAAACTAGTGCAACCTCTGTGGAAAGCAGTGCGGCGATTCCTAAAAGCTCTAAATATGGACTTCCCATATGACCCTGCAATCCCCCTACTGGGAATATACCCTGAAGAACTCAAATCACTCTATCAAAAACATACCTGCACACAAATGTTTATCGCAACATTGTTCACAATAACAAGAACCTGGAACCAACCATGCTGCCCATCAAAAGAGGACTGGATTTAAAAAATGTGGTACATATACAAGGTGGAATATTATGCAGCCATAAAAAAGAACAAAATCATGAATTTCGCAGCAACCTGGATGGAACTAAAGTCTATAATACTGAGTGACCTCTCACAGAAACAAAGATCTGAGTATCACATGTTCTCACTCATATAGTGGACCTTGAACATCTACCATAATACTATTAAAAAAAAAAAAAAGGATTGACGGTGGGAAACTATGGGGGTGGTAGGGAGAGGAAGGGAGGTGGGACTAATGGTAGTCAGTATCTGTCTGGGGATGGGGAGACACCCCTTATTAACAAGGGTGCCTGAACGATCACATTTGTATACCTAACCCTTAACTGTACCCCACAATTTTATAATAAAAAATATGTTTAAAAATAAAAAAGTAAAATAATAAAATAAGCAAGCAAACTCCAGATGGCATAAACTCAATGAAATCTGTGTCTGAATGCATCATATTTAAATTTTTTGAAAACTAAATACAAAAAAAAAGTATTAAAGCAGGAGAAATTATGTGTTTTTTGTAGGGGAACACCAATTCAAATAGTAGTAGTTTCTCATTTGAAAGCATGGAGGACAGAGAAAGTGGAACAACTTTTTTCAAAGCACTGAAAGAAAAGAACTATTATGAATTCTATATCCAGTGAAAATATTCTTTAAGAAATAAGGAAATGAAAAAATTCTCAACAAAGGAAAATGAAGAGAATTTGTTGCTAAGCCATCATGTCTTGAAGGGATAGCTAAAGAAAATTCTCTAAACAAAAAGAAAATGACATAAGAAGGTTTTATCAGATTGAAAAAAAATAGGGACAAATATAATAGACTACTCTTCTCATGAGTTTCTTAAATCATATTTGATGGTTGAAGCAAAAATTATGACATTATCAAATGTTGTGTTCATTGTATGTGGAAGAAATACTTAAGATAATTACACTTAAAAAGTGAAGAAGATAAAGTAACCTAAGTAGAATTAAGTGGTAAAATGTTAATGGCAGTAGTCTGTGATAAATAACATATATAGTAGTGCTTAGAGCAACTACTAGTAAAACTGTACAAAGTGGTATACTCAAAACTTTGAAAATAACTTTGAAAATAAGATAGAATCCAAAAAAGAAATGTTCATTTAACCCATAGGAAGTTAGGAAAAGAGAAATAATAGCAAGAAGGAGAAGAAGCGAAAAATAGCAACCCCTAACATGCTAATAATTGCTTTTAATGTAAATGGCTAAATACACCAATTAAAAGGCAGAGATTGGCAGAATGAATTTTTAAAAAGCATGATTCAGCAACTAAGTGTCTATAAACCCCTTTCAAATACAATAACATAGATTGAAAGTAAAAGGATAAAAAAAGGTATACCACGCAAAACTTAATTCAAAACAAGTAAGAGTTGCTATATTATTATGAAGTAGAATAGACTTCAGGCAAAGAAAATTACTAGAGACAAAGAGAGATGTTACATGTTGTTAAAAGATTGAATTCACCAAGAAAACATATGATCCTAAATGTGTGCATAAAAAACAACAGAGCGTCAAATTACTAGAAGCAAAAATTGATAGGGTCAAAGGAGAAATAGATCCACAGTTACATTTGGGTGCTTCAACACCTTCTGTCAGAAAATTAGCAAGGGTACAGAAGATCTGAACAGTATAGTCATCCAATAGGATCTAATAAATATATAGATGAGCCCAGCCAAAAAAGCAAAATATACATTTTTAAAGGCAACCATGGAATATTCATAAGATAGACCATATCTTGAGTCATATACACACCTTAGCAGATGTAAAAGAAATGAGCCATACAGGATATGTTCTCTGAACATACAGAAATAAACAAGAATTGTAAAGATGAGTGATAACATTTAAATAACCCACTACATCCAAAATGGCAGCCATGACAATCATCATCATTATAATGACAATGAGTGTAAATATGATCATCATAGTGTGGAACCATGAAAAAAAAAATGAACAAAAAAATCCATAACAGAAGGACAACAGGAAAATCTCCAGATACTTAGAAATTAAACAGCACTCTTATAAATAATCCACTGGCCAAAGAGAAAGTCTTAAAGGAAAATTTTTTTAAAGTACATGGAACTGAAGGATAATGAAAGCACAGCATATAGAAATATGTGAGATGCAACAAAAGCAGTGTTAAAAGGGAAATTTATAGCTCTAAATGCTTATATTAAAAAAGAAAAAAGTATTTCAGATCAATGAGTTATGTTCTTGCCTTAGGAACCTAGCAAAGGAAGACCAAGATAAGCCCAAAGTAAGCAGAAGGAAGGAATTATAAAGATGAAAACAGAAATCAATAAAATTTAAAATAGGAAAACAGTAGAGACAAATCAATGAAGCAAAAAGCTAGTTCTTCAAAAAAAATTTAATAAAATTGATAAGCATTTAGCAAAACTGACAGATAAACAGAAAAAAAATACAAATCATATTAACAGTGGAATGGGACATCACTACAGATATTGCTACCATTAAAAGGATAATAAGGGAGTACTAAAAATGGCTTATCAAGAAACTCATAAATTCAACAACTTAGAAGAAATGAGTCAATTACTCAGAGACTACAAACTATCAAAATTCAACCATGTCAATAATCTGAATAATCCTATAACTATTAGAAATATTGAATCCATAATTTAAAAGCTTCTAAAAAGAAAATCTTTAAGCCCAGGTAGATTTACTGGAGAATTCTAGAAAATATTTAAAGAAGGATTGCTGGGCACCATGGCTCAAGCTGTAATCCCAGCACTTTGGAAGGCCGAGAAGAGTGGACTGCTTGAGTTCAGGAGTTCAAGACCAGCCTAGGCAACATAGAAAGACCCTATCTCTACAAAAATAAAAAAAAAAATAGGCTGGGTACGGTTGGTGCACCTGTAGTCCTAACTACTTGGGAAGCTGAGGTATAAGGATTGTCTGATCCCAGGAGGTTGAGGCTGCAGTGAGCTCTTATGTTGTAGCAATAAAAAGGCAAATGAACAAATTTTTAAATGGAGAAAGAATTTGAAGGCATACAAATATTCAATAACCACATGAAAAAACGTTCAACATCATTAGTGAAAGGACAGATTGAGAGCCAAAAGCCATTTTTAATCTTGTTCCTAAACCTTAATAAAATGATGAGAAAGTAGAAGCTATGTTTTGGAGAAGTGCATACTTTAGGTAAAATTAACTTTGCCAACTTTGTCCTTACAGAAACACAGACTTCCTGATGCCAGAGGCATTTCATAGCGGCAATCAAGCTTGCCTAGCGTAAAGAGAATGTACATGAATTGGGCAAGGATTGTAAAAGTCACAAAACTTGTAATTACAAAAGTTATGACTGCTCAGAGGGGGAGCAGGTGGGGATTTGATCTTCCAGTAAATTGGACACTATCTACAGGGAAGCCAAGGATCTCCCGAAGCTACCTACTTGGAATGCCTAGGAGATAAGGGGAAGAGCAGCCTCCATTAGCTCTAAGGAATGTCGTTCAGGAAGGGGCAGGGGCATTAGAATCCTTGTCACACCCTTCTCTAGGGGCTATGACTATGTGGGCGGACATTAGGGGGTCTCTGTGTTACAGGATCTCCAAAACATTCGCAGGTGGTCAATAAGGAAGTAATGGCAGTCACGCCTACCTGATTGCAACATCTCCAAGGGAAAGGATTTAAGTCAGAACTTGAGTGGCTATGGGGCCACACTCATCTAGAGTGTAGGTCTGCTCCCTGTCTGTGGGGAGTGAACTTATCTTAAATCTTTTCTTCTCTCACTTCTTTGTGTGTTGCAATTCTTTTCATTACTCGGATTTCTGGGTTACCAGCTCATACCTCCAGCATGCTGGCTCTGGCAGTGCTGTGCCCCTCTCCATTCATGACTCCACCCTCACCCTATCTGTACCCTAACAATTAGTCATTACAAAACCACAGTGCAGGCTGTCTCTTGATGATTTCTTTTGCTTTTCAGAAGCTTTTCAGTCTAATAAGGTCCCACTTGTCTTATCTCTTATGGCATGGACACCTGGGATATTGATCAGGAATTGGTTGCCTACTCCTATTTCTGTAAGGGTGTCTCACAGCACCATTTACTGAACAGCCTCCCCTCTCTCCGGTGGTTGTTGGTGGAGGCTTTGTCGAAAATGAGTTCATTGAGAAATTGAGGTTTTGCTTCTGGAAGCTCTATCCTGTTGCATTGGTTTATATGCCTGTTCTTGTACCAATACAAAGCTGTCTTGATTATTGTAGCCTTTATACTAAAGCTTAAAGTCTGGAAGTGTGATATCTCCCACTTTGTTTCTTTTGCTGAGGATTGTTTTGGCTATTCGTGGTTATGTTTCCATATGAATTTCTATATTGTCATTTCCAGGTCTGAGAAGAATGATGTTGGTAATTTAATGGGTATTGTGTTGAATCTGTAGATTGCCTTTTATAGGATGGATATCTTAATGATGTTGATTCTTCCTATTCATGAGCATGGAATATTTTTCCTTTTGTTTGTGTCTTCTTGGATTTCTTTGAGCAGTGTTTTGTAGCTTTCATTGTAAAGGTCTTCCACTTCTCTGGTTTGGAAGATGCTGAGGTATTTCATTTTTTTGTGTGGCTGTTGTTAATGGGGTTGTGTTTTTTATTTGGTTCTCTGCCTGTTTGTTGTTGGTGTATAAGAATGTGACTGTCAGAATGGGGAAAAAATATTTGCCATCTGTGTATCTGACAACATCTACAAGGGACTCAAACGTGCCAAAAGGAAAAAAACAAACAGCCCTATTAAAAAGTAGGCAAGAAATTTGAATAGACACTTTTCAAAAGAAGATACATGTACAGCAGCCACAGATGAAAAAGTGCGCAGCCTCACTAATCATCAGAGAAATGCAAATCAAAACCACATTGAGATACTACCTAACCCCAATAAGACTGGCCATCATTAATAAAGCAAACAACAACAGATGCTGGCGAAGATGCAGAGAAAAGGGAATGCTTCTATACTGCTTGTGGGACTGCAAACTAGTTCAACCTCTATGGAAAACAGTGTGGTGATTTCTAAAAGAACTAGATATTGTCCTTCCATATGACCCAGCAATCCCCCAATGGGAATATAATTGGAGGAACTCAAATCATTCTATCAAAAAGATACCTGTATGTGTGTGTTTATTGCAGCACTAGTCACAATAGCAAAAACATGGAACCAATTGTTCTGCCCATCAAAACTGGACTGGATTTTTAAAAATGTGATACATATACACGATGGAATATCACACAGCCATAAAGAAGGATAAACATATGGTCTTGGCAGCAACTTGGATGAGCTTAGACTCTGTAATACTCAGTGATCTATCACAGAAACAAAGAACATAGTTCCATATGTTCTCCCTCATAAGCAGACCCTGAACATTTGCCATAATACTATAAGAAAGGGATTGCCAGTAGTGGAATACTGCCGGGGTGAGTGTGGGGACACAACATGAATAAGGGTACCTGATCTTAAACCAGGCACAGTGGGGGCCAAAGGGAGGCCCAGACTTTACCTGTATGATGTCCACTTGTATACCTAATCCTGAATTGTACCCCACATTTTAAAAATAAAATATATACATTAAAAAAAAAAAACCCACAGTGCAAATCAAAACCACAGTGAACCCAAGTGTAGTGGCTCACATCTGTAATCCCAGCACTTTGGGAAGCTGAGATGGGAGACTTGCTTGAGCCTAGGAGTTGGAGACCAGCCTGGGCAACAGTGCAAGACCCTGTCTCTATAAAAAATCAAAAAAATTAGCTGGGTATGGTGGCATGCCTCTGTAGTCCCAGCTACTCAGGAGTCTGAGGCAGAAGGATCACCTGAGCCCAGGAGTTCGAAGCTGTGGTGAACTATAATTGTGCCACTGTACTCCAGTTGGTGACAGAGTGAGACACCAACTAAAAACAAAACCAAACCAAAAAACAAAAACACCACAATGAGCTACCACTCTACACCCAGAAAGATGACTATAATAAAAAATAAAGATAACAAGATAAGTGTTGGTGAGGATGTAAAGAAATTGTAACTCTCTTATACTGTTGGTAGTAATGTAAAATGTATGGATTTAAAAAACAGTTTGACAGTTCCTCAGTGTTAAATATAGAGTTACCATAAGACCTGGCAATTCTACTCTTAGAGAATTAAAAACACATCCACGCAAAAACTTGTGCAGGTCGAGTGCCGTGGCTCAACCATGTAATCCCGGCACTTTGAGAGGCCAAGGTGAAAGGATTTCCTGAGTCCAGGGGTTTGAGACCAGCCTGAGCAACTTGGCGACACTCTGTCTCTACAATAAAAAAAAGAAAATTAGCCAGGCGTCGTGGCACGTGCATGTAGTTTCAGCTACTTGAAAGGCTGAGGTGGAAGGATCTCCTGAGCCCAGCAGGTCAAGGCTGTGGTGGCTATGAGCGTGCCACTGCACTCCAGCCAGGATGACAGTGACACTCCAACTTAAAAAAAAAAAAACTAAAAAAATCTTATGCACAGATGTTCATAGCAGCATAATTCAGAAAATAGAAACAGCCCAAATGTTAATCAGCTGATGAATGGAAAAACAAAATGTGGTATATCCATGAAATGGAATATTATTTGGCCATAAAAAGGAATAAAGTACTTACATATGCTACAATATGATGAACCTTGAAAATATTATGTTAAGTGAAAGAAGCCAAGCACACAAAAGGCCGTATATTTTATGACTCCATTTTATGAAATGCCCAGAATAGGTGGAGGAAAAATGTCAATTAGTGGTTGCTAGGGGCTGCAGAGAAGGCAAAACGTGTAATGACTGCCATAGAGATGGCATTTTTTGGGGGGGGAGATGATGAAAATGTTCTAAAATTAGTGAGGATGATTATACAACCCTGTATGTGTCCTAAAACTATCTGAATTTTATGTTATATATGACTTTTATCTCAATAATGCTATTATAAAAAATCAATACATGTAATCTGTATCAACAGAATAAAAATAAAAATTTTATAATCATATTAGTTGATACAGAATAGGCATTTGAAAAAGCTATTAGGGAATGCAAATTAAGTTCATAATGAGCTATTAGCACACATCTATCAAATCTAAAATAAAAGGAAAAGGCTAAGTTGAGAAATTTCCGGCATTACCAAATGCTGGTGAGGGTCAGAGAAAGTGGATCATTTACATGTTGCTGGTGGAAATATAAAATAGCACAACTACTCTGGAAACACTTCAACAGTTTCTTAAAAACTAAACACAACCACCATACAACCTGGTAATTGCACTCCTGGACAATTATCCTAAGAAATGAAAATGTATATTCCCACAAAAACCTGTACATGAATTTTTATATCAGCTTTATATATAAAAGTCCAGAACCAGAAACAGCAGATGTCCTCCAATGGGTGAATAGCTACATAAACCGTGGTACATCCATTTCATGGGATGGTACTCAGCAATTAAAAAAAAAAGAATTAAATATTGATGCATACAACAACTTAAATGGATCTCCAGGATATTATGCTGGATTAAAAAAACCAATCTCAAAGGTTGTGTACTGTATGATTCCACTTGTATACCATTTTCAAAAAGACAAATTATAAAACTCAAGAACAGATTTATAGTTGCCAAGACTGAGGGGGTGGGGCAAGAGGGAGTTGGGTGTGATCAAGGGATCCTTGAGATGATGATAGTGTTCATATCTTGATTGAGGTGGCATTTACATGAATCTACACATGTAATTCTGTAGAACTTACTTAAATGACTACAAGTAAGAATGGGAAATCTAAATAAGATTGGTGCATTGCATCAATGTTAGTATCCTGGTTTTGATATTGTACTATAGTTTTGTAAGATTTTGCCATTGGAAATTGGGTAAAGGTACACAACATCTCTATCATTTCTTCCAACTTCATGTTAATGGCAATATAAAAGGTTCAAAAATTTTTTTAAAAAAAGAACCAGGTGAACAAAGATTAGAAAGTAACATAGTATAACCATTATAGTATAGTAATATAGTGGAATGTCTGAAGAGCAGATGATCTTTGAACTTGGCCTTGAAGGGTGAATGGGCTTTTAGTATGCTTTTGTATTATTATTATTATTATTATTATTTTAACCCTAACCCTTAAAAACAAGGGTGGGGGGGAAGAAAAGCAACACTGTTACCTGATGCTCTGAAAAGACTTCTCAGTAGGGGATATGCCTACATGGTCTATGAACTGTGTAGATAACAATAGACCAAGGTGAAATTAAAGAAACTCTGAGATTATGAGCTCAAGGACATGAACAACAAAATTATTGGATGGGAAAAGATGAGTAAAATTTGGATATTATGTGCTTGGGATTTGAAAAGGAGATGACAAGAGACAGAAACAAAAGTAGGTCTAGTACTCAGGAAAGAAGTCTGGACCACAGATATCTATTAAGCTGCATAAAAGTAGTAGTTACAGGTACCACAGTGAATGAGTATATGTAGCGTGAAAACATAGTCTGAAAAGGAAAGAGAATCATGATTAGATCCAAAGGAGTACCAACATTTAAAGGATGGAAGCTTCTTAGAAAAAGGTGGGGCTGGGTGCACAGAAAGGCAGATATTTGAGGAGTTAACGAAAAGGAAATGGAAAAGTTAATGACAGATTTCAAGCAGGGGTGAGCTACCCTGTGCTCTGCTACAGTGAAGTCAACTGGGACAAAGTTGGAGCAGAAGTCACTGGATTTAGCCATAAAGTCCTTTACTTTGTCTTTAAGAGCTCTCAAGAGTTGTTTCATTGCAGTGATTGGAACCAAAGTTAGATTATAGTCCATTGAGGAGTGGATAGGAGGTGAAAAAACGGTAATCCTAAATATAAAACATCTCTTGTAAGAGCTTTGCTTTGCAGAGAAGGTAAGAGGGAGCTTGAGAGAAGTAGGGTCCTGAAGATATATTTGCCAGTGGGGGAGATTTGATCTTGCTGGCAGGCGGTGGGTGAGGAGCCAGTGGACGACATGCACATTTTTGGACTCTGCTTTGGAAATTGACTTCAGAGCCTGAGGCACATTTTCAACAATGGCACACCTTCATCTTTTGAGGGTGGATTTGATTTTTTGGAAACAGCCAAGTCAATTCATAGCCAACGGTGGTAAATCAGGTGGGTAATCAAATTGGATAATACAACTTCCAAAAAAAAAAGTATAATTATAAAGTAGTAAACCGATTTTCTTGTGAAGCTCATGAATTGGCTTATAAAGTAGTAAAGAATTCCAGAGACCATTTAAGTTGTTGTAGCATTATCTGAATTAGTGTATGGATTTGCAACTGTTGGAAGAGGACATTCATTTGTGTAGAAGTTCTGCTGTATGTGAAGAAATTGGTCTTGTTACATTATATTTATCCCTAGTGTTCAAATGTAAAGTAGCCCTATAGTCTTAGTGCCTGAGAGGTGACTTAGTGGAATTATACCAAAGTTTATATATGGGCGAATCAAGAGTTTCAAATTGTAATTGTTTAAACAGTTCTCCTGTGGTCTTACAGATGTAATTAGAATTCCTAGGATAGGAGTGTTCCCACAAGCATAACAACACTTTAAATGTGTGTTAAATTACTCTTTTCTGTAGTCAGATTAAATCCTTTCTTTTTGAAATAGAGTTATTTTGAAAATATTAAATCACTAGAATAATCTCAAGTGTCTGTGAGACCTACGACAATGCTGGACACGTAGTAAGCATTCACTGAACATCTCTCTCCTGTCTTCTCTGCCCTGGTGTTTATTGCACACCAGGGGACACACCAAAGGAAAAATCAGTTCCCTGCTGGTAGATCATCCCTTAGTGTTTGGGCAAAATATCCAGGATAAAGAAAATTAACATGTATAAAAGTTTGAAGTTTTCACTTAGCTTTGTTGTTAATGTGGCACATATCTATATACACACATACATACATAAATATATCACTTATTAAATATTTTATACCTTTTAATACATATTTGTCAAATCATTTAAAGAACCCTCATATGTCTTGGTTTTTAAAAAATGATTTTAAAAAATCCATTGGAAATACTTCACACTTCCCACTCCCTCATACTGAAAAAATGGAAGTTAGAACTTTTCTTTAAATCCCTACTGACCAAAGATGTGATAGTATTGTACTTTATGTAATTTGAATTACAAAAGCAATAGTTTTTAAATTCAATTTGTTTTTGAAATAGAAAGCTGACATTAATGTTCTGCCATGCCCTCCCTCTGCTCCCCACACCTGGGAGGCTCATTGTGCTCCAGGAATGGGCGGTGTGGAAGCAGTGACTGTAACATTCTGTCATGGCTTTGTTAATGAAAAAGCAGTAGAAAAAGCCACGACAAGTTAGCCATTCTAGGAAACTTTCCACAGCTGTTGCATTAATTAAGACTTTTTTGGTCCCAAATAACAGAAACCACTTGAGCTCACTTAAGCAGAAAGGGGAATTTGTTTTAAGGATCCTGTGGTGTCTCCCAGAGTCCAAGGGCAAAGAACCAGGTACTGCAGTGAAGCAGGAAATCCAGAAAGACTTTCTTCCTCTCTGCCTCTCCCACTTTACACATCTGCTTCCGTCCTCCTCACGCAGATTAGCTTCCTCTGCTTCCTTCTTCGTGGGATAGTTGCTGTCTGCAGCTACCAAGTTGCTGTCTTGGCCCATCCAGTCAAAGGGAGACTGATTTCTCTCTCTTTCCTCTCCTCATACACCTTCCTCCTTATCTCCCTTTTCCTTTCTCTGTCCCAATTCCAAATTCTAAGGCAAGGATCAGATTGTCCCATTATGGGTTGGCTGCCTACTAGTTTGGGAGAGGGAGTATGAGGACAAACCACCCAATATGACTACCATAACTATATTCACTCTCACCTTTTTGAATGGTATAATGGATTATTTTTCTGATTCAAGAATTTGAACATTTTACATAACTCTGCTACCACAGGGGTGAAATACAAGAACATATGTCCTAGAGACATACTTGTGTGAACCCTCACTCTTCCACTGACTGGGTATAATATAATCATGGGCAAGTTTTAACTTCTCTGATCTTACTTTTTTTAAAGGGGATGTGTATATAGATAATATCTTTCTCATGAGGTTGTATTGGGATTTCATGTAATAACATATATAGTACTTAGCACAGGGTCTAGAATACATTATGCTTGATAAAATATTGCCATTTCTTTCCTTCTTTTGTTTGTTCATTTGTTCATTAAGGCACATAGGCTTACCAAAATGTTGTCATATGAGGAGTAAAAATTTCAAACTACTTACTGCCCTCAAATTTCTGCTTCCTTTTGCCCCGTTTTTGTCATCTACCCTTGGATATTAGTATATTTGTAATTCAAAGACCTTTGGATTATGAATATGCTAATATTGAATTTTGGGTTTAGAACACCCAAAACATTCTCTAGGTCTCAAGGCATCACCCAAATGGGTTCCACTTTCACAGATACGTTGGTTATTTGACTGATAAGTGAAAACCATTCATGGCTCCACCACCTTTTTTCCAGTTGTTGGAACTGAAAGACCCCAAATAAAGATTCAAGTCAGTAAATATTTATTATCTCTACTATTTGCAAGACACTAAAATAGATTTTGTTGGAAATTAGAATACATATAATTGAGAGAAACAGTTCTTTCTTTCAAAGCCAAAGATAGTAGTCTAGAAGAAAAGATAATGAGTCTACAAAAAATCACGAATTCAGGGTGTTTTGGTTTGCTAAATTTCCATATTAATGAAGCTAAATCACCTTAAGCAAGAGTGTGGAGAAATAACTTGAAGCCAGATTGTAGAGGCTATTGAATACCAAGCTGAGGATTATAGTTTAAGAGATCTGGAAGCCAGTGAAGTTTTTTGAGAAAGGGAGTATTATCTAATGATATGTTCTAACAATTTATTTCATCCTGTTAGCCAAATGCTGAAGGACATGAAAGGCAGAAAAGAAACAGAATAGACTGGAATCTCGATGGGGAGAGCTGCTTTAGTGGGAATGGAAAAGTGGCATTATGAGTTCAGGGCCAGTCCATGGCTTGGTAAGAACTAGGTAGTGGAAGTTAGGATGAGGTAGAGAGAGTATACTAGGTGACTGCTCCCTAGAAGTTCAAGAACAGGTGAGACTGTAGGTGGGGTCACTTGGCACTCCTCTTCTCCCGAAGATGGCAGGAGTGGAGAAGTCGCACTTACGTTTCACTGTATTCCAATTCTTGATTTGGAAACTCTTTGGAGAAGCTATTATAAGCATGTTTTCATCTAAATATCTAAGTATTCAATATTAATATCAGCCAGGAAGTCATTTTTAGCCAACTTTTTTTTTTTTTAAGTTGTAGAACCAGCTCTGAAGAGTACAGCAGAATTTTGGCTCAAATGAATATTTAAAAGACATATAAGACTAGACTTGGCTTTCTCCATTAATGAGAAGAATTCATACTTTTTATCTATTAAAAACTACCAAATCCTACTCACTTTGGCCAAACTAATAATAGAGTCCTTTATCATCCTGAAATATAGCTGAAATTTATTTTGGCATTTAAAAAATATATTTATGTTGTTACTTTTTACTTTTATTTTATATTAGAATCAGGGTACATGTGAGGATTTGTAAGAGTGAGGTTAGGGCTTCTGATGAACCTTCCCCCTACCTCTGGGTGGTAAGCATGGTGCCCAGTGGGTGGTTTTGCATCCCTTAATCCCCCTCCCTTCCTACCCCCTTTAGCAGTGATCACTGTCTGTTGCTCCCATCCTTGTGCCTGTGTATGCCTAGTGTTTAGCTCCCATTTATGAGTGATAACACGCAATATTCAGTATTTTGTTTCTGTGATAATTCCCTTAGAAATGATGACCTCTAACTGACCCATGTTGATGCAAATGCCATGATTTAATTCTTTTTAAGGCTACTTAGTATTCTATTGTGTATATATACCACAATTTCTTTATCTAATCTACATTGATAGGCACCTGGGTTAGTTCCATGTTTTTGCTATTGTGAGCATACAAGTGTAGGTGTCTTTTTGGCAGAACAATTTATGCTCCTTTGGATATATTTCCAGAAGTGGGATTACTGAGTAGAATAGTAAATTCATTTTTTAGTTCTTTGAGAAATCTCCAAACTGCTTTCCACAGGAGTGCAACTAGTTTACAGTCTCAGCTACAGTGTATAAGCATTCCCTTTTTTCTGTAGCCTTGCCAACCTCTTTTGTTTTTTGACTTCTTAATAATAGTCATCCTGACCCATGTGAGATGGTATTTCATTGTTGTTTTGATTTGTATTACTCTGATGATTAGCATTTTTTTGCATTTGTTGGCTGCTTGTATGTCTTCTTTTGAGAAGTGTCTGTTTATGTCCTTTGTCCACTTTTGAATGGAGTTATTTTTTTCCTGTTGATTCATTTAAGTTCCTTATAGATTATGGATTAGGTCTTTATCAGATGCATAGTATGCAGATATTTTCTCCTATTCTGTGGGTTGTCTGTTTACCCTCTTGATGGTTTCTTTTGCTGTGGAGAAGCTTACCTGTCAATTTTATTTTTCACCGCATTTGCTTTTGAGGACTTGGTCATGAATTTATTGCCTAAGCCGATGTCCAGGAGATTTTTCCCTAGGTTTTCTTCTGAGATTTTTATAGCTTGAGGTCTTACATTTAAGTTCTTGATCCATTTTGAGTTAATTTTTGTATATGGTTGATAGGTAGAAGTTCAGTTTTATTCTTCTGCATATTGCTAACCAGTTTTTCCAGCACCATTTGTTGAATAGGGTGTCCATTTCCCAGTGCTAGTTTTTTTTTTGTTGTTGTTGCTTTTTGTTTTTTGCTTTGTCAAAGATGAGTTGATTGTAGGTCAGTGATTTTATTTCCAGGTTCTCTATCCTGTCCCATTGGTCTTATGTCTATTTTTGTACCAGTACCATGCTGTTTTGGTTACTATAGCTTTATAGTAAAATTTGAAATCTGGGAGTGTGATACTGTTAGCTTTGTTGAGAATTGCTTTGGCTATCTGGGCTCTTTTTTGCTTCATTATGAATTTAAATATTGTCTTTTCTAGATCTGTGAAAAATGTTGCTGGTAGTTTGATAGGGATTACATTGAATCTGTAGGTTGCTTTGAGTAGTATGAACATTTTTAACATTATTGATTCTTCCAGTCATGAGTGTGGAATGCTTTTCTGTTTGTTTGTGTCATCTTTGATTTCTTCAAGCAGTGTTTTATAGTTCTCATTGTAAAGATCTTTTGCCTCTTTGGTTAGATGTATTCTGAGGTATTTTATTTTTTATTTTTATTTTTTATTTTCAGCAGCGAATTTAATTAAAGTGTCTGTATGTACCTCTTACCTCACTAAACTGAGACTTTAGTAAATATTCCCAGTATCTTATCGAACTGTGCCAGATCTTTTAAGACTATTAAACATCATTCATGATGCTTCAACAATAGTGTCTTTCCACATCATCCTCTTAATAAAAAACATTCATTTTGAGAATACATTTTCCAGGCAGTTCCTCTGTCTCCCAGGGGGAACATTTTGAGGCCTCCCAGTGACCATAGGATTAAAAGACTTGACAGGAAAGCCCTAGAATTCTTGAAGAGCAAAGCTTTTGAAAGATTCATTGTTGTGGAATCTCCCTGTGAAAGAGACCACTTTATCTTGCTCCTAAACATCTATAGGACAGACATAGCATTTTCTGAAAAGAAATTCTGGGTAATGTAGAAGAACAAACGTGTGTAGGTATTCTAGTATGGGTAGTGTGTAATTTGAAGAATGATAGTTCCATTTTTATGGTTGCCATAACAATCATACAGTTGTGCAAAAAATGTGTACAGCTTTTATAGAAGGGAGCTGGCACCATTGTAATGATTCTTCTCATATCAGAACAACTGTTTTCAGATCTGAAAAATAGGGGTGGCTTAACCCTTCCCCAGTTAGCTCAGCATGTTCCCTGAGAAGGCTCCTGGGTTGTTGAAATGCATTCACCACTTGCATTTGCATTTTAGCCTGATAAATGGATTGAGAATTAAGGATGATGATCCTTTCAACAGCAGGTTCTGAATTCCTGACTTGGGAATTCAAAGGATGAGAAAAAAAAATATATTGTTCTTCAAATAGAAATCTGGGAGAGATGTCTAGACATAGTTAATTCCTTGACTTTGTGACTATTCTTAATTTTGTCCACTAGAATTTAAATCTATTAAATTCTGGCCTTTACCCCATTGTGTTTAGTCTCAGATAAAGTCATATTAAAAATTGGTTACAATTTTTGTTTTATTTTTATACATTAACTATATTGCTTCTGAAAATTGGGAAGCATATTTTAGTGTAGTATATTTAAGTTAAAATATATCTATGCATATTCTTTCTTTGGCTACTTTTTTTCTATTTTTGTGTATCCTTCCCAAAGGAAAGCACTTGGGACTTGACTTTCTCAGTCTTACTAAGAAATATCCAATTTGGAGAAACTTGATATTAGAACTCTGTATGTAGATTTTCATATTGAGGATGGGAAGTTGTCAGATCTGAATGTGATACCTAAAATGAAGTCATTGTCAACTTAGTCAACCATAGAGAAACTTTTTCTTATAGAGATTTGGGATAATTATTACTTAAGCCAAAATGCTTCCAGAGTATTTAAATCTTAAGATAAAGCCTGGAACTAAGTGTAGAAGTAGAGGAGATTTCAAACTCCATTGACATAGAACTTAGTCTAATTGACTTATTTAGTAGCTCTCTTTTAGTGAATTCATGTCTCATTGAATCATAGCTATGCAGTTCTATGACCTTGGGCAAATTATTAAATATTTCTTAGCCTCAGTTTCCCCATTCACAAATGAATAAAAACTATATCCACATATCCACCATTATTATAATTCTGTCTTCTCAATGGACCATGTCTAGGAAATAGAGAAAAAAATTGTTTTCAATGAGAGCAAGATTTCCCATATTTTGAAGATCTCTAGTATGCTTATATTCTGTGAAGATTTTATAGATTGTATATAGCTTTTTATGCTTAAACTTGTAACATTTTTTATTTAGGGACTTAGATATTTGATCCTTCTGTGGGATCCCTTTCCTGGAAGCTTACAACCACTTTGTTTTGTTTGATCTTTTTTTTTTGAGTCAGGGACTCACTTTGTCTCCCAGGCTGGAGGACAGTGGCACTGGCCACAGCTCACCACAACCTTGGACTCTGGCAGTCCTTCTACCTCAGCCTCCTGAATAGCTGGGACTACAGGTGTGTGCTACCATACATGGCTAATTTTTTTTTTTTTGTAGAGATGAGCTCTCCCTATGTTACCCAGGCTGGTCTGGAATTCCTGGGCTCAAACAATCCTCCTGCCTTGGCTTCTCAAAGTGCTGGGTTTAAAGTGTGAGGCACTGTGCTTGATCTGTTTTGTGTGTTCTTAAAACGTAATTTGTATTAATTACGTTCTCATAGCCTGTCTTAAAGTAACTGCAATCTGATATTTTAAATCTGGATTATAGAAAAACTACTACCAGAGGTAAAAGAAGAAAGAAAGAGTGTTCAGTGAGAGCTTCGGATAGAGAGACTTCCTTCCTAGACCCGGTGGGCCTCGGCTATCCTCATTGCACCATTGGGAATGCAAAGCTGCATTCTGAACACCAGCAAGCCTAAATCTTCTTAGACAGGAAGCAGTAGGGTTCAGAGACCAAGCAATCTCTGCCCTGTTTATAAACTGTCTTGGTTGAGTTGTGCCCAGTAGGTTTAGTGTCTTCAGGTAAACTAACTTGGCGGTTCTGGGCCTTTGTCCTGGCTCCTCCATTTGTTCAAGTTCTTCTTCCCTAGGTAGCCCAGTACTTACTTTCATACCTCCTTCAAGTAATCTTCACATGACATCTTTTTCATGACCTTACCTGTCCAGTGTATAATTGTAATCAGCACTTCCAACCCCCCTTACTCTCTTCTAATATTTCTTTTTTTTTCCTCCGTAGCAGTAGGTGTAAGTGGATACAAATCTTAGTCTTTTCTCATATGTGTCCTAAACCCCTAGAGGAGTAGATAGCCATTAAATATTTGTTGGGTGAAGGAATTCTGGCCTTCTTTCTCTTGATCTCTGATATCTTCTTCACAGTGATATTCCATTGATTCCCACAAATTGAACTTATTTTTGACACAAAATAAGTGAAAATTTATAAAAGAGATATAATTATTCACAGCTGTAGACCATTTAGAAAAGTAAGGATGGACATATTTCTTAGGAAAAGTCATGTTTGAAGGACTGCATGGTATCAGAGGGAGTCAGCTAATTTTTGTGCCTATAAAGGGCCTGAATTATGAAGTTTCTCAAAGTCAGATTTCAATTCAGCATATAAAGGTACTTTGTAATAATTAGAGCTATCTGAAACTGAATGGCATGCCTAATGAGGCAGTGACCTCTTCCTCCCACCTCCCTACCCAAGTATTCAAGATGTGGTTGATCTATGTGATTGGTTTTGGTTTGGAGGCATTTGGAGGATAAGATTTGGGCTAGAGTAAATTCTCTTTTCTTTTTTTTTTTTTTTTGAGTCAGAGTCTTACTCTGTCACCTAGGCTGGAGTGCAGTGGCATGCTCATGGCTGCTGCAGCCTCAACCTGCAGGGCTCAGGTGATCCTTCCACCTCAATCTTCCGAGTAGCTGGAACTACAGGCATGGACTACCATGCCCGGCTTAATTTTTTTATTTATTTTAGAGACAATGTCTTACCAAGTGCCCCTGAGCCCAGGCAGTCCTCTCACGTCAGCCTCCCAAAGTGCTGGGATTACAGGCTTGAGCCACCGCGCCCAGCCTAGGGCAAACTTTCAACTTAATGATTTTGATGATTCTAGTCTCTGGACTGATATAGAGTGATTGTTAGATTTATTGTTAAGTGAAAAAAGGAAGGTGAAAAGATAATTTGGGGGGAGGGAGATGGGATTAACGGTAGCAAATATCTGTCTGGGGATGGGGAAGCACCTCTTATCAATAGGGTGCCTGAATGAAACATATTTGTATACCTAACCCTTAACTGTACCCCACAACATCATAATAAAAAATATTGATTAAAAAAAAAGAAAAGATAATTTGTAGCATTTGACTTTTTGTGTAATAAAGATAAAAATGAGAAAAATGTATACATACATACATACATGTACTTACATAAGTAAGGATAAAGCAGAAAATGATAAAAATATTTGTAGGGGGAGGGATAGAAAGTATACTCTTCTCAGTATACTTTAACTTTTGAATCATTTAAAGTTTTAAATACTCAAGAATGGAATTAATCTAAAAGGAGGCAAAAGCAAAATTTTGGAAATTGAAACAAGCAGGAATCAAATGTATAGCATAGCACATACAGAAAAAAGACTATAACTATATGGCCTCAGTGAGTATATTCTAAGGCTGAAATGCCACAGAAATCTTTTTTTTTTTTTATGTTCCCAGTGACTTTATTTATTTATTTTCAAACTCTATCTTCCCATAGCTTTATTTTAAAGATGTGGGTTGAAATTCAGGGTTAGGTATACAAATGGCCATTATGCAGGCACCCTTGTTGATGAGATGTGCCCTGCCCCCTTGCAGTTTCCCACTACTGCCAATCCCTTTCTTTTAGTATTATGGTAATCATTCAAGGTCTGCTTATGAATGAGAACATGTGGTACTCAGTTCTTTGTTTCTGTGATAGATCACTGAGTGTTATAGACCCTAAGTCCATCCAGGTTGCTACGAAGTTCATCATTTTGTCCTTCTTTATGGCTACATAATATTTCATTGTGTATATGTGCCACATTTTAAAAAATCCAGTCCTCTTTCAATGGGCCTCACAGTTGGTTCCATGTTTTTGCTATTGTGAATATTGCTGCAATAAACATGCATGTGCAAGTATCTTTTTTATAGAGTGATTTGAGTTCCTCTGAGTATATTCTCAGAAGGGGGATTGCAGGGTCATATGGAAGGTCAATTTTTAGATCTTTTAGGATTCACCAAACTGTTAGAAGTGTTCCCTTTTCTCCGCATCCTCTCTAGCATCTGTTGTTTCTTGAGTTATTGATGATGACCATCCTGATTGGAGTTAGGTGGTATCTCAGTGTGTGTGTGTGTGTGTGTGTGTGTGTGTGTGTGTGTGTGTTTTAATTTTAAAGATATGGGTTAAGTGTACAAACATTCATTATGCAGCTACCCTTGTTGATGAGATGTGACCCTCCTGCAGTCAGTGTGGTTTTAATTTGCATTTCTTAGATGAGAAACCTTGAAATTAATGGAGTTCTTGTTGTTAGTGGTATTTGGCTTTTAATTCTGAAGCTACTTTGAATATCTAGGGCATTGGGAACTGAGGTTCTCACTGGGAAAAGGAATTATAAATGTGGAATGGGAAGAAGATAAGGAAGAGCCCTGTAGTATTAGATTTCAGTTGAACGTGTCAGTGTGAATGCGTGATTTTTAAACAGTTAGATTGAACCACATGAAGTTGCCAGCTTTTATGCCACAAGTAGTCAAATATCAGCAATTTCATATGATTCAACCCCACATTTTCTAACTCAGCTCACTGAAAGAGCCTGGAAGCAATGACACTCCAGTAAGTAATGAGCATATCTAATGCCCCATCTTAGTTTCTGAATACTGTTACCCACCAAAATGAATCTGGGCTCCTTGGGGAAGGTGGACTGGGGCAGAGGTTGTGCAAGGTAAGACTAATCCATTTTGGTGTGTCTAAAAACATAGAAGTACTCAAAGATTTATGGGGACAAGCCACAGGGACAAAAAAGGTCACTTGAAAGGACTCCTACCAGCCCAATTTGGGACAATTTACATATCAAAAAGAATAGTAGTGGCAATGGATTGTAACGCTGTGAATTTTTTTTTTTTTTTTTTTTTTGAGTTGGAGTTTCACTCTGTCGCCCAGACTGGAGTGCAGTGGCCGCTCCCGGCCACCGCAGCCTCGACCTGCTGGGCTCTGGCAATCCTTCTGCCTCAGCCTTCCAAGTAGCTGGAAATACAGGCGTGCGCTACCACACCCAGCTAATTTTTTGATTTATTGTATAGATGAGGTCTTGCTTGCCCAGGCGGGTCTCGAACCCGCGGGCTCAGGCAATCCACTCATCTTGGCCTCCCAAAGGCGCGGGATTACAGGCTGAGCCACCGAGCCCGGAACGCTGTGAATTTTTTAAAAAATCAAAACTATGTCGTGGTGGGTCAAGCCTGTAATCTCAGCACTTTGGGAGGCTGAGGCAAGAAGATTGCCTGAGACCAGCGATTTGAGATCACCCTGGGCAACTTGGTGAGACCTCGTCTCTATGATAAATTAAAAAATTAGCTGGGAGTGTGGCATGCACCTGTAGTTCCAGCTACTTGGAAGACTGAAGTGGAAGGATCGCCTGAGCCTAGCAGGTTAGGCTGTGGTGGCTGTGAGCGTGTCATTGCACTCCAGCCTGGGCGATAGAATGAGACTCCAACTGAAAAAAAAATCAGTGAATCTGTAATGGTACTAAAAAATAGTTGGGGACAGGGCAGGAAAATCTCTTTTTAATAGAAGAGAGCCAGAAATGTAGAATTAGTAAAGCACATTTTACAGTTTGCAAAGTTATGTAATTGATTCAGGCAAAAATCATCAGTGGATGCTGAAACCATTGGCTGAAAGGTTTTTTGAGAGCAGGATATTCACATGATCTTTAAGTCTCATTCCACAGATTACATACTAAACTATGGAGAAATAAAGTGTCACTATGTCTGCAACATACTTTTCAGAAGTTCAGATTTTTTTTTTTTTTTTAGTTGGAGCCTCGCTGTCACCCAGGCTGGAGTGCAGTGGCATGCTCACGGCCACTGCAGCCTCGACCTGCTGGGCTCAGGTGATCCTTCCACTTCAGCCTTCCAAGTAGCTGGAACTACAGGCATGCACCACCAATGCCCGCTAATTTTTTCTTTATTTATTGTAGAAATGAGGTCTCACCAAGTTGGCCAGGCTGGTCTCGAACCCTTAACTCAGTCAGTCCTCTCACCTCGGCCTCCCAAAGTGCTGGGATTATAGGTGTGAGCCACCGTGCCCGGCCCAGATATTTTTTTAAAACCTAGACATATGATGAAAGGAGGAAAAAGATAAAGCAGATATGGCAAAATGTTGAAATTTTATGAGTCTTGATGAGGGAGTATAGGGATGTTAATTTTACTATTCTTTCAACTTCCCTGAAAGTTTAATATTTTTTAAAATGAAAATTGAGGGGGAGAAAGTTAATTTGCGGATATTTTCTGAGTTTTAGCTATTACTTTCCTGGCCCATCCCTTGATCTCTGACTTTCACAGTACCAGTCTTGTCTTGTCCCATGTCCTCTGCTCTAGGGTATCATTTTTTTAAGTATAAAAAGAGGCGTAGAATGCAGAAAGGTCATTGAGTGAATGAGTAAGATAGTGTAACACAGAAGACCCTTTCAGATAATTCTGATTGAGTTTCATCACCATCGTTAGAAAGTAAAAGAACTACTCATGACTATAATCCTAGCACTTTGGGAGACTGAAGTGGGAGGATTGCTTGAGCCCAAGAATTTGAGACCAGCCTGGGCAACATAACGAGTCCTCATATCTACAAAAAATAAAAAAATTAGCTGGACATGGTGGCATGTGCCTATAGTCCCAGTTACTCTGGAGGCTGAGGTGGAAGGATTGCCTGAGCACAGGAGGTCTAGGCTATAGTGAGCCATGACTGTGCCACAGCGCTTCAGCCTAGGTGACAGTAAGACCCTGACTCAAAAAAACAAAACAAACAAACAAAAAGGTAAAAGAACCTAATAACCACATTTACTTGGTTTAGAATTTTGCTAAATTGAAAGATTGAGGTAGCCTTTCTGTGGACCCAGTTCAGATGAAAAGGGCCTGTCCAGAGTGCTGCATCTTTTCTTTCTGCTTGCTTTGTTGGTCATATCTGTCACTTTATCACTGAGTGGAGTGGGGATGGAAATGGAGAAGCATATGGACTAAGGTTGCTTTCTACTCTAAATAGACCTTTGTCTTTTCTGTTCTGAAGAATCTGACTTGTGTCAGACTTCTTAGCATCTGTTGTGTCAGTAGGGCTGAGTGAAAGAGTATTAAGATATCAGCAACTGCCATCAAAGAAAATAAAAGGTATCCTCCCTCCTGAACCAAGGTGGGGCAGACCTAGATTTGAATGATGATTCCGGCTTGGTGAAACAGAAACTAAGATGAATTCGGCATCTGACTTTACTGGAATGTCCCAGCACCCATCTGGCTAGACTCTCTGCAATGGTGCTTGGGGACACATCTCCATGGATGACTACTCTAGCTTTTTAGTTGTTTTTCCTTCTATGATTTACACAAAATTTTCTGGTTTCTATATAAACTGATCGTCTTATCTAAGAAAGTGTTGGAATAAAAATTTCATTCTTTATCCTCTTAAGATTATTTCTTAAGTTTTTCCATTCCTTTCACCCATTCGCCATCATTGACCCATCTCCTCCTCTCCTGAACTGCTTGCTAGCAAGGAGATGACCCAGAGTTAAAGACAGAGGAGGACCTCTATAAATTTTGTTAGCCTGGAAGTGGTCCCTGAACCACAGTTTGTAAAACACTGTTTTATGAGAAAAGAAGATGGGATGAAGACAGAAAAGGACACCCTTGGAAACAATAACACTGTGGTGTGACCACAGGATTGAATGCCAGGAAGTCATGAGTTCTAATCCTCAATGTATTTCCCAAGACATAGTGGCAAAATTGAATGGAAAAGTGCTCAAAAGAGCCCTTTACTCATTTTTTCATTCATCTGTTCACCAGCTGTTCATTACATATATGTCTTCAGTGTCCTGGAAGGGATATAAAGACAGGTTGATATCATAGCTAGACCTGATATTGGCTCCCAGCCTGTCATAGTGATAGGACATGTCCATAGGTAACCACCAGCATGCCAGAGACAACGGCAATGCCATTGGAGAGGGACAGGTTGCAGGCATAGGTAGGACAGGTGAGGAGAGGTAGCTTCCATTATGTGGAGCCATGAAAGGTTCACTGGAAAAAAGATGGTATTGCAGCCAAGCCTTTAAAGCTAGATCAGTCTTGGTCATTGGAGTTTGGTAGAGTAAGTGCCTCAGTATAGGAATAGCACAAACAATGTTTCAGAACAGAAGATATAGAGAAAAGTTTAGCACACAAGGTACTTGTGGAGTTTATGCAACCTAGTTGGAGAAGTACAGATTGGATTGTATTGTGGAGGGTTTTTGACTCTTAAGATGAATTTCTATTTTACTTAGTAAGGAGTTGATGCAGGTTTTTGACCAGATGCATACTTTAAGATGATTCATCTGACAGCATCCATGACCTTGGGGAAACAATTTTTGTGCTGTGGTAGGTAGGGGCCATGGTCAAAATCCAGTGAGGTGAATAGTGACAAAGTGGTGAGTAAATGTTGCTAGACAGTTGCTTCTAGTTGGAAGGAGGTAGAGATATTGGTGCCTTGAGGAGACTGAAGGGCACAGAGGAAGAGTGTGAGTGACAAAGGAACAGAAATTCTTTCTATTCTGTTGTTATTTCCTGGGGTTCTTGCCCAGGTCTTAAGGAATTATAGAATGGTTTTAGTTATTTTTCATGTATTCTTTCCCATACCAATGGCTTTGAGTAAAACAGACAATCTTGGAAGTTTTCTGTCACTTTAAAAAGTTTTCCTAAGCCCTTAAGTCACATACCTTCGGGCATTTTGGTTACATAACTGTTGTTCTGAATTGGAATTCTGCAGCCTCATGAACTGGTCCCATTCTTTCCCTCCCCCACCTGGCACTTTATTTTCTGTGGGTCAGAGTTAGCTTCTTTCTAACCATTGTTGCGGAACTCTTTAAATATTTGGTCTCACAGGTTCTAAAAGCTGGCATGCCAGGCTGCTCCCTGCAGGTTGTGAGACCAAAGCCTTCCAGAAAAGAAGCCAGTAAAATCCCAAGCATGTTAACAGACTGTAACAGCTGCATAGTGCACCGCCCCCATGGCCCCAACCCCGCCTCATTGGGGCTGGGCTCCCAAATGCTGAGGCCAGCAGCTCCTAGCCTCTGTGGCTTACAAGCAGGAGGCGCCCTCATGCACCACATCGTTGCTGATTCGTAATTGCGGTGATGACAACAGATTAAATCACTGGCTCTCAGCACTGTGGACTGGGGTTTGTCAGGGTCACTCACTGTTCCCTTGCTTCTCCCAATTTTCCACAACGAGAGAGCGAGTGTGGAGTCCACTGCTACAGTACAAATACTTGCTGGAAGCCCTCTGAGTTTTACTCTCTTGAGAAGTTTGTTCTCTTAGTAGTCTCTACTGCATGTTTCTTGCTTCTAGCATCCCTTCAATGCATGATTCTGAAATGTAATTCCACAATATACATATGTATTTGTTTATACCATTTTTTCCCCAAAACAACTTAAGGCAGCTTGCACACATGCATATAATATGATGAATTTTTTTAAAATTAGGAAATGGTGCAAAAGGAACATATGAGTAGGGAAACTAGGCACAGCTAGGATAAAGGTTAGTTCACAAAGTTCAAACCATAAGTAAAATCTTCTAGAGGCAATTTAGAATGGTATTCTGAGTTTCTTAGTGGCCAAAGCAAAGAGGGAAACTTAATCAAGGAAAAAATTCATGTGTCTGTCGATACAGTCAGCTCAAGAGAAGTGTATTCCCTTGTGCTGCATTAACTCCCCCCATACGTCCTCATAAAAGGGCACCTAATGATCAAATGGGCCCTTGCACTTATTAGCTTCCCTGTAGTGAATAGCATAGTCATTCAGTTGACTTTTTGCCGTGTCCCTTGGGGTAGGCTTGGTGGCAAAGTCCCAAGTAGGACAAGGGCTTCACTGGAGGCCTGTGTACAGGGTGCTTCAGTGTATCCCATCAGTTTTTCAAAGGTGCTCCCCTGAGGAACCTTGCTTTTGGGAGATGCTCTACTACAAAAATAGTGCCAGGAGCAAATGAGTCTGGCAAGAACTGTTGATAACAGCATATTAAAGACTCCTAGAAGTCTTTTACTTAAGAAATCAGTCCAGCATTTCCCAAGCTGATTTAATCACAAGACCTTTTTAAAAAAATTAAAATACTTATTTGGCACATTAGGAAACATTGTTCTAAAACAAGGGCCAGCAAACTTTCTGTTTTGAGCCACATTGTAAATATTTTAACCACAGTGAAAATAAACAACTATCTCTGTCATAAGTCAACTCTGCCATTGTATCAGAAAAGCATGGCTACGTCCGATAAAGCTTTATTTGTGGATACTGAAATTTCAATTTCATATAATTTTTATGTGTCATAAAATAGTATTCTTCTTTAGATTTTTTTAAACCATTTAAAAATGCAAAACCTATTCTTAGCTCACAGGCCATTTAAAAACAGGTGGCAGGCCTGATTTGGCCTGTGAATTGTAGTTTGCCAACCCCTGAACAAGGGTAATGTTTGGATGGTGTATCTTTCTAGCAAGCAAGCCTTCCTGAATATTCTTCCTCAGGGTTCGTTTTAATTTAGACTTTTATGTTTCTGGTAAGAGCAGATTTTTTTTTTTTTTTTTTAGAGGTAGTAGAGAATTGGTTTGAGCTCTTACAAGCTAGTCTAGGATTTTCCTCAGAAAGCAATTGTGGGTCCTCTCAAAGAAGATATTTACACACTAACTAGAAGGCTTACTCTGTCACTTATGGCTGGATCAACTTTAGGCTAGAAATGTCTTAGTGGACATTATCATTCATTCATTGTATCTAGTATTTGTAGAAGTGAAAGTCTCAAAGCACCCAGAGACATTTAATTGTAAGAAAATGTAACTTTTTAGTCAACCCTTCAACTAAATCGTGACTCCCTCTCCTCGACTAAGCTAACAGAGTTCTTTTTAAAATTTTGACTGTTCTTTTTTATTTTGATTTCTTTCAGATTCTTATGGTGTCATTATGATGAAAGAAGAAGAACCAAAACATTCCCACTTACATGTCTGACATTTCAGTTTCAGTTATACAAGTATTTTTTGTTGAGTACTCAGTGTATATAAAGCATTTGGGTAGATTTTATGGGAGACACAAAAAGGAGCAAGGAGCGAATAGTTCCTTTTTTACCTTGTGAACCAATATAGCCCGTTGCTGTGGTGTCAGGATTAATTTCACCTCTCTGGCTCTTCCTGTTACCATCCATCCATTCATTCAACAAATACTTCTGAGTTGCAGCCTCCGTTCAAGGCCCTGGGAACACAACCCTCGGAGTATGTTTTCCAGGGCACATTAATGTTTCTCTTCTTTGGCACTCTTTCTTGCAACCTCTTTTGTATGGTGAAACAGAAATTATTTCTGTGTATACTGAAACTTCAGCCTTTGTGTTCCCCCTACTTTGTGTGGCTCTCCTTGAAATATTTAATGGGAGAGAGCAGATCTCCTGATTAGCTACCCTTTCTGGGATTGCACTTTAAATGTTCTTGTTCCCCATCTGAGTGACATCCACGTTTCCCTGCCTTTTCTTAGTGTACTAGTGGGAACATAGTTTTACCAGATCTATAATTTTTTTTTTTTTGAGTTGGAGTCTCACTCTGTCGCCCAGACTGGAGTGCAGTGGCACGCTTCTGGCCACCGCAGCCTCAACCTGTTGGGTCAGGCAATCCTTCCACCTCAGCCTTCCAAGTAACTGGAACTACAGGCGCACGCTACCACGCCCGGCTAGTTTTTGATTTATTGTAGAGACGAGGACTCGCCAAGTTGCCTGGGCGGGTCTCAAACCCACGGGCTCAGGCAATCCACTCACCTCAGCCTCCCAAAGTGCTGGGATTACAGGTTGAGCCACCAAGTCCGACCCAGATCTATAATTTTAAAGCCATTGGCTATATTAAGCAAAAGGTGTTTAAACAAATGTTACAAAATAGCCAAATAAGCAGTATTACATATCTGATAGGCAATGTTTTTTTGATTGAGTAAGAAGCTCTACAGTGTTAATTTTTTCATTTACAAAAGAAATAATTTTAGTGAAAATTTTAAAAATATGAAAAAGTGTACAGTAAAGAAAAAAGTTCATAAATCTAGTACCTGTTGATCAACTCTGTGAACATTTTACGTATAGTTTTTGCTTTTCTTGATTAAAAAATCACACTCAAAAATTTTATTTTAAAATTAGCAAAGAGTAAAATTGACCTTTATCTGGTGTACGTCTCTCTGAATTTTAAAACATGCATTAATTTGTGTAACTACCACCATAATCAAGATCAGAAAAGTTCTGTCCCAACTGTACAAGCACCACTTCCCCAGCCCCTGGCAACTACTGATCTGCTTCCTATCTTGTCTCTGTTTTGTCTTTTTGAGAATATCATCTAAATGGAATCATACAGTATATAACTTTTTGAGTATAATACCTTTGAAATTCATCTAGGCTGTTGCATATATTAATAATTTGTTACTTTTTGATGCTAAGTAATGTTCCATCCTGGGGATAAACCACAGTTTGGTTATCCATTTGCCATTTAAGATTACTTTTTTTTTCCTCATTTGACATTTTTGAAATCCTAAAGTACATTAAAATCAGTATATACATTTAATGTGGTAGGGTTTTTATTTCCAAAAAAACCTATTGTTGAATTGATGGTCCATCTTATAATTAATACTATGTTAGGATTGAGATATTGTGGTGGTGAGATGATCAGAGGGATCAGAGAGGAGGGAGTTATTAGGATTGAGGAAAGTAGATCGTCAAGGATTGGATAAAGAAAGGTCCTAAGAGCTTGTAGGCCAGCACAGCAGTTAGGCAGCCTCTGTGGGCTTGGGAGAAGTTTTGAGCAGCGGAATAGCACCAGGAAAGAAGTCTTGAAGAACATAGCCTGTCTCATTGTGGTCAGTACCAGGATGGCCACCATCATCAGTGTTGAAGAATCAGGAGACAGGGAGATTGTGGCAGTGTACTGAATGGAATGGAGGGAGAACTTGGGGAGCAGTGAGTGCTGACTAGAGAACATGGTGTAGGGATGTAAGAGTCATTGCTACAGAATATCCCAATCTCCAGGCTAGCACCTGGGTAGGAAAGGCAGGAATATGGAGAAGCAAGGACACCTGTTGCCAGAATCTTTAGGTGTTAACGTGTTGAGACTGGATGAGTGGAGTGGGTCATGCATTATGGGAACCTATAAAACAAAATAAGAATGTCTGAGAGCAACACAGATTAAGCATGAGATGTATATAGGGATACTATATGAAGATAGATGGGCATAGGATGTATTTGATAGTATAAGTTTGGGTAAATTACACAATTATTCCATGGAAACAAACTGCAGTTTGGGCTGTTTACAAGTAGACTTAAATTAGGGTTAATTATATGGCCTGAAGTTCTTTGCAAACTTATTCCTGTGTATCACAAGTCAGGTGACTTATTCTTTGGCATACTCACAAGATAGAAGAAAGAGAAGTAAGTCATCTTTGCATAGATCCTTGAAGCAGGGTAGGGGTATAGTTCAGGGGTGGAACATTTTTAACTGTAGATTCTTGAAGGTCAGATTCCCACCAGCCACTGGAGAAGAGGGAGGCAAAAGTAAGAACTGATTATTGAAGAGTAATTTACCAAAGGGACTTGACCCTTTTGTCACATAACTCTTTTTGGGAAGTCCCATTCATGGAAGCAGCCTCTCCTTCTACCTGCTCACACCTATTCTTGCTTGGAGTCAGGGAGACGTAGGTGCCAGTACACAGAGAGGAAGAGAAAGACATCCATTTGTCTCTCCCAGTTTCATAGTTTACTAAAGATCCTGTTCTCACGGATTTGCAGAAGTTACTCTATACCTTCCATAGCACAGCAACATATGCAAAATTAACTATTCTTTATGGTTGTACTATGATGGGGTAAAGTTTGTATTATTTGTGGCATTGCTAATTATATTTTCAATCTTTCCTAGAAAAGACTGTATCTTCACCATTGACCCATCAACTGCACGAGACCTTGATGATGCCCTTTCCTGCAAGCCACTTGCTGATGGTAGGATAGAAATTTCTTTGTCATTCTGGGTGGCAGGTAGTCTGCATACTGTGTGCTTTGCCTAGCTGCCTTGTACTTCCTAGACAGCATAGTGTGGCTTCATGCCTAAACTTGCCATAGGCCCCTGAGCCTACACAACTATGTTGACCATAAGATTGTATTCCTGTGGTGACTTTGGTGATATTGAGAATGAGAATGCCCACTCACCTGAAATCTGCGTGTAACTTAGAAGAGGTAGCAGTGAGGCACGTGTCCTATCCATTCACTCGACATATGGTGGTTTTATGCCTAGGGTTTGAGTGTGCCAGTGGAGATTTCATATAGGAAATGACTAAGGATAGAGCAAGAAAGATAGATTGGGGACAAATTTTCAGACCAAATAATGTTCTTTACTTGTTAAACAATGGAAAGCCAAGTAGATGTTGTTCAGCAAGAGAGCTTTCAAAATGACGTAAATAATTTAGCAGTGTAGGATGAAGGAAAAAGAAAGAAAGTAGAAGCAGGGAAATGAGTCAGAGAAACGTTGCAGTAGTTTAGGGACAAGGACTTGGACTAGAGATGGTGGCAACGTTAGTGTGGGTGTGGAGTGAGAAGGACAGATGTGAGAAAGGGATAGTGACAGAAGAATCTGTGGAAATGGATGTTAGGGTTGAGGAAGAGGAGTTCAAGATGGTGTCAGGGTTTCAATGACGGGGTGATGGAACCCACAATTTAGAAGTCAGGAGAATGAGTATGTCAGCCTGGAGTTGTCTGTCTGATGACGTTATTCAAATTGAAATAAGTTGTTGCAAATCCTTTTTAGAGAAGTTAGGGTAACAATAAGCGAAATAAATGTAACCCCTATAACTGTCTACAAGGAGAGCCCTTAAGAAGAGTAAGCAATGCATCAAGATGCAAACAGGGAGATGATGGGATCATAAGTGATTTCTCTCTAGTTTTCAGATTTTTATAATGTGGTAATAATATTTTTATAATGAAGATAATTTGTAATAAAAAATATTATGAGGTGCCAGAAATCATAGGCTGCCCAGTAGCCTACTGTACCAAGTGATCAGATACCTTCCATCTGTTAACCCAGAGGAGCAGCTTGGCAAAGTAGCAGAAAAGGACATGGAAAAGGAGTCAGGGAAGACTGAAAGGCCTGAGTTGGTCAGTCAAGCGTTTTTATGGTGGCACTTCTACAGTTGGCCTTTGTGATGGTGGTTTCTGCCAGGGCCATTTATTCAGGGAGATGAAAAGGGAAAGTCAGTTCCAGTTTGGATTGGGTGAGGTTGGCAAAGTTCAGGTTCAGTTAGTTAGCAGTTCATGTTGATTCTTACTTAGAGGAAAAAATGTTTAATGTTTCAAAAGCAAATAATGTTTTCTGGGCGTACATATCATACCATATCTGTATCATATATCTGTAGCCATTTTTATTTAAAGAAAATATAAAAGTTAAACTTCCCTTTGTCCCTTTGAAATAATCTAAATGACTATTTTGTGAAATATAAAATACACAGATATATCTAGTCCTCACTGTCTCTTTTTATAGAGTTCAGATGTATTCCCAGGACTTGTTACCAATAACTCTGATTGTGTAAGAGACTCAGATGATCAGTTCTACAAGACACAGTGACCACCTTTTCACCAGTAAATCATAATTAGGTTGAGGGCTGAGGAGGGAGTACTACTACCCTCATTGAACCTTAGCTTTGGAAGGGATTTTACTAGTCATCTACCCTGGTAATTCTCTGCCTTTTTTAGCCTATAAACACACTTGAGGAGAACACTCACTCACATGAGCATTACCAAGCAGTGTGCAGTTTTCACCTGCACTCAAGAAAATATTTAATAATGCAAGTGAATAACCCAGATGATAACCCGGAATCTAAAGACAGTAAAATCACACACTTCAGTGTTTTATTATTGTAACAGATCACTTGCAATACACCTCACAGTTGACCTCACCATT
This sequence comes from Cephalopachus bancanus, assembly GCA_027257055.1. Lineage (NCBI taxonomy): Eukaryota > Metazoa > Chordata > Mammalia > Primates > Tarsiidae > Cephalopachus > Cephalopachus bancanus. The sequence goes on along the minus strand of JAPVLO010000163.1, from coordinate 2,684,139 downwards.
CAACTGTGGGAATGCCACAGTTGTCAGATCATCCTCTGTTTTTTGAATTACCTCTACAGCATCCACTTATTGAATGTCCAGATTGCACTTGAACTTTCTGCCTTAAAGGCAAGCCGTTCTGCCTTAAAATTGCTTGATTATTAGGAAATCCTTCCCTGTGATGATGTGAAATACTGCTGTCTTCCTGTAATTTTCCACTCATTAGTCTCATTTATACCCCCTCTGGATGTTGCCAAACAAATCCAGTGTCTCATGTGACAATCTCTCAGATACTAGATAACAGTTATCATGTATCCTCTGAGTTATAACTTCTCAGCTATGCATCCTAAATATTCTTCTGTGTCCCATGGCTTATGAGGTGTGAGTGCATTTCCCATGTCATGGAGTCACTTCTGCCTTTATGAAGTCTGAAGTACATGGTTTCCTCTATTAAGACTTTGCCTTCCTGGCTGTCAGGGCCTGATAGTTTTTACCTAGCCAGTTTCTCCTTATTGGGCAGAATCGGGTCCAGAGTAATGACTACCCATTCTATTCAATTAAACAAGCATTATTCTTTCCCCTAGTCTCTGAGAGAGGAAATTGTCAGCCAGACAAGTTAGGACCTTTATTCAGCTCATCTTTTAGTTGATTCGGGCTCCCAACAGAGCCTACAGGAAATTGGAATTCACTTCTCCAGCATCTTGCTTCTCTTAAGTTTCATCCTCTAATGTGTGCTCTGCCATCGAACATGGCAGGATGATCCTAGCCAGGCCATAGAAATGATTGAATGGGAATGGGGAATGACGGCTAATGGGTTTCTTTTTGGGTGATAAAAATTTTTCTTGAATTAGATAGTTGATAGTTGTACAACTTTGTAAATATACCAGAAACTACTGGGGGGCAATGAGCGAATGAATAAATGAATGAGAAGAAATAAACAAACAAATCCATTTATCCTTGAGGCTTTCTAGAAATTGGAATTTATACCATAACCACACTTTAGCAGATGTCTTGATGGAATGTCTGGGCTGGATACTCATAGTCACATCCCTCATGCCTGTCTTCCTCTTTACCGCTTTCATCTCTGAACCATGAAATCACAGCCCAAGGTACACAGCCTTCTGCTCCACCACCTGCTCACATTTTCCATCCCCACAGAATACAGCCATCTGACTCAATGAAGGAAGGGTTTTCCCACTGTCTGCATATAAGAAAATGCTTGGGTAAATGACATCATCTCACCTGAGGGACCTCAGGAGTGCACATTACCTACTCTGCTCAAGGAGGCACCAGTCTTCATGCCGGTTTACCTCTGTGGCCTGCCTGGTTGCATGACTTTCTCTTCCGTAAGGAAGATGGACCAGGCAGGCCACAGAGGTAAACCAGGCATGAAGACTTGGTCTCTGGGAGCTCATAGTAGTAAGGCAGTAGGAACAAGTGTCTAGGAGCAAAGCCTATGAGGATTTCGTAGAATTACTAAGCTCTGTGACTTCCTGGTTGTGTTTGTTGTCTGTTGAGAGTTTCTTGTCATGAGTGATCACCTTTGGAGGAAGTGTGTGTATAGAAGCTGGAGAGACTGTGTTGTGTCTCCCTGTGTGCCAAGCTTCGGCTAGAAAACCTGAGGGATAGAATGGAGTGGTAGTAGTTTTAAAGAGCAAAAGGTTGAGACGGAGTCTCTGGACCTGCTACTGGAAAGGAAAGGGGAACATGAGAGTCCTGGAGCTTCTGAGTAAAAAGGTTCATGCATATCCCCAGCAGCCAGGCCAGACCTTCTTCCCAGGTTCTGTTCTCACCTCTGGGAATACCTTACCACTCTGTCATTTACCCCAGCTCCTTTACATTTCCATTTGCTCTGCTTCCTCCTCTCATTGTGCAAACTTAAGTCTCCCTCATCCTACAAAATATTCCCTCAGCCCTGCTACAGCTCAGGAACTTTCACTTTTATCCATCAGGACATCTTGAAAGAGTAGTCTATACTTGGTGTTGCTACTTTCTCACTTCCCATTTATTCCTTATTCCTTTTGCAGCATGGCTTCAGAAAGTTCACTGAAACAGCTTGTCTGTCCCTAACCTCAGTTCACCAAACATCTGCACAGCACTTGGCTCTTTTATCTACTCTTCTTGGAATTCTCTTTTCCTTGGACTCAAAGAGTCCTACTAGCTTTTGGTTCTAAATGTGGGTTTCCCCCCCCCCAGTTGACTATTTAACTCATCTTTTGCTGCCCAGCCCTTCGAGCCTCAGTGCCCTTCATTTCATGCTTTACAACCTTGCAGTTGCTATTCTCTGTGCCTGAATTGGCCTTTCCCTCACACCAAGCAAGCAATCGGTTCTGCAGCATATATCAGCTGGTGTCCTCCAATTCAAATCTGACACTGTCTATACCTGGAGAAAGCATCAGATCCCACAGATTGTGGGCTCAGTCCTACAAGACTATCCTGAACTTCTGATGCCAATTGCAAACCCCAGGATTTTCACTTTTGCTTCTGACTAACCAGCTATAAAAATCAGGGACAAAAATACTTACATATTAACTCCAAGGCAGGATAAAGAGCTGACCAGGAACCCTTTAGACAAAGCATTAGCAATCACTGCTCAGGTGTATCTGGGTTTGAATCTTGCAAAGTCTGAGTAAGATTTTATTCAAAATTCTCAGCCTCTGAGATGTTGGAGCAGAGACCGTAGTGATCCAAATTTGGGGGTTTGCTGGGAAGGAGAGCTGAAGAGCAGCAGGACAAGGGGTCTCCGAGCCTGTTTCTTCTCTGCCCTCTGCTTTTATAAAGGCATCACCTGCCATCTAGTCAACCCAAGTTCTTAAAAACATAATCTTGGAATCACATTTGATTATTTTTCCTCTCAGGACTGTTGTCATGGCCTTTTCAATAGTTTCCTTCCTTCCCTACCATCCACCCTCCACCTTGCTCACCAGTTTTCTTTCCTATATTGTACTCACAAGGACCAAATCATGTTGCTTCTCTATTTGAAGATCTACTTGTACCTATGAGTTACATCTGCACTTTTTTTTTTAGCAGAACTTTGTTACTAAAGCACTTTAAGATTAGTCCTCAGTCTTCTCACCCACCTCCCCATTTCTGAATGTCACTGCCCTCAACACACACACCCACACACACACACACACACACACCCACACACACACACTGGTAGGTCCATACACACACACACACACACATATATATGCACATGCTAAAGAAAGTAGCTTACCTAATGGTATCTCTTGATTCCTAAAGACTTAGAAGTTTTGCCCAGTACTTGAACTAACACTACCTGCATAGTCCAGAAGATTTCAACTTAGATATTTATTTTAAAATGGCAACAGAAAGGTAATGCTTCCAGAAGCTGGAAGACTCAAGAGCATATTCTTTCTGCAGGAATTAACTCTCACCTGAACCCTTAAAGATTTGCCACAGATTAGGCCAGGCACAGTGGCTCATACCTATAATCCCAGTGATTTGGAAGGTTGAGATGGGAGGATTGAGGCCAGGAGTTCAAGACCAATCTGGGGAACGTAGTCTACAAAAAGTTAAATTTAAAAAAAATTTTTTTTTTAATTAACCACATGTAGTGATACATGCCTGTCGCCTGTAGGTCTAGCTTCTCAGGAGGCTGAGACAGGAGGATCACTTGAGATATGGAGTTTGAGGCTGCAGTGAACTATGATCACGCCACTGCACTCCAACCTGGGCAACAAAGTAAGACTTTGTCTCTAACAACAACAACAAAAAATATTTGCCACAGATAAAGCCCTGGTAAACGTAAGCTCACATAAAAGTCATGAAACACACAAGGAAATAAGGTACCATGAGTGAGAGTCATCAGAAAAACAAGTATTAGAATCATAATGATAAAGACTTTGGCTATCAGAATACTGACTATAAAATAAGTATTTTAATATGTTTAAAGAAACTGAAGAGTAAATTTGAAAGTACTAGTTAGAAAAAAAGACTGTCAGATGACTAAGAGATTTGAAAAGGAACTAAATAGAACTTCTAGAAATGAAATAACTATAGTAAGTAAAATTTAAAACTCAACAAATTGGTTTAACAGTAGATTAGATTCAGTAAATAGAGAATTAGAGGATTGGAAGACAGATCTGAAAAAGTTTAGAAAGTATAGCATAAAGATACATAGAGGAATTATGAAAGAGTGCTCAGAAGACATGGAGAATAGAATGAAAAAGTCTAATTTTAGGAGTTCTAGAAAGAAATAATAGTGGAAGAAAAAAGAAAATTGAGAACCTATAAAGATATGAATTTTCACACTCAGAAAATACAATGGAGCTTCAGCAGCATAAATGAAATCCATACCTAGATATATTATATTTAAAGAAGATCTGAAAATCAACCAAAAGAAAGACAGATTATAGCTGACTTCTCAACAGCTATAATGGAACCCAGAAAGCAATGGAAAAATGCCCTCAAAATGCTGAAACAGGTAAAAACAAACAAAAACATTCAACTTAAGAATTATATGCACAGCAAAACTATCTTTCAAGAATAAAGACTGAATAAAGACATATTTACTTTTTTATTGTGATAAAAAATACACAACACAAAATTGACTTTTTAAGTATACAAATCATTGGTGTTAATTATATTAACAGTGTTGTGCAACAACCTTCACTACTATTTCCAAAAATTTTTCATCATCCCAAACAGAAACTTAGTAACCATTAAGAAAAATTCCTTATTCCTCTTTCCCTCAAACCTTGGTAATTTCCAATCTACTTTTGAATAAAGGCATTTTTAGACAAGCAAAAACTGATAAACACCAACAGACTCTTAACAAAGGATGAACTTCAAAAAGGAAAATGATTGAAGCAGGAGGTCTGAGATACAAGAAGGAATCATGGCAAACATGGAAAAATGTAGACAGATTGATCGTGCAAAGCAATAATGGCTAATTTGCAGGATTAAAAAAACACAAGGTCGAATTAACTACATGTCAATAGTAGGATATAAGTTGAGAAGGAATAAGATGAATTAAAACTTTAAAAAAATTGAGCTGGGCTCGGTGGCTCAGCCTGTAATCCCGCGCCTTTGGGAGGCTGAGGTGAGTGGATTGCCTGAGCCCGCGGGTTCGAGACCTGCCTGGGCAGCGAGACCTCATCTCTACAATAAATCAAAAAATCAGCCGGGCGTGGTAGCGCATGCCTGTAATTCCAGCTACTCGGAAGGCTGAGGTGGAAGGATCGCCAGAGCCCAGCAGGTCGAGGCTGTGGTGGCCGGGAGTGGCCACTGCACTCCAGTCTGGGTGACGGACTGAGACTCCAACTCAAAAAAAAAAAAAAATTGAGAGGAGGGTAAATTTATTGATAAACTTTAGAATTTATTAAGTACAAATATTAAAATTTCTAGAGTAACTATTAAGAGATTTCTGATTTAATTTTATGTAGTCAAAGAACACATTATTTCATTTAATTTAAATGTATTGAATTTTTTTATGGCTCATTATGTTTTTTCTTGGTAAATATTTCATGTGTATTTGAAAAAAATGTATGGTGTTTTATAAATGTCAGTACAGAAAAGTTGGAGCCGGGCTCGGTGGCTCAGCCTGTAATCCCGCGCCTTTGGGAGGCTGAGGTGAGTGGATTGCCTGAGCCCGCGGGTTCGAGACCCGCCTGGGCAGCGAGACCTCTTCTCTACAATAAATCAAAAAATCAACCGGGCGTGGTAGCACATGCCTGTAGTTCCGGCTACTTGGAAGGCTGAGGCGGAAAGATCACCGGAGCCCAGCAGGTCGAGGCTGCGGTGGCCAGGAACGGCCACTGCACTCCAGTCTGGGCGACAGAGTGAGACACCAACTCAAAAAAAAAGAAAAGTTGGGATAGTGTTGTTCAAGTCTTCTGTGTTCTTACTGATTTTCTGTCTATAGGCTTTGTCATTAACTGAGATAGGAACATTGACATTTCTAATTATAAATGTTGATTTCATCTATTTCTCCTTTCAGTTTTGTCAATTTTTACCTCATTTACTTTGAAGCTCTGTTATTAAGCGTAAACATATTTAGGAGCATTATGATTTCTTGATAAATTACCCTTTTTATCATTATAAAATACTTCTCTTTGTTTCCATTATCTATGTTGATATTACTATAACCACTCCAGAGTACTTATGGTTAGTTTTTACATTGTATACTTTTTTCCCATCCTTTCACTTTTCTTTTTTTCTTTTAGAAAATGCACTGGATTTTGATGGGGAATTGTGAAAACTTTTAACCTGTTCTTTATATTTAAAGTGTGTTTCTTCTATATATCCTTTTTATCTCGCCTGTCTTTGCCTTTTACATTTCAATTTAATTTTAGATTTACTTGTGTTTAAGTCTGTTATGTTGCTGTTCTCTGTTTGCTCCATCTGTTTTTTCTTTTTCTTTTTTTTGCCTTCTTTTGAATTTAGTTTTTCTCCCCTAATATTCAATTTCATTTCCACTGTTTGCTAGAGCTCTTTGTTTTATTTCTTTAGTGGTTGATCTAGACCAGAGTTTCTCAGCATTGGCACTATTAACATATTGGGCCAGGTAATTTTTTGTTATGGGGGACTGCCCTATGTGGACAATTTTTTGTTATGGGGGACTGCCTAGCCCCTACCCACTAAATGCCGGTAGCACCCTCTCCCAGATATCACAACCAAAAATGTCCTCAGACACTTCCAGATGTCCCCTGGGGTGCAGGATTGCTCTGGTTTAGTATCACTGCTTTTGAAGCTACTATAGAGTTCCAATAGTCATCTTTAACTTATCGAGTCTACCTTCAAATAATATACTATTTCATGTATAAGAATCTTGCATAAATATGCTTTTATTTCCTCCTTATATTTTGGTGCTATTGTTATTATACATTTACTTCTACTTAAGTTAAAAGCATATAACATATAAACATATATCTGGAAAATTGTCATATCATTGGGAATTAATTAGTACTTTTAAATAACCCAGAATCAAAGAAAAAATTTCAAGAAATATTGGAAAATGGTTTGACTTAAATGATAATCAAAATATATTAATATTTATGAGATAGAGCTAAAGCAGTACTTGGAGGAAAATTTATAGTTTTCAATAGTTATATTAGAAAAGGAGAACATTTTAGAAATTGACCCTAGACTACAATTTCTGGTTCCACATGTAAGGAACTTGGAAGTCATATATCTATCCTAGCAATTAAAAAATTTACTCAATCCTAGCAACTCAAAAAACTGAACAGACGGAAAAATCAACAACCCTTCTTGGATCTGTTAATAGAGGGAAGGATACAAGGCAAACCTGTGCCCCCAAAATTGGAGACACAGGCGAATACAGGAGGTCATAGCTTACCAAATCAGAGATTCTTGAGTGGAAACTACCTCTGGAACCAGTGCCAGAACAGGAAAACCTGAACTGTAATTGACAAATTGCTGGAGACTCAGTGTGCTCAAGTCTAAGAGTTAAAAACTATGTGGGGCCAAGTCATAGAAGTCCCTCATACTCTTGTGAGTTTTGCCACCAGAAGCATGACAACATTCTTGCAGTAAATATGGCAATAAATCCCCCCTTCTCGTGCTTCTCACAGGGAGAGGAGAAAAGGAATCATTTTGAAGTACTTGAGTGGTGCTCTGTTCTTTTAATAAGGCCTGATTAACCAGACCCAACCTGCTACTTCTCAGAAATGACGTAAGCAAGAAAAAAGTGGAGTGAAATATTTAGTGTTAAGAGAAAAAAGTCTATCACACTTGAATGTTGTATCCTGTGAAATTATCCATGAAAAGGGAAGGATAAATAAAGACTCTTAGACAAACAAAAATAAGGAAATTTATTGCCAGTAGACCTGCCTAGCAAGAATGTTCAAGTAAGTTCTTTAGCAAGAAGGAAAATAATATAGTTTAAAACTCAGATCTACTTAAAGACAGGAAGAGCATTGAAGAAGAAATAAGGTAAAGTAAAACCTTTTTATTTTTCTTATTTTCAATTGACCCAACAAATAAAAATTAAGCCTACAAAGATTAGCTTGACAAATGTTTAAAGATGGGAGAAGGTATAAGATGACTCACTGTATGTTTTACATGTAAGGAACACTGTGGGTACCAATACTGAACTGAAAAAAATGGGAACTATCTGTTATAATTGCAACAATGGATGCCTCCTTCACTCCCCCCAAAAATATACAGGACAAACAGCCAAACTCTGCTATGCCTTTTGTCCATGTCATAGTGAAAAACAGTACTCATTTACTTGAATAACAAAAGTTTTTGTTTCCACTTTTGGTCTTGCCAAAAAAGAAATCCTAAAAAGTAAATACAAAATGTCAGACATAGCTATTAGATCTCATTTCCATTTTTCTAGTATTGGTGCTATTATTTGTCAAACTAAATATCTTTTTCCAAAAACCATTAAAATTTGAAAAACATTTTGGAGTGTTACAATTTAACTTTGGAACAATTTGAAACATATATATGTGACATATGCTTTTTAATATTTAGCTTCTACTTTATTTTTATATCTTATATCACATATTTATATCACATATTTATAGTGTTCGTGTTCCACAGACATTTCAAAGATTTTTTACAGTAATAATAGAAATACAGAATATAACTTCCAAACTAGTTGAGAGAGGCAAATAGAATGAGAAAAATAAATAAAAACCCCTCAATTGAAAAGTATGACAAAAGGAAAAAATAGAGGAAAAAAAGTAGAGAAAAAAAGCAGGACAAATAAAAAGCACTTAATAAGGTAACAAAAGCAGTTAGCAGACACACCAAATTTTACTCTAGAGTTAAAAGACAAAGACTGTGAAATTGGATATATCTAGTATATGCTATTTACAGCAAATACACTAAAAACACAAAGACACAAAGATTAAATGGAAAAGATATACCAGTACTTTGTTAAGCAATAAAAGCTAGTGTATTTTTATTAATGACTGACAAATTAAAAGGTAGAAAATGTTAACAAAGGTAAAGAGAACTTCACAGCAACTAGGATGGATTTAGTTTCAGTGATCTATCACAGAAATAAAGAACAGAGTACCATGTGTTCTCACTCGTAAGCGGATCCTGAACATTTACCATAATACTATAAGACAGGGATTGGCAGGATGTGAGGGAAAAAAAGGGGATTGGCAGTAGTGGTATACTGCTGGGGTAGGGTTGGGGACACAACATCAGTAAGGGTACCTGATCTCAAACCAGGCAAAGTGAGGACCAAAGGGAGGCCCAACTTTACCTGTACAATGTCCACTGGTGTACCTAATCCTGAATTGTACCTACATCTTTAAAATAAAATAATAAAAGTAAAGAGAGTCAGTAAATTATGATTGGAAGAGTCCATTCATTGAGAAAACATAATAATTCTAAACATATTACTAAATAATATAGCTTCAAAATATATAAAACAACATAACAAAAATTCCAAGGTAAATTGATAAATTTACCATCATTGTGTATTAATTTAATATACTTTTCTCAGGAAAGATAGTTCAAACAGACCCAGAAATTCAGTAAAACTATAGAAAATATGAAAAATATGAACAGTACAGTTAATAAGTTTGCTCTAATAACTGTATATAGAATATAGGACTCATAACTGAGGCGTATGCATTGTTCTCAGGCACACAGAAAACATTTACAAATATTGACATTGTATTAATTCATCAAGCATTTTTTTGATTTTAAAGATGTGAGGTACAAATCAGGGTTAGGTATATAAATGTTCATTATGGAGGTACTCTTGTTGATGAGGTGTGCCCTTCACTCCACAGGCAGTTTCCCTCAACTGCCAATCCCCCCCCCCACCTCCCTTGGCAGTTTCCCACTACTGCCAATCCTTTTCTTATAGTATTATGATAATTGTTCAAGGTCCACTTATGAGTGAGAACATATGGTACTCTGTTCTTTGTTTCTGTGATAGATCACTGAAGATGATAGACTCTAAATCCATCTAAGTTGCTGCAAAGTCCATATGTTTGTCCTTCTTTATGGCTGCATAATATTCCATTGTGTATATGTACCACATTTTTTCTCTCCAGTCCAGCTTCGATGGGCAGCATGGTTGGTTCCGTGTTTTTGCTATTGTGAATAGAGCTGCAAGAAACATGCATGTGCTGGTATCTTTTTGGTAGAATGATTTGAGTTCCTCTGAGTATATTCCCAATAGGAGTATTGCTGGGTCATATGGAAGGTCAATTTCTAGTTCTTTCAGAAATCGCCACACTGTCTTCCAAAGAGGTTGCATTAGTTTGTATTCCCACTAGCAGTGTGGAAGCCTTCCTTTTTCTCTGTATCCTCGCCAGCATCTGTTGTTGTTTGTTTTATTAATGATGGCCATTCTTACTGGGGTTAGGTGGTATCTGAATGTGGTTTTGATTTGCATTTCTCTGATGATGAGCGAGGCTGAGCACTTTTTATGTGTCTGTTGGCTGCCCACATATATTCTTTTGAGAAGTATATATTCAGTCTTTTGCTCACTTTTTATTTTTATTTTAAAAATATATTTTATTTAAAAGTAAATTAGAGAGAGACAGAGAAGGGAGAGAGAAGATTCACCTCCCCAAGCCGGGAAGCATGGTCACTGCCATAGCTCAGAGAGCACACGGCCACACCGGAGTCCTATAAGGCAAAGACCCTTTTGCTTACTTTTTAATGAGGCTGTTTGTTTTTTCCCTCTTGGTGCGTTTGAGTTCCTTGTAGATCCTGGATGTTAGACCTTAGTCAGATATACAGTTGGCAAATATTTTTTCCCATTCTGTGAGCTGTCTCCTTGCTCTCTTGATGGCTTCTTTAGCTTTGCAGAAGCTCGTCAGTTAGACGAGGTCCTACTTGTCTATCTTATTTATTACAATATGGGCACTTAGGATTTTGATCAGGAATTGGTTGCCAGTACCAATTGCCATAAGGGTATCTCCTGCATTTCCTAGTTTGAGATTTACATTTAGGTCTTTGATCCATTTAGAGTCAATTTTTGTGTATGGTGATAGGTAGGGGTCCTGTTTCAACCTTCTGCATATTATCAGCCAGTTTTCCCAGCACCATTTACTAATAGGTTCTTCTCTTCCCAGTGGTTGTTGGTGGAGGCTTTGTCAAAGATGAGTTGGTAGAGAAATTGAGGCTTTGCTTCCCTACTCCCTATCCTGTTCCGTTGGTCTATATGCCTTTTCTTGTACCAACACCAGGCTGTTTTGATTATTATAATCTTATAGTGAAGTTTGAAATCTGCAAGTGTGATAGCTCCTGCTTTGTTTCTTTTGCTAAGTATTGTTTTTGCTATTCGTGGTTGTTTATGTTTCCATATGAATTTCTGTATTGTCATTTCCAGGTCTGAGAAGAATGATGTTGGTCATTTAATGGGTATTGTGTTGAATCTATCGATTGTCTTTGGTAGGATGGACATCTTAACAATGTTGATTATACCTCATTAACAAGGATAACTGCATGATTGGTGTTTATATACCTAACCCTTAATTGTACCCCACATCTTTATAATAAATAAATAAATTTTAAAAATAAAATAAAACAAACAAACAAACAAAAAACCAATGTTGATTCTTTCCCATCCATGAGTATGGAATATTTTTTCATTTGTTTGTGTCTTCTTGGATTTCTTTGAGCAGTATTTCGTAGTTCTCATTGTAAAGGTCTTTCGCTTCTCTGATTAAGAAGATGTCAAGGTATTTCATTTTTTTGTGACTATTGTGAAGGGGATTGTGCTTTTTATTTGGTTCTCTGCCTGTTTGTTGTTGGTGTATAAGAATGCAACTGTCTTTTGCACATTTATTTTGTACCCCGAGACTTTGCCAAAGTCCTTTATCAGTACAAGCAGGTTTTTCGAGGTGTAGGATCATATCATCAGCAAAGAGGGAAAACTTAATTTCCTCTTTTTCTATTTGGATACCCCTGATTTCCTTCTCTTGTTTAATTGCCCTAGCTAGGACTTCCAACACAATGTTGAACAAGAGAGGTGAGAGTGGGCATCCTATTGTTTCAGTTTTCAGGGGAAATGTTTCCAGTTTCTGTTCTTTTAGCAATATGTTAGCTGTAGGTTTATCATAGATGGCATTTACTATTTTGTGGTATGTTCCTTCTAAACCTAGGTGTTTGAGGGTTTTTATCAAGAAGGAATGCTGGATTTTAGCAAAAGTTTTCTGTGCATCTAATGATATAATCATGTGATTCTTGTTTTTATATCCGTTGATTTATTTAATTACATTAATGGTCTTGTGGATGTTGTACCAGCCCTGCATCCTGGACATGAAGCCTACTTGGTCATGGTGGATGATTTTTGAGATGTGTTTCTGGATCCAATTTGCTAGAATCTTGTTGAGGGTTTTTGCATCTATGTTCATAAGGTATATTGACCGGTAATTCTTTTTTTGTTGGTTTGAGTATCAGTGTGATGTTAGCTTTGTAAAATGATTTAGGGAGCGTTCCATCTTTCTCAATTACCTTGAATACTTTCAATAGGATTGGTATCAGCTCCTCCTTGTATGTTTTGTAGTATTCTGCTGGAAAGCCATCTGGTCAAGGTTTTTTTTTGTAGGTAGTTTTCTTATGAAAGAGTCAATTTCCTGGGTTGTTATTGGTCTATTTAGTGTCTCAATGTCTTCTTGTTTCAACCTGTGGAGGTTGTGTGATGTCAGAAAGTCCTCCATTTCATTTAGGTTATCAAGTTTGTTTCCATATAGGTGTACATAGTAATATCTGATACTATTTTATATTTCTTGGGATCAGTTGTGATTTGATCTTATGTATTTCTGATTGTGTTTATTTGGGCTTTTTCTTTCTTTTTCTTGGTGATTCTGGCTAGGGATCCATCAATCTTGTTAATTCTTTCAAAGAACTAGCTTTTTGTTTTGTTGCTGTGTTCTATGATATTTTTGTCTTCTGTGTCCCGTATTTGGGCTCTTATTTTGGTGATTTGGATTCTTCTACTAAAGTTAGGGTTTTGGTGGTGGTCTCTTCCAGCTCCCTTAGGTGATTTGTTAGGCTCTTAACTTGTGATCTTTCCATTTTCTTGATGTGTGCTCATAGAGATATAAATTCCCCTCTTGGAATTGTTTTCATGGCATCCCAGAGGTTTTGGTAAGATGTTTCTTCATTTTCATTTGTTTCCAGGAATCTTTTAATTTCTGCTTTGATTTTAGTGTTGACCCAGTAATTGTTCAGCATCATGCTGTTTAGTGTCCATGTCTTTGTGGGCTTTGGGGGAATTTTGTTGGTGTTGATATTTATTTTTAATCCACTGCAGTCTGAGAAGGTATATGGCAATATTTCAACCTTATGGAATTTGTTTATGCTTGATTTTTGGCCAAGATTGTGATCAATCTTGGAGTACATTCCATGTGGTCATGAGTAGAATGTATATTCTGTGGTTGTAGAGTGGACTAATCTGTAGGTATGTATTAAGTCCATTTGGTTGAATGTCAAGTTTAGGCTCTTATTCTCCTTGTTGATTTTTTGCCTCAACGATCAATCTAGGACTGTTAGTGGGATGTTCAAGTCCTCTGCTATAATAGTGTTAGCATCAATATCTTTTTTTAGTTTACTTAGTAGTTGCTTTATAAATGCTTGTGCTTCTGTGTTGGGTGCATATATGTTTAGGATGGATATTTCTTGTTGATGAATTGAACCTTTTATCATTATGTAGTGTCCTTTTATATCTTTTAAACTTTTGATAGTGTAAAGGTTGTTTTTTCTGACATTATGATCATGACTCCTGCCTGCTTTTGTGCTCCATTTACCTGGAAACTCATTTTCCATCCTTTAACTTTGAGTCTGTGTGCATCCCTTGTGGTGAGATGAGTTTCCTAGATGCAGAAAATAATTGGGTCATGGTTCCTTATCCAGTTTTCCATTTTGTGTCTTTTCAGTGGTACATTTAGTCTATTCACATTCAGGCTGTTTATTGAAATGTGATTGTTTATACCTGTCATGAGGTTCTTATAAAGTTTTTTCTTTGTTTGCTTGTTTTCATTTGGCTTTGATGTTGATGTATATGTGTGTTTTTCAAATTTGTTGTTGCGATGTATTCTCTGTTGATTCTGTGTTCTGCTGTTCTCTTGGGAGGTGTGTGGTCATTCTTTTTTTCCTTTATTCTGTGCTTAATACCTTTTTAAGTGTCTCCTGTAGAGCTGGTCTGGAAGCTGCATAATCTCTTAGGGATTGGATACCTGGGAAGGATTTTAATTCTCCATCACTGATGAAGCTGAGCTTGACTGGGTAGGAAATTCTTGGTTGGAATTGTTTATCTTTGAGTATTGGACTCCAGTCCCTTCTTGCTTATAGTGTTTCTGCCAGTAGGTCTGATTGGTTTTCCCTGGTAGGTAGTCTGATCTTTCTTTCTTGCTACCTTTAGGGTTTTTTCTTTTGTGGCGAATTACTATGTATCTAGGGGTTGGTTTTCTCATTTGATGTCTTGTGGGGGTCCTCTGTATCTCTTGTGTTTGGCTGGTCACATCTCTGGTAAGATGGGGAAAGTTTTCTTGGATTACTTCCTGGATTACCAGGAAGTAATTGTTCCAAGGTGTTCTCCATTTTCCTTTCTTCTTCTGGGATACCAGTCAGACGTAGGTTCGGCCTCTTGATATAAATCACACATCTCTTGTAGGCTTTGTTCTTTCTTTCTGAGTTTTCTTTCTATGTTTTTTACAGATCAGGTTAATTCCATGTTCTAGTCTTCAAGTTCTGAGATTCTTTCTTCTGCTAGATTAATTCTGCTTTCCATGCTTGTGCAAGCATATTTTTAAAAATTATTGGTATCATACAAATCATGTTCTTAGATGACAATACAGTTAAGTGAGGGATAATTACAGATTTTTTTTTTCCTTTTTTTTTGAGTTGGGATCTTGCTCTGCTATCCAGGCTGGAGTGCACTGGCATGATCACAGCTCACTGCACCCTCAAAATCCTGGGCTCAATTGATCCTCCTACCTCAGCTTTTCAAGTAGCTGGGACTATGGTTGCATGCCACCATGCCTGGCTAAATTTTTTTAGAGATGAGGTCTCACTGTGTTGCTTAGGCTTGTCTTGAACACTAGGCTGAAGCAACCTTTCCACCTTGGCCTCCCAAAATGCTGGGATTACAGACGTGAGTTACCACACCCAGCTCAGAAAATTTTTTAACTTAAGAAAAATCCAGTGCATTTGGAAATTTTAAACATATTTCTCATTACACATATGCCAGGTTAACAAAAATTAAAGTTTGACTATTAAAGTTATCAAGTTACCTTCTTTTGTCCTCTGCTGCAAGATCAGTGGTCAGATGAATGAAATAAATCAGCATGTACTTGATATCTTGCCTCCCATTAATTCCCTGAAGGATGAGTAAGTTACCTGTCTTTCTCATGACTGATTTTACCTCTATCGTTGCCTTCCACACAGAATAAAAAACTCAGAACGTAGGGTTTCTATTCCTACTACTTTCCTCAGACCATCCAGGAGCTACTTAGCTCTTTGAAATGTGCCCTGTGCTGACCTACTGGCTACCAGTGAGCCAAGAATTGCTCAAAAGCCTTTATTACAAGAGATTATAAAAGAAGAAACTACCTTCTCTACTAAAAGAAACCTAGATTTCCAACGTTAGCAGTAGAAAAAGGATTCACAGATGGGACAGACAGCTGACTCACACTGGCATTCTCCTCTTGGACATTTACTCCCTCTGCTCACTGACTTAGGAGCTGACAGCACTTGTTATTACCTTGGTCTAAGTTTGATTCCATAACCCTTTGCTTCAGTCCCTCAAACATGATGGAAACCAGACTATAGCTTTTATTTTTATTTTATTTGTTTTTATTTATTTATTTATTTTTGAGTCCGAGTCTCACTCTGTTGCCCAGGCTGGAGTGGCACACTCACAGATACCACAGCTTCAACCTGCTGGGCTCAGGCAATCTTTCCACTTCAGCCTTCCAAGTAGCTGGAGCTACAGGTGTATGCTACCATGTCTGGATTATTTTTTGATTAATTGTAGAGAAAGGTCTCACCAACTTGCCCAGGCTGGTCTTGAACCCCTGAGCTCAGGCAATCCTCTCGCCTCAGCCTCCCAAAGTGCTGGGATTACAAACTTCAGCCACCGCACCCAGCCAACTATAACTTTTAAACAGGAGCTTACTGAAGATTAAAGGATAGCAGCCTGGCATATGTGTAATGAGAAGTATATTTAAAATTTCCAAATGTACTGGATTTTTCTTAGGTTAAAAAATTTTCTGGGCTGGGTGTAGCAACTCATGCCTGTAATCCCAGCATTTTGGGAGGCCAAAGTGGGAGGGTTGTAAACATCACCCAGGCACCTATAGTTCAGCATCTGCCCCTACACTTCAACATCTGCTTTTCAAAGTCTAGACCTAAAAGATTCTAGAAAGAGACCGTAAGCTGCTCACTTGCATTCTGCATTTCACATCTGAGAACTTGCCCCTCCTCAGTAAGAGTAACATTAAAGGGGTTGATTCCCTTCAGGGAAGAATACAGTATTCCCATGCCTTACTCTGAAAGCCACAACAGGAGAATTATCTGTCAGTGTACTACACTGGCAGTATAAAAGTTTCTTATTTATCGAAGCAGGTCACTTGTTTATACTATCCAGTCTTGGTCTGCAGCTTCTTCTGCTGTATACTCAGTATCCAGTCTTGAGGTGATTGAAAGAAATTGTTACATTACATTATGTTCCCCATCACCCCCAATTTTGTACAGTGTGTTTCAGCCCTTACATCTCATGCCCTCAAAGACCCCTGGTTGACAAGGGATAGAAGAATGAAATCCTAGATTATTGTCACTTAAGTCATTAGATGGGGAAATAGGCTTTATAGTCGGAGTCATAACCAAGAGAGCACACAGTCTTCCACTGTGTAAATCTACTAAAACTCCACTCTCCTTCTGCCTCAAAGGAGGGCCCAAGGGGATGGGTATATGTATAACCACATATATCCTTTATATTCTCCTCTGGCCCTCAAGAAGCAGCTTGGCACGTGCTTGCTCTCTTAGTACTGGGCTACTCCTTTCAGCCATTCTTCTCATCTTGAGTTGTCTTTTCCTCAACTTTCCCACTATTGGTCTTACATCTCAGACAGAAAACCTTAGTTTAAACCTCCAGATTCAGCCCCCATATACCTGAGGTATGCTTCTCTCCATTTCATTCACAAAAATGATCTAGATCCTGAAGTGCTGTGTTTCAAAGGGATACCCTTCCTAAAAATTGAAGACTGTGAGAGGCAACTCAGACTTAATTAAGAAAGTTTAACCTCTTGGCTGTTGGAAACATTTGCCATATGTAGCTTGAAAAATAAGGTCTACATCCACCATTTTAATTTAACAAAAACTTATATTTAAAATCTGTACTTTGTGTTTCAGGGTGGAACCCTGATCACTCCTCAGTAGATATTGGAAAAGAAAAATTCTACTTCAGGGCAATTTTATGCTTGGGTACATTTCTGGGTTTGGTCTCTGACATCTTCATGATGCCTAGTGCTTCAAATGCTGTTCTTCCTATGCTCCTTTTCCATGTTAAGTCATTTCTAATCCTAGTTTTGAAGCACTGTTTTCCCACATCCCCCTTTGCAGTCTCTTATGTCAGAGAGCATTTTGACCTCAGGCAAATCCCAAGCAACCCAAGTACTTGATCTTAGATAAACTTAATTTTTATAGTAGGGTCCTTGATAATATACCTGTGGGAGGGGGGAGAAATTTCTGTAGATCTGTTAGCTCATAAGAAAGTACATGTCTTCTCCATTCATCTGGAGCATTAGTGAGTGAACACTTTTAACTGTCCTTGTTGCATGATCATTTTTTAGTGAATTGTACCTTGACTCAAAAAATCCAAATAACTGAATAGTCATGCGAGGGCTCTGGCATAGAAGTGGATTTCTGGGATACTTGCCAATGAGTTCCTGTTTTGAGGACACAGGATCTAAGTGGAAAGATTAAGTGGAGAGACAGCTCCACCCCTCTAAGTCTTATTCCTATGTTCCATTCAAATCTTGCTAGCCTGATTTCTGTGGGGTCTGGGCTTTGGAAATTCTCTTTTTCATGGATGTCTCAGTGCACCTTGTTAAACCAGATTTGGACTGTGGTGTGTTCATCTGCTTCCAGCTCTGCTGATTGGTTCCAGTTTCCTTGCTCATTAAAGCCAAGATAATCTGGCACCCGCTAGTCAGGCATCCTCAAGTATCTGGCACCAAGGTAAACCTGGAAGCCTATTAAGAAATTGCAATGATCCAACACACTCATTGCATGATGAGAGGCGGTTGTGGTATACCAGAAAGAGCACTGGAATAGGAGCAAGGGAACTAGATTCTTGTCTCATCTTTGCCTCTACTGCATCATGGAAATTTGGGCATGTCTGTGATTTCTCTGAAATTCTCTTACCTCAGCTATAAAATGGTGGCTTGGACTAGACAGTTTCTCAAGTGTTTTCTGGCTCCAAATTACTGAGTGTATGAAAAGCTAAAAGAACTAAGCTCCAGCTATGCCTATTGTTGTAAAAACACAACGTAGATTTAAAGATATTAGCAGTAGCCACGTAAAGTTGCATGTATTTCTCATGTTTTTCCACAAAAGTAGATATTATGACAACGAAATAAGGGTCCCAGTCCGTATTACAGAGTAAAGAATGAATCCCTTGTTGCTTTGACATTCCCTGATCTATACGGTGAGGATAATAATATTTAATTCTGAATTACTGGGAAAATTAAATGAGGTAATCTCTGGCACTTACAACTTGCCAGACAAAAAGTAAGTGCTCAGTGAAAGTTACTATTAATATAAAATTAGAAAGATTAAAACGGACATGGAATTGTAGTAAGGGATATGCTGAAATAACAGATGTTCATTTGCTGTTCAGAAGTAAAGGAGAAAACAGAATAGATAATTCAAAAACAGACTCATATATATACAACCACCTGTTTTTCTGTAAAGATGTCACTGCAGTGTAGTGAGGAAAAGATGGTTTTATCAATAAATGATACTGGATCAACTGGATATCTATAAGGGAAAATGAATTTTGAACCCTACTTTATGTCATACATAAAAATAAATTCCATGTGGCTAATAGATCTAAGTGTGAAAGGTAAAACATTAGCATTTTTGGAAAATAACATAAGAAAAACAACCTCATGACCTTGGATTAGGAAAATATTTTTTAAAACAGGAAACAAAAAGCATGAGCCTTAAAGAAAAAGATTGATAAATTAGATTTTATTAAAATTAAGAGCTTCTGTTCATTAAATGACACTATTAAGGTTGTTGAAAAACAAGCCACAAAGTGAGAAAAGATATTTGTAATACGTCTATCCAGCAAATGACTCCTATTGAGAATATATAAAGACTTGAATAGGCACTTTATGAAAGAAGATAGCCAGTGGTTTAAAACAAAAAAAGCATATGAAAAGGTACTTAATATCATAAGTTCACAGGAAAAATGGAAATTAAAACCATAATAACTTACTACTATAGCTGAAAGTTTTAAAATTTTTTATTTATTTTTTTCCTTTTTTAATTTTTATTTAAAATTGTGGGGTACAATTCAGGGCTAGTTATACAAATATTCACCATGCAATTACCCTTATCGATGAGGTGTGCCCCCCCCTTCCCCAGGCAGGTATTGACTACTGTCGATTCTACCACCTCACCCCCCTACCCCTCCCCACAGTTTCCCACCGCTTTCAATTCTTTTCTTATAGTAATATGGTAGTTGTTCAAGGTCCACTTATGAGTGAGAACATGTGATACTCAGCTCTTTGTTTCTGTGAGAGATCACTCAGTATTATAAACTCTAATTCCTTCCAGGTTGCTGCAAAGTTCATGATTTTGTTCTTCTTTATGGCTGCGTAGTATTCCATTGTGTGTATGTACCACATTTTTTTAATCCAGTCCTCTTTTGGTTGGTTGGTTCAATGTTCTTGCTATTGTGAATAATACTGCGATAAACATACATGTGCAAGTATCTTTTTTATAGAGTGACCTGAGTTCTTCCGGGTGTATTCCCAGTAGAGGTATTGCAAGGTCATATTGAAGGTCGATTTTTAGAACTTTTAGAAATCGCCACACTGATTTCCACAGAAGGTGAACTAGTTTGCACCGCCACCAACAGTGTAGAAGTGTTCCCTTTTTACCACATCCTCTCCAGCATCTGTTATTTTTTGAGATGATGGCTATTCTGACTGGAGTTAGGTGGTAGCTCAGTGTAGTTTTAATTTGCATCTCCTTAATGACTAGTGAGGCTGAACATTTTTTTCATATATCTGTTGGCTGCTCTTATGTCTTCTTTTGAGAAGTGTCTGTTCATATCTTTAGCCCACTTTGTAATGGGACTAGCTGAAAGTTTTTAAAGCTGACGTTAGTGGGGATGTAGAGCAATGAGAACTCTGGTATACTGCCAGTAGAAATGTAAGTTGCTACAACTACCTTGGGAAACCATTGTACAATATGTAATAAAGCTGAATAGATTCATACTTCATGAGCCAGCAGTTTCATTCTTCGGTATATACCCCCACAGAAATGAGTACATATATACAAGAATGTTCATAGCAGGATTATTTGTAATAGCAAAAACCTGAAAACAACCCAAGTGCCTATCAACAATAAAATGAATAAGTTGTGGTATACTCTTACAATGGAATATAGCAGTGGTATGAAGCAAATTTAAAACACAACATGGCTGAATCTCAAAAACATTATGTTGAGCAAAAGAAGCCAGACTGCCCCCCACAAAACACACACACACACACACACACACACACACACACACACACACACACACACAGAATGGATCTGTTTATATAAAGTGCAAAGAAAGACAAAACTGATCTGTGATTATAGATTATAAACATCAGAAAAGTATCTTTAATGGGTGTAAAAGCTGGGGAAAGACACAAGAAAAACTTCTAGAATTCTGCTTGGTTACCTGTATATTAATTTTGTAAAAATTTATTGAGCTGCCACACCTGTAATCCCAGCACTTTGGGAGACAGAGGTGAGAGGATTACTTGAACCGAGGGGTTCTAGACCAGCCTGGGTAACTTGGTGAGACTTTGTCTGTACAATAAATCAAAAAATTCGCCAGGTGTGGTAGTCCATGTCTGTGGTTCCAGCTACTAAGAAGGCTGAGGCGGAAGGATTGCTTGAATCCAGCAAGTTGAGTATGTAGTAGCCGTGAGCGTGCCATTGTACTCCAGTCTGGGTGACAGAGTGAGACTCTAACTAAAAAAAATTCATTGAGCTTAATGCTTAAGGTGTGTATACTTTATGTGTTTAATGCCTCAATAAAAAGTTTATTTTGAGAAGTGAATGGGTATTCAAAAAGTGGAAACAAGCCAAACGTCTATCAGCTGTTAAATGGATAAATAAATGTGGCATATCCATGTAATGGAATAATATCCTTCCACAAAAAGAAATGAAGTACTGATGCATGCTACAACATGGTTGAACCTTGAAAACATGCCAGGTGGAAGAAGACAATCACAAAAGACCATATTGTATGATTTCATTTATATGAGATGGCTAGAATAGGTACCTTTATAGAGACAAAAAATAGATTAGTGCTTTTCTGGGGCTGGGAGGTGAGGGAGTAGGGAATAGGGAATGACTGAAAAACAGATATGGGGTTTCTTTTGGGGATGATGAAAATGTTCTAAAATTGATTGCGGTTATGATTGCACAATTCTGTGTATATACTAAAAACCATTTCATTGTATACTTTAAATGAGTGAATATATCTCATTAAAGCTATTAGGAAGCAAAGAGCCAAGGATACCATAACTGTAATAATGAAAACACCTTGAAAAAGCTGTACTATATGATCCTGTGGTGTGATAGTTAAGAGTATTGATACTAGAGTCAGACAGTGTTCTAATCCTGGCTCTGCTATTTACTGACCATGTGACATTGGGCAAGCCATTTAAGCTCTCTGAGTCTGAATGTCTTCATTTGTGAAATATAAGTATTAATTGTACCTACCCCATAGAACTTTTGTGAAGCTTATTCATTTAATCAAGAAATATATGAGTGTCTTTTAAATGCCAGGTACAAAAAATGGTTACTGTTGTCATCATTATCCAGGAGATATTGCATCTGAGGAGTTTTAACTCCATTTTAATGAGATAAGCTATAATTAAATTTGAGAGTATGTCATGAGGATAGGACATCTTTTCCCTACAGTAGTACCACATTCACATCTATTGCAAAATACAAATATCATGTTCATATATATTATGAACTAAAGTTATTAATATTGAATTATATTCTGCTATTAAGGAAAGGAAATATCTTTGATGATGATGAAAGAGTTGATATTCAGTTACCTGAAAAGTTTGGCAGTCCGGGATACTTTATGGGAAAGCTCAGTTATAAAAAACTGGAAAATTGAGCTTTAATTGATATATGAACAGTTAAAAACTAGAAAGTAAGCAGTAGTTATAAGGGTGCATGACAAGGTTTCTATTTTAACAAATATTTATTGTTCTTTTAAAGGAGTCACCTTCAGTCATGTTAAAAATCATACTGTGTTCTACTTACTTGTCTTAAAATATGTGTTCTGCAAAATAAATATATAATCCTTTAAAATTTTTAAAATTGAGAGTGCTTGTAGCCTACAGTAGTTGAGAAAGAAGCAACTATGAGTTTGTCAAATACCTGATATAAAGGGTGAATCTCTATAAAGCTCTAGTTAAGAGCTCAGGCTTTGTAGCCAGACCTTGATGCAAGGCGTCTGACTTCCCTAGACCTCAGTTTCTTCATCTGCAGAAGGAGATCTGTCTCGAAACATTTGAAGATAAAATGAGTTAATTTAACAAAGTGCTTTAAAAAGTAAGCAGTCAATATGCCATTATTGCATGACACCCCGTATGGCATATTCATATCATAAATATACATAGATTATAATTATAATATTTTGTTAACTTTTGTGAAGTAATGGGATATCAGAAAACAATTTCTCCTTTATGTAAAAAAGTTATAAGTGAAACTGGGTAATTACAATAAAAAACTGCTAATTGGGCATGGTGAAAAAATAACAACCCCAAAAAGTATCCCTAGAATGAGAGAAAAACCATTCAGGGTTTCATCACTAAAATATAAAGCAATGAGCTTTTGCCTCTCAGAACTCAAGGTAAATATGAAAGTTGTTTTAATTTTAGGTGTAAGGAAAGCTGAGATTGGATTAAGCAGTGGGCAATAACAGTTAACATTTAGTGAATAGGCATTTAAATACACTTTTAAAACATTAAATGTGTATTTAAACATAAAACAATAAAATTATAATCTCTTTCATATTTAACTATTAGAGATTGGTAATTATGTCTTGTTAATAGGTTTTTTAAAAATATAAAAATCCTTGGCTGGGCTCGGTGGCTCAGCCTGTAATCCCAGCACTTTGGAAGGCCGAGGCGAGAGGATTTCCTGAGCCCACGGATTTGGACCCACCCAGGCAACTTGGTGAGACCTTGTCTCTACAATAAATCAAAAATTAGCCAGGCGTGGTAGCGCGCACCTGTAGTTTCAGCTACTTGGAAGGCTGAGGCAGGAGGATCGCAGGATCCCAGCAGGTTGAGGCTACAGTGGCTGGGAGCATGCCGCGGCCCTCCAGCCTGAGTGACAGAGTGAGACTCTAACTCAATAAATAAATAACAGACAGACAACAAACAAATAAATAAAAATAAAAATAGAAAAACCCACAAATGAGTGTGAAAATATGCTCAAATTCTGTTTTCAAACCTATATGTGGGAAGCGGTTTTGCTGGGATTTCACATGAGCATTCCTTGCGCAGTCACAGGCATGAGAAAGAATAGGTTCCCCATGCTAGCCCTACATACTGAAGCCCATAAAGGGGATGATGGCAAATGCCACAGCCTGCTACACACTGAAGTCACATTTCTGGCATGAAAATAGTTGTTTCCTATTCAGGATCGGGTATGCCCAGTTCCTGCTGCTTCATTTACTGAGTTCACCTTTATAGAACTTGGTTGCAAAATGCTTTTCATCGTCATAATCCACCAGGAGAGGTGTCCAATAAGCTGGCAGTGACTCTTGCTGCCTCCTGCCAGGCTGGCTAGTGGAGCTGTTTCTTGGTGTGTGCTGGGAAATCAAGAGGTATGGAGGTGACTGAGGTGAACAAAGCATTTTGTTGGTGTGTTATATTTACAAAACCCAAAGCTAGTAACCAAGTAGCATTTATGATAGAAAAACTAGAAATTCTACTTCCCAGTTACCATCTTCTTATATTTATTTCTCTCTAGACATCTTAAAGCCAGGTTTGGATTTTTTAATTTTATGCCTTTTATCCTTATTTCTTTTCTCAGCTTTTGAATACTGAAAACATTACAAATTTGTATAATGTAGAAAGGAACAAACCCCATATCTCCAACCTCCAAAGATGGTCACTGGGGACATTTTTATTCTATCTTTTAAAGCAGTAACTTTCTCCTTCCTCCTTCATTGGCTTGTTATTCTTTTAAAACTTGTAGTTAGTTTTGCTTAACTGGATTTGTCCTTTTTAAACTTTTTTCTTTCTTGGCTTCAGCCCCTCTAACTTTTTTTTTTTTTAATTTTTGGATGGAGAATTTTGAACATGCACACAAGTAGAAAGAATAGTATAATGAAACCTCTTGTTTCCATCACCCAGACTCTGCAACCCTAACTCCATGGCCAGTCCTACCCCCTGCCCTTATTACTTTGACCTGCTAACTTTGTAACTCCCATCAGGAATCTTTTGCAGTCCCTTGGACTTCACTGTCTTTTGACATTGAGGTGTCAGCGTGAGGGGTCTCTTACTTGTAGAACTTGTCTCAAGCCTGTGCTCAGCACTCTGTCCCAGGCTTGACCGACTGACCTAGGCTTTCCCCACTTACTTCTGAAACGCCTGGAAATTCCCAGACGTTGTGTGCCAGCCTCACAAGTTCAACTCCTCATTCTCTTCCTGTTAATGAAGGAGACCATTGCTCAAATCATTTGGAAGGGGAAAAGTGGAATTTACTACCTGGGTGTTCCTCTTCCATGCTGTTCGTATAAATTTAAACTCAGATTCCTGAGAATTAGATTGAACATGACAAAAATTGCTGTGTGGGCAGTTTAGTTGAGTACTTGCAGATTGATAGAGCTCTTTGTAATAATGAAGGAAAAAGGTTCTTTAAGCTGCTTAGTTCCAGAAGGTGAGCTCACCAGTTAAGGAGCTTGCAACTAAAGATCCTTATTAACCCTTTGCTGGATGGCAAAGAGAAAAAAAAAGAGGAAGAAAATTCAGACTCTTTAGCTCCTTTTAAGTTTATGAAATACCCTCAAACCATCACCACGTTATGGCCATGGAGTGCTGCCATGGCATGCTGTACCGGTGGTCAACTTTTGTGTGAGATTACATAATGAAATACCACACAGAACTGGAAGACGTCAGAGTTTGAGTTGTCCCTCTTACCTAGCAACCCAATCAGTGTTTCCATCAAAGTCAAGGGGAATTTGCTTACCTCAACTAAAAGATGGCGTTCATTATGTGGCCACAAGGTGATCCAAGCCCAATTGCTTTTCAGCTATTGAACCTGTCTCCTAAATTCAGTGGGACCAAACTAAGACCAGGGCCCATAACCTGTCTGAATGAACTGCCTAAGTATGACCCCTCACTGCTGGCACTATTTTGACAGCAGAAGGTTCCTTTCTTTCTGTCCTGTTGGTTGGATTACTTTTTCTGAGCTTCTAGAACACTATTTTCTATCTCTTTTAGGGCTCATGTTGTTGGGAAAACTGGCCACAGTATTGAGAGTTGACTCAAGTAAGAGCATCTGTTCCTATCATAGGCTGGATGGAAATCAACCTGGGAGACAGGAAATCCAATAGGTTGTGCTTCTTTTCATCATCTACCTTTGTTTACCAAATGTATTACTTCATCGAGTGATTAATTTGTTTGCCTGTAAGTGCAATTCCTAAAAGATTGTGGTCTTCTTCAGGCTTTTTGTTTTTAGTGTGACTGTGGATGGCATTAATAGAGGTATGGTATGCAGAATGAGGGAGGTGGCAAAATGAGAAAGTGAATATGGTACATTCAGTTAATGTCACTTTTCCACTTAAAACTTTCCTATAGTTTTCTGTTGCACTTGAAATTTAAAAAACAAAAACAAAAAAACTTCATCCTGACCTAGCAAGGCAGCTCTCCTTGGAGCCCTGCCTATCTCCCTAGCCTCTCTCTCTCTCTTTTTTTAAGATGTGGGATACAATTCAGGATTAGGTATACAAGTGGTCATCATACAGGTAAACTTTGGGCCTCCTTTGGTCTTCACTTTGCCTGGTTTGAGATCAGATACCCTTGTTGATGCTATGTTATACCACCACAGTGTTCTGCTGGCAGTGTCCCGCTGCTGCCAATCCCTTTCTTATAGTATTATGGTAAATGTTCAGGGCCTACTTATGAGTGAGAACATGTGGTATTCTGTTTTTTGTTTCTGTGATAGATCACTGAGTATGATAGACTCTAAATCTATCCAAGTTGCTCCAAAGTCCATATGCTTGTCTTTCTTTATGGCTGCATAATATTCCATTGTGTATATGTACCACATTTTTTTTTTTTGAGTTGGAGTCTCACTCTGTCGCCCAGACTGGAGTGCAGTGGCCGCTCCTGGCCACCGCAGCCTCGACCTGCTGGGCTCTGGCGATCCTTCCGCTTCAGCCTTCCAGCGAGTAGCCGGAATTACAGGCATGCGCTGCCACGCCCAGCTGATTTTTTGATTTATTGTAGAGATGAGGTCTTGCTGCCCAGGAGGATCTCAAACCCGCGGGCTCAGGCAATCCACTCACCTCAGCCTCCCAAAGGCACGGGATTACAGGCTGAGCCACCGAGCCCGGCTTGTACCACATTTTTTAATCCAGTCCACTTTCTATGGGCAGTATGGTTGGTTCCATGTTTTTGCTATTGTGAATAGTGCTGCAATAAACATGCATATGCCGGTATCTTTTTTGTAGATTGATTTGAGTTCTTCTGGGTACATTCCTAGGAGGGGGATTGCTGGGTCATATGGGAGGTCAATGTTTAGTTCTTTTAGAAATTGCCACACTGTTTTCCAAAGAGGTTATACTAGTTTGCTTTCCCACCAGCAGTGTAGAAGCGTTCCTTTTTCTCTGTATCTTCGCCAGCATCTGTTATTGTTTGTTTTATTAATAATGATGGCCATTTTTACTGGGGTTAGGTGGTATATCAGTGTGGTTTTGATTTGCATTTTCTGATGATTAGTGAGACTGAGCACTTTTTCATGTTTCTGTTGGCTGCCCGTATATCTTCTTATGAGAAGTGTCTATTCATGTCTTTTGCCCACTTTTTAATAGGGCTGTGTATTTCTTTCCTTTTGGCACGTTTGAGTTCCTTGTTGATCCTGGATGTTGGGTCTTTGTCAGGTATACAGTTGGCAAATATTTTTTCCCATTCTGTGAGCTGTCTCCTCACTCTCTTGATGGTTTCTTTTGCTTTGTAGAAGCTTTTCAATTTAATGAGGTCCCACTTGTCTATCTTGTCTCTTATGGTATGGGCATTTGGGGTTTTGATCAGGAATTGGTTGCCAGTTCCAATTTCCATAAGAATGTCTCCTGCATTTTCTCAGGTTCTTATATAAATAAGAACTATAAAGTTTGAGACTTTACATTTAGGTCTTTGATCCATTTAGAGTTGATTTCTTTGTATTCACTGGCCTCTCTACTTCCAGTTCTCTCCTGCTTTCCAGCCATCTTCTACTCCTTAGACACACCAAACTTGCTCCTACCTTCAGCCCGTTGCTTTGGCTATTCTCCTGACTGGGATGTTCTCTCCCACGCCTCATGTGGTCCTTTCCAGATCCACAGGTCTCAATTTATTTTCTCAGAGACACTTTTCCTAACTAAAGTAGACCCCAGGCATTCTGTTTTATTTTCTCCAAAGTTATTTTTATTATCTTAAATAATCTTGTTATTTATTCATTTGTCTGTTGTCTTTCTCTCCCCACTAGAATGTAAATTCCACATGAGATGGGACTTGTCAATATTCCTATGTCCCCAGTGCCTAGAATAGGACTGACACATAGTAGGAGCTTAATGAGTATTTGTTGAATGGCTGAGTGAATGAATGTAGTTATTAGGAGCATGTTTGAAGGAAGGTGTTGAGGATTATGAGGTGACTCAGAGCCAAGCCATGTGGGTATTTAACCTAAAGGAGAGAAGCCCCAGGGGGCCACATGCTACCTGTCTAAATCTTCAAAGCTGGTGCTGCCTGAAAAGCCAAGCCCTGCCCTGCTTCACCTGTTTCTCTTAGCCAGATTCCTGTCCTCTGAGGAGATAGGCTTGTTCTGGGCAGCCCCATGAGCCAGAACTGGAGCTAATAAATGGAAACTCTAGGGGGAGACATAGGTTGGCTTTTAAAAGAAAAAAAAAATCAACAGCCACTTTATCTGAGGATAGAGTGGGCTACACCAGGATAGTGATTTCTAAGTCACCTGAGGTGCAGGCACAGACTAGATGTTCTCTGTGCAAACCTGATATGGGAAAGACTCAGCGCCTGCACAGGCAGTTAGACCAAGCAGTGCTTACAATCCCTTTCTGCCGAGAGTATCAACGAGTCTACCCTATACTTTTTGTTATTTATTCATTCTGTAAATGTTAGTCACTGACCATGCACCCAGCCCTCCTTTCCCTGCCCTGTGTGCTAATTACAGAGTATGGCGGTATCTCACAATCTGCATGCAATAAATGGGGTATAGAAAGACAGAAGGGAGTCAAGCCTGATTTAGGTCACCAGGGCAGGACTGCCCAAGGGAGTGGGCTTTAGATGGTGGTCTGAAAGACCAGTAGGAGTTGCCATAAAGAAGAACAGGAGAAGGGCATGCTGCACAGGGAGAACTGTGTGGAGCCCTGTAGGTGTGAGCAGCACTAATGAGTTCCATTGCAGTGACTTGGGGGTGTAATGGGGTAAAAGCCAGGAAAGTTCAACATGCCCAGGGAAGACCCACATGGTGGGTAATTTGGTTGGTATCCCATCATTGCAAAGTAGTGATAGAGAATAGTATGCAGAAGGAGGAACGGGAGAAACAAGGTAAAGATACTAAAAGGGTGAGCAGGAGCCAGGCCAGCCAGGCCTGGGCTGCATGCTCAAGGTATTGGGGGTCATGGAGTATTTATTTACACAGTGAGATAACAGGCAGATTTGTGTTAAAGCACTATTTTGGTGTGAAGAATTAGTTTGAGAAATAGCAGAGCAAGCACTAAAAAGATTGTTAGGTCTTCTTTAAAAGAAGCCAAGGTGGTCCTGGTCAAAGGTGGTGATGGTGGAGAGGGAGATGGGTAGATATGAAAGATGTATGAAAGATAGAGTTCAGAATGATTGACACAGGCCTGAGAAAGTCACTGGTTTCTTTTTGCCTTAGGCATTTGTGGTGCCACATTTGGTTTAGTGGAGGTGATCTCACTTCCTAGGATAGGCAATACAGGAAGAAAAATGGTTTTGCTGGGGGTGGGGCTATGGAGGTGTGATTATGAGGTGACTGTGGGATAGCTAAGTGACAATTCCTAGTAGAGTTTGTATATGTCAGTCTGGTGCTTAGAGAAGTCTGGGCTAGTGATATAGAATTAAGAGACGAAAGCACACAAAATGTTGCTTGAATTCCTGGAAGTGGATGGAACAATCCAGAGATAGGGGGAGAATTAGAAGAGAAGGCAGCCTGACACAGAGGTTGGAGGCTGGGCGTGCCAACACGTGAGGGACATGAAGAGGAAGATGAACAGCCATGGAAGGAAAAAATCACCAGACTTCAGATGCTGCTGTAAGGTTGGGCCAAGCCAGACTTGAAAAGGTTTAGATTTAGTGACACGTTAGAGGTTATTAGTGACCTGGACAAAGTAGTTATTTTTGCTGATGAAGTACATTTAGCAGCATTGGTCCTTTGCATTCTGAATTAGAAGGGTTTCCAGGCATCACATGTGTCTTAGTCTGTTCAGGCTACTGCCACAGAATACCATAGACTGAGTGGTGTATAAACAACAGAAATTTCTCACAGTTCTGAAAGTTGGAAAATCCAAGATCAAGGCACAGACAGATATAGTGTCTAGTGGGGGCCTACTTCCTGGTTCATAGATGACATCTTCTCACTGTGTCCTCACATGGTGAAAGGGAGAGTTGAGCTCCTTGGGGTCTCTTTTTATAAGGGTACTAATCTCATTTGTGAGGGCTCTGTCTTTATGACCTAATTACCTCCCAAAAGCCCCACCTCCTAATATCATCACGTTGGAGATTAGGTTTCACATGGGAATTTTGGGGTGGGGGGGACAAACATTCAGTCTTTTACAACATGTAATATTGTTTTTTTGTGAAGAGTGTCCAACTGAGTTCAAGAAAGCCTCTATCACTACTGTCCAGTCTTAGCAGTGGGTAAAGATGAATTCAAGTGAGCCGAGTCTGGAAGGCCCTGCTTTCACTCCGGTAAGAGAAGTCCCCACCTGCAGTAGGTGGCAGTCCTGGTAGTGCGCGACCCTGGCATAGGACTTTTGAATAGTTTAGACAATACTCTGCCACCAGCTAAAGATGACTGTAAGTTAGAAATTTAGAAAGGAATTGTTGTGATTTTTAAGGACTTATTCTTTTTTTATTTTTATTTTTTGAGTTGGAGTCTTACTCTGTTGCCCAGGCTGGAGTGCAGTGGCACTCTCACGGCCACTGCAGCCTCAACCTGCTTGGCTTAGGCGATCCTTCCTCCTCAGCCTACCGGGACTTATTCTAATTAAATAGAACTGAAGTTACTGGTTTAATTGTTCTGTAATCAGGCCCTGCTAAGAGTAGTTAAGTAGGTTGGCAGTGGATACCAAAAGAGCTAGTGGGAACAAGAGTGTGGCTGTGAACAAGGTTGGGAAAAGTCCCTGTCGGGACTTCTAAATTTCGGGACTTCAAATCCAAAGCTAAGAATGAGGCTCCCATTGAGTCACAAGAGATAGGGAGGCATTTCAAGCTGTGGCCCACTGAGATGAAAAAGTAGGTTATATCATCTTGTCCTGAAGTTACAAAGATGGTGTTGGGTGGGGTAATAAAAGGAGCAAAAGCAGCCAGTATCAATGCTCACACCTGTAATCCCAGCACTTTAGGATGCCGAGGACTCGCTTGAGTCCAAGAGTTTGAGCCGAGCCTGGGCAACATAGTGAGACCTTGTCTCTACAGAATATCAAAAATGAGCCAGGTGTGGTAGTACACAGCTGTAGTCCCAGCTACTCAAGAGGCTGAGGTGGAAGGATCACCTGAGAAGGTTGAGGTTGCAGTGAACCATGATGGTGCCACCACACTTCAGCCTGGGCGACCAAGTGAGAAACTCAAAAAAAAAAAGAGGGGGATAGCAAAAGCTCTGAACCCAACCTGGTTTTGAATCTGGGGTTTATCACAGGTAACTTTGAACAAGTCACTTGGAAGCTTTCTAGCCTCAAGTAATTCATCTGTACAACATGGTTTGCGTGGCTATAATCAAAGTTAAATTGTGTATAGAGCCCCTGGCACAGAGGAGACATTTAATAAATGCTCTCTCCTGCTATCCTTTTAATTATTTTTGTGGTTCTAATTGTCAATGTTGCATTTGTATGGTTATTATAGATTACAAAACATTTTCACACGTTCTCACTGATTGCAGTTCAATTTACTCCCATACGCTTTTGTAGTCTTCCTCTGTCCTATCATATTGTCATCACAAGAGTGTATTTGCCAATCCCATTAGACCAAGCACATCTTAAAGTGGAGTATCACCACTTACAGATGCCAGGTCCTGGCATAAACCAGAGGCAACATTTCCATGTATCATAGATCCATGCAAGGAAATAACTTTCTCACAACCAAAGCTCTTCAGAAGAGAGCAAGTAGTTTTGAGAAGATGTAAGCACCCTCCCCTTGAGGATATGTCGGGGCCACCTGGCAGGGACACTGTTGGAATGTGACTGGCTGCACTGGCTGGGAGACTGACTTCAAAGAGATGGTTTCTAAGCCCCTGCTTTACATTCTGTTAGTGTTTTAATCAGATGAAGCAGTTCTGATCTCCTCTCAAGTTTACTCAAAGGAGTATTTGTATTCATCTAAGTTTGTGGACCCTGTGCAAAGTGAGCTAAACATGGCTGGTGTTGAGGATCCTTGATCTTTCTGCTCTGACTGCTCTTCAAAACTCATGAAACTCATCTTAGTCCCAGTAGATAAAGTTTTAAAATTTAAGAAAATTTTAGAAGAATGCTTTTATATGAAGACAGTACCTTTTAAAACATCAAATTTGACCTAAATGTTTTGGCAGTTTATGCTATATGACCTTTTGGATTTATATTTTTTTTTTATCTTTCATGGGATAAAAAACTTCAGTGCCCCTACCTCAAGAGTTCTGCAAGTTCATATTATGTAAATATATGTAATAAAATATTTACTTAGGGTTTCCATAAAAAAGGTCCAAAGCAGAGAATAAGAGAGCTTCTCTTTGCTGGTTTTAAAGGCTCTGCTGGGACTTCTGAGTGAAATTTAAGCCTCTCAAGTATGTTTTGATTGGCATCCTTCATGTTTTATCTCTTGTAATGAACTCTTTGTCAGTTTGTCAATTTTGACAAAGGACAGAAAGTTCATGTGTAGTAACAACACAAAGACTGAATTTTAAATTATGGTTTGCATTATGATGTAATAATCATCTCTCTTTTCCTTTAGTCAATATTTACCTGTTAGGCCAATGTATTATAATGCTGACTTCAAACGAAGACACTTTATTTTACCTTCTCCAAGTGTTGGTTTTAGATACTTGAAATATCAAAACTGGAAGTTGAGCCGTCGGAGACTCTTGGCTGAATTCACTTTGAGTTGAGTTCCTCGATCGCAGAACAGGTTTCACTGTTCCCAGTGACCCAGTGACACAGCTGCGTGCCTGTCAGAGTGAGGCAGCTAAACTTGGAATCATGCTGGTTTCTCTCAGCTTTTCAGACAGTCTTCTTCTCAGTGGGAAATAGTTCTATTGTATTACCCCATAACAGCTGTGATCCCTTAGGTAAACTTAGGTATTCCCAAATATATTAACATTACAGGATTGGGCAGAAAAACCCCAAGAATGCCCTCTAGGAGAGTGGTCTCTGAATGTCAGACCAGATGAAGAATGGGGAATTTTAAATTCTTTTCCTTGCCCAGACCTCTATTTTAAGCACTCCATGTATAAGCATTTTTCCATTTTAAAACTAAAGGAAGAAGCCGGGATCAGTGGCTCAGCCTGTAATCCTGAGCCTTTGGGAGACTGAGGTGAGTAGATTGCCTGAGCCCGCGGGTTCGAGACCCGCCTGGGCAGCGAGACCTCATCTCTACAATAAATCAAAAAGTCAGCTGGGCGTGGTAGCCCATGTCTGTAATTCCGGCTACTTGGAAGGCTGAGGCGGAAGGATCGCCAGAGCCCAGCAGGTCGAGGCTGCGGTGGCCAGGAGCAGCCACTGCACTCCAGTCTGGGCGACAGAGTGAGACTCCAACTCAAAAAAAAACAAACAAAAACTAAAGGAAGAACTGTCCCCCAGTGAGGAAGGAATAGGGGGATAATAAGTAGCTTTAAGGTTTACAGATAAAATGTGTGATACCTTAGTACTGATCATTCAGGTAACCAAATGAGCAAATGGCAATGTGTTAATAAACTCTTCTGAGCCAACCTGGGTATCGGTCAGGACTCTTTCAGTGATTCATAACGGAAAGGGAATTGATTGGCTCATGAACTGCCAAGTTCGCAGGTAGACTTGTTTCAGGTTCATCTGGATCCCAGAGTTCAAATGAAGCCATGATTCTTCCTTTCTTTTTAAACCTATTATTTTCTATAGTGGCTTGATTATATGGCAAAGGTATTTTCTGGCAGCTCCAGGCTTATATAGTTCTTAGTGTCTGGGATCTCAGGAGGGAGACCCTCTTTCCTGAAGTCCATCTCAATCCTTGAAAACGTCTCAGAGCAAATCTACTTGGGTCACATGCCTATGCCTATTCCAATCACTGTCAACAGGGATCAGATATAGTGAAACTTCATCAAGAATATTTTCAACTTAAGAAGATTTAACTCTGTACTTGTGTCTTCAGTGTGCTGCTATCTGCCCATGGTGCTCTACTTATTTTTTAGTAGAGACAGGATCTTGCTCTGTCACTTAGGCTGAAGTGCAGTGGCATGATCATGGCTCATTGCAGCCTTGAACTCCTGAACTCAAGCAATCCTCCTGCCTCAGCCTCCTGAGTAGCTGGGACTCCTGGTGCACACCACCATGCCCAGCTTATTTTTTATATTTTCTACAGATAGTGTCTCACTATGCTTCCCAAGCTTGTCTTAAACTCCTGGCATCAAGTGATCCTCCTACCTTGGCCTCCCAAAGTGTTAGGATTATAGGCATGAGCCACTCTGCCTGGCTAATGCTGTCTTTAAATGATATATTTATTTTACATGTGTACTCTTTTTAATAATCTGTTCGTTGTGTGCATTTTCATACACATATATACATGTGTAAGTGAGGACATGTATGTATATATATTAATGTGTATGCGTACATGTGAACATATACTTATATTCACATAAACCATATTTGATAGGTGATTTACAGGATGTTAGAAGTTTATAACCTAACTACCCACCCCAGTTAAGATACAGTTCTGCCAGCCTGGGTTGTCTGACTACCTCTCTGGCAGAACTGGTTAGGCAAGGCCTATTAAAAGACAGCTCCACCAGAAAGATCTAAATGGAAAAAAAAAAAAAGAATTTAAGTGTGAATCTCAGCATGGAAGTTCCCATGTGTACCCTCAACTCTAAATAAAGAGATAAAGATAAGGCTGGGCGCGATGGCTCACATCTGTAATCCCAGCACTTTGGGAGGCTGAGGTGAGAGGATTGCCTGAACCCACAGGTTAGAGACTAATCTGGGCAACTTGGCAAGACCTCATCTCTACAGTAAATTAAAAAATTAGCCATGCATGTTAGCATCTGCCTGTGATTCCAGCTACTTGGAAGGCTGAGGTAGAAGGATCGCCTGAGCTCAGCAGGTAGAGGATGTGGTGGCCATGAGCGTGCCACTGCACTCCAGCCTGGGCAACAGAGTGAGACTCCGACTCAAAAATAAAAAAAAATAAAAACAGAAGTTCAGAGGAAAAGAAAAGAAAAGAAAGTCAGTCTTTTATTAGAGGGAAAAGATAAACAGATTATTGATTCATTCACTTCACAAGTATTTCTTGAATACCTACTATGTGCAAGGTACTCTCCCAGGCACTGGGTGTACAACCATGAACACTACACAAAAGGCCTGACTTGCTGGAGCTTACAGTGTAGGGAGAGAGGCAGACAGATAGTGAACATATTAGCCAAATAGAGGTGTGCTGTGACATCTGGTTGTGAATAGAGCTCTGAAGAAAGACCATGGTAAGCATCATCAGATATGGAGTAGGTGCTTTAACAGCACAGGTGGAGGACACAGAGGGCAGAAGAAGCTCTTTCAATTGACCCTTATAAGGTAGAGAGGACTTTGATAGGAAGATCCTGTTGAGATTATCCCAAGCATAGGAAAAAGCATGCGCCAAGCCAGTATCTGAATGAGGTGAGGGAAGATACATTTAGGGAATGGAAAGAGGTTTCCCATGATAGCTGCATATAGAGCATGTGAAGAATGGGGCAGGAAGGCTGACAAAGTCACTTGGGGTGCAACCATGCAAAGATACAAATAACAGGGCAAGGAGTAACATCACCAGATTTATGGTTAGAAAGAGTATAGCAACCATGTGGAGGGCTTGCTAAGAGGGCACAGAGGCAAGGTAGGGTGGCCAGTTGTGGGGCTAAATAAAGGCTGTGCAGTGGGAAGGGCCAGGAATTCCAGAACTTTCAGAGCCAGTATCTGTGGGCTTTGGGGATTAACTAACTTCTAGTGACCTGAAAGGATTTGCTCATCATCTAGAATGAGCCATGTCTTCTTATGTTTACTCAAAGATAAGAAGCCTTTAGAAGTGGGAAACATCTTGTGAATGTGGTTAATCTTGTTTATTCACTATAAAAGTCCCATTGTCTTTTGGTGTACAGTGAAGAAAGTGACAATAGTGCAGGTCACAGGGGTTAGGTAGAGTGCTGGCAAGACTGGAAATATTGGCCTAACTTCAAGTCCTATGGCCTCTGAGACTGACATGCATTCTTGGAAGGCATTCCTGAGAGGGATTCGAAACCAGGCTGATTGTCCCTCTTGTGCATTTACAGGCAACTTTGAAGTGGGAGTTCACATCGCTGATGTGAGTTACTTTGTTCCTGAGGGATCTGATCTGGATAAAGTGGCTGCTGAGAGGGCCACAAGTGTCTACTTGGTTCAGAAGGTAAAAATCTGTCTCTAGTTTCTTCTTCCTTTTTTTGTTTATTTCACTTTTCTAAAATTAAAAAAAAAAAATCATGAGGAACAGCAGTTTTATCTGAATATCCCTGGAAAAGTGCTTGTTTTCCTGAAGAAATGCCAAGAGAAGATGCAGGTATTCATCTCAGGTCTCATCTCAGAGTGACTCTGCCACATTAGTAACTCCAAGTGGTCAGCTTCAGAAAGAAAAGAGGAAAAATACTTGCTTTCAAACTATTGTTCTAAAGTAGAGCTCAGCAAGCTCAGCTACACCAGTCACTAGTTTTTGTAAAGTTTTTTTGGAACCCAGCCATTCCATTTTTTCATGTATTGTCTATGGCTGCTTTAAACTACAACAGCAGAGTGGCATGACAATTTGCTATTACTATAGGCCCTTTAAAAAAACATTTTCAACCGCACTCTAAAGGGTGGGCTCCTATCTTGTTCTGACCTGCTCTTTGCAAGATAGTCATTGGAGTTCCCAAGATGGAAAGCAAAGGGAGACAAGGAAGAGTCTGGGTTTTTCCTTCTTATCCTGACTCCACCACTCCTGGTGAGTCACTAAGTGTTAAGTGTCTACAGATCTCCCTAGGCTCATGTGTGAAATAAAGGAATTGGACAGAATCATCTCAAAACATTCCTTTTATTCTGTGTAGCTACAGGTAACCTTGAAGAGCCATTCCTTCAGTAAGTATTTATTGAGTACCAGTTATTTGCCAGGCACTGCAGTAAGCCCTAGGGACAGGGGTGAATAAGGAGACAAACATGAATTACTTCTACCCGCTAATGTAATTCATGAATTCCTCCAGGTTTCTTCCACTTCCTTTTGACATTTTGTTCATTTGCTCATTTGGCTTGTCTTGCTTCTTTGGCTGTTTCTGAACTTTCACTTCCTATTTTCAGATTCAGTGGTCCAGTTTTAGATTGCTACCTATACTAGCTTGAAACTTCCTGCCTTCCAAGCCCCATGCCCTAGGACATGATTTTGGTATTTGCTCGTTACTGCACTAAGGTGAGAGGTTTATCCCCATCACCCACCCATACGTACCAAGGCACTCCGGGAGCTGGATATCCTTTGCTCGGGACAAGAAACCAGTCCAAGAGCCAAGCCTACTCCGTTTTGGGAACTTCCAAATGTCATCACCCAGGGAAAGGATACAGCTACTCAATCTCTCTGAGTAGCTTAGTCTGATCAGCAGCTCCTGTTGTCAGCATGCCTGTGTGCCCATACAACTAGCAGAAGGAAAAACTAGGCTCTGAGCTCTCCTCTCACAAGCAGCATGTCCTGATAGGCCACTGTACTCTGACTACTGCCTCTCTAACTCCTGGGGAAATTCACTCTGCTGCCTGCCCTATATAGAGTTATTTAGCAGGTGCCAAGCTGTGGGTTTGAAGGGGCCACCAACATAGGGAGCCTGCTGAGGCCCTGGAAAGGTGGTTCTCTGAACTTTATGTATGTATAGATCTTGGCCCAAGTATTGAGGCATGTCTGCTGGACAGCATTTCCCTTCTCTTAATTTTGCTGACCTCTCTTCCTTCCCTCACCCCTTTCAAAAAAAGAACATGAAAAACTTGTGCTCCTGATCACGTAAACTCCTGTTTCCTGCTGTGTCTCAGAATGGACCGACCCTTTTGTTGGTATATTGTCTGGATGCTGTCGGGACAGGACACTAGTGTTCTGCTCACTCTGGTGAGCCAGTCCCAGTGAAGTCAACTGCATGTTCTTATCATACCTGGGCTTTGGCCACAAGGAAGGATGAGTCTCATCCTGGCAATATAAAGGGGAACAGGGGATCATTTTTAGAGCCAGTCTTCCCATATATTCTGTTTATTTCCCAACTAGAGGTCCGAATACTGACACTGACTACTTAATGTCAGTTCTGCCTCTTGGAAGCCCTATGGCACCACTTCATATGCACCACCTCCCCTTCACACCATTACCCAGGATACACAGTGAATATACCAACTGGCAGGAGGATGGTCAGACTCATAGACAGAGGGGCTATAAGCATATTCCAAGTAGATCATTGGCCTGAGGCCCAAGGCTTGTAAGTCCACCCTACTATGATAGGATACTTTCTGTTCAAGCCTGAAACCAAGGCTCTCTACAAATAGAGATATCAACTTGTGTCAAGGGTTTTTTGGTCTCCTCTTTCCTCTGGAGGTCACTTATTCTGGGACTACCACAGCTTCAGCATGGCTGTCATCTAAGGTTCCTACCCCTTCCCACAGACCATCTGTCTGATACACAGGATTAGAACACCTGCCACATCATCCATACCTAGCAGCATGTGCAACTTGTGGAAGATGGATTTCCAGATTTCCCTCTGCCGGGCCCAATAAATCATAATACCATTTGGCCTTGAGTGTCCCAGCCATCTGCAGACAATAAAAGCACACAATCTCTGAACAGGTTGTCACACAAGTGAATCATCATTTATTTCCCCAGCCCAACCTTGTACAGGTCCTCCAACATCCGCATGTTGCAGACAGTCCTGGACCACTGATAACACCATAGTCTTCATGACAACCTCAAGAGGAGTATGTTTTAAAATCTTTGTGCTTCAATTCTGTCAAAGTGCCTACATGACACTTACAAAGATATTGGCAGTTCTGGAACAAAAGTCCTTCAGGACAACCCCAAAATTCTAGGATTTCTGGTATTCACTAAGTGCTACTGAAAGTTTCTTTCATGTTTCCAGCCTAACCACCTTAACCTCTTCTAGGCTTTGATCACAGCCATATCTTTTAGGGGCTGGTGTTCCTCTCATGTTTCTAACCACTTCAATTACTAACCTCTCAAAAAGAAAGAGACTCTTCTAGGCTTTGATTACAGTCATATCCTTTAGGAGTTGAAGATCCCATTGCCGGTGGTCCAAGTTTGGCTTCCTCAGTCTAGTTGAGCCCAATAGTTGACAGTGATATCTTCAACCACATGGTAGAGGTCACCCTGCCTGACACCCTTTGCTCCCATTTCAGAGGGAGCTAGCCTAGATAGGCTTTTCAATACACAGAGGCCCTTCCAAGGAACACCTTGTACCTCCTCTCCCCGGCTTCGTGACAGTACTTACTGGATCACTGCAACCTAGATTTGAATAAAACCCTATCCCTACCTGCGCCAGAAGAATTAGACAGCTGGTTTCTTGAAGGATTCAGCTTTGCCTGCCATTTATATTAGGTGATCAGAACCACCATGTGGGTGTTTTCTGCCATCCCAGAACTGAGAATGCTGAATGGAGAAGAAGACAAAGTTGATCAGACCTGGGAAATTCTGAGTCCAAAGCAGCATGATCCTCAAAACTCAGTTCCAGGTAACTGTGCCTTGGGCAGTAGGTGACCTCCATGCACAGTGGTGTCTGAAAGAACCTTCAGTGACCACTTAATGATGATGGCTAGCTGTATTCTCATCTTAGCAAGGCAAGTTCTATACCGGACTTCTAGTTTTAAAAAACCATATCCCTACCTGGCCTCTGAGGTTGGTTTAAGCCTAAATGCATTA
The DNA here is from genome assembly GCA_027257055.1 of Cephalopachus bancanus. Classification (NCBI taxonomy): domain Eukaryota; kingdom Metazoa; phylum Chordata; class Mammalia; order Primates; family Tarsiidae; genus Cephalopachus; species Cephalopachus bancanus. Next base: position 2,644,384 of record JAPVLO010000163.1, on the reverse strand, counting down.
TTTAAGATCTTACATTTGGCTTCCATCCCTGGCAGTATCTGTGACACCTGTGTCTAAGCTGTGAGTAGATATAGGTATCTTAAAAGAATGCAGCACAAATTTATGATCCACAAGTAGGTCTGAACATGAACACACCAGGCTTTCTCCCTGACCTTTCCTTCGTGGCCACGAAACCAAGGCCATGTACCAGCTGCTGCATCCTCCTTTTATAACCAGGAATTAACATTTCAAAATCAGAAAATGAAAAAAATAAAATTGGGTTAAATAACTATGAAGCATGTTTCCCTTCTATTTACTTTGGTTTTATGAACATCACAGTTCGAGAATTTCTTTGAGACTGCAAAGTTGGGGCTCTGCTGCTAAGTTCTGAAAGTGGGGAGCTGGGTGGAGGAAGGGCCCATGTGCCTCTGCTGCCCGGCACTGCCTCCAGCTTGGCAGGCACTAGTGGCGCCGGCCCACAACCTTGGACAGCAACAGCTGCACATTCTGATTCCTTTGAACCGCTGCTCTGACCTTTCTTCCTACTCATTTTTGTTTCTTAAAGGATTGTGTCCAGGAACTTTTCTGCTGTTTTCACTTTACTTTGCCTATAAAGGTCTTCTTAAAAGCTGGATGGGCTGCTTCCTCCTATCCCTCCAGATTCTCTGCCTTCTCATTTGGCACAATCATTTCTCCCAACTTCATCACATGGGCAAAAGGGGGGTTGGGGTCTTCCAGTTGGTTTCCCATCTATAAAAGAATGTGGCACTGATTTCTTTTCATTCAGACGTATAAGTGACTGATGTCAGAAATGCTATCTAAGTTTAATTGGGGGTATTAACCCATAGAGTTGGACAACATTCAACAAAATAGGTCTTCGATCCAAATAACATCTCACCAGCTTTTAAATGAAAGTTTTTTGTTGAGATTTTACTCACAGTAATAAGTACTTGGTTACTCTTGTTAACAACAGGGTATACTCAGGCAGAAAGATAAATTTAAATAGAGTTCATTTAAATCTCATGAAAAATTCTTTTTGACAAAAGATGGTTCTGTTACAACTGAGAACAACTGTCCTTCTCAGAAGGACATAACATCTGCTTAATGTCTCAACTGTCTTCTCTGGGAGAAAAACAGAATGTAATTGCAGATTTTAAGGTAATTTTAGAAAATAAGTGAATTAAGTTTTAAAAGTAAAAGAAAACCTAAACAGTTGAAACCTAAACCTAAATTTTCTGCCTATTGGCCCAGGCATTCATGTTATTTTAGGTGTGAAACAGCTCAAGTGAAAGTTCGCCCATAAATCTCTACAATATTTTATTGGTACTGCTTTATAATAGAGATCAAAGATTGGGATTGGAAGCCTGTCTTCATGTAGAGTCCAAAGAGTTTTAAGATGTTCCTTTCTGACACCAGCAGGTTGTCAGTGTGTTGATGTTTTGTTAACGTCAAACCGTGTAACAAAGAGTTGATCAAATGCTGAATTCATGGTCATGATGATATGAAAAAGAAAACTCTTTAAACAGAGATGTTGGCTGGCAAATGAATTATCTTTTTCCTTTAAGTTATTTCAGCCTATTAGTGGGGAGATAGCTCAGTGTACCTCATTGTAGAACTTCAGAGTCCTCAGAGAAAAGGAAAAAATCTTACAAATTGTCAGGCTGTAGATATGGGCTGAGAAGGTCAGTGGGCTCTAAGGGTGTGAGGGAGCTTGGATGGGGAGCCAGCAAATGCCTGGGCTGAAAGGGGCATAAGTGGCCCCTGCAATCCCTAAAGACAGCGGAGAAGCCCACCTGATCCCTATGTCACTGCTAGTCCTTCCTGTTACTTCTTGCCTGGGTGATTGATTCTTCCCCTCTGTGGCCTTTTCTGTTGATCATAGGGCTGTCCTGGCTAACCCGCTGCTGAACTTGGCCAGCCTGCCTGCTGTGGCTTTAGCAGATGTTTCTGCTCTCTGAGGCTAATATAAGATTTTATAGCCTTGTTGGTACCCCCACCCAGCTGCCTTGGGCAGTGGTGTATTTACCCAAATGATCAATTTCTCTCAACTCTCCCAAGCCCTGGTCCAGAATGCTTAGAAAGTCAGTGTCCTATCATCAGTGTCTCTTTTTTCCCACAACCAGCTTTTAAACTCTGCTCTGATTCAGCTTTGGTCTTGGCTCCATGCCTAACAAGTCTTCAAGCCCCTTTTCTTTTTCCACTGCCTGAAGTGCCTATCAGTCTTCATCCACTTGGCATTTATTGAATACCAGCTGTGTGCCAGGTTCCAGGAATGTAAAGATGAGACAGATGCTAGTTTTGCCCTGGAGAATTCAGAAGAGGTGAACATATAGCAAACAATAGCAATGCGCTAGGCTACCTTCAGGTACAGAATTGCCCCTGAGGTGAGATGGTGTTATGGAGAAGAGAGAGTTTGTGTCTGCCTGGGCTAGTGGTAAGAGAGGAGCTTCTGTGAGGGCCAAGAAATCTTCACAAAGCAATTGAGTTTTGAACAGTGCTTCAGATTCTGAGTAGAAAATTTCTAGATAGATAAAAGAGAGTAGGGAAAGCAGTCCAGGCAGAGGTTAGAAAAAGCATGGAATGGAGTGTTCAAGGAACAGAATGTAGAATGGAATTGCTGGGATGTGAGTTGCAGAGGTAACCAAGAGATGAAGTTACAAAGAGAGGCCTGGAGTGGCAGGCGAAGGAGCTTGGATTTTGAAGGCAAGTAGGAAGTTATATGGTTTCCATTGGCCAAGATAGAAAATCACCCTAGAACCCATGTGGTTGAAGGATAGTGAGGCCAGAAGCAGGAATCTCTTTCCCTTAGTTACATTCCCTTGAGGTTTTGAGTAATTATCCCAAAAGAAACAGATATTTGCTCACAAAATCTTATGAACATTTACCAATGTGGTAATTTCTAACAGGAACCCAGGAGAGCTAGAGCAATAAATGTCTTCAGCCTAATGTCAAGTGGACATCCTGAACAAGCAGCATTCTGGTTGCCCCAAATGAAATTTTCTCCCAATTCTAGCAATCCATATCACACAAGAAATAGGGAGAGGCAAAGGATAGGGAAATGGGGAGAAATTAGCTTCCCACTATTACTTTGCTGTCCCCTGAGAGAAGGGGATTTTTCCAACTTCCCCTCGGAAACTCTTGGACAACTGTGACTGTGGCCACTGAACATGGAAAATTTGAGGTTTACCAAATACTTCTTGGCCCCATTGAAGGTGTCTGGACCTACTTTTATCCATAGGACATGCAAAAATCCAATTACTAAATTTAGTTCATAACCATTGGGAAGGTAAAGGCAATGTGTCCTAATATAAATGGGATTGCAGATTATCACTGAGTGGAGTTTATGGAGTAAGAAGATGCAGAAGTCTGGAGAATAATAAAGAAGTCTTATCTAGAATAATTTCTACTCCAGAGTTTCCACTTGTTTAGGAGATTATTAGAATGTATCCTGAGAGGAAAAAAAGAGATGTATTCACTCTTGAACAGTGAGAGATGAAGAAGAAAAGACTCATTTGAGAGAGATTTGAAGTATATGATCTAGACTTGAACTGATAGGATGTAACAAGAAGAGGAAGGTGGAAGAATCACGGGATAACACCCAGTTGTATTCTATGGGAGGGTCATATGTATGTATGAGGAGCATAGTGGGGTGTGGGTGTGGTGTTTTTGTTTTTTGGGTGGTTTTGACTGAGGGTTGTTGTTTGCTTGCTTATTTAACTTGAGACAGAGCGCTGCTCTTAACAGAGACAAGGAATATAGATGTGGGAGCAGGTGGGAGGAGGAAAATGCTGTGTTTTGTCTTCTCCATGTGGAGTATTAAGTATCCTTGGGATATCCAGATCAGGCTGACCAGAGGGCATCATAATAGAGGGATCTGCAATTAAAGGAGAGGTGGTGCTGCAAATGCAGACATGGATAGGACTAATGTATCACTAATAGTACAAACTCAGGAGTGAAAGAGACTCTCAGGAGAAGAAAGGAAAGCAAGGGCAAGAGATGAAGAGCTCTAGCATTTAAGGAGCTGGCTTGGGAAACAAGGACCAGTACAAAGCATCCACTTAATCTGTATTTCAAAAAACATGTGTACCTATAATATGTAACATTTTACCTTGTGTATAGTCATGTACTCACAGAAAAAAGACATGTTAACATGGTTTATTCTAAGGGATGAAGATCCAAAATGTTTATATATTCATGTCTTGGTTTCATATCAGTTAAAACTTCTATAATGATAAATGTTGTAATTAAAAATGTTGCACTGAGAAATGAAAGGAAGGTGAGAATGAAGATAGGAAGTATAAACCATTTGGAGAAACTTCTATGAGAGGTGAAGGGGAGGGTCTAGGTTGAGAAGGTAAGTGGTATTTGTCATTAAGAGTGGGCAACTCTGACCTTGCACTTACGGCTCATAGGGAGAGAGAATGACCAGCTGAACAGGTGACTTGCTGAGAAGAGTGAGGGGTGGGGAGTGAAAAACCCAAAGAGATGGCCAGGCTTTGGACAGGGAGGACACTAATTGTGAGAAGCAGGGGATCAGGTGGAAAAGGTAGGAAAAACTGGCCAGAGGAAAGATTGGGAAAGGTGCTTGGGAAGGGTTGAGTCAGACAATCTCAGTTTTCTCTGTGTAGAAGAGTTGAAATTTTCTGCTAAAAAAAAAACTGCGGAGACAGTCAGGAGGTCTGAGAGTAATAATGTCTTGGGATCACATATGAAGGGCGTGGGGAAGGAACTAGAGATAAGTGAAAAACCTGCCAGCCTCCAGGAGGCAAGAGCTAAACCACTTTAGTGATATGCCTTCGCACGGCCCAGCATTTTCTCCGTCACTGCTCAGCTAGAACTTGCAAAAGTTGATCATGGAGTCTGTGCAGTTGGGGCAGTAGAAATGAAGGAGTTAAAAGAACTTTGAAGGAATTATCCATGTTGCTTATACTGAGTAGTGAAGGTAATGAGGGCAAGATGGGATAAGACTGGGGAAAAAGATCAAGGGGTCAGTCATTTGCATGGTGCTAATGATAGCCAGGAGTTTCTCAGCTCCTGGAGGGACCTTTTCCAGTCATACATGATGTTCCACACTTATCACCTTGGCGCAGAGGCTCTCCAGGTACCCTGGCAGGCCTCATATAACTGATGTGTTTGCGTGGACTATTGCACCATGGTCTGAGTGAGTCTCCCCCTGACATAACAGAACTTGGATATTAGGAAGCAGGATATTGGGAGGAGCTGCCTGCTTCTCCAGCCCTCTTACACAGGGATCCCTGCTGTGACTGGGGTTGTGGGAGAAAACATTCACAGTGACCCCAGCAGGAATCAGGCCCAATTTATGAGAGACCGTGATGTGCCAAACCACAAGTGTGATTGTAATGTCTTAATTCCTTTTCTTTTGAAAGATGGAAGAAATAACAATGTTTACAAAACTGTATGGACAGAAAGAGTGTTTTCTCTGAATTTTGTCTGAATTTTGCCTCAAGATCTGGTGAACATTTATTAAAAGGAATGCCCTTTTAGAATTAAATATAATTATACTATCCAAAAAGTTTTAATATTTAGCTTCCTTGTCAGCACTTAAGTTCTTTGGCATCTGATCATTGCAGTGTGAGTAATAAAATGTCTTCTGTATAAGATGCTGGGCACCAAACAGTTTTTAAAACCTAGCTAGCCACCAAGTGTGCTGATAGGTTTTAGAATGGAGTAGCCAAAACAGTTTACCTTATACTTAGAATACTAGTTGCCTGTGAAATGTTTTGTAAATATGTTTAAACAGAAGTCTACTGTGTATTTCATTAAATGTTTTATGTGATGTAATAAATAGTAAGCATAGAAAAAAATAGATGATTTATTTCCTGGGTGAAAGTCAGTCATCTGTAAACTAGAAGTGCCTACCATGTGTCAGGTACTGTAGAGAGGGGCAGGAACAAGACCTGGCCCTTGTTCCTGAGGATCCCCCTTGTCTAGTGATACTAGAGGCACCTGAAGAAGCAATTGGGATGTAAAGTGGGAGTGCTTTGGAAGTGTTGTTGTAGAGCAGAGAGAATGGAATAAGTGATTGGCTATTTAGGATTGCCCCAAATCGCCTTTGAAAGAACAGGGAGGTGCCCAAAACAAAGTATATACTTTTCCTAGGGGATTCTGGTTAAGCCTTTTAGAGGTGGCAGCAAGCTGAATCTGAAAGAATGGGCAAAAGCTTGCTAGATACAGAACATCCAGAAAGATGTTACAGAAAGAGGGAACAATGCGTGCAAGAGCTAGAACGGTGCACAGGCAGGTGGAGGGGTTACAACAGGAAGACTCTTGTGGCTGGCATTTCTGGTGCCAAAGGGAGGGCCATGGTGCTAGGCTGAAGGGGAAGACGGAGTCAGGTGACAGAGCACCTCGGTCACCATGGGCAGGCTAGCAAGCTGACTTACTGAGCATTTTTAATATTGTTTTACTAATAAGAAAACCAAGATTCAAAATTATACTAACTTGCCCAAATTGTACAGAAAGTGGTGGGCCCAAGATTAGACCCCAAGCCTGTCAGTCTTCAAAGCCTTTGCTCTTTTTTCTTTTCTTTCTTTCTTTCTTTCTTTTTTTTTTCAGTGCTACTGATGAGTGCCTCTCAATCAATTGGTGTAAAGGGCTTTAGACCTTGTTTTCGTTTGTTTGTTTTTTAAGTCACGAAGCCCTTTTCACAAATAAAATCTGAATCCCAAGCTCCAGTATATAGAAACAGATCAGGTTTTCATTAGTCTAACTAGCATAAATTTGTTTCATATTTACATTTATAACACAAGATCATTTAATGAAAACAGTGACTTTATTTTTAATGAGCTCATTTATTTTGGACTACTTTTTTTAGATTAGAAAATAAAGTTTATTTAGAAAGTAAATTAGAGAGAGAGAAAGAGTAGATTCACCTCCCCAAGGTAGGGGAGGGGGCCAAAGCTTATTTTGGACTACTTTTAAATTTACAGGAAAGTTGCAAGAATAGTACAGAGAGGTCCCATATACTCTGCACCAAATTCCTCCATTGCTAGCATCTTATATTACCATGCTACATTTGTCATAACTAAGAAACTGGTATTGGAACATTATCATTAACTAGACTCTATATGTTATTGGATTTCACCAGGTTTTTCCATCAGTGTTTTCTTTCTGTTCCAGAGTCCAGTCTAGGTCCAAGTTGTAATGACTTTCTTTTGACAAACACTAAAACATGAAGTCAGGAATGATGTTCTATCAGGTACTCAGCTTTGTGATTTAAAGTGAATACTACCTTGAACACTTAGAAGAAACACTAATTATCTGTAAAAAACAAAAAACAAAAATACTATTAAGGTCTTGTCTAATATCATTGCAACAAGCATGCCAGCTACTAAAATACAGTTGGTATAATTATCCGCTAATGCAGCCCAGAGGAGAATACAAGAATGCACACCCAATACACTTGATTTAGGGTGTCTTAGTTAGCCCGGGCCCCTATGACAACATACATAGACTGAGTAGCTCAAACAACAGAAATTTATTTTCTCACGTTTTTGGAGGTTAAAAGTTCCCGATCAAGGTGCTGGCCAATTCAGTTCCTTGTGAGGGCTGTCTTTTTGGCTTGTACAAGGCTATGTCCTCACTTGGCCTCTTCTCTGTGCCCACTTGCAGAGAGAAAGTGTGTGTTATCTCTCCCTCTTTTCATAAAGTCCTATTAGATTAGGGCCCCACCTTTATAACCTCGTTTAACCTTAATTACCTCCTGAAGACCCTATTTCCAAATACAGTCATAATGGGGGTTAGGATTTCAACTTATGAAGCTCGTGGGGGACAGTTTAGTCCCTAACATAGTCCAAAGGCTGAAATGATATGAAGTCTTTATAATTCGATCATGAGACAATATGATAGATATTGTAATTCTCCATTTTGTGCAGTGTGTTTACAGAGGTAAAGATATGTTGTTGTTATTATTATTATTATTATTATTTGAGTTGAAGCCTCACACCGTTGCCCAGACTGGAGTGCAGTAGCACCATCACGGCCACACCAGCGTTGACCTGCTGGACTTAGGCGAACCTTCCACCTCAGCCTTCCAAGTAGTTGGAACTACAGGCGTGCGCTATCACACTTGGCTAACTTTTTAAACTTATTGTAGAGATGAGGTCTCAACAAGTTGCCCAGGCTGTTCTCAAACCCATGGACTCAGACAATCCACTCACCTCGGTCTCCCAAAATGCTGGGATTACAGGCTTGAGCCATCGCGCCTAGCTGTATTATTTTTAACACACTTTACATGTACAAGAAAATGATAAATATTTAGATCACACTTTAATGCACCAGTAAATAAGTCAACAAAAAAAAAATATAGTGTCATCTGAACTGATGGCGTAAAAGCAATGGCAAGGAAAAATTTTTTTGTAAAAGCTGTTACCAAAGCTTTCAAGTAGTCATTAGTTTTACTTAGATGTTAAAAGATACAGCATATTTTAGAATAATGCCAAATAATTTTAAGTTATTTTTTACTTGTGTGGGCCATGAGTTCTAGAATTTACTATCTTATACCGAAGATACTTACTGTACTCAAGCAGAGTATAGATACAGGTACACCTCACACAGAATAAGAAACCACTGAGGTTTGTTTTGTCTCTGCTGATTAAAAAAATATTAATTAGTTAAATTTATCTCAATTACAGCATAGTTGCCCTCTTGCCTATCACTTCTCAGTTAACTAGGCTGTGGTTACGGTGTTACCCATGCTCGACACCATACACTAGGAAGGGACACAGTAAGTGTGTTGAGTAACTGGTTGGTATTGCTGATGTCTTTAGTTTGAGAGGTGGAGTGGATGGTAATGCCATTAATCAAGAAAAATATGGGAGAAGGAACAGATTTAAAGATAGGTGGGAGAGAGTTTGAAGTATCTTCAGGAGACACAGGAAGAAGTATTTGTTGCATCTTTGAAATTTTAGAAAAAACAAGTAATATTTTGGGACAACTGTAAGGCATCATTTGAAACTAAGTTGAAAAATTAATTAAAGAATAACTCCATTTATTATAGGATACAGCAGTCAATATGGAGAAGAAATCATTTAGGCTTTAAATAACTGCAAAATGGGTAACTAGTTGACAAAAGTGCTCATCTGGGAAACCTTGATTTATGACTCTTTCAGTTTTATTGCACTAGTGATATTTTATTAGAGTATCCTGTTAGTGTTCCAACTTGTAATTTGGTAAATTGTGGTGTGTTAAATTACAAAAGCATTGATTCAACAACAGCTTGATTTTACATTGATGAAATTCTGTCAAGAGTTTATACTCAACCCTCAGGTTCTTAAGTATATATTAATATATAGTTCAACTGGAATAGTTATATCCAAAAGCACAAGTCGTTCTTGAGTTTGAAACTTCCGGTTTTTAGTAGATCTTCAAATGTAACTATTTTTCATTGCTACAAAGGACTTTTTACTTTCTGTTACTAGCTCTTCTCACTTTCCCATTTGACTCTAGAGACTAGAAACGTAAAGATAGTGTGGTCTTTCTGTAGAGTCTTTGGGAACAGAGCCACCTCTATCTTCAGCTTGCTCTGGAAAAAACAGAAGCTGTTCACCAAAATCCTGCCCTCTGTGCTTCTCCTAAGCCTGGAACAAACTTCTGTGGGTTGGAGAAAGATGCTCATGGGCCTGTCCTCTGTTTGCAGGTGATTCCCATGCTTCCCAGGCTGCTGTGTGAGGAGCTGTGTAGTCTCAATCCCATGACTGACAAGCTGACCTTCTCCGTGGTCTGGACACTGACTCCAGAGGGCAAGGTAACAACTTACACATTGTTGTTCTATCTCCACTTACCTCCATTCCATCCCGTGAATTGTGGTAACCCCTGGGTTGGGGTACCATGGTGGTGGGACAAGGGAGGTATGGGGCAGCCACCATAGGGAAGAAATGTAAGAGCCCCTGCCTTAATCTCACTGACAAGGCAAGACTGACCCTTAGCACTTCAAAGCGGGTGACTTGTTTCTTATCTATTATCAGGTGAAAGAAGAAATTGTGTAAGCAAAGAAATGTGGTGGGAGAGGCTTAGTGTAGGAAATAGGGTTTAAATGAGGGTAAATGGGGATTGACAAAGGCAGGAGAGGCAGCTCCAGCTGCAGTTAGGAGAGCAGCACCTGTTTGGAGGAAGATACTTGGGGGAAAAGGGGAGAGTTTGCCCAGGTAGGATGGAATCAAACTATGGAAAATCTCAAATTCCAGTCACAAATGAATTACATTTGTGTTAGGGCTCCTCTGAAGTGTCATGAGAACAGTTAGATGTTAGAAAGATGAGTGCTGCATCATTGTGCAGAATGACTGGAGCTGTGAAGATTTTTTTCTTTAATTTTTAATTTTTTTATTTTGAAGATGTGGGGTACAATTCAGGGTTAGGTATACAAATGTTCATTATGCAGGTACCTTTATTGATGAGGTGTGCCCCTCTTTCTACCAGCAGATTCCCACTAATACCAATTCCGCATCCCACCTTCCCCTGGCAGTTTCCCACTACTGCCAATCTTTTTCTTATAGTATAATGATAATTGTTCAGGGTCCACTCGTGAGTGAGAACATGTGATTCTCAGTTCTTTGTTTCTGTGATAGATCACTCAGTATTATAGACCTGTGAAGATAACTTAACGATGTAGCGCCATAATCAAGGCACAAGGTGATGGAACCACAAACGAACAACAGAGTGGAGAAGAATGTCACCAGGTATTCTTAGATGTAGGAAATAAATGAGAGTGATAAAAGAAAGATGACTCTAGGAAAAACTATTCCCCTGCACCCAAACAGAAACAATGTTAAACATCCAAAAATGGGGTCATGATTAAGTAAAATATGATACCTACTCAATGAAATTATTACAATAATTGCAGTTATGCAATTAGTACAGCTGTTTACAAAGACCATGGAAGAACATGGGAAGTGTTTATACTGTAATATTAAATGGAAGTTAAAAAATATATTTTATTATAAAGAGGTTTCAAATAAAGATGGAAGATTCAATACCCGCATTTACTTTCATTCCCTCCCAAAACCTCACTAAAACAACAGTAAAGAGATTTTTTTTAAATACATAAACCCACAAGAACAAAGAGAGTGGGAGAGGAGACAACAGCAACAGAATTTTGGAAGCTGGTTTGCAGATGGATGAGTGGTAACTGACTTAGCAGTCCTGAGAAAGCTGAATCCTGAGCCAGCAATAGAGGAAGCCAAGAAACAACCCACTTTACATAGCAGAACCTTAAAAAATTCAGAAATTGACAGCACCAGATAACTCTAGAAGGCAGGGGAGGAGTCGATGAACATGAGGCTAACAACAGTATTGGTTGAAAGTTTATTTCAAAAGATTGCAGGGTGGCCATTCTGTGATTATCCCCTTTTATACATGCTAGAGAAAATGTGTGCCTTTTCTCCAATTATGAAAAAAGAAGATTGCTTCCCGTAACTTAGCAGAACACCAGAAATTTGTTCTCTATGCAGGAGAGAAATAAGAGCATCTGAACTAGAGGACACCAAACATACTTAATGATAGTGGTGCCTTAAGGGAGATTGAGTGTTGGCATACTGAATGGTAAGAATGCCAACTTTCTTTTTTTTGTTTGTTTGTTTCTTATTTTATTTTATTTTATTTTATTTTACTAAAGATGTGGGAGTACAATTCAGGGTTAGGTATACAAACATTGGTTATGTAGGTGAGAATACCAGCTTTCTTTTCCCCACCAACCCATGAATTCTGGTAGCCAGGCCTATACCCTTAAGTCAGGAGATGGGAAAAACTTTCTCTGAAGAATCTGAGTAGTAAAGAATAAAGATGTGAAGATACTAACCATAAGGGTTTCCCAACCAACAACCCAGCTGTTTCTTTCTACAATAAAGCTTACAAATAGTGAGTTCCACCCAGACAAAAGAACTTTTTAGGATTTCACTTTCATGTGTGAACCAAGAGGAAAGCCTCTAAGCAGGGGAAAGAAGCTATCATTCATATCTTCAGAGAATTTTTTAAAGAGAGAATATCAATATCACAAAATCTAGATACTTTAAAAAAAGAAATATTTGGAGGGGGAAAAAGAGCTCTTAGGAATTAGAAACATGGTAGAAGAAATGAAGATTCAAGATTTTTGTTGAAAGGTAAAGTTGAGGAATTATCCCAGAAAGAGATAGAAAAGGTAAGAAAATTAGAGGACCAGTCCAAGATATCCAATATCTATTCAGTAAGCATTTCAGAATAGAGAACAAAGAAAACAGGGGAAGAAATGACCAACAAAAGTAATTTTCAGACCAGGTGTGGTGACTCACACCCGTAAGCCCAGAACTTTGGGGAGCCGAGCAGGAGGATTGCTTAAGGCCAAGAGTTTGAGACCAGCCTAGGCAACATGGTGAGATCCTGTCTCATACATACATACATATGCTAATAAATAAGTAAATAATTCTAGGAAATGCTCCATTACTGAAAGATATGACTTTCCATATTGAAAGGGTTTAGGACAGTGTGTCTAGCACAGTGGTAGAGACACATCATCTCCAAGACACTGGCGACAAAGAAAATCTCCTATAGGCTTCTAAGAAAGAGGAAAAGGTCACATACAGTAGATCAGAAATCAGAGTAACTTCAGACTTTTCTGTCACAACCCTAGAAGCTAGATGACAGAGAAGCAAATCTTACTAATTTGTGATGGACTATGATCTCCATGCTAAAATTCTTGCCCAGCTAAGCTCTTAATAACATGCAAGAATAGGAAAGGAAATGTTCTGACATGCAAGATCTCAAAAAAAAAAAAAAAATCATGCTTCTCATACAACTTTCCTCAGAAAGTTGCTGTGAATTAAGGAGTAGTAAATCAAGAAAGAAGAAGACATGAAACCCAGGAAATGATCCAATACAGGAAAGAAGTGAAGGAATCATCTAGATTAGACAGATTTTTCCTATAATAGTAAATATTTCCAGCTTTATAGACCCTACGGTCTCTGTTTCAACTACTAAACTCTCTTTCCTGTTTGTCTTAAAGAAGAAATTAAACTGGATCTATATTTAGTCTGTTAAAATTAGTTGTTTGGGTTGAGGTATATGAACACAATTCAGCTTCAGACAGATAATAAAGTTGGAAAAGAAAGGGCATTTTAATTTTTTTTTATAACTGTGGATTATCATCTTTGTACTATACCAACATTTAACAAATAGTTTCTCAAAAGTGAGTTGCAATCTAAAATCTGAAGCCATATCATCTTTTTTTTTCTTATAATACCCAGACTTGTCTGATGAAACCATATCTTGTATGAACTGAATTTGTGTCCCCCTCAAAAATGCATATGTTGAAGCCCTGGCCCCCAGGTTGACTATTTGGAGATAAGGTCTAAGGAGATAAGGCTAAGTGAGGTCATAAGGGTGGGGTAATGATAGATCAGTGTCCTTAAAAGAGTGTGTACCCAAGTGCACATTCTTCCTCCCCCTTCCTCTCTCTCCCCCCTCACCCTGTGAGGACACAGTAAGAAGCAGGACATCTACAAACCAGAAAGAGAGCCTTCATGGAGAACCGAATTGGCTGGTACCTTAATATTGAATTTCTAGCCTCCAGAGCTGCAAGAAGTACATTTCTGTTGTTTAAACCACACAATCTGCTTTATGGCAGCTCTTGCAGAATAATACAATATCATCTGAACTTTTTCATACTAGGTTACATAAAAATCCATTGATCTGTCTTACATTTTGAATAAATCTTTTATTCATGCATTTTTTTAACATTATGTATTGATCATTTAGAAAATGTTGGCTTATTATGCCCTCTTCTAAATGAGGATACTTTTCATTATATTATATCCAAAAAACACATTTATTAATGTCACTACCAATCTTACTGGACAAGTCTTTAAGTATCAGGAAACCATTAAGCTCATATATTAAGAGTTCCAATTATAATTTTTGTGAAAGCTCTGTTTATTGCCAAATATGGCAATAAACAGTGTCCGTTGTTTTTCTTAAAGTACCAAATATCCAAGTCTAAATAATATAGTTTGTGTGTCAGTTGTTCCTTCAAGGAAAAATGAGGGTTCCATAAAAAAGCAATCAATTTACCTCACGACTCAGTAATGCAAGTGATTGTCCTCAAGATGACCATCATACTTTCATATGCATCTTAAATGAAAAGTCACATACTCAGGGATTGAAACATAATAAAATTAATACCTTTTTACTGTTCCATCAAGAACATTCTTTTTTTGTTGTTTTGTTATTTTTTTTTATTAATCAGTATTTTTTATTATGGTTTTGTGGGGTACAGTTAAGGGTTAGGTGTACAATTACGTTTCATTCAGGCACCCTGTTGATAAGAGGTGTTTTCCCATCCCCAGATAGATATTTGCTACTGTTAATCCCACCCCCCCATAGTTTCCCAGTACCGTCAGTCATTTTCTTATAGTATTACATTGGATGTTCAAGGTACATTATGTGAGTGAGAACATGTGATACTCGGATCTTTGTTTCTGTGATAGGTCACTCAGTATTATAGACTCTAGTTCCATCCAGGTTGCTGCGAAATTCATGATTTTGTTCTTTTTTATGGCTGCGTAGTATTCCATCATGTATATGTACCACATTTTTTTAAACCAGTCTTCTTTTGATGGGCAGCATGGTTGTTTCCAGGTTCTTGCTATTGTGAACAACGCTGCGATAAACATACATGTGCAGATATCTTTTTGATAGAGTGATTTGAGTTCTTCAGGGTATATTCCCAGTAGGGGGATTGCGGGATCATATGGAAGGTAGATTTTTAGAGCTTTTAGGAATCGCCACACTGCTTTCCACATAGGTTGCACTAGTTTACACTCCCACCATCAGTGTAGAAGTGTTCCCTTTTCACCACACCCTCTCCAGCAGCTGTTATTTTTTGAGTTGTTGATAATTGCCATTCTGACTGGAGTTAGGTGGTATCTCAGTGTGGTTTTGATTTGCATCTCCCTGATGATTGGTGAGGTTGAGCATTTCTTCATGTGTTTGTTGGCTGCTCGGATGTCTTTTGTGAAGTGTCTGTTCATATCTTTTGCCCATTTTATAATGGGGTTGTTTGTTTTCTTCTTTTCAGTATGTTTCAGTTCCTTGTAGATCCAGGATGTTAAGCCTTTGTCAGACCTAGAGTTGGCAAATACTTTTTCCCAGTCTGTAGGCTGTCTCCCTGCTCTCTTGATGGTTTCTTTGGCTTTGCAGAAGCTTGTCAGTTTAATAAGGTCCCACTTGTCTATCTTCTCTCTTATGACCTGTGGGTTTCAGGTTTTGTACAGGAATTGGATGCCAGTTCCGATTTCCATGAGGGTATTTCCTTCCTTTTCTAAGGTTCTTATGGTTTGAGGTTTTACATTTAGGTCTCTGATCCATTTGGAGTTAACCTTTGTGCATGGGGATAGATAGGGGTCCTGTTTCAATCTTCTGCATATGGTCAGCCAGTTTTCCCAGCACCATTTACTGAATAGGTTCTCCTCTCCCCAGTGGTAGGTGGTGGGGGCTTTGTCGAAGATGAGTTGGTTGAGAAATTGAGGTTTTGCTTCTGGAATCTCAATTCTGTTCCATTGATCTATATGCCCGTTCCTGTACCAATACCAAGCTGTTTTGATGATTGTAGCTTTATAGTAAAGTTTGAAGTCTGGTATTGTGATACCACCTGCTTTGTTTTTTTTGCTGAGAATTGTTCTGGCTATTCTTGGATGTTTGTGTTTCCATATGAATTCCTGTGTTGTTTTTTCTAGGTCTGAGAAGAATGTTGTTGGTAATTTAATGGGTATTGCATTGAATTTGTAGATTGCCTTAGGTAAGATGCACATCTTCACCATGTTGATTCTTCTGATCCATGAGCATGGGATATTTTTCCACTCGTTCGTGTCAACTTTGATTTCTTTGAGCAGTGTTTTGTAATTTTCATTGTAAAGGTCTTTCACGTCTCTGGTTAGGAAGATGCCAAGGTATTTCATTTTTTTTTGTGACTATTGTGAATGGAATTGTGTTTTTTATTTGGGTTTCTGTTTGTTTATTATTGGTGTAGAGAAATGCGATTGTCTTTTGTACATTTATTTTGTATCCTGAGACTTTGCCAAAGGCCTTTATCAATGTAAGGAGGCTTTTGACAGATTCTCTTGGGTTTTCAAGGTACACAATCATATCATCTGCATAGAGAGATAATTTGACTTCCTCTTTTCCAATTTGAATACCTCTGATTGCCTCCTCTTCTCCATCAAGAACATTCTTAAGTGAACTAGCTTTTTTTTTTTTTAATTGTGTGTTTGAGGTGGCGAAGAGTACATTGACCACTGGTACATTTGCTGCCATTGCCTGATTCATACCAAGGCAGCAGCAGTTTTTACCTACCAGTGCTTTTGTACCATCAGTGCAAATGTCAACACATAGAAAAGGACAAATAATGCCTTAGTATTATTATGAAAATAATACCTCATGTATCTCCATAAGGGTCTTAGGGAGTCATGGACCATACTTTGAGTACCACGGTTTAGGGTTATTGATGAAAAGCTTGGGGTAGACTGATGTGCCTAGTACACAGAAAAATCAAGCAGACTGAAACAAGACAATAATTAATTCCAGTGAAAATAAAAAAGTTGTGTAGGAAAGAAAAGTAACACTTAGTATTTACATAGCTGTAATAGTAGACGGATCAAGTGAATTCTGATAGTTATGATGTAACTATATTGAGAGGATGAAAAACTTGAGCAGTTATATGAGCATGGCTGGGGGAAGGGAGTGTGTATGGGAAGGAAGTATAAATTTTCTTCAATAGTCAAAAGTTTGCAAATAATGCCTAAAATAGCAAGAAGTGGATGTCAAGCAAGTTACATAGAAATATGGAAGTTAGTACCAAAATAATCTGTTAAAAGAAGTAGAAGTGGTTACCTTGGGGAGGGACAAGGAGGAAAGAGAGGGACAGAGGGCTAGTGTTTTTCATAACCAGCCTATAAACGGTCTGAGCAATGTATATTTTTATCTTTTTATTTTTATTGTGAAAAATTTCACACATACATGAAAGTAAATAGCACTATAAACCCATCATCCTCATCTCCTAGATTCAGCTACTATCAATATTTTTTCTTTGTTTATAGTGTTTAAAAATAAACTACTGGCATAATATTTCATTCATACATATTTTTATATATATCTAAAAAAATGGATATTTTTAGATATAACCACCATGCATTAGCACACCTAACAATGAATACTAATACCTTGGTGTCATTCAAAACCCAGTTCATAATACATCCCCCTGCTTTCTCCCATTGATTTGTCTGCATTGGGATAAAAACAAGTTACACAAATTACATTTGGTTTTTATGGCTCCTAAATATCTGGTAAAAAGTTCCTTTTTAAGATTTAAGAGGCAAACACTATCTGAAATACAAAGAAGGAATTGTGAGGACAGTATGCCAGCAATCATATTTTGGTGGGGGTGGGAACATGCACAGGGGAAAAAAGTGAATGGAAAAAGACCAGAAGGAAATAAAGCAGAATGCCAGTAGTGGTTTTGTTTGGGTAGTAAGACTATGAGTAATTTTTTCTACTTTTTTGTGTTTTTTAATGTTTTTTGAAAACATGTGTAACTTTTATATTTTTATAAATGCTTATTTTTGTGAAAGTTTAACCCAATAGAGAATAAAAGTCCATAGAAGAAAACTAACTTGAGTCAACAGAAAAAAACTTTGAATCTGAATTATGCCTGCCAGGGTCAGACCCAAGAAATAAAACATTGCCTGATCTAATGAGCTTCTAAATTATGAGAGTCATAAAAGCAGCACTAGAAAGCGGCAAACTCTGAAACTCAGTTGGCCCTTGGGGTTTCTGTTGGAAGTAGTGTTTGGTGCCCAAGCTTCTGGCATGAGGGGCTGGGGAGCAGGTGTGAAATAGATACAAGGTCCAGGAGGGGCGCTGGACCTCAGTACAACCCAAGCCAGATAGGAAGTGCGAGTGTTTGGACTAGGAACAGAGTTGTGGGGCAAGGCCCACTAACCATACTCCTTGTCCTGTGGTTATCCACACACTCTACCAAGGGACCACATGAGAGATCAACTTGGTTGGCTAGCCCTGGGGTGGGTATCTCTTACCTGCAGTCACGATGCATGAAATGAGAGGTCAGATCTTAGACTTTGTCCAAGGGATGGTGTTTATTCAAGACACTGGCAAGGAAAACCTGAGTTTAGCAAGGTGTGGATGGCAGGGAGTAGGACAAAGTTTGGAACCGGATGAAGGGGTCAGGGAGCCAGAAAAGGTCAAGGGGGGCAAAGGGTAACCCTGCGTCAAGAACCCAGTGAATGAAGAGGAGGGTATCTGAACTTATGTGGCTAAAGTCCAAGGCTTGTTTTGCTTGTAGTGGTGGCTTCTCTTGGCATAAGGGATTAGACTTAGTAAGAGGGAGCCAGAGCAGGGCCAACAGCATCATGGCACTACTGTATGGCCTCCAGTCTCACCTGGAGTTAAAGTGGAGAAAGTATATTTTTCCTTAGTCTACTAGAATGTCTTACTTTTTGGAGCAGGCAGGCATGGTCAGATGGTAAGCTATAGAAAGGCTATTCCTATTTTTTTTAACACCCCCAGATTTTTTTTAAACATCTAAAAGTCTTGGAGATCTATGCATTCATTAAACTAATGCCCAGATTCATTGAACTAATGCCCAGGTCAATAAACTCTTAAAAATCTATTTTTAGCATATTTCTCACATGTTGCTTGTGAGAGCACTGTTCTCTTATCTAGATATTTGTGATTATATATCATTACAAGGGAAAACTCACTTAACTAAATCTTGTGCTTTGTAAGATACAACTCTAGTACCAAAAAACCCACTCTGACCGTATCAGTCCAGTGACTTCATTACCTCCTGAACACCTTTGGCTCTTCCATCTCATTTGGCACTTAGGAGTGTAAGGTCCTGCACAACAAAGGTCAGATCCAAGAACCCCACTCATCAGAGAGGTCTTAATTTGAAGTCACCTCTGTAAAAATACTGATGTTGGACTTTAAAGGCCACATGCTATAAATCTGGCTTAGTAGCTAAGTTCTTAGACCTTATAACTTTAGAATATCAAGGTTAAAGATCAGAATAATAAAAGAAGGGTCTCATAGTTAGCTATCCTCAGTTTGCCTCTATTGCAACATTTCTGCCATGTGCTATCTAGGATCAGTTAGGACCTGAGTGTACTTCAGAAGTCACCCATTTCAGCTATTTACTTAGGCCAAGAACCATGGGATCTTTCTTGACTTTGGTCTTTCTCTTGCCCTGCATCCAGTGTTTAGTAAATCATCCCAGCTTTGCCTTCTAAACACCTCCAGAGTCCATCCCCTTCCTTATCACTGCTAAAATTGTTACCTAGGTCCAACCTACTCTCTCTCATCTTGATAACTGCAGTGGCTTCCTCTTTTATAATGGGATATTTTTCCTCTGTTCTTTTCTCCTTGTCTGCTGAAAATGCATGGACTCCAGAGTCTTCCTGGGACCAGACTCTTGTCATGTCCTGGAGCATTGCTGCTCACAAGGAAAAAGCTGGCTTTATTGTGTAACTGAACTCTCTGCTATGCCACAGCTCCCATCCTCAGCTCCCAGGAGCTGACCTCAATTGAAGTCAAGTTTCTCCACCTGCCATCTTCTAACATCTTTCAAGTCTCTGCCCATTCTTGTGGCATTCAGCAATTTTTTTCTCTTGCCTAACTCACCCGCTTCTGAGAATTGGACAATGTAAGATAACTATGGTGTGTATCAATTCAGGCTATCTTTGTTCAGCTGAGCCTTCAGTGCTACTTGGGAATCCTTTTATTTATTACTAATGTAGTGATTCCAAACCTTTTTTCTTGGTCTGCAGCTTCAGTATTGCCTTCCACTTCTCTTTCCTTCATGGCCCAGTATTCTCCCAGATGCCTTTCATTTCTCCTTCTTGAAAACCAGACCAAAGGAAGTTCCAAACTTTACCTGTACAATGACCACTTATCTACCTAATCCTGAATTGTACCCCACATTTATTTCAAAATAAAATAAAAAAAGAAAACCAGAGAGACTAGTCAGCTTAATCTGCTGAAGCTCCTCTTTCCACATCAAAATTTACTTCTGCTTTCTCCCATCCTTTCCCCTCTCATGCAATAAAAATGTTCCTGTTCAAACTGAACTGAAACCCTGTGTGCTCTAGATCTTTTAATGGTATTTGCGTTCACCAAGCCACTCAGACTTGAAATCGCTAGCCTGCTTCACATCTGCCACATGCAAGTAATTTCAAATGCTGCCAGTCCTACCTTTGCAGAATATCTCTAATCAGTTCTTTCTCTTCTGTTACTACAGTTCAATCCTTGCTGTTTTCCCCTGGGTCCATTGGAATAGAATGTTCATGGCCTCTCTAATCTATTTCCCCAGTGGGCTGGATCTGTTTCTCTTACACTTACATCCTCTGACAGCAGGTCATGACTAGCAACAAAAGTCCAGTCTCTGGAGCAGGACATCCAAAGACCTTCACCAACTCACCACCACCACGTGGCCATCTACCATTCGCCCCCTGAGCCTTTCTACTCTTGCCACTGAAGGTTTTGTTGGGCCTAATCTGGAGCTGCCACACCTAGAGACTGTGCATTTGCTTCCTCTCCTTCCTTGAATGTCCTTCCCCTCAGCTTTACCAGTGAGAATCCTATTCAATATTTGTGATACAGACAAAATGCTACTTATTCCTTGAAATTGTTATCAGTCACTCATTCGTCTAGTAAACATTCATTAGATATTTGCTGTATTCAGACACTGTACAAGGTATTGAAGATTTAGAAATGTACCAGAATAGAAACAATAATCTCTTAACAGTGAATTTGTAGTTTTTTCTTCTCTTTTTTCCTACCTATATGTTTTAAGTTTTCTACAATGAATGTATATAACTATTGTAATAGAGAAAAATAAAAATTATTGTGAGCTTTTTCCTTTTTTTATAAACAGATAAGAGATATTGGAGTATGAGTGGGAAGGAAAATAGTAAAGGAAACAGTGAAGATGAGGAAGAAGGAACAGATTTTTGGAGCCAGGTCAAGAGGGTAGTGGAAGCCCGAAGGCCCAAACCCCAGGCAGGAGATCAGCTCCTAGTAGGAAGAAGACCACCAGGTCTCCAGCTCTGAAGGGAATGAAGATGGGTAGTGGGGCATCTGGTGACGTCTGGGAGGGTGGGCCACTGGAGAAGGTATTCAGATGGTGGGGGACCCCATCCTCCCTGATAGCATCCATTTTCCCATCTTTCTACTCTTACAGCACCTGTCATCTTTCCCTGCACATTAGAGCTATCAGTGCACAGTTCTGTTGTCCTAGTAGATTATGAAGTCCTTGTAAGCAGAGCCCATTTCTAATTTTTTATCTCCCCCCTCCATAGCACAGTGCCATGTACCCAGCAGGTTCTCAGAAATTATTTCATCTAGTGATTTGTGATCTGTTTTCACAATTCTTTGTTGGTTTAGTCTGCTCAGTTAGAATGGTGTCCCCTTGACAAGCATTTTTATCTGCAGCTGCTTTCTCAGCATTCCAGAGCCATATCCCAGGGCTCTGAGAAGTGCCTGACACAGCTCCATTGGAAAACTGTACTGCCTACTTTCCCATTGCCCATCGCTCTCCCCTACAATTACCCCTTTAGAGTTTCATGCCCCACCTTGCCTGGGAATCCTATGGAACTTGAAAAATAACCCAGAGTTCTTCCTGGGTCATCATGGTGTCTGGTAAACTCACAGAGACGAAGCTTATGAATAGTATCATGTAACTTGGGACTTCAGTTAATGCTAAAGAAACACGGTGTTTGGGTATTATCCTCAGATACCATAGTGGAAACCTTGCCCAGGCAGCTCTTAGTGAGAGACAGTAACTTCAAAGACTGATCATGAGAGTGATAGAAAAGTTCCCAGAATATCCATCTGTAGTTGTTACCAGAGGTGGAGCAGAATTGTTTTATTTCAGGCTTATAGCAACAACACAAGGACAGAGGAGCCTTCGAAAGAACTCCACTGTGTTCTTTGTCCCTCGTGTCCCGGTTTCCTAATGAAGGCAACAGTCAATTAGATGGCTCACCTAAGGTTGCTTCAAGGTAACAGCAGAACTAAATTATAAGCACAGATGTTGCTGCGAATCTTTCAGATTAAAATAAGAATTCAAAGTAAAATATTTTTAAGAAATAAAATGTTTATTATTTATAAGACTGTGGTGCAGAGAGCTAAAAATTATTTTAAATAAACTTTCCTAATTGTTTAAAATGATAAGTAAACCCCATTTACAGTTTTTTGAACCAGAGGTGTCTTGAAGCACTGGCATT
This sequence comes from Cephalopachus bancanus, assembly GCA_027257055.1. Lineage (NCBI taxonomy): Eukaryota > Metazoa > Chordata > Mammalia > Primates > Tarsiidae > Cephalopachus > Cephalopachus bancanus. The sequence goes on along the minus strand of JAPVLO010000163.1, from coordinate 2,622,122 downwards.
TTTCAGAGGATAAACTTTAAAATACATTTGAATGGAACTGAACAGTTTTCAAAGGATGTGGTTTTCACACCTTGGTATCTATAAACTATAAAAAGTTGATATGTATTTGAAACATATTTGGTTTATTTTATTCTATTATCTGTTTCTGTCTATTTTATTACCTTCAGCTGAAATATAATAAAAATAACACTAGATTTTTAGTCTAAGTCTTTAACCTGGATCTGGTCTTAGCTGTCACTTAGGAGTTCGTGTGACTTTTGACAAGTCCTGGCTTTTCTCAACTGTAAAATGGGCTGAACAATACTCTCCTCCCAGTCACTTTTATAGCAGCTCTGGGCTTCTATATGTTAAATATTTTGTTCAAAAACATATCAGGAGAAGGCCTTGAAAGTGTCTTCTTTCCCAGCAGGACAGTGGCTGGGGTATGGAGTGGGCAAGGCAGGAGAAGGAGGCTAAGGTGGGAGGATTGAGCCTAGGGGTTCAAGACCAGCCTGGGCAATGAAGCAAGACCCCACCTCTCCAAAAATAAAAATAAAAAAGAATCCCCTTTCTGGGGCAGTGGGTGAGGGTACTATTGCTGAGCAGGTCTTGAAAGTATTCCCTTTCCCAGCAGACAGTGGCATGTGGGTGGGGTGGGGCAAGACAGGAGAAGGTAGTATGTATAAGAATACAGAACTACCAGTGTTATACTATTTCCAGTCTTACTTAATACAGTAAGTAGACCTGGAAGTATGATACCTTAGTAGATATTATGTATTCCTTTTTAACCAGGTTTTTTCCCAGTAATATGCCTTCACTTGGTGTTGTCACTGTATTTAATCTGACATTCTAAACAGTGGTATTCTAGAGTATGTGCGGGAAACTCACTTGCCTACGGGAGTGGCCCAAATCCTGTGATTAAGCAAAGGAAAGAGGAAGGACATGAGCTTCTTTCTGAAGAGTGTTGTTTATGAATCTCCTCATGATGTTTTTACTTTTTCCATGAAAAACTATGTCCTTTTGTCTTCTGCCACTGGCCCTGGTTATGGACTGGGCGTTGATGTGAATGCAGTTTCCAAATTGGAAATTAATGAGGTGTTCCATCCAGAGAGGCCTGCCTTCCATACTGTGAGGCTAGTTGTTCCCAGGACCCCCTCCATTTGGATCTTTGCTTTCTTGCTGCCTGTCTCTGGGTCAGGTAGCAACAGGCATACTTTCTTTTCTGCTGGCCTTCCCCAGAAGATGGTTTCAGGCCATGTCTTCCTGGCCTAAGAATTTTTTTTAGTACATCTATCAGGTGTGACTCCCAGAAGTACTGGATTGTATTAAGGCAGGGTAGGTTCTGCTGCTGGAGTCCCTGTCTCTGGGCAGGAAGTTCCTGGTGGCTCTTCAAGCTTCCACCTTAGCCCTTTGTGTACTTAAAAGGTTAGGACAGATTTTCTGGGGTGCAGGCATTAAGGGGATGTGTCTGCAGTGAGGTGAAAGAGCTATAGGACACTGACCATTAGCACTGTAGTCTCAGTTTTGTGCTCATGTGTGCTGTTATGAAGGGATCTTGACTGATAAGGAATTGAAGGAGGTAGGGTTTTTTGTTTTTGTTTTTGAGGTGGCTTAAATGAACAGGGTGGGCTGTGAGCAAACTTTGTTGAGGAATGGTAAGCTGCTAATTCAGGCAAATTACAGGTAATCAATTTTAAGAACATCTCAAGATTACAGGTGGACCCTAGTCAGGACTCAGCAATCAGAAGGTCAAGAGGGAGCAGCAAAGATGTGTCTAGAGCCAAGATACATGGGCTTGGGGGTAGAAGTGTATCTGAGAGTCTTGTGGACCTTGCTGCTAAATTTTGTGCATAAATATTTCAAGGGGAGGGCCCGGAGGCTTTATTTGATTTTTAAAGTCATTCTTGATCTACTGGTTTATGTGAAAAGAGATGCCCTTTCAAAATGTGGTGGTTACCCTGTGCTGGAGCATCCTCTAGGGAAAGGGAGGCTGCACATCCTGTGACCTGAATGCTGGAGGGAACTGCCAGACCACATGTGAAGTGTGTGGAAGATAGGACTGGAATAGAATAGAAACTGAAGTTCCCTGAGCATGCTGAAGGCAGCCTGTTCAGCACAATGTGAACACACACAGGAGGAGGAGTGACTGGGTTTGGAATGAAATGGAGAAAAGGAAACAAGCTAAATCACCAGGGGAAAACTTTGAGACCACAAGAATGAATAGGTCATGGCCCTGTCATTCTAGAGGAGATTGGAGCAGCTCTTCAGGAAATGTGGATGTGCTAGGAGGACAAGCCTGGGCTGAGCCTGAAAGGGCTCTTCTGGAGACCTGCTCATGGCACTCCCCACTGGAACTGTTGGCCAGTACCTGGAATTGGTTCAACAGTGGCCCTTGCCTGCAGCACACACAGATGCCTTTTGAGAGCCAAATTCAGGATCCGCTCGCCATGGTGAAAGACTCGTGAGCGGTTAATTGAATCCCTTACATTTTTGGATAGCGGTAGTTCTTGGAATAATCTGAAAAATATACTTTCAGGTTTTTTAAAAGAAAAATTTAAGTCTACTATTACTGATTCAAGACTCTTTATGATGTTGTTTGTACTGAATTTCTTTTTTAAGTGAGCAGTTGCCATTATTCTCCTGTTCCCCATGACTACCTTATTTTTTTTTTAAGAGTACTGATTCTTCCTTTAAAGGAGGTTGAGGGTACTGAAGCAGTCTCTCTAGCCTTCCAGGGTAGAGGCTGTGTTTTCTGAAGGCTTTGTGGCATGAGAAGCTCCTAAGCTGGGCTTAGGCCTTCCCCATGGGGAGTGCCTGCGAACCCTTCAGTTAGCCCTTTTCAGAAAACATTGTCTCATAGGCTATGAACAGAAAAGTTTGGTGGGTGATGAGCAAGGCAAGGGGTATGTTTGGAACCCCAGTCTGAAAGATTCTACCACTGAGTGATGCTTTCTCCCTTTTCTTGCTCAGAAATCAAACTTCCCACAATATTTATCTCAGAGCGTTTCCACTTTCCTCAGGCCAAGGAACGCACCCAGGCTCCCTCATCCTTTGTCTCATGCTTGACTGCATAGATTGGGGCTCTCTGATATGAGTGTTCTCAACTTTCCTCTTCCTCCTTTCAAAGTTCTCTCCTCTTTCCTTCCTGCCTCCCCTCCAGGCCACTCCTCCTCTCACCTGGGTAGATGATGCTTCTCCTCTCACCTGGGTGGTGGTCTCCACTTGGCCCCAGATCCTTTTGTTCTCTCTCCAGTCTTCCTTTGGTGCTGGCTTCTCCTTTTCACCCTATGTACATCACACAGTGCTCTCACTGATTGCATTGCCTCCACTGCCAGCCCCCACCTACCCTTAACTCAGCATTTCCCAGGCTTTTTTGCTTGTGACATACACAGAAAATGATGCTATTTGAGTGCATGTGGGGCTTGTGCACAAGGCTGATGGGAGACAGAAACTCTGGCTGCCTTGAGAGTGAGAGAAACCCTTATCACAGCATCTCTGGAATCCATCTGCATCATGTGCCTTATACCTTTGCAATTTGATTCTGCCCCCTGCTCTGTATTTCCCCCCTAAAACAGCCTTCCTAAAGAACTAGGAAGCAAATGCTAAATGCAAGGACTTTGACTTTGTTTTCTCCTCAATAGACCTCCAAGTGGCATTGGACATCCACTCATAGTTAAGAGTTCAGTCTCCGGCTGGACTGCCTGCATTCAGTTCCTGTCCTGCCAGTCTCTAGCAGTATGACCTTGGACAGATTTGTTAATTTCTATGTGACTTAGTTTCCTCATCTGAAGAATGAAGATAGTAAAATTTCTACCTCATTGGATTGTTGTGAGAATTAAATAGTTGCTATAGGAGAGTGTCTGATAGTAAGTGTTATCTAAGGGTCTGTTGCTGCCTTTGGGTCTCCTTTCTTAAAGCTATTTTCTCCTGCTTTCTTTAACATTGAACACTCCTGGTCTTTATGCTATCTTTCTGAACTCTCATCTTTCCTTTTGTTTTCATTCTCTGGCTCCGCTTTTTGTCTCCTAAAGTGGAGGAGGTGTTAGACCATGCAGCATTGATTCTGTCACTTGTTCGTCCTTTCTTGGACTCCTCTGGTGGATGATGCCAGTGCTCCACTTCCAGACCAATGATGGTTCCAGGCCCACACCCCCAAATGCCTGCCAGATAGCCTCATCTCCATCTCTCCCTGTACCTCAGACTCAGGAGTCCCAAAAATATTTTAATGTTTGTTTTGCTTTTGTTTAAAAAGTAATAAATGCTTATAATATAAAGTACAGAAAAATTAAAAGAATAAAATACAACCAAACAGTAATTCCACCATTCAACTGGCACCACCACTAAACTTGTTTGTATCTCTTTCGAGCCCAGTGGTTCTCAACCTGGGCCATTTTTCCTCCAGGGAATATGTGGCAATGTCTGGAGACATTTTTGGTTGTCAACTCAGGGCGTTGGGGAACATGCTACTGGCATCTAGCAGGTAGAGGCCAGAGATGCCACTAAATGTTTTATAATACACAGTGCAGTCCCCTACAACAAGGAATTATTCAGCCCAGCAGTGCTGAGGTTGAGAAACCCATTCTAGGCTTCTGTTTCTTTATATGTGCCCAAAGAGAACAGTTGGAATTAGTTCTATCGTTTTACCCCATCTTGCTTCTCCACTGTGTTTCCTGTTTCTGACACTAGCCCTGCCTTCTCCCTTTCCCTTACCTTATATCTGAGCCATTACTGAGCCCACAGAATCCCCGTCTGTCACTATCCCTTCTTCTTTCCCCAGTGATGACCACTTAAACTAATGAAAAAGCCTCCAACAGGCCTTGCCTGTGCCACTGATATGCTTAGGGACTGGGCCATCTGTAGACTTCCACTGTTTTAATTAATTTCATGTCTGGTAAAGTCTAAGCTCCCTGAGAGCAGCCTAGTTCAAACCTGACACCATTCTGAGCACAAAGTCAGTACTCAGTAAATCTTTGTTGAATGTGTATGAATGAATGGTGGTTGAATGGAAAAAAAACCTGAAAAAGGTTGTCCTCATGATTCCTTCACAACCTGTCTGCCTTTGCAGATCCTCACTGAGTGGTTTGGACGGACCATCATCCGTTCCTGCACCAAACTGAGCTACGAGCATGCACAGAACATGATTGAAAGCCCAACTGAGAAAATCCCTGAGAAGGAGCTCCCCCCTATTTCACCAGAGCACAGCAGCAAGGAGGTACACCAGGCTGTCTTGAATCTCCATGGAATTGCCAAGCAGTTACGTCAACAGCGCTTTGCAGATGGCGCACTTCGTTTGGATCAGGTCAGTACTTTTTTTTCAGTACAACCAACAGCTTTCACTCATGCCTGAACTCAGTATGAGTGAGAGGCAGCATGGCAGTCTTGAGCCCTTCCTTCCTTTTTCTTGCCTTACTCACTCTGCCAAAATAGTGTTCTCTGAGGCTGGCACCATATGAAACCTAATGATGTGAGCCAAGGCAGAAAAGTGGGTGGCTCTGTGACCAAACCCCCCAGCTTCTCTGGGGGTTTTGTCTTCTCTGGTAAGGTTATGTCCAATACATGAGCTTCACTTCAGGTTTCTACCTCAAGTTCATTTTAATGGTGGCAGGAATAGGAGATATGGAAATTTAGGAGGCAGCTGACCAGTATTGATTCTGAGGCTTAAAAAAATTATTTCTTATTATCCCTCATCTTTCGAAAAGAGCTATTTGTTTACAAATTCCAAATTAATATCTGAGGAGACTGTAGAACATGGCTATTAAAGAATACATTGGCCTGGAATGGTATCGATGACTCAAATATTACAGCCATGCTGGCGATCCTCTGGGACTTAGGCTGCTGTCACTTAAACCTGATTTAATTTCCATGTCTGAGAGAATGTAACTGTTAGGATCCAGGATTGTTTTTCCATTGTTTGTTAGTACATTACAGAGTGGAGCCTGTGTTTTGTATCATGGATTTTTTTCCTCTTTTAAATCTATCTATCTATCTATCTATCTATCTATCTATCTATCTATCTATCTACCTACCTACCTACCTATCTATCAATCACCCATCCATCCATTCATCCATCAAGACAGAGTCTCGCTATGTTGCCCAGACTGGTCTTGAACATCTGGGGTCAAGTGATCCTCCTGCCTCAGCCTCTCAGAATGCTGGGATTACAGGTGTGAGCCACAACACCCAGCCCTTTTCATTTATATTTCTTACCCAAACTCTTCTTCCCTGGTTGTTGTGTGCTGTAGGAAGTTTCCATGTATCTGAAAAATGAGCAGGCATAGTTGCTGAGAGTGGCTGACAGAGGTGTTCATCAGACAGTTGGCGCTGCTCACTTCATGTAGACTTCTTTCTCTGAGCCTGTCATCTAGGAGAGATCCTGAAGACCTTGTTTAAAAGCCTCCTAAATGATCCTGATTTCAATAAACTTATACAAATGCTTCTTAGCAGGCATTGCAAATAGGTGCTGACCTTAGCCTAGAAATAAATTAACTGCTCTCAGGACCAGTGGATGATCTGTCCCACCTGTGCTTGGCAGAGTTAGGGTAGCTTCTGGAACTCCTCCCCTCCGCCTTCCCTGGCCTGGGCTCAGGCAGCAGGAGCAGTCCTCTCTGTGTGGGAATGTTGATGGGGAGGCAGTAATCAGAGTGGATGCTGAAGAAGACAACAGAGGTGGTAGAAGAGGAGCTAAAGGCATAGGGGATTCCAGAATATCTCCTTTCCTTCCTTCAAGGAAGTCATTCGTGAGGGTGTGAACATAATGTACTGATACTCACTCACCAGTAGCTGCCTAATTATTATGACCAAGGACCAAGGGCACTTGCTTCCTAGACTTCTGTCCTGCACTGAATCTTTTGAAACCTACCTCCTGGTTCTGTTTCTCTTTGAATATCTGCTGGCCCTCTTTGCAGAAGCCTCTTCTGTCTACCTCTTCAGGGCTGGCATTCATGGGGCTCTAACCCACCTTCCTTCTTTCTCTATCCACATTACCACCCTGAGTAAACTCCTCTACTCTTGTGATTTTAACTACTAACTAGATGCTAATGAGTCCAAATCTGTCTCTCTAGCCCTTACTTCTCTCCTCCAGCTCCAGTCCAGCCCCATGGTCATCTCAGCCAGTGTTTATCCTGCCTTCTACAAAATGCAGTGATCAGTGTCCACAGCAGGTGGCACAGGCTGTCTAGTTCTCCCTCCCTATTCTCCTTTGGCTCCCATCAGGGGAATTGTACATGTATTCCCAAACCTGGTAATGCCAGCTATATATGTTGTTGTAATTATGCAGTTCAACTCAATATTAGGTAAATTGATCAAATATAAGCATAAAAAAGGAAAGCTATTGTTTTTTATTAAAATTGTTACATGTTTTAGAAAGACCTGGATAAGTCCTCAAAAATTCAATTGTTTGGGTGAGACAACTGTAAAAGAGGAGAAAAATCATAAAATCCAGAAAGCATTCTGTACTCAAATTGCTTTATGAATGTCTAAGTTCTCATTCTCTTTTAAAGAAACAAAAATAATAAATTGTGGATAGTGAATTATGAGTATAGTTTATTTGGAAAAGACTATATAGAAATCCAGTTAGCATACTCTTTTTTTAAAAGGCTTACACTTAAAAAAAATAGTGAATGAATGTAAATTTATATAAATTAAGTCAAAACAAAATGTTTAGTTATGTATGTATCTCTTCTGTATGATTCCCTTCTTTTTCTAACTTGTAGAGTAGCTAACAAACTGCTGCTAAAACACATCAAATGAGAGGGTTTCTGTTTAAACATTTTAGAGACCTTACCCATCAGGTTGTTATAAAGTTCAATTGAATTAAATATATGAAATACTCTATAAACGATGAAAGACAGGTGATCCCACCTCATATTAGGAGGTGTAGCAGATGAGTGATCACAGATTATTGATAATGATCTGTTGGCATGTCTTATTAGGACTCAGAATTTTGTTGCCGAAAATGACTTTGGATATCGATATCTCATTGGCCCCCTCAATTTATAAATTAGAAAGCTGAAGTCCTCAAGGTTAAATGAACTGATTATGTACAAGAAATCCAAATAGCTCTTTGTTCACTTTTCTTCCATTTACACCATGCTGACTTGAGAGAGAAAAACATTTTATTTTTAAGTGGAAAAAAACCTCTCAAAAGTCCTAATTAAGTTCCAGTTAATTAAGGTTTGAAAATAATGAATTTGCATCCTTGGAGCTGATTCCTTGGTTCCCCAGAAAACTAGTCTGTGGACCCCCAGCTTTAGAAGGAGGAGTACATCAATTTCCTACAGCAAAGGATACTGGTGAAAGAATTTATAAATCAGCTAAATGGCCATATTCAGAAGTCCTTGCATTTGTTTTCCTCCTCTGCCTGCTTTTGCCCTCTCAAAAATCCATTTTTCCTTGGTGCTTTTTGAGTAGCCTGCTCTTTGGATTTTTGTCTGATGCTTTGTTTGCCTCGGTCCACCGTGTCCATGCTTTTGGTGACAGTCTTTTAAAAAATATATCCTTTACACTAGCCTCAGTTAGAGATCAGTGTGTGAGAGGAGATACCATCTATCTTACACATTATGCCCTTGGATTCAGAATAAGTCTGCTAAACCAGAAATTTCACCTTTCCAAGAGGTCGGTTTACCATGATGACCTTCAGAATGAATGAGGGTAGAGTATGCGGCACTAGCATGGTGCCTGTTTGAGTCAGGGACCCACTGGTTCAGAAGCTATAACCTCGGAAATGCAGAGCAACTTGACCACTGACTGGGTGCTTGCAGTCAGCAACTTAAACCAGAGCTGCCTAGCCTGTGTCTGAGATAGTGAGCCTCAGCCCTCAGGGCCACCTGGGCTGGCTCCAGTCTCCTGTGGGATACTTATTAGCAGTCTCATCTGCTTACTGTCTTACTATAGGATACTGTCATATATTAGCAAGCTGTCTCAACCATGATGGGGAACAGATTGGGAAGCACTGCCTTCCAGCAGGTAGGATTACCTGCTTCAAATGTCTTTTTTTCCTTCTGCTCAAACCTAGTTCGAAAGAGTTTCTACATCCATGAAATGACTTAAAAAGCAAATGCAGGTGCCAGATGCATTCTTGTGTTTTTTGGGTGGGTTGAATAATGTTCTTCCCAGGTGTTTTCTTTCATCTTCACGTATTTGCTCCAAGTTAATTCTAGGATTTAACTTAGATGTTTGTTTTATTTTATTTATTACATATATCTTACCTATTTCTTAAAAGGAGGCTCCCATAAACAGGGACCTAGACTTTTTTGTGTTTGTAGTAAAAGTAATCATATAGTTTATAATCATATCCAAATCTTGATCTTTGGGAGAGGAGTAACTGTGAGAAGCCCTCACTACTTGCCTGGTTCCTGCTCAGCGATTCAGGCCCAACTAACAGACTTTGGCATTCCCTTGGCATTTCTATTTATTGGAACACAAAGCCTGCTCTCAGGCATCTTCCAATCTAGGGGGTGGGGAGATGAGACTGCCAGATTATGATGTGAAGACAAGGCCTCAGGCTCCTTAGCCATTGCCTTCAGAAAGAATCCTATGGGAGGGTGGCAGGTGCCAAAAGAACTCCAGATGTCTTAGAAGTATTGATTGAATTCAGGAAGTTATACCCACTTCTTGCTGAAACTCTAGTCTCTTTCTCTTCAGTCAGATGGCAGTACTTAGAGGCCTCTCTGTGTGAAGACTTGTGTGAAACAAGCATGAGGCCTACAGGAAGCTGTGCCCCATCAGGGGTCCCTCTGCAGGTAGTGGGGGGATGTGAGTAGCGTCTCCTGAGTCACTGACATTCTGAATTTGGAGGAAGTTGAAGTTGTGGCGAAGAAAACGTGTTATTTTCATCTTCTTAGGCAAATTCCTGTAAACTCAAGGAGCCTTTGCTAAATTCACAGCTGCATCTTGTGAATCCTACTAGGTACACTTTTGAAGCCCAAACTGCAGGAGGTTTATTTGAATGAACTTGATTATAAAGATAACCTTGTTAATGCAAATTGTTTTAAAATACCCTGGGACTCAAGCTGCTGTGGCATGCTGTTATATATAACCTTGACCTGGCCCAGCCTTTAAATCAGAGATTGGCAGACCTTTTTTTTTTTTTAATCAAGAGCCAAATAGTAAATAGTTTAGGCTTTATGGGCCATAGGGTGTCTGTCTCTGCTACTCAACTCTGCTGTTGTAGTATGAAAGCAACCAACATTGCTTTCCATGGATGAATGTGGCTATGTTCCAGTAAAACCTTAAGGACAATGAGATTTGAATTTCATATAATTTTCGCATGTCACAAAATATTATTCTTCCTTTGATTATTTTTCAACTATTTAAATAGGTAAAAACCATTTTAGCTCCTAGGTCATACAAAAGCAGGTTTGGCCTGTGGTCCATACTTTGCAGACCCCTGTTTAAATGGCCGGCAAGCAATTCAGCCCTATTACCTAGTGAGCTTTTAGCATCTCATCATCACTACACTGGGGAAGCTAGGCTTGGTAATGGAGAACACTTGTGTTAAGTTAGCTCTTAGGATGGTTTCATGCAATTAAGTAAATTATTCCTTTGATTAGTACCATGCTTAGCCAGTCCAATTGGAGGCTGGAAGTGGAAGAATGAATCAGTTTAGCACCAGTTCCCTTGCCCTATTTACAGTCAGGTCGCTTTAATTAGCCTGAAGCAGAAGGAGAAGAAGTTCTCATTTCCCACCTCTGCAAGCTCAGCAGCTTCTTCACAGTCAGGTCTCCATCCCACCCACATGTCTCCAAGCCTACTTGCAGAGTTGCTGGCTCTGCCTCTTGTAGGTGCTCTGAAGATGGGAACTGCTCATGGCAAAACGTGACTTTAAGGAAGCTGTATGGTGTTTCTTCCCCTCCCTGCCTGCCCCCACCGCTGAATGTTGCAGTATGGTTTCTTTGTTTGTTTCCCACTCTGTCACCCAGGCTGGATAGCAGTGGCACGCTCATGGCCACCGCAGCCTCAACCTGCTGGGCTCAGGTGATCCTTCTGCCCCAGCCTTCCAAGTAGCTGAAACCACAGGCGTGCACCACCACACCTGGCTAATCTTTTTGATTTATTGTAGAGAAGAGGTCTTACCAAGTTGCCCAGGCTGGTCTTGAACCCCAGGACTCAGGCAGTCCTCTCGCTTCCACCTCCCAAAGAGCTGGGATTACAGGCATGCGCCACCATGCCCTGCTTGCAGTATGTTTTGTTGAATCTGTTTCTGTTTCTTCTCTCTAGCAGTTACTTTCAAGAAATGAGCATTCTAGCTCTGCTGTTTAATTTTTGTGCAGTGTGAGATTTGGTACAAGGAAAGAAAGATAGGCACATTTATCCTGTCTGACTCTTCTTTGGTCTTATTATTTATGCCATCACTTAAACATTCGAGTAAACTATTGATCAGGTAATTGGACATGCTTATAGAATCATTTTGTTTTCTTAGTCATAGAGCTCCTCTGTAAATAATATAGGAAAATAATGAGGGAGCCAGCGGCTACACAGAAAATGGAAAGTGCTGTGACAGAGCTCTGCTCGGAGTGCAGTAAGACTGTCTTGAAGAGGACCTGCTTGGTCTCAGGGGCTCAGAAAAGATTTTCCAGCAGAGAGGAAATGGAGTACTAGGCCTTCTAAAAGACTTGAGTGCTAGTCAGGATACAAAGGCAAGCACACTGCTGGCTCTGGCATGGAAGGGATAAGAGACAGCAGATTTTTCTAGGCTATATGGTGTATCGTGCAGAGAAAGAGAGTAACTAGAAAAGGAGGCAGAGACTAGGTCTCTTAAGTTTGAGGGAACGAGCCAGGGCAGCCATGGAATGATTTTAAATACCGAAATGACATGATCAGAACTGGGTTTTAGAGTTTCCAGAAAGTAAACAAAATAGACAATGAGGGCCTGAACCATGAGAAAATTATAGATCCAAGAGAGGACGAAAAATTGATAAACCTATGACAAATTGACTACCTCGATTAGATGTGGGAGAGAAGCAGGTAGGGAGGAGTAAGCAAGAGATCAGGAATCAGTTCCAGTTTAGTCATGTGGGTTGATACAGTACTATGTACTGACTAAAGAAGCACCTTAGGGAGGAGATTGAGAAGAAAGATGATGACTTCTATTCTCAGTCAGTCCCCTCTGATTCCTTCTTCTTCCTTCAGAAAGCAAACTTTATATCAGATTATAAAAGTCATATGTTCTCATGTTAGAACATTTAGAAAATACAACAGTATAAAGAAGAAATCATAATCACCTATAATCCTATCATCCAGAAATAACTACTGTTAATATTTTGGTATATTATAATTCCTTGTGGATTTCCCCCTTACCACTTGATGGCAGGAAGAAAGGGTAGTTAACATAACAAGCATATTATTTTTGTATTCTACTCTTTAATATGATGTAATGAGTTTTTTCCCCATGTCATTAATAAACCTTCTAAAACATTGTAGTGCCTATATAATATTCCATCATATGAATATACTTTTAAATGTTTAACCATCCCACAATTTTGAAAAACTAAATTCTGATTTTTGGGTACTATAAATAATAGTACCATGACCATCTGTGTTCATAAATCTGTGACCTAATCTGTAGTTATTTTCAAGGGCAGTCTTAGAATGGTGATGATAGGGGTCAGGAATATGGATCCATTTTCTCTTGTGTTTCTCTCTCTCTCTCTCATTCTGTCTCTCTCTCTCTCTCTCTCTCTCTCTCTCTCTCTCAGATTCTCTCTCTCTCTGTCTCTCTCCAATGTGTTAAACCATAGACTCTTCTCCTTGCATTAGCTATTATTAAAAATACTTATTTTGGTCCTAAAATTTAAAATGACAAAAGAGATTGTTGAAGGCATCTTGCTAACTCTGGCTAAAGTTGAGACTGAGGAGTGACCCCCTCCCCCAAACTAAAGTCCTTTTCATTAGAATCCTTAAAGAGACCCATTGTGTTTGAAATGGTGCTAAGGACTATTGTTGCATTCTCAGATTCTCAGAGAACATTTGCAGCTTCACTAGTCTTTTCTGTTGCTCTTACCTCCGTATATAATAACTTTCAGAGATAGTTTGGGTTGGTCTGACATGAATGATAAGGAAATTCAGTTGAATTAAGACTAAAGAAACGAATCACTCTATATAGTCTGTACCCCTGTAAGAATTGCTCCACTTCTCTTTAGGGTAGTGATAAACAATACAGGAAAGCTTTCTGCTACAAGTTCATGGCTTCCATGCCAATGTTGACAAACAGCATATTACTTCAGCCATGGCGATAGTTCTAGAATTAGCAAGCCTTGAAGAATATTTATTAGCCTGCTAGATTTTCCCAGTTACCAGTTTTATAATAGTTATATTAGCAAAGTTTTTATTTAAGTTATTCATCTCATTTATAAAATAAATGCCAAGAATCTGTGCTCTCTTGAGCTGTTCAGCACCTAGGCTATTTAGGATAATGCCTGGAAGAGCATGAGGAGGAGGGAGCAGCTGGGGAGGGAACAAGCTGTATCCCTGGGCTTCAGACAGAACATGCTGGGAGCACAAGGATTCCAGTTGTAGAGTGTTGGAATTTTTCCTTTGAGAGAGTGAGAAAGAGACAGAGACTGATTTAGTTGTGCTTTAATCTCACTTGAAATCAAGGAAACCAATCCATATTTATGCATCCCAAGTTGTGAGCAAGAGACCAACTTGAAAACTTGACCTAGTTGTATATAAGCAATACTAATTACAGCCACTTATGTGAACTGATCACTATTTGTGGCTTGTTAACATACACATAAAAACTAATATATATCATTAAGTGTCAGATGAACTGTCCTGAGCAACTTGTTATTAAACCCTAAACTCTTCATGTGCTCACTCTTCCTTTAGGCATGTCACCTAGTCATTTACTTATAATTTTCAACAATTAGAAGGAATAGAAACAGCATTATTCTGAAAGTTGTTAAAAATACAGATTCAGACATGATCTCCAACCCTCTCTGGAAAGATGCTTCTTAAATTCCTATTATGTTACAAATACTGTTCCTAGTTCTGTGAGGGAGCCTTAGGCATCAAAAGACAAACTTTCTACCCTCAAGTTGCTCCATCAATTTGCGAAGAACTATGTGTACTTATAAGAAATGCGGTAAGGTAAAAAGCAGGGCATAGTAGTTTGAGACAGGGATGACAGAATTATAAACCCCTATGGTTCTGGTGGGTTGGGATTAGGGAAGGAAGGCTGACTTGGGAGGTGAAGCTATGAGCTACACTGTGTTGGAAGTTAAAAAGAACTGAAAGGCATTTAAGGGATTTATTCCATCACACTTCTCTCTCCTCAGAGTACTGAAGTCACACATACTTGGAAGACTGAGGTGGAAGGATCGCCTGAATCCAGCAGGTCAAGGCTGCAGTGGCTATGAGCCACTGCACTCCAGCCTGGGAGACAGAGTGAGACCCCCAACTCAGGGGGTGGGGGGAGAGAGGGAGAGGGAGAGAGAAGGAGGGAGGGAGGGAGAGGAAAGGAGGGAGGAGGAGGAGGAGAGGAGAGAGAGAGAGAGAAAGCAAGAGAGAAAGAGAAAGCAAGAGAGAGAGAGAAAGAAACTCTTTTGTCATTATTAATGGGAGCAGAAAATATCAAAGGACAGAAAGAGAACCATGCCCTCTACCAAACTGGTTACTCCTAGGATGGCCACACTGTGACCTTCTCTACTGGGTGCTCTTCCATTGCAGGATCTGCCAGTGAGGACCAGCAAGTAGCTAATGCTTCTGCTCTTAGTCAGAATACCCAGTGCAGATCCTCAACAGAGCTCTGAAGACTGCTTTTTAGATAACTTTAGAAAGGAAACTTGATTCCTGCCCCACTTCCAAAAACTTTTCACTTGCCTTCTGGTTATTTCTGCTTGGCTATATATATCTCCAGGGTAATTTCTTATAGATGGAAGAAGCCCTATGCCCACCCTATTCCCTCTACCCCTACCCCTATAACCTCTTGATTCACCTTTCTCAACTTCCAGGAACCTAAAGACTGAAACTCCAAATCCTGCTGCAAGAGGCTTGCATTTGCCATCCTCTGCTTTTCCCAAGCAGAGCCCGTCCATCCATTCCTCATTTTTAGGGTTCCCCTAACATTTTTTAATATCTGTTACCTGTTTCGGTCACATAATTACATTGCCTTGTCATTTTGCATTTGCTTCCCTGTCTCCTTCTCTAAGACTATGAATTCCTTAAAGGCAAAACAACATTTGGTTGATCTTTGTATCCCCAGCCCCTGCACAGGACTTGTTTTAACCAGGTATTTCAAGGTCTTTAAACATTGCTATATATCTTGGTCTTTTTAAAAAAAGATTATGGTAGCTGTAGTTGGGAGAGAATTGTAGCTCCAAAGATGGGTGTGTTTATATAAGAGAATTAGATGCACATTAGGAACCAGGGCAGTACTCCCCCCCCCATGAATGAAACTGTTGAGTGTTAGATTATTTTCCAGGGCATCTAGGGTTTAGAACAAGATGTAATGAGGACTTTCTCAAGGTGGAGCTGTCTGGACAGGTGTGAGGAGCCAGGAAGCTTTAACACTCCAGGGGACTGGCAGTGCTTCTGAGGTATCCTGAGCACGTTTTTGTTCACCTCACAGACTGACCTGTGCCCACTTCAGGGAAGCCTGGCAGAAAGGGCTCTCCAGGGGAAGGCAAAGAAACCCCTAGTGTGCTACCATTGGAAGGGAGATGCTGGCCTGCCCTCATGGAAAGGTGGGAAGGCACCAAACCTGGAGAAGATTGTCTCTAGAGAGTGCTACCATCAGCAGCTATTGCCAGGCCCCATCATGGAGATGGAAATGATTTGTGTTCTAAGATAGGGTCTCCAGTCAAATACTCCCTCTGCGAAATTCTGATCAGAGCCTGTTTTTGCTTTTAGCAGATTATCTCCATTAGATGGAGGTTCTGTTTTAGTTGTTACTGGGCTGTCTGAGAAAAGAAGATAACTCACATCCCAGTTAGAGTTGAAAGTGTGCCCAGATGACACAACTTAAGTCCCGGGCATTTCCAGGGGACAATAAAGTCAGACCAAAGGGCTGTCACGCTGACTGATGATATATAAGAAACTTCTGGGAGTTGAGCAAAGCTCCAGCCAGTGCCCCTTGTTCCTCTCAAAGCAATCCTTTCAGGTTAGTGTCCTTGACAGATGGAACAGAATTTGGCTCCTCTAAGACCCCATATTTGGGTAATTATACTCATAATTAGGCAGCACTTGGACTCTCCCTTTTCTATTCACAGGGCACACTGCACGTCCTTGCCCTGCCCCCATGTCACACCCCACGTCACTCGAATGTGAGCCAAACAGCTACATAAGAGACATGGAATTCTTTGACGTTAGTAAAACCTGCATTGGGGAAAGGGAACCCTTGCAGCTGATCCTTAGATTTCAACTGTGACTGCTTCTTGGGGCAGGCCCAGCTGATTTCGATTTTCATTGTTCAGTGAGCTGGGGACTCTGCTGCTAAGACCAAAAATCCTTCTGTTCACTGAGTGTTGTGAACTCTGCTGCCAGATTGAGTTCTCCCAAATGCTGCTTTCACCTTGTCACTTAAGAGCCTGCAGTCTTCTGAAGCAAAAGTCATGGACCAATAAGATTTCCAAAAGTATTTTTGGTACATGATATAATATAGGATTCCTGGCTTTTAATTTTGTCAAGCAAGGGCATTTTCTTTAAAAAGTCAATTACCATTCATTAGCTCTATTATTTTACAAATGAAAACATTTTAGCACCAAAACCAAAACCGTCATAATTTTACAATATGGAGCAGTCTTTTACATTGACTTTGTGGAAAACCTATTTAATTGTCTCATCTTTTTCTCTTTTTGTTTCATCTCAGTCTGTGAGAACTACTAAGTTTCTACATCAGATCCAAATGCCTCTTGCCTTTGGGCGCCCTCTGTTATGTAGCCTGGTTTTGGTATATGCCACTTCCTACTAGCCCCTAATGTTTTTCCTTCTTCTTGCGCTGCCTTTGTGGAGTCTAGGTTCCACTTGCTTCCCACAATCCCACACACACCTCTCCCTCCATAAGCCTGCTCCACATAGACCTCCTTTTTCTCCAGATATCTCTGGCCTCCTTCCCCATCTTTCCCCCGGATGCCTGATGCTGGACAGCAAAGGTTTTCATTCATTTTGTAGTTTTACTTTTTTATTCTCTTTCCTCGCCCTCCCTGCCAGCATTCTTGATGATACCTATGTAGAAGACAGATAGCTTACTGTTGCTTCTTTCCCACCCATGAATCTAAAGTGGTGCTGGGCACAGAAGAGGTATGCAGTACTTCGCTGAGTGCTTCACAAGGCTAGCTCAGAGCTGTTCACAGCAATCTGGATGTCACCCTGAGATCCATGGGTACTGAGAACACTGTGCCCACTTTACAGTCTATAACTTGAAAATGAGGTTCTTCTATTCCTCCAGAAATTTTCACATTTTTAAAAGAATGATAGTATTGTAGAATAGTTGCTTTTGTAGTGCTTCTTCCATTCTCTTTTTACGACAATATGGTAGACTTTTTTAAGCTAAAGATAATTTAAGAGCTTCAAAATAATTTTATAACTTTAAAATATTCCTTTGGATTTACCTTTCAATTGCCCACATGTTTTAAAGAATCCACCAGATACAAAGTATTAAAAGAAAAAATGTAAGGCAAATTAAATTTAACAGATTTTAATTGCGCAAAGACAACTTGTGATTTGGGCAGCTTCCCGAACTAGAGCAGGTTCAGAGACTCCACCACAGCCACATGGTGAAAGAATATTTACGAACACAGAAAGTGACACACAGAAAACAGAAGTGAGGTACAGACACAGCTGAATTGGTTATAGCTCAGTGTTTACTTTATTTGAACTTTGTTTGAACAGTTGACCACTTTTGATTGACCAAAACTCGGTGATTGGTATAAGAATAGGTTAGGCTAGCTACATACATATCCAGATAGGTTACTGTTCACTATGTGAAAGATTATGAGAAACCTCTAGGTCAAACCCGAAATATGTAAGGGTTAGCCCAGTATGGGATAAACTTAATTTAACCAAAGTAATCTGCTAGGAACTGGGGACCAAGAAAAGATTAGAACATGGTCCCAACCCTCAGAGTAGCTCATTCTCTCCTAGAAGAAACAGACAAATAAACAAAGGCATGTGGAAAGAGCCTGGACAATGTGGTGTGTCTGGGTCATGCGGAGAAGTGGCTGTTTTTGAGTTCTACATCACAACACCAGATGTGGTCTTTCAAAGTTGGTTAGAAACATGGTCATTCTCTTTAAAAGTTATCTCCTATATGTAATAAAAATCAGAAATTTGCTGGTAGAATATACTAGAAAAGCTGAAAACAAATTAGAAATGATTTAATCACCGCTTGAATTGTGATCTCCTGAGATAAAGGAAGCTGCCAGAGAGAAAGGAGATGAAGGGAACACCGAGGGAGGGAATCCCAACAAATTTTTTATCTGCTTGTCAGCATTAGACTGGCAGCCTCTTAAATAAGAGTAGATGTACTAACGAGTAACAGAGTCTACATTTGAACAAGGAGCTGTGACTGAGCTCTAAGAATGCTGGCTTGGGCATCAGGCAGTTTGAAACTGATTTGCTACAATCAGTTTTGATCTGTAAATAACGAGGAGCTCTCCCTTTCCATTCTCCTGCCTTCTACCCTGCCAAATCCTGGGACTTAAAGCTTCCTCCAAGCTTCCAGTCTTTCAGGCTCTCAGTCTTGCCTGCCTCCCTGGTGGGCCTGCCAGAGCCAATGCTAAGCTCACCTTGAGGGGAGCAGAACTCAGAGCTCCTCCCTTTCCTGCACCCTTTTGGCTGCCCTGCTTCCTGGCTTGGATTCTTGACTCCTGGTTGCAGAGACCACCTTCTTGGTCCCTTTGGAGATCTGTCCTGTTTGCACAGAGGCTTCTCTCAGACCTGTTCCTTTTTGGTATCTGTTTACACTCCAGACTACCCCAGGCCATGACTCTCAACTCTCCTGTTGTTACTAGCTTCCAATCAATGAATATTTATTTAGTAACTTCTGCATGACAGGAGAATGTAGTGATAAAGTGATCAAGAGCAAGGACCCTGGGTCAGACTGCCTGGGTTCTGATATTGACTCTCTCACTTTAACTATTTCCTATCAGTAAAATGGAAATCATAACAGTACCTATGTTATGGGGATACTGTTAGGTTAAACGAGTTTATACCCATAAAACACTTTGAATAGTGCCTGACATATAGCAAGCAACCAACGGATATTAGTTTCTTGGTCAGGTGCTGAGAAAGGCCCTGTTTCTGTCTTCACAGAAGAGCTACCTCTAATACAGAGAACACAGTAGGGGCTACAATACATGGTGGTGGCCATCAGCAGCCATGGCCTAGAGGCATCATGTCATTTGTACTACTGCTTTCTGGGGGCAGGGGAGGATTTAAAATGAAGATGCAGAGCAGAGGAGTCTCATTGACTGGATGTGTGGCAGGAGCTCTGTAAATAAGGATCAGACTGGGATATGGTGCCACTGGATTCATTAAAGTGGGGGGGAGTTGAGATTGGTGATCAAGGAAGGCAAAAAGATGCAGTTTTGCACATCACACTCCAAGTCATGCAAATATGAGCCACAAAATATTACATTGTATTAGTATACCACAGTGTGTAATACTTCCTAATGTTGTTACAGTTAGAATGTTTCAGTTTTTGCTGTTATAAATAGCACTGCAATTGATATTCTTATGCATAAAATTTAAAAATCATTTTGGGCCAGGTGCAGTGGCTCATGCCTATAACACTGGAGGTGAGGTGGGAGGATCACTGGAGGCCAGGAATTCAAGACCATCCTAGGCAACATCATAAGACCCCAATCTCTAAAAAAAAAAAAAAAAAAAAAAAAATATATATATATATATATGTGTGTGTGTGTGTGTATTTTATATAATATAAATATATTATATATAATATAATGTATTTCAGGGGTACCAAAAACTGTATACACAGTTTGAGATGTTATCTATATATTACTTTTATAAGTTAAGTTAAATTACGGTGGCAGTGTGTAGAATGATGTTCACTCAAACGTGCTTTTGCCTTTGTCTTTGACTGTCCTGCCTGTCTCATAGTGATACTAGCATTCATTAGATTAATGCCATATTTTGAGCTAATGTCACACTAAAAAAGTATATACATTTTTGACACCCCCATATATGAATTAGTGTGACACAGTAGCATGCATTTGTTGTCCCAACTACTCAGGAGCTAGGGAGGATCCTTGAGCCTGGGAGCTTAAGGCTGGAGTGAGCCATGATCACACCGTTGTACTCCAGTCTGGGTGACAGAGCAGGACCTTCTCTAAAAAAAAAAAAAAAAAAAAAAATTGGACTATTTCCTTAGGGAATACATTATTAAAAGTACTGGACTGGAGGAAATTAACTTTAACTTTTTTCTATGCTACTTTTTCTTATTATCTTTTATTATAAAAGTAATACAGGTTTTAAATTTTTATAAAAATTTAGAAATAAACAAGTAAACAAAAAATAGCCATTGATCACTCATCACCCAATACTAATATTTTTCTGTGTGTCCTAAAGAATATACATTTTTAGAGCCTTTGACTTTCAGATTACAGTCATACATCGCTTAATGGCAGGGACATACTCTGAGAAATGTGTCATTAGGCAATTTTGTTATTGTGCGCACTCCATAGGGTGTATTTGCACAAATCTAGATGGTATAGCCTATTACATACCTAGACTGTATGGTATAGCCTACTGCTCCTAGATTATATACCTGTACAGCATGTTATTTTACCAAATACTGTATATAATTGTAATACAGTGCTAAGTATTTGCATACCTAAACATCGAAAAGCACAGTAAAAATATGGTATTATATTCTTATGGGACCACTATTGGGGTCTATTATAGACCAAAAACTTGCTTTATGACACATGACTGTATTTTCCAGAAAGGTTAGACTAATTTAGGCTTTCCCAGCAACAACCAATATTGCATTGTCTCTGCTTCTCACTAAAGAATTTGTGGGTTTTGTTTGATCTTTGTTAGTGTGGTAGGTTGGAAATTGTGTTTTATTGTTTTGACTTGCATTTGTTTTCCTGCAGTGGGCTCCATCAGCTCTTCAGTTCTCTCTGCCATTTCTATGAAAGGGCAGATTTTATATACTATCACTAGAATTTCATAGCACCCTAAACACTAGACCCACTGCCCTCATTTAGCCAGAATCACTTTTTTCCTTATAAGATATTATTATGTTACCACCACCACAATCAAGATATAGAACCGTTCCATCACCTCCAGAAAATTACTGTGTGCCCCTTTGTAGTCAACCTCTTTTTCCTACCATCAGCCCCTGGCAACCACTAAACTGTTTTCTGTTTTTATAGTTTGAGTTTTTTCAGAATGTCATATAAATGGAATCATTCAGTTGGTAGCATTTTAAGTTTAGCTTCTTTCACTTAGCATGAAAATGCATCTGACATTCATTTGTGCTGCTGTGTGTATCAGGGGTCATTTACTTTTGTTACTGAGTAGTATTCTGTTGTATAGATGTACCATAGTTTATCCATTTAGCAGTTGAAGGATTTGGGTTGCTTCTAGTTTTTGGCAGCGTGAATACTGCTGCATTTGCTTATGGCCATTAAGTTTGTTTCACTTGGGTAAATACCTAGGAGCAGGATTGCTGGACCATATGGTAAGTGTATATTTAACTTCATTAAAAAACTGCCAAACCGTTTTCCAAAGTGGCTATACTGCTTTACTCTCTCACTAGCAATGTATGAAAGTTCTGTTTCTTACATGCTTATCAGCACCTGATATTGTCAGTTTTTTAATTTTTTAGCCACACTAGTAGATATGTAGTAATATTTCATTGTGGTTTTAATTTGAACTTGCTGAATGACAATGATGTTGAGCATCTTTTTATGGGCATATTTGCTATCTGCATATCTTCTTTAGTGAAGTGTCTGTTCATATCTTTTGCCCATATTTTAGTTGGATTTTTGGTTTCTTATTGCTTAGTTCTGAAAGTTCTTTTTATATTTTAGATACAGATCCTTACTAGGTATATGATTTGCAAATATTTTGTCCCAGTCTTTGGCTTGTCTTTTCATTTTCTTATTCTTCATTCTCTCTGGTTTGTCTTTTCATCCTCTGTTGAAAAACAGAAGTTTTTCACTTTGGTGAAGTCCAGTTTATCAAATTTTTCTGTAATGTAGTATGTTTTTGGTGTCATATCTAATAAAATTTTGACTAACCCCAGGTCACAAAGATTTTCTCCTTTGTTTTCTTTTGGAAGATTTATAATTTTAGGATTTATATTTAGTTTCTCCCTTCCATTTTAACCATATATTTTCCAGGCCCAGGAGTTCTTTTGGAAAATATTTCCAGCAAAAGAGTCAGACACACCTGAGAAGATCTGGAATGGAGTCAGTCCTAGGAGCCTTAGCAGGCATGGTGCCTTCCAGGAACCATGCAAAAAGGAGATGTACGCCTCAGAAGTTGCCCCAGGAGTGGCTTTTAGGCAGATACCAGACTTCTCTGGCTTAAGACTTGGCTTCAAACTGAAGACTGTATCTTTTGTAAAGAGGGTGCTGGATAATAAGAGAAAAACCTCTAAACTTTCTAGATAAACCCTTCTGACTGTTTCACAAAGTCAGAATGGTGAATGGTGCCAAATGTAGGACTTTGCCGATTACATGCAAACACCCTTGTCAGTGACTCATCCAATCATGCTTTAATCTCATAACTGAGAGGCTTTTAAAAATTATAGTCAACAAGGCAGCTTGCTAGTCATGACTGCCATTGGAACTAGGTTTTCCTCAGAACAGCTGGAGTGTAATGTGGTGGGAAGAAAGCCTGGTGTGGGTAAGACGCCAAGGATTGCTTGCCTGGGAAGGATGTGCAGCTAATGTTTGATAAAAATCTGTAAAATGACCAGCCTCAGCCAAACTAAGTAGAGGCCTGCCATCTTTCATTCATGGGAAAATACACTGTGGCCAAAATGTTCAGAAAACATCATTGATAATCAGCTATGTGTCAGTCACTGCAAGATAGGTAAGACACAGGGCTGTCTTCAAGAAATGCATGGTTGCCAGGCTCGGTGGCTCAGCCTGTAATCCCGTGCCTTTGGGAGGCTGAGGTGAGTGGATTGCCTGAGCCCGCGGGTTCGAGACCCGCCTGGGCAGCAAGACCTCATCTCTACAATAAATCAAAAAATCAGCCGGGTGTGGTAGCGCATGCCTGTAATTCCGGCTACTTGGAAGGCTGAGGTGGAAGGATCGCTGGAGCCCAGCAGGCGAGGCTGCGGTGGCCAGGAGTGGCCACTGCACTCCAGTCTGGGCGACCGAGTGAGACTCCAACTCAAAAAAAAAAGAAATGCATGGTCCACAGTGTGATCCATGCTAGATTATAGGAGCCAGCAGAAGATTGCTTTTACAGTAAGAGAGGGCAGTTGACAGCAGGTTGAAATGGCTTCTCCAAGAATGTTCCAGGCAGAGCATTGCAGTGATTTGATATGTTCTGGGAATGTGCAGGTCATTGACGTGGCTGTGTCATAGGAAAGGCTCACAGTGGTGGTGGGAGATGCTATTGGAGATCCTTGAGAGCTGATCTGGAGAAACTTGTTTGCTCAGCCTTGAAATATGAGTATTTTCTTGAATTCAGCTTGGTGCTGTTGAAGCATTTTACATACAGGAGTGATGGAATGGGGTCTTCTTTTTAGAAAGATCTCTTTGGCAACTGTGTCCAGAATGAATTGGTGTGGACACTGGTTAGATGACTGCAGCAGGATTGCAGATGAGCCTCTAGCCTGAGGCCCTATCTTGAGGTCATACGGGCAACCAGAAGGAACAGATGAGAGAGATACTGAGAAGGCATAATTAGAACCAAGTAAGAGAAGGGAACATTTGGATATTCCTGGGCTTCTGAATGGGCAGCTGTCTGGATGTTGTGCTACCCAGAAGTGTCGTCACCACCACCAAGGGGAGAAGAGCAGGCATCAGGTAGAGATCGGTGTCAATATTGGGCCATCCAGTTAAAGACATGAGGTGGCCAGACCCTAAGTCTGGTGCTCTTCCCCTACCTTGCCACAGGCTGCTGCCTCTGTTTGAGTTTAAGAAATGTTCATGGGAAGCATTAGGATTGCTCATACCTCCCAAAGTACAGCAAGAAGGACTAGAAGCAACGTAAAGCATAGATGGTGAGGCCACTGTGTGCCACACAGACACTTAGGAGCAGTGTATGGTATGTTGTGAAAGCCTCCATCCCCCCACCATGAACCCAGAGACTCCTGTAGGACTAGAGGAAACCAGCCATCATTCTTCCTAGCTTGCTCCCCTCCCTCCTTACCTCCTGCTCTGTTCCCAGCTGAGCCCCTTCTCGTTTGTTTAAAAAAAAAAAAGAGTGAATTAACTTCCAGTCCTTTTGAAACCCAACATGTCAGTGATAGATGAGGGCGTATTCTATAACTTCAAAGGAGAAAAATTGAGTGAGTGAATGCAGGCCAGGGAAGTTGAAAAGTCCAAGGGAATGGGAGACACATAGGGTGACCCTGCCATCAGGAGGAGCGCCCCCCATCCCACCCCTGCTGGTGCCATGCAGAGGCACAGACAATGCCACTTTCAATAAATCATGAAGGATCCTGAATGCCTGGTTTTGTCCCACTTTCAATGGGCCTTGAGCATATTGCTTAGATATAGCCAGCCATTTGTGCTGGGTTCCCAGCTACTCAAAGGCTCAAAGTCGAGTGCTCTCTCAACTATATAATGGAGTCTTTGCATATGTGATTTTGGGGGGGATTTTTTTCAGATTTCCATAGCTAGTCATAGTAAAGGTGACCTTGTGGGTAGTGCAGGCCATTGTGCCCTTCTCACATCCAGCCTTTGAGTGAGGCTAAGCTTTGTTGAGTATCCATGCAGCACCTAATTCAATCACACATCTGACCCCTGCCTCTCTTTGGCACTGGCCCTTCTCTGTGCTCAGTGTGCTGCTGGGAGCCTCTGTACAAACCCGGCTGTTTTGGAGGCATTCTGTGCTAAGTAGAGAGCACTTGGCCATTTTTCCCACCTTCGGAATTCTAGGCCCCCTAGTGAATCTGGCAAGGAGATGATGATTGCTTGTCCTCATGAGGCTGCGCATGTGAAGATGCCTGTTGGAAGTGCCTTTTAAGAGTCCCCAGGTTGTTTCCACACTGGAGTCTTGGGAAGAAAAGGAAAGAATACCCTGGGGTCATTTAAGGGCTGGTGTTGTCATTTCCTTAATCATCTGTGACCGTTAAGGGCCTTATTTTTTATAAAGCTCAAAGTCTTCCTTGGCTTTTCATAATAATAAAAACAGCTAGAATTTATTGAGAGCCTGCCATTTGCCAAGTGTTTTCATGTGTAACCTCATATAATCCTTAAGCCTTATACCCATTTTTACAGGTGAGGAAACTGAGGCTTAACCTTAAGTAACTTGTCAAAAATGACCTAGCCAGAAGTAGCAGTACTAGGGTAGAAACATTTCTTATTCTGCCTAGTGTTTCATTTCTCTTGATATTGATGTTGCTATCTTATATTTGTTTACAAATCTAAAAATTAGATCAAGTCCTGATAGCTATTCAAAATATTGATATTTTGATAACATTCTTGAAATGACAAATTATAGATTTATACATGGATGTATACAAATTATACATGGATGGTACCAGAAGTTAGAGATGACAGGGGAGAGGAGGGTTGCCTGAAGGAGATCATTGTAGGGAGAGAAAAGTCTATATTTAAATTGCCATGGCAGTTACACATGGGTACACCTGTGACCAAAATGGCATAGAGTTAGCCACACACATTGTACCAAGGTCAGTTTCCTGGGGTTGATTTTGTAGTGTAATTATATAAGATGGAAGCTTTGGTGGAAATTGGGTGATAGGTTTGTGGACTCTCTCTGTACTATCTTTGCAGTTTCTGTGATTCTGTAATTACCTCAGAAACAGTTTGTCTTTTTTTTTTTTAATTCCTCTGTGAGGGACACTAGCATAGCCCCTGAGAAATGGCCAAATCTCAGCTCAGGCGCTTCTTGCTGTCAGAAAACAGTCCACATCACACAGCTACAAGTGGCCTAAGAGGGAGACACAAACTGGAAAGAGAGTCCAGGTTTCACTGTCTGTCAGATGTAAGCTGAGGCTCTCTTGTCTTATGGGAAAATATCTTATGGGAAAGTACTGGACTGAGGGTCATGTCCCCTGGGCTCAAGTCCTAGGTCTGCAGTTGTATGACCCAGGGCAAACTCCTCAACCCTGTGAGCTTCCAGGTTCCCAGCTGTAAAGGAAGAATGGAAACTGCACCCATCCTATGAGGCTGTTAAGGGAATTCACAAGAGAATGCATCTTAGCACCATATT
This sequence comes from Cephalopachus bancanus, assembly GCA_027257055.1. Lineage (NCBI taxonomy): Eukaryota > Metazoa > Chordata > Mammalia > Primates > Tarsiidae > Cephalopachus > Cephalopachus bancanus. Next base: position 2,595,815 of record JAPVLO010000163.1, on the reverse strand, counting down.
ATGATTTTATCAATTCCCAAGTTACACCCTCTACTTTGTGGTCAGACCCATCCTCACATATTCATGGAACATTGAATATTCTTTCTTATTTCTCTCATTTTGGTCATTTGTTCCTTCAACAGTGATTTATTTAGCACCTACTTTGCCAATGACTCTGGAAGGACCTGGGGATACAGGGATACACCTCATCCATGTGGTCTCTGCCCTGGGAGAGCTAACAGTCTTGCTTATTTCCTATCATCTGAAACCTCTCCCCTCTGTATCTTTCAAATTCTTGTTGTCCTGCCAGACTCACCTCAGGATGCATCTACTCTATGCAGGCTGCTCCTTTTCTGTGTACCTACTGCATTCGAAGCATTTCTACCAACCTTATTCCTCTGAACTCCTCACGGTGCCTGGCACAGTGATGAGGACCACAGAGACAATATTCAACAAGCACTTGCTCACAAAATTGTGAAATAGAGAACCAAAAGAAACCTTAGACAATAGCTTTTTGAGGTTTTCATTTTATAGAAGAAATTATGACAATAGTGGAAACTGGCTATTTGAGTCCTCAACCCATTTTTTCAATAGAATATTAATAGTTCCTCTATTGATCTTAGTTTTTGATTTTTCTTTATTCCTGTTATTTCAGTATTTTGACTAACTAACATTTCCTCTATGAGCCATTTATAAACTATGAGAATGAGAAGCCCTTGGCTCTAGTTCTGTTCTTATGACTACCTAGGTGTGTAAGTGGGCCATGTCAATTGGAGGGCAGGTTCATTGAATTGAAAATGTGGAGCCAGCCCATCTCTCTCTTTCTCACCTGCTCTCCCTTGAATGGGCTTACCTAGCATCTCCAGTCCCCAAGCTAGGCACTGCCCCTGACAGGCCCACCCAGGTTCCCCCTGTCTCTAGTCCAGTCTCTTCATCTGCAACTGGCTGGATCAGTTTGCTCAGCACCTCATCCAGGCTGCTTGTCTTGAGCTCATATCAGCTGAAGTAGGTCCTTACCTTTACTCTTCGGTGATGCTTTTGCCAGTGAGCCTTGAGAAGGCTGACATTCTGAATGCAATTTGCTGTCGTATGTCTGTTAGAATCTAGAGGAGGAGAAAGGTAAATTGTTGGAGGCTCTGGCCTCCAACACAATGCCCCTGTTTGTGGGAGAAGAAATAGCAAATGGGGTCCAGTAGGAAATGCCCAGACTTTAGTGTTAGATGGCTTTGAGTTCCATTTTCAGGTCTGCCAAGTATTGATTTGTATATTATCTTACCTTGGGCAGGCAAGTTACTTAACCTCTCTGAGTCTCAGTTTCCTCACCTTTAAAATAGGAGCGACCTCAAAAATCATCCACCATGACCAAGTAGGCTTCATTCCTCGGATGCGGGGCTGGTTCAGTATCCACAAGATCATAAATGTAATATAATACATCAACAGTTATAAAAACAAGAACCACATGATCATATCATTAGATGCAGAAAAAGCTTTTGATAAAATACAGCATCCCTTCTTGATAAAAACCCTTGAACACCTAAGCATAGAAAGAGCATACCTCAAAATAGTAAGCGCCATCTACGATAAACCCACAGCAAACATATTTCTAAATGGACAGAAACTGGAAGCATTTCCCCTGAAAACTGGAACAATGCATGGCTGCCCACTCTAACCCCTCCTGTTCAATATTGTATTGGAAGTCCTAATTAGAGCAATTAGACAAGAAAAGGAAACCAGGGGTATCCAAATAGGAGAAGAAGAAATTAAGTTATCCCTCTTTGCTGATGATATGATCCCTATACCTGGAAAATCCAAGAGAATCTGTCAGAAACTTGTTTTCACTGATAAAGACTTTGACAGAGTCTTGGGATACAAAATAAATGTGTAAAAGACAGTTGCATTCTTATACACCAACAACAAGCAGGCAGAGAACCAAATAAAAAGCACAATTGCATTCACAATAGCCACAAAAAAAAAAGAAAAAGAAAAAAATGAAATACCTTGGTATCTTCCTAACCAGAAAAGTAAAAGACCTTTACAATGAAAAGTACAAAATACTGCTCAAAGAAGTCCAAGAAGACACAAACAAATGGAAATATTTTCTGCTCATGTATAGGAAGAGTTAACACTGTTAAGATGCCCATCCTACCAAAGGCAATGTACAGATTCAATGTAATACCCATTAAATTACCAACATCATTCTTCTCAGACCTGGAAATAATAATACAGAAATTCATATGGAAACATAAACAACCACAAATAGCCAAAACAATCCTTAGCAAAAGAAACAAAGCAGGGGGAATTACACTTCCAGATTTCAAACTTTACTATAAGGCTGCAATAATCAAAATAGACTGGTATTGGTACAAGAACAGACATACAGAACCAATGGAACAAGACAGAGATTCTGGAAGCAAAACCTCAATTTCTCAACCAACTCATCTTTGACAAAGCCTCCAACAACAACCACTGGGGAAAGGAGAACCTATTCAGTAAATGGTGCTGGCAAAACTGGCAGAAGATTGAAACAGGATCCCTACCTATCACCATACAAAAAATTAACTCTGAATGGATCAGAAACCTAAACATAAAACCTCAAACTGTAAGAATCTTAGAAAATGCAGGAGATACCCTTATGGAAGTTGGAACTGGCAACGAATTCCTGATCAAAACCCCAAGTGCCCATGCCACAAGAGATAAGATAGACAAGTGGAACTTCATTAAACTGAAAAGCTTCTGCAAAGCAAAAGAAACCATCAGGAGGGCAGGGAGACAGCCCACAGAATGGGAAAAATATTTTCTAACTGTATATTCAACAAAGACTATTCCTCTACAAGGAACTCAAACGTGCTGAAAGGAACAATACAAACAGCCCCATTAAAAAATGGGCAAAAGACACGAATAGACACTTCTCAAAAGAAGATATCCAAGCAGCCAACAGACACAAGAAAAAATGCTCAGCCTCACTAATCATCAGAGAAATGCAAATCAAAACTGCATTCTAACCCCAGTAAGAATGGCCATGATTAATAAAACAAACAACAACAGATGCTGGTGAGAATGCAGAGGAAAAGGAACACTTCTACACTACTGGTAGGTATGCAAACTAGTGCATCCTCTTTGGAAAACAGTGTGGTGATTTCTTAAAGAACTAGAAATTGACCTTCCATATGACCCATCAATCCCCTTCTGGAATTCAAATCATTCTACGAAAAAGATACCTGCACATGTATGTTTATTGCAGCATTACTCACAATAGCAAAAACATGGAACCAACCATGCCGCCCATCAAAACTGGACTGGACTTAAAAAATGTGATACATATACATAATGGACTATTGTGCAGCCATAAAGAAGGACGAACATATGGACTTTGAGGCAACTTGGATGGATTTAGAGTCTATCATACTCAGTGATCTATCACAGAAACAAAAAACAGAGTACCATATGTTTTCACTCACATAAGTAGACTTTGAACAATTATCATACTACTATAAGAGAGGGATCGGTAGTAGTGGGAAACTGCCGGGAAGTGGGGTGGGATTGGCAGTTGAGGGAAACTGCCAGAGGAGGGGGAAGGACACCTCATCAACAAGGGTACCTGCATAATGACCATTTGTATACCTAACCCTGAATTGTACCCCACATCTTTAAAATAAAAAGTAAAAAGTTTTTTAAAAAGTAAAAAAAAAAAACAACTTTACTATAAGGCTACAATAATCAAGACAGCTTGGTATTGGTCTAAGAACAGGCATATGGACCAATGAACAGGATAGAGTTTCCAGAAGCAAAACCTCAATTTGTCAACCAGCTCATCTTTGACAAAGCCTCCACCAACAACCACTGGAGAGAGGAGAACCTATTTAGTAAACAGTGCTGAGAAAACTGACTGATCACATGCAGAAAATTGAAACAGGACCACTACCTATCACCATACACAAAAATCAGTTCTAGGTGGATCAAAGACCTAAATGTAAAACCCCAAACTATAAGACTCTTAGAAAACACAGAAGATACACTTACAGAAATCGGAGCAGGCAACCAGTTCCTTATCAAATCCCCAGATGTCCATGCCATAAGAGATAAGATAGATAAGTGGAACTTCATTAAACTGAAAACCTTCTGCAAAGCAAAGGAAACCACCAACAGAGTGGGGAGATAGCCCACAGTATGGAAAAAAATATTTGCCAATTATATAGCTGACAAAGGCCTAACGTCTAGGATCCACAAGGAACTCAAACATGCCAAAAGGAAAAAAAAAAACAGTCCCATTAAAAAGTGGGCAAAAGACATGAATAGACACTTCTCAAAAGAAGATATAAGGGCAGCCAACAGACACATGAAAAAATGCTCAGCCTCACTAATCATCAGAGATATGCAAGTCAAAACTACATTGAGACACCACCTAACCCCAGTAAGAATGGCCATCATTAATAAAACAAGCAACAACAGATGCTGATGAGGATGCAGAGAAAAGGGAACACTTCTACAGTTCTGGTGGGAATGCAAACGAGTTCAACTTCTGTGGAAAACAGTGTGGTGATTTATTTCTTTAACTTTTTTTGTTTTTTAGTTGTGGTAAAATATAACATTTCCTCTTTTCACTGTTTTTGAGTGTACAGTTCGGTGTAATCAAGTAAATTCACAATGTTGTACAACCATAACAATTATTCAACTCCAAAATATTCACCATCCTAAACAGAAAATCTGTGCTTATTAGACAACAGCATCACAGTCTTCCTTCCCCCAGCACCTGGTAAGCTCTTATCTATTTTTTTTCCTCTATGAATTTGCCTATTTTAGGTTCTTCATATAAGTGGAATCACATAACATTGGTCCTTTTGTGTCTGGCTCATTTCACTTAGCATGATGTTTTCAGATTCATTCATGTAGTAGTATTTTAAAAAGTCATTCCTTTACAGTCTGAAACATATTCTGTTATATTTATAGACCACATTTTGTGTATTCACTTCTCTGTTAATGGACGACTGGTGTTTCCACCTTTTGGCCATTGTTTCTAATGTTGCTGTGACCACTGGTGCTCAAATATCTGTTCAAGCTCCTGCTTCCACTTCTTTTTTGTGTGTGTGTGTGATTTCTAAAAGAAGTAGAAATTGACCTTCCATATGACCCAGCAACCCCCCTACTGGGAATATACCTGGAGGAACTCAAATCATCCTACCAAAAAGATACCTGCGCACACATGTTTATTGCAGCACTATTCACAATAGCAAAAACATGGAACCAACTGTACTACCCATTGAGACTGGACTGAATTTTAAAAATGTGGTACATATACATGATGAAATATTGTACAGTCATAAAGAAGGACTTTGCAGCAACTTGAATGGATTTAGAGTTTATAATACTCAGTGATCTACCACAGAAACAAAGAACTGAGTACCACACATTCTCACTCATAAGCAGACCCTGAACATTTATCATAATACTATAAGAAAGGGATTGTCAGTAGCAGGATACTGCCAGGGGGGTAGCAGGAGCACATAACATCAATGAAGTTACCTGATCTCAAACCAGGCAAAGTGGGGACCAAAGAGAGGTCCATCCTTTACCTGTACAATGTCCACTTGTATACCTAATCCTAAATTGTACCCCACATCTTTAAATATATATTTAAATATATATAAAATTAGGGGCAGCCGGGCTCGGTGGCTCAGCCTGTAATCCTGCGCCTTTGGGAGGCTGAGGTGAGTGGATTGCCTGAGCCCGCGGGTTCGAGACCCGCCTGGGCAGCGAGACCTCATCTCTACAATAAATCAAAAAATCAGCCGGGCGCGGTAGCGCATGCGTGTAATTCCGGCTACTTGGAAGGCTGAGGCGGAAGGATTGCCGGAGCCCAGCAGGTCGAGGCTGCAGTGACTGGGAGCGGCCACTGCACTCCAGTCTGGGCGACAGAGTGAGACTCCAACTCAAAAAAAAAAAAAAAATTAGGGGCAATAGTATTTGGACACATGAAATTCTTGGTGCAGTATCTGGTTGAATATGGAACCTGTGATCCTACTGTTTATTACATGACCCTGCATCACCTTAGTTTAAAGCCTTATTCAATAAAGAGTAATCAATTGGGATTTCTCCACTGGAATTTACAGTCTAGCTGGGACAATATGATAGTTAAATAAATACACAGCTAGAGACAGGTTTCAACTTGAAAATAACTGAGAAGAAGCAGACAATGATAGAAGCAATTTTCTGGTATCCAAACTATCAGAAGCCAGCCCTCTGCCATGCTCTGACAGGCTGTTGTGTCCTTTTCCTTCCCCAAGCAGAGATTAAGGACAAGTTGCTGCTAGTGCTGAGGTGCTGGGCAGCCTTCATGTTGAGGCACATCTGCCAGCCTGACAGGGTCATGGAAGCTTTTCTTTTGAGTAGTGAACTTCATCTAGAAGCCTAGGTTCTTCCTAATGCTGCTACAGTCTGCAGCAGCACTGGAGCAAGCATTACTGGAGAATAAAATCAGAGTTGCCCTGAGATAGAGGACTCCGTGTCACCATGGTCGCAGAATAGCAGAGTAATGCCCACAAGACTGGTGAAGCAGACAGCGAGACTTGGAAGCATTGCATCCTCCTGCTGTAGTCTCAGGGAATCCTGTAGCTAGAGAGTGGTTTCCCCAATATTGCTTACATGAAGAAATTAGACCCTATTATTGTGAAAATTCCTCAGGTTTTAGAGTGATCACATTTAGAAATGTTGAGTCCCAATCAGCTTGTTCCCATATATGATGTATTTAATTTTGACCGCAGCTCATCAGGAATTACATTATTGAATATTTGCTATAGCTAGGCACTGTTCTAATGTGTTTGTTTCATTTACTTTTCACAACTATCCTGTGAAATATATACTGTTATTATCTCATTTTTACACAGGAAAGAACTGAGGTACAAAGAGGTAACATGACTTGAGATTGCATAACTAATAGTATGTAAAGCTAAGATTCAGAAGCAGATGGTCTAAAAAGGCTGTACCCTTTACTTCTCTAGTAAGTGGCCTCCTACTGGTTAAGTGTCTTCCTATTGGCTGTTTTGTAGGTACAGGTGTTCACAAGCAGAATAGGTTCGTTGTTCATTTCATAAGACCTGTGTCCCAGGCAGGAAGGAAAAAGTAAAAGCATAAACTCTGGAATGCTAGAAAGAGAACTTATCTAGTCTAATGGACAGAAAGTTAGCCTAGAAGATCTAGATTAGACTAGAGAGTTAGATTTTGAGAACCTCTGACTATTCCCTGAATTCCAGTCTCAGAGCCCCTAGAAAGATAATATGGAGATTAGAGGACAAAGATTATATGGAGATTATATAGAAAGATTATATGGAGATTAGAGGACAAAGATATATGGAGAAAGATTATATAGAGATTAGAAAACAAGTTTTTGATTAATGTAAAAGCTCCCCTAAGATTATTGTGAAACTTATTTTTTTTAATATTTAATGTTATGTCAGTTTCTTTAGTGATTTTCAACTATGTGAGATTATCCAAGGATTCTCTGTTACCAAAGCTAATTTTTCATCATTAGCATGACAAATAGACCACTTATTCATTTTCCTTCTTAATGGATTCTGGCCCTTCCTAATACCCTCCATTTGGTCTTTGCATTTCATCTTAACTATAAACTTGTGTCTATACTATCGTTAAACTTCATAATATCTATATGATGTTTGGTTTTTGCCACAGGTAGAACAGCATCTCTTAGATTGATATGTTGTTCTATAAAGAAAATAGGCTAAGACACAAGTAAATAGGCTAAGACACAAGTAATTATCTTGGATGGGAATAGGAACCTCAGGTAACCCCAGGTACAGGCCCCATAGGTGCCCCTTCCAGGTATTCTGAGCAATCCACTAAGTGATGTCTGAATAATGGGCATTTTGTGGCTAGATGGTAATAGGGAGTGATTCTTCTGCTAGGAGGTGCTGCTAAGCTCCTTGCTGCAAGTTGAGGTCAGGGTACAGGAGCAGGGGAGCAGACAGTGGGGGAGAGGAGTAGATTGACTACTCCAGGCCCAGAAGCGACTGAAGATGGCAATGTTGTCCTCGAATATACTGTTCATATACTTGGCCTTATCTGAGAGGAAGGAAACATAATTCATATGGAAGCAAGTTATGAACTTTGCCTGCTTTTTGACTACAGAAGGTGGCCAGTGCAGGAGAACTCTTCGTTGCCACTTGCTTCTCATTAAAATATCCAAAGATATGAGCAGTGGTCCTTCTGAAATCTTAGCTTCTCTTGTAATTACTAATACAGCAAGGCCTTATTACAGATGCATTCTTCCAATAAACCTTAAAGAAGTATCTCACATTCACCCATAAAACAAACCATAGAGGAACATAGCTCCATTTTACAGGTGTAAAGTCTAAGTCCATCAGAACTCTACCACCACCCCAGAATCTGGAAGAGAACAGAGACAAGGCCAGAATTGCTGGCTTCCTGCTTAGGGTTATATAACTCCCCGACTCCTCAAATCCCTGGAAACTGAGGCCAATTCCCTGGAAGATCATTCTGCTCTCTCCTGTTTTTTCAAGAATAGAGCCAGCTTGATCACTCGCTCTGAGGATTGTATGGGAATAACCCATTTTCTTTCTTCCATGAACTGAATGCCTACCATCATGATCACTGTTTCAAGTTGTATGCAAACCTGCCTAGATCTTATATTTTTATGTATGTTTGGCTTATATTTTTAAGAACTTTGCTTTATTTGTATATACCCTCATCTGTTGCCAAAAAGAATGAGAAACTTAAATCAAAGGAAATGAACAGCGAAATGAATACAATAGAAAGAAAAGGAGGCAGAGTAACATGACGTCTATAAGGATAGACACAGTTCCTGTGACTTGGCTTTGTGTTTTCTGATTTCAATACCAGAATGACAGTAGACCTTCTTATTATGATGGGGTGGGGTAGGGGAGGTTTTTCATAAGATTATTTCTTATAACAAACCTCATTGAAAATTGAGGAATATTTTTCCTAGCAATATTTCCTAGCAAATTTAAAGCAATTTCTCACATGAGGCTTGATATTGGGAACATTCTATGTTACAGTGGATAACTTTTGCATTTATGACAAGTGAAGACATTTTATAAGACTATTTCTTAAGACAAACTTTGGTGAAAATAGAGGGACATTATTAATTAAAATACCCTTGAGGAAGGCAAGTCTGTTAGAAAGCATACTAATATGGTCTACATATATAACTTTTCTGTAACCTAATCTGATTCCAGGATAAAGCATAGAACAGCTCCCTGAGTGAGTGGATAGCCTGTTACTCAAGCTGCTTCTGACTCTTTTCCCTTCTCTTTGCTGAGTGTGTAATCAAAGCTACGTAGCAGCTACTCTGGAGGGGGAGACTTTGACTTGGCAGCTGGGTACTCTACACTGCTGGCAGCAGAACCACAAGCTTTAGAAAGCAGTAAGGTAGGTGGCAGAATTGATGTCTTCTATACACAAGAAATCCTAGACAGCATCTTTCCTAGATGCACAACCACCTCTGTGCATTTGAAGTGGCCCTATGCAGTCAACACTGACACTGTGGAAGCAGCTTTGGGCGACTCCAGCCCCTGAGACCCCAGAGCCCCGACCACAAATGATTTGATATGGTAATGTTCCAACAAAATCACCCTCTTTGACCATGAAAATCCTCAAAAATGCTCCAGCTTTGAGTAGGACGAGCAGATTGGTTGCACTCTCCTTTCAACTGACTGCAGGTGATACATGTAAACTTGCTCATCATGCTTTGTATTCACTATTATCATGTTGCTCAGAAATTTGAGAGACAAAAACATAGCTCAATGGCTGGGTATGCTCTAATCAGAAGTTTGCTGAGGCAAAGGAACTTCTGTTCTACTAAAGGAGATCCTGGGATAAGGAACAAGCTCTTCTCTGCTGGGATCACCCAATAATAAAGGCAGAAGGTTGTGTGGAACAGTGATGAGCAGAGCTCTCCTGCCCTGGTCTTGCTGGTGAGCAATGAGTCATTCTCAGAAGAGGAGGCGACTGGACCTGTGGGCATGAGGGCTGCCCCCGGGCCCTTCTCTCCTGAGACTGGCTTCTTCCTAAAGAGCAGCTTTCCCTATGAGTTGACCATAGTTCTAGAGACAGACACTTTTTCTTCTTAGCAAGTAAAACCTCAGCATTGAAGAATTCTTGTCCTGTCATTTTTAACCTTAATGAGAATAGAACAAGCCTCTGGAACTAGGTGCAGCAGAGTCAGGAGAAGTGGCCTTAAGCGAAAACACAGCTGTAGGGTTTACAGACGGCGCTGCAGGGAGGCGTCATCCAATGGGAGCGGCCAGCCTCGCTATAGACTTTCCAACACTAATGAATTGGGAACTCCATGCTGAACAGGATTTAGTTTGATGGGTCCTTGTGCCAGCAGATGGATGTATTTTTCTTGAAAGACCAAGGTGCCAGAAATCTCCATGATTACGTTACTGGAGCAAGGTTCTTTTTTGTGGTTTGTGAAGTTGAGCGTCAGGACTGCAGGATTCTCTTGCTCTTTCTCACTCTTATTTTTTCCAGGTCAGAACCAGAGCTTGGGGTGGGGAGGAAAATCCTGCTGAATGAGCAAGTTCTTTCTTAAAAAGCTCTCTCCAAGTCCAAAAAGACTTCAGTGGACTTAGGAGAAAGAAATTTAATACATTGCCATAGAATCGTTGTTAACCAAGTTAAAGCAAAGTCCACAGCATCTTTGTCTTATAAAAGAAAGCAAAGAGGAGATGGAAAAAAAGAACTGATGCTTAGGAAATCCAAACCAAACAGTGAAGACTAAAGAAGAAAAACTCAAGATCACCTTTGAAAATGTGGAGATTTCCCTCTAATCCGATTTTTAAATTAGAAAACCAAGGCTGCAGGTAGAAGTAACTTTTATGTTCTTTTTAAATATGCCATAAACGGCATACCTGAAATGTTTGACTTGCGATAGGATCTGCTTCTCTCAGCTTACGGAAGAGTTGGACACCCTACAAGACCTAGTGGACTATGAGGGGAAGAGTCAACCATGGGGAGGCTGGAGGCTTCCCAAGCTGGCCTTGACCTGTGTTTGAACCTTAGTCCTAATAGCTAGCAGATTGAAACAAACTCACAGGCCTCCCTGAGAACCCATGTTGGTTTGAACTGGAACAATTCTGGCCAAAGAACTAACACTCTACTTTTGCCAGTGACCTCTCTCATTACACCCTGTGAAGGGAGCTCTGAGCTAAGTTCTCAGGTCCCCCTGTTCAGTCGTGGAGCAGCCTGCAAAGAAAGTTGAACAGCTGTGTCCTGCAGGGGGGCTAAAAGTACCTTTCAGGGGATGGGCAAAAAGAGACCCAGTTGCCCTTGAAAGGTCATCTTGGAGCTACTGTGGACAAGATAGGGAATTCCTAAACTTTTTAACTCATTTTTTTGCCCTTCCAAGGTCAGGCCAGGAGTTTTCAAAAGCACCAGAAGCTCTGAGCTTGTGTCTTCCTTAACTGATGGAGTTTAGTGCTAAGGGAGCTGCTCAGAATGTTCTCCAAGTATGACTGCACCTGAGCCAACCAAGACTGACTTACTCACTAGCCCAGGGGAACACCTGGCATACTTGCTTAGCCACCCTTTTCTGTCCTATCCCATTACTCTTTTTTATGAGTGTAGTCTGGCCCACTAGCTCCATTGGGCTGGGATCCAAAGTAAGATCACATGTCTTTTAATAACTACATTAAATGACTCCATAGATCATCCCTCTCTCGCTTAGCCTGGGACATTTTTCCCCTAAGGTGTCCCTGAAGTATCATCCCCAAGCAGCAATATCTGAGAACCTGAGGAAGCCTTACAGAGTCCTCACTTACTCGTAATTGTTGCTCTTCTGTTTCCAGCGGAGGAGATCATGCTGTCTACCTTGCCATCCCACCCAAAGAACCCAGAGGAGGGCAGGCCCGTCAACCCTAGCAATGCCCACACCTGGTGTTCCTAGAGTCTGGGAGGAGAATTCTCCTCTCCCAAGGGCCATAGCCCCTTCAACTCACCTCAGTTTCTAGAGCTCACTCACATGATTTCCTGGCACCCATCCTGGGAGCAGGAGGCCTAGGTCAGAAGGTCCCAACGGAAGTCTCATGCTCTGGCTACCCAGAGCCCACTCTTCTGTGAGACCTCAGCCTGAGCCTCTGAAAGTAGAAGTCCTGTTGTCTGCCCTGAGAATCTCCCTGATCAGCACACCCTACTTAGCACAGGCTCGCCTCTTCTGTTCTTCAGTTACAGCCCGTTTTCTGCCTAAGGGAGAAAAAAAGTCCTTTGTTGGGCTGAAAACCTTGCCTCTAACAGGGTCCATTTAAAGTCCTCTGTCCTCTGCTGGTGGAGGCTGACAAAGCAGCCTTGTTACTGCTTCCTGGGCCCTTCACTTCCTTCCTTCACCCAACACCAGGAACGTAGAACTGGAACTATCCACCCAGGCAAGCCCATTCCCGGGGAAAGGGTTGGGGAGTGGTGGACTCTTCTGCTTGATGTGGCAGCTGCCTCTGGAAAGACAAAGACCTTGTGATGTCTGAGTGACTACCATTCTTGCAGTATGACTTCTCAAGTTGAGCTACTCTGTGGGTGGCTCCCTGCAGGCCTTGATTGCAACCAGAGTGCTGGCATTGCTTCTTTTCTTGCCATGCCTGATGGATAGGAAGCTTTCAGAAACCATTATTGAGGGAAGGACCATGTGCTGCTTCAGAAGCCCTGACAAGAGGGGGAATACCTGAACATTGAGAGTGTTTGAGCCACTGCTTGTCATCTGGTGGTAGTTACTGAGAAGGGGGCAGATGTAAAGCAGAATTTCTTTACTGAAGGAAAAGGAGAAATAAAAAATGAAGGAATGAAATTAGATACCTGCTGTGGACAATGATGAGGGCACTGAGTGCCCAGGATACCTGGTGAAGCTATCCACCTGGAGCCCTCAGACTCTCTTGGGAGAAAGACCCTGCCTCTGACATGCCAGAGAAGAGAATAACGAAAGGTCAGAGCCACTTTGACAGAGGATGGACAAGAAGATGGGCAGGAAGGCCTTCCCTGGAAGCAAATTCAGCATGAGGATGGGCACAGAGGCCTGAGACTACAGGGAGCTGTATAGCATAGGGGAGTGCATGGAGCTCTGTGGGGGTGGGAGAGGGCAGCCCTCCCCTGTCCTTTAAGACTCCTGTTGTTTACCCTGAGGATCTCCCTGATCAGTACACCTTCCTTAGCACAGGTTCACCCCTTCTGTTCTCCGGTTACAGTCCTTATTTGTTCACGTGAGCAACCAGCCTCCAGAGAATTTGGGCTGTGTTAATTCATTTTTATATCTCCAACAGCAGGAAGCCATCAGCGGTACTTAAGGAAGTGTCACCATGTTTGTGCTTTATAAAGATAACTCAGCTGTGTTGTGGAGAGTAGATTAGGAGAGCAAAGCCAAAGGAACAGGAAGAAATATCATATGTCAGTGTCCTTAAGAGAAAGGATGAGGCCAGGCACGGTGGCTCACGCTTGTAATCCCAGCACTTTGAGAGGATGAGGCTAGGGGATTGCCTGAGCCCAGGTTTTTGAGACCAACCTGGGCAACTTGGTGAGACCTCATCTCTACAATAAATTTTAAAAATTGCCAACAGAGAGGGAGTTTTGGGGGGGAAGAGAGAGATACCGTGACCATTCCTGAACCAGTTTCTAGGACCAGGTTGACTTGGGTTTCTTACCTCAGAACTGCCAAGTCTAGCCCTGTAGCTGGAGATTGGGTCTGCTTCACCCTACAGCCTCTGGACTGGGGAAGGAGTAGGAGTATGAATAGCTGGGTGAAATGAGGGTATCCTTAGGAAGGAGGAAATACCTGCTAGGTATACATCCATGTCTGTTACAGGGACCAGTGGAAATCATTCATTCATGTATTGAACCTTGAACATAGTAAGCACCTACACACCTGTAGGGACAGATTTTGCTTTATCTGGGAGATATCCTGGGTAAATTTCAGACCCCTCGTGGAAGATCTCCCACCCCTACCTTCGACTCTCTATTTCTTGATTCTCCTTGGATCTTGTGTTTGACAGGCTGTTTTCAAGGTCAGTCACACAGCCTGCTCTCTGACCACAGCCTCAGTCCCTCCAACTCCCTTACCCAATGATTTCCACAGCTTGTCTCCTTGACCTCACATACATACCTAGGAAGCCAGTTTAGCCCAGTGGTTTGCAACATGGGCTATACACTTTAGTTCTGCCACTTACTTACTAATTTGGGCCAAATCCTTAAACTCCTCTGTAACATAGGGATAGGAATTGACCTTGCTGGACTGTTGTAAGGATTAAGTAAGACCACATATGCATGATGCTTAGGACAGAAGACTTGCTCAGTAAATACTAACTCCATAAAAGCTATCTGCCACCCAGAACTTTCTGGGTTTGTTTGTTTGTTTGTTTGTTTGTTTCCCATCAGCCCCTTTCTTACTTTCTTTCTTTTTTCTTTTAATTTTTTTTTTCATTTTAAAGATGTGGGACACAATTCAGGGTTAGGCATGAAAATGTTCATTATGCAGGTACCCTTGTTAATGAGGTATGCCCCCACTTCCCCAGGCAGATTTCCACTACTGCCAATCCCACAACCCCACCCCACTCAGCCCCTTTCATTTGTATTTCCTTCCTGTCCCCCCTTAGATTCCCTGGTCCATCTGTTATCATATCTCCACTCTCTTAACCTATTATTCTTTCCTCAGACCTTCTTGGAAAATAGTCAGCTTTGGACCAACCTAACTTTCTTCATGCTAATCTCTAGGTTGCTAGAAAAAAGTAATAATGGGTCAGGTGGGTGTTATGGTAACATCCTGTGGCCTCAGTAGGGCCCTAATGCCCCCAGCAATCATTATGCTCTTTTCTGGTCAACTATTTTTCCTATACCTCAAAGAAGCAGTTTCAAACTTTCCTTCATCAACTTTCCTCAAACTTCACTCCTTCTTTCACCAGATTTCCTATTTCTTGCAGATAGTTTGTCCTTCTAATTTTCAGGGAAGCACAAAAATCATATTAGGATATTCCAAATACCCCCTGCCCAATCTTTCCCTCCTCCTGCAGTAACAAAAGTAGTTTCTACTCATGTGATCTGTCTGCATCCCTTCCCTTCCTTCCCTCTTCCTTCAGTAATGAAAGGGCTTTCTACTTGTGTGTTGGATTCCAGCACCTTGTCATCTCAGAGACCTCGACTCTTCAGTTATCTCTGTCTTTCTTATGTTTTCCACCTTTCCCTCCATTGTGCCTCCTTCTTGTCAGCCTTTAAACAGATGTCTGTCATCTTCAAATGCATTCCCCTTCAGTACCACGTCCCTCTATTCTAGCCCATTCCATTTCATTAATCTTGCCTCTTCTTCACCACTGTCTAATTTGCTAAAAGAGTTGTATATACTCATGATCCCCATTTCCAGACTTTTCATTCTTTCCAGACAATCTTAACTATACCAATAGCTTCAGTGTCGTCTTACCATCTGAAGGGTCCCAAATTTATACCTTCAGAATTCAGTCTTGCTTATAAACTTCAGAACTGTATACCCAGCAGGCTACTGGTCCTCTGTTCTAGATGCCTCTCAGGTACCTTAAAATCAGCAATCCCAAACTGAGCTCAAACTCTTCTACCAAACCTGTCAGGGTGAGTAACCTGAGGCAGAGAATCTTGAACATTGTTTTTGATTCCTTCCCGGCTTACTAACTTTATATCTAGACCATCACCGAGTCCTGTAACTCTGGGAAGGTGGAAAGAACATTGGTTGAAACTCTAGTTATAATTGTGATTTAGACAAATTAACCTTTCTCGGTCTCAGTTTCCTCCTCCATAAAAAAGGAAATAGTAATACCTAATCGCCACCTCTGTTGATTTGCCTTGTTGTTGAATTGGTGTGTACACAGATTCCTGACTTTGAGAATCTTTCTGGAATTAAATATACCATAGCTCCTTCATGATTGAGGACAACCAATTCTACCTCATCACTTGTTTTTCACCTAGTCATGGGAGTCCTGGGGTTGAGTAGGGGTTGGGAGATAGGTTTCAGTTGGGAGACAGGCTCCCAAATTTGTACATACCAAATGTGTATGTACTTCCAAGCCTTGTCAATCTTGTCTCTTAGCTGTCTCCCAGTGCCCCATCCCTACTGTACCCCAATAATCCAGATCCTCATCTTCTCATCAGGCCACTGCAGCAGCCTCCTATGAGGCCTTTCTCCACCTCTCTCACATCATTCTCAACCTGACTATTAAAGTGGTCTCTGTCTTCTGCCCTGAAACTTGACATGGCTTCTCCTTTCTGACAAAATGAAGTCCACACATTCCTTCATTCAGCCTGCCTTGCCAGTTCATCTTCCTTGCATGCCTATACCAGCCCAGTGGCTCAGTCCTTTCTAACCCAGTGCCTTCTTTCATGATAAGGGAGCAAGAAAGATGCTTGGATACGGGTTGGAAAGCTGAATGCTACACTTCTTGGGGCTAGTGACTAGCAGGACAGGCATAACACATTCCACCAAGACCAGCTGTCCAGAAAACAGGGACCAAAAGACACAGGAAACTCAGGAGGACTTAGAATTCTGTAAGGAAGTAAGAATCACCTTAGGCGGAATAAAATAAGGCGGAAAGCATATTAGTCTTTTACCCCAAATCCAAGTAACATATGCTTATTATGAAGAATTTTGAAAATGCAGAGAAAGTAAAGCAATCACCTGGAGCCTCTCACTTAGTGATAACCACTGTGTTGCCATTTCGGTATCTTTTCTTTTAGTCTTTCTTCTATGCAGTCTTGTTCTTTTTTTATGTAGTCTTCATGGTACAACTATATAATCAAGTGTGCATCCTGTTTTATCTCATTTGCCCACATATTTTCCTGAATTGGTAAAAAATGCTTCCTAAGCAACATAACGACTGCCTGCTAGTCCATGTGTGACTGTAGATAGTTTGTTTAATCTTTTACTATTGCTGGACTTTTAGAGTCTTTAACTATTGCTGGACTTTTAGAGTCTTTACAGTAAATAACACTGAGGGAAATAGTCTTGCAAATAAAACTTTTCCTACATGTCTGATAATTTTTCTAAGTCATAAATTCATAATTTGAATAATTGAGTCAAAGACTGAAAATTTCCAAGCAATGCAGACTCGAATAGGACAGAATGAATATAGGCCTGACCTCAGCTGCAAAGAGAAAAGTAGAGAAAAAAGGCTGTAATTAGTAGGTTCTTTTAAATGATTTTTTATTTTACTGTAGGAGAGGGCTGGGAAGATTCAAGCAATGCTCTGTAGGGGAAACATACAGAGTTCCTGGCTTGAAGTTCCTGGCTTCATGATGGTAAAGAAGGGCTTGTTTCTGTTTTTGTATTTTCATCTGGGTCAGTAAGAGGACAAACCATTCCTGTGAGCTCCTTTCCCACTAAGGAAGTGAAAAACTGCCCAGTATCTAATGATGCAGATAATTAGTTGTGTTAACAGCCTTGCAGTTAAAAACAAAACAAAACAATACAAAAACAAAAAAAGACGTATAGTGATGTATCCTCCTAATGTGCAGTTAATTTTAGTTAAAATTTCCCTGATGATCTAAAAACCCAGTGCATATATAAGTATTGAAACTGGCTCTACATTTGGGAATGTTAAGGCTGTCATAACCAACTCAGCTCTAGTAGTACACGCTGAACCTTCCTAAACTCTGTAGGAGTTCTACAGTCACCTGAGCACTCCCCTCTGGAATTTAGAAGGAAGACTTTACCAGAGTTCCTGTTCCTGATTTTCCATAGGAAGAATGCTAGTGAATATCACGAAGTTAACGTGTCCAAAATCAAACTTTTGACTTCCTACCCGTTCCCAAATTTAGTCTTCCCTTTCAGCAATGGAACAGTCACCTGCCTGATTGTTCAAAAGCTTGAACCATCTTGATTTCTTTTTTTGTCCTTGCCACTGCCAACATGAAATCTATCAGCATATCCTGTTGATTCTACTTCTAAAATTTTAATTCTAAAATTTATCTCATGTTGTCCATTTCTTTCTCTCTAGTCCTAGCCCCCATGGTCACTCCCCTGACTCCTCAGTGGCTGCCTCCCACAGGTTCCTACTTCTGTCCTCTACCCTGTGGTCTGTGGTCTGTGGTCTGCACTGTAGCCAGAGGGATCTTGCCAGAACAGTACTCTGATCGCCTTATCCACCCCTTCCTTTTCTTTCCTTTGCTGTTGAAGTAAGGGCCAAAAGTTCCAGTGTGACCAGGAATGTTCTGCATCTTCTACCTGGCTTTCCTTCCCAGAGTCGCCCACTATGTCCCTGGAGCTCTGAAGAGCCCAGCTTCACCAGCCACCCTTCAGTTCCTTCAGCTCCTGCCCTAGGGTCTCTCTATATGCTGTGCTTTCTGCCCAGGATAACCCTCTCTACTCCCCTCCTCTTCTTCCTTCTGATTCAGGGGAGCCTTCCCTTACCCCCATTCTATTGAGGTCAGGTTATTTACTTTCATAGAAACATGGGGATTTTTTTTCCTGCTTCAGAGAACCTGTTTTAATTTAAAGTTTTACACATATATATTCATTGGTGTAATTATTTGACTACTATCTGTCTTCTCCACTAGACTGTAAGACTCATGAATGATGCCCTGCCTTCCTGTCGTCACTGTTCTTCCCCCCCAGCTAGCTTATGTCTAGCACAAGTGGTGCTTATTAAATGCATTGGTTGCATGCTGAAGGAACAAATAGAGTCCTGGTAATAGTCCTCATTGACAAGAGGGTTACTATTAGGTGTGGACTCTTCCCAGATCAGGCAGGCCCAGGTTCTCCACAATACATCAGCTGGAGAAAGTATGACTTTGAGTTTTTGTTTTTTTAATTTCAGCTGTTGGAATGAATAGAGCATATTTCCTAAAGCTTATTTTTCTCTTCTCTCTTTATTCAGCTAAAGCTTGCTTTTACTCTGGATCATAAGACTGGATTGCCTCAAGGATGTCACATCTATGAGTACCGTGACAGCAACAAGTAAGTCATACGGTGGGAAACAGTGTCACCTCACATGTTGTGTAGCAGTGGTGCCTATGGGCTTTCTGACACTGGGTTTCCCTTGCTAAGAGGTTCTAATGAAGGGAATCATACTTCTTGTTACTGTACTAGAAAATAACTGGCATAATTTCTCCTGTAAGATCTCTTTGCTCCTAAGTATAGGACTTGGAATACTTGTATAGAAGAAGTTGTGATGTATTTGAGGTAGATTTCAGAGGCAGCTGTCTATTAGATTTAAGGATAAAATTCTGTTGTGGAACTGGATGTAATAAATATATTGCCACTACATCCATATATTTATACATCAAATTTTAGTAAGCACTTATGTCATGGGAGAGAGTAAATTCTTGGAATCTCCTTTTTTCCACCAAAGGGTCTTGACTGAAACTAAGAAGCCACTTGTCATACATATATATCAACTAGGCATTAGCTCTGGAGGACTTTTAAGATCTTTGGTTATCTTGAGATTCTGCTTGAAACATATTTTTTCATAGAAACAATGCCACCAAAGGCCTTTGCCAATGAGAGAGCTATCATTTTGAAGAATCTCAGAATGCTCACCAGTTCTCCTGTAGCCCTAAAATGTAATGAGAGTCTACCTGTTTAAACTGAGAGCTCTGGCTGCCTTGCACTGTAAGAAGAGAGAAATGAGCAGAAGGGACAGTACATTTCTAAGACAAAAGCAGTTTAATAGTGACCCAAGTATGATGCCCAATAGACTAACCTATAATTATGTTATTTGTCATATTTTCAAAACAGCCCTATGGGAAGGGCACACAAATGCTTGGGGAATATTTCCTGCTCTTTAGCACCTAGTGAAATATAACCCAGGAACCCAACTTATTTTGAGTTGGAGGATGGGGATGGACAAGAAGAGATGAGGCACGGAGAAGGGAGGGAATGTTTATGTTCTACATTTCTGGGAGTCTCTATGTTGTTCTGATAAAATCTGAGTTGCACAAATTAAAAGTTTAATTCCTGGGAGGAAAAAAGGAGATTCCAAAGCAGACCTTCCTTCCAGGCCCCAGCTGTCCTCTAGACCCACCCACTTTTGGTCTTCAGTCATGTGCCTGCTCATTCTTTTGTTGCAGTTCTCTACTCACTGTCTGGCTGTACCTGTGTTTCTGGGTTTGTTGTTATTGTCTACCTTGTGAATTTATAGCAGGGGAATTTGTGGGTAGTTACAGAGATTTAAATTGATGGCCTTGTTGGAAAGGTGGCACCTGGCATAATTCTATATCACTTCCTTTCTTCATCACAGATTGCCTCCTTGTCTGTACATTTTTGTTTGTGAGACAGTAAAAGTGGTAGTGAGTGAAGCACAGGGAATGTGCCCTCATGATGAAGATGAGGATGATAATGATAATAGCAGCTACCATTGAGCACCTACTATGTGTTAGGTACAGTACAGGGGACTTTACGTTTGTCATCCCATTTAATCCTTGTAACAACCGAAGGTGTGTTCTTTTATTATTGTTGTATTTGCAGAATACAATTTGCAGAAGCTGAGGCCTAAGGAGCTAAATTAACTTGCTCAAGGTAACTTGCCACAGCTATGAGAAGCAGAATCAACATTATCACCTTTACTCTGGGGAAAGAACAAATGGAAGACAATGGTCTCAAGTTGCTGCTCTTAGAAACTGTAGTCAATGGCAAGGGTAATCTCAACCTAGACTTGAATACAGTGTTTAAATAGCCATCCAGTGAAGGGAAACACATAGACATATGCCAATAGAACTGTACATTGCCTTTAAGAGAGAAACTCATGTCTTCCTCAAGAACTCTTGCTCTGTTATAGCAGAAGCTAATTACTGGGTACCTCGTGATCAAATCTCCATTCCGATTACCTTCCAGGCATTATTATTACTCTTTGTCATTTGTCTTTAGGAGGATGTCATAGTAGGCTATTAGGTACCCCTAATTAATAATAGGAAAGATTGACCAAGCATTCTTTAGCAACAAGTCTGGCCTGACTTGTTGCTCTTTGAAAAAAAGACCACAGAGTTTTTGTTTAGTGGGAGAAGGGCACCAACCCTCCATCCTTTAAGTTTATTTCTTAGATATCTAGTGGCAACAGCTTAGGTTGTCTTTGACTAAGAGAGGAGAAAATGGCCTAGCTCTGTGTCTTGGTCTGTCCATAGCTCCCAATATCATACTATCAGAGCAAGCAATGTAAGAAAATAATTTAGGGGTTATAAATATAGACAAGCTTTGCTCCCCCAAGACCTGTAAAAGAAAGGTTTTGTGTAAAAAATTAGATTAGAGCCACAATCTAGAAAAGTATGATCAAATGCCTCAAAGACATCTCTCTCTGGTTCTCTCTTGCTTGTATTATAATCAATCTTGGGGTTCATTCTCAATCTTTAGACAACTTCCGTAATCTTTCTAAGCCTCGGGTTTCTTTATCTGTTCAAAATACTAGATCTAATAGTACCCCTCTGGCAAAGATGTTATGTTAAAATGCATTATCAGGCAACCTTCTCAGGTCCCTTCCCTCTGTGGGAGTTTTTCTGTCGTCTCAATAAATCCTGCTTTCTTAAAAAAAAAAATGCATCTTCACCAGCCTCACACATAAATTGCCCACAGAAAGTATCCGTTGCCTCTCTTTCCCAAGCAGAAAAGCCAGCTCGTGACTTCTTTCTGTTTCCCCAGGGCCAGCAGGGCTACAGTGCAATGATTAGGGAAGAGACTGCCTCACATGCCATTGACAGCCCTCAGTTGTCTGTCCAAAGGCAGACTCCTCTCCACTGGTGAATTGTGAAGTAAAGCATGGAGGAGCATGTATTCTGACTATGGTTTCTCCTCGTCCCCAGACTCTGCCTTGTCTGTGTTCTTTTGTTTCCTTTTAGAGTTATTTCCCCTAGAATGTCTAAATCCAAATATTGGTGTAATAGTGGCATTCAGGAAATGAGCATATTCAGCACTGGCCCTAAGGGACCCATGTTGTCTCATGCCAAGTAACATAAAGGCAACAGCAGCAGAGAGATGAGATTCTACTTATGGAAAAAAACTAGCTTGAATATTAATTTGGTACGACTAGGTATTGAAACTACTGCTCTTCTCTTCTGGGTATTCCCTGCAGTATAATTTGTAATCATTTTAGTATTCATCTCTGTTTGCCAAATTCAATCTGTCAGCAAAAAAAGTCCTGAATAAGTGCTGAGGCTGTTGGACAGTTCTCCCAAATGATCTTTCCTTTCAAATGGAATGGCCTGGAAAATGGGTACTCTTCTTTTGTATTTTCTGGATTCTCTTATCAGCTTCCTTCCCTGGAACATCCTGGTAGCCCTAATCCTTGGCTTTATGTCATTCCACATACAGGGGCTAATCTCTGCCTCTGAGCTCCAGGGAGGATAGGCCCTTGGACTTGTTCATCTCTGGTGGGACTTGGACCCTGCCTTTTCTTGAGTTAGAGGCACAACTCTTGGGTAAACATTCTTAAAACTTTGAGGTCATTGAAAGAAAGAAATGATCCTGTTGTGCCTTTGTTTAGATTAGTAACGCTCCTCACCCCAAATTATACTGTCAGCCTCCTGAAATTTGTTCACATTTGCATCTAAGAAGAGTGAGGATTTACTTCCCCCTACCCCTGAGAAGTGCCATCGATTGCTGTCCATGGATCCAAGGGCCACCTTCTTTTTCTTTGTTGAAGAAAAATTTACCTGCTTTTAATATTAAATCCAGTAAATCTAGGACTGATTAATTTTTCTCAAATTAGGGTTTGGAGGTCTCTTCACAGGGCAAGGAACAAGGCCTGAAAGAGTGATTAAGTGATTTGTGATAATTCAGTTAAACATCTGTTAAACCCCTGCTCTGTACAAAATCTTGCTAGGGAGACAGAGATAAATTAGCCCATTTCATGGCCTGAAGAGGTTTCTGTAAATAGTAAAGTACACTCCAGCACCCTCTAAGATGAAGTACACTTTGGCGGTGGTAAGAATCGAGCACTGTGGAAGTAACAATGAGAAAAGCTTCTGACTTTGGAGCAACTGTGTGGATGGTGGTGACCTTCACAGACAAAGAACTTTGTCCAGAAGGCTTCCATCTCTCCATCTCCACTGCCACCGCCCTCTTCACTGCCAGGATTGTGGAGCTGCTTTGCAAATTGTTCTCCCTGTTGTTCACTGGTTGACCTCCAGTCTATCCTCTCTGCAGCCTGAATGAGCTCGTTTGCCTTTTCATTCCAGTTGCTTTTGAGACCTTATTTTTTTATCTTTGTTGTTCTACAGTTTTACTACATTATGTCTGAATGGATTGGATTCACTTTTATGTCTATTGTTTAGGACTCAGTGTAGTCCTAAACTATACTCATTTGGAAATTCTTATTTGTTGTCTCTTTGTTTCTCTCAAATCTCCTTCTGGAATTCCTTTTAGAAATCCACCATCTTATTTAATCTTTCTTTTCTTTTTTTCATCTCCTTATTTGCCAGTGCCATATTCTCAGACACTGCCTCAAAAATATCTGTCAGTTTAATCTCCTTGTAGCAGTTTATAATCTGCTGTTAATATCCCTTCCCAATGTGAGCTTTTAGTTTTTATTTTTAATTTTCAAAAGTTGTGTTTGATGCTTCAAAAAAAAATCAGTCTGTTATTTTGTGGTGTACTAGTCTTTCATTTTGATTTATTTTTCTTTTATCTTCCTAATTATATTGATTGTGTTTATTTTATATTGTCTTTCAGGTTGTTCAGTGATTTTTAGTTCCAAGTGTACCAGGTCTCCCGTTTTTTGTGTCTATTGACTCACCTTTATGTGGTTCATTTTCTCATGTGGTTTATTTTTTGTCTTGTCTTTACTGTGGGATTTGATATACTAGGGATTGTGGGTATGTTCTTACATCACTTTTGCATTTGTTCTGCCAGGACCCCAGGAGTTTCCCTGGTCCTGCTAGTTAGGATGTTAACATCTTGGCTTAGGAGTCCCAGCACCTGGGTTGTGTGCATTCAGTCTTCACACTCACATGCTGTGTAGGCTTGGGATCTCCATTTCTTGTAGGAGATGCCTCTCTCTGGTCTATGCCAATTATAGACATTCCTCTGAACTGTGAGAAAGGTCATCCTGGTTCCTTGTTCAAAGACCAACAGCCTCCCTGGATTCTGGCTTTATGTGAGGATCTCAGTTCCAGGCCCCTGGCCAGGTTTTCTACCTCTTGTGGACATTAAAATCTCAGTTTCTATAACTAATAATAATAATATTAAAAATAATATTAAAGTGCTCTCAACCCCCACTTGCCATGATGAAGATTATGATTCTGCCTTTATTTCATTATTTAAATCACCTGGGAATTTTCCCATCATTCTTTTATACTCAGTTATATGCTTAAATTATCATTTTGTTATATTTTAACCATCATTTTCTGTGTTTATGTTGGGAAAGAGGTATCAGTTCAGTCTATCATCTTGTCAGAACTGTTTTAAACTTTTTAAAACCCTCATTCATTTAACAGATATATAGAGTGTCTGCTGCATATCAGTGTAGTTCTAGGCCTTGAGGCCATAGAGCTGAATAAAAGCTGATGCTACTGGCAGAGGCCCATGGGCCAGTGGAAGGAACTGGGTACCCCTCACCATCAAAGCAGCTCTGTGATTCTGTCTACCTTATAGACCCATCCTTTCTCCTCCTGCCCTAGCACTGTACACACCACCCCTACCAGACCACCTTGAGCCTCTTGCACACAATGTGTCCCTGGGTGACCATGCCATTTCCTGTTTCTAAAATACCCCTTCTCCCCAGAGCTCCCTCCCCACCTGTCTTGGTAACCCCAACTTCTCCTTCCACTCTCAACTGAGTATTATTTCTCTGGGAAGCCATTCCATACCTCTCACTGGCACCCCAAAAGCTGGGTCAGGTGTGCCTTCCCTGTGGCCCCGTGCCACACCTGTCTGTTCTGTGTTAACATTTAGTACAGTGTATTTGAGTCATGCATTTACTTGTTGGCTACTTCCACTAGGCTGAGTGATTTTGAGGCCAGGACCTTGTTTTGTTCACTTTAGTACCCCTAGTGCCTAGACCATTATCTGGTAAATAATGCTTGATGAAAAGAAGGCAGGGGACCTGATTTCATCCTTTAGGAAGGGAAGGAGCATGGCTATTGGGGAGTCAAATTTCTTTTCAACTTTGTCTTTTCATTTGTTGTGGAATTACGATGAGAATTAGATTATACATGACATTAGAGAAAACTATCTCTTTGGATAGTAGGAATTCTGAAGAACTAACATGTAGAAAAGAGAAACTATAAAAATGTGGTTTAACTCTGTAAATATAGTAGTGATTATAGTCATTTGTATCAACTGCCCACCATTTTTTGCCAGATAGTGAGAGGCATTGTAATAATTATGAGGAACATTAAATATGCCACACAAACTTGAGGAAGCTAAATTTGATTGCAAGACTATACATTTGTTCATGTCATCTAGAGTTTATGATCCATGCAGCTTAATCATGACAGCCACTACCACCTTCTGAATGCCTGCCAGCACTGACTACCCAGGTTATTTCTACTTCTAAAACCATTCAAGAAGGATATTAGTTTCATTGCTTTGCATAGAACAAAAGACTGAAAGATAGAGATGTTTTATTATTTTCACAGTTTTACAAAATAAGAAACAAGATTGAACATCTGAGAGGTTCACCTGGTAAGGTCACGGAGTGTCATGAGCAGAGCCTTGCTTCTGCTCCCAGTCTGGCAGATTCCAAAGTCTGGGAAATTCTGGGATTTCCAATTCCAGTGGATCCCAGGTTGGGTGGGAAGCTTCTGACTTGTCAACAGAAGTCTGAGTTAGGCCAGTTAGGCTCCATGGCAGGTTATTGTGCATTAGTGGTGCAACTTATCCATTTGGCACATGAAGAAACTAATATATCCAGGGTTGTGGGAGAATAGAATGAGGTAATATGTGTGATGGGACTTTGTAAACTAAAGATTTCATAACTTTAGTTGCCCTGAGTACCTGCCTGAGTGGCCCTTGCAGTGGGCCCTAGCAGATCCAGGTTCTAGCTGTGGGGCACTCTCTCCTCTTTCCTGTAGGTGGTTGTGCCTCACCTAGTCCAGGCACTGAAGCCAGCAGTTGCCAGTGGATCAATTGTCCCTGCAAACCTCTCCAGAGTCTCTCTTGATGCTCACAGCTGCCTCCTCTACCTCCGTTGTTACTTTGGGGACTGATTAGTTTGCTAAACTAAAAAATGAAATCTTTCCTTTTTTCCTGCCTAGCTAAGTGACTCCTTTTGTGACCTTGAAACACATATCATTGAAACTACTAGCCAGTCTGTAGACATATGAGAGACAGCTATGCTGCGGGATTGATTTTCCTCAGTTGAAGTGTCTGCCCATTCATAAGCCTACCTTCTAACCTTCTGGAAGACAGGGCAGTTCTGGGCTGCACATCCTTTCCCTAGCCTGCAGAAACCTGACCTGTCTATGTACCAGCCAGGCTTGGGCAGGGCTCTGGGACCCTACAAACCAACCTGGCTTCTCTTCCCCAGACCATGAGCACATAATTCTTTCTGACTTCCTAACGTGACTCCTGACCATGGGAGTTTAGCCTGCTTAGCATCCCCCGTGGTCTCAGAACACATCTCTGGACATGCAGAACAGATCCAGAGAACCAGCCCTAAAATCACACTGCGGTTCTCTTTCTGTTTTCTTTTTCATGGAGGATATGGTTAGTTACTTACTTCAAGTCTGTTGACAAGTAGACTCCAAGCAGGATGAATGTACAAGAGATGTGTTAGGGGAAGGCCTATGAAGGATGAGGGGAGAGAACATGGGCTTGCCCAGTACCTCATTTATCTTACAGCAACCAGCCAACTCCACAGTCCTTGTATACACCACACCTCCCGGAGCTTTCCAGTGTTCATATCATCATACAGTGTTGCAGAGGCTTCTTCCCAGGGTGCTATTAATAAATCTTGGAGCTGTTGGACCGTAACTTTGTGCCAGGGCCTGGCCATGCCCACATAACCACTCAGAAGCGCATCCCTTTTGCCCACCAGGTAGTCAGTGAGCCACTCCTCAAAATCCATCTTTCTGCCTGTTTTCTCTAAACCATTAAGTCCCATTTGTGTCAGTTCAGGTCTGCAGAGAAGCAGATGCCAAGACATGATCAGATGACCAGTGATGTTTGGAGGAAGACTTCTGTGAAGGATGGAAGGGGAGAGAGCAGAATGCAGAAAGAGCCTTCAGACCTCGACACAAGTCTGGCCCTTGTGAAGGAATCTGGAAAGGAGGGAGGTGTTTTTGTTGTTGTTGTTGTTTGCGATGGGGTCTTGCTATGTTGCCCAGGCTGGTTTTGAACTCCTGGGCTCAAGTGGATCCTTTTGCCTCAGCCTCCCCAGTAGCTGGGATTAGAGGCATAAGCAGCCTGGTTTTAAACAATGATGAGAAGTCCTTGAGCCAAAGCCAAAGTCATCTGTTGAAGGAACCTCACATCTTGCAGCACCTGACCCGCATCAGGACCTCAGAGGCATACTCACAGGAAGTGTGGCTTTGGGACAAATGCAGTGGTGGATCAGCACACCTGCTGCTGGGGCCATCCATGGTGGCAGGAGATCTGAGTGGCACCTTTTCCTGGCTGCCACACATGGAGAGGAGAAAGAGAGCAGGGGGTTCCTGGGTCACGTCCTGCATTTAATTAATTTCTGCCTCTGCTTGGCTCTTAACCTCTTCCTTCACCCTGAATAAGCAGAGGGAATATTTCTCAGCAGCCCTGACAACTTTAAACGAGCACCAACACTTCCCAGTACTTTGGAAATGACACTCTCTGTCTGCACCTTGAAACTGATGCCAGGTCCTCAGGCTAAGCAGCAATGTTACTTAAGAGCCATTCATTGGTGAGAGCCTCCAGGCCTCTCGAAGACCCTGCCAGGTTAGGGTGAAGAAGGCCTTTCTTGTTCCGGTGAAGCTTTGGTTTAGGAGAAAGGAGAGTTGGAAATCAAGGGAGAGGAGGGGTTAAGGGGAAGTTGGAGGTAACACAACCAGAGAGGTGCCAGGAGTGACTTCATAGGAGCAAGCCTGCAGCTGTATCGTGCATGTGGGAATCAGCCACTGGCAATGCAGGTGTGAGTTTACTGTGTTCCATCACAGTTGTTAGTGTTTGGCATCAGTGTGATACCAGCATGACTCCTGTTTCCAGTGCTGGACTGAGAGGTGGTGATCAGTGAAGGGTGTGTCTCTCCATCCATACTGAGGGATGTCCATGGCTGTTTATACCTTTCTTTCCCATCACTTTACTCTGTGCAGCAGCAATCATGATACCTTGGGTGCCAAAATGCAGTGTTTAATTTAACCTCAAGTGTCGCTACAGGAAGAAAAGACAATATGAGAACACTCCCAATTTAGAGAGAAAGAACCCAATGCCCTGAGAGGTACCCTATCCAAAGTCAAGATGTACTCAAGAGGTCTATCTAGCAGACTTCTCCCATGTATACTGCCTCAGCCATGTGATGCAACCAGGCATGAGACCTCAGAACAGCCACTCAGAAGTGGTGCTGAGTTGCCCCGTGGGTGCAAGGGCAGGGAATGCAGCAGGGCCTGGGTAGTGCAGCTGTCTCCTATGTTGTTTACATCACCTCTGGGATGACAGTCACCCAGTTTCCTGCACATGGAGTCTGACTCACATGGGGCCAGGGCAAGGAGAAGCTATTTATCAGCTATGTTGAGTCAGCACCCTTTCCCCACCTACTAGGAGAACAGGGCAGGATGGAGTCTGAAATCATATTTTAAAACACTGAATTGCTTTGGCAGTGGTTTCCAAATCACTTCGTAGAAACCACTAGCCCCTCTACTCTTGCTGACTTTCTGAGACCAGAACTAATCAGAGCAAGGAAATATGGAAACCACAAAAATGGGCAGATTGTACTGGCCACAGACCAGTTGCAGACACAACAGTGCACACACACAGGCACACTGTCCATGTCCATGTCTTAGTATGTAGTGTGATTTATCCATTCCTCATTTTCTTCCATAATGCACATGCTGGAAAATAGATTTTTACAATAAGGTCACTTTGTAAAACTTGCTTTTGTACTATGACCTGCATAAAGAAAAGTATACAAATTATAAGCATCTAGTTGAAGGCAATATTAGAAAATGAACACACTCAGGTCAAGAAATAAAACATTACAGTCTCTAGGAACCTCCCACATACCCCTTTCTCTTCCCAAAAGGATACCACCATTGTAACTTCTAATATTATAGATTAGTTTTGCCTGGCTTTGAACTTGAAATAAGCAGGCTCATTCAGTATATTATTTTTTGTGTACAACTTTTATTCTTTCAGCAATGTTTTTTGTGAGAATCCATCTTTGCTCTTGCATCTAGTTCATTCATCAGTTTATCCAATCTGCATCAATTCAGTCAACATTTGGGTTGTTTCCAGTTTGGGGTTATTACTAATAATTCTGTTTGCACATGCCTTTTGGTGTACATATGTATATGTATTTCTTTTGAGTATATACCTAGGAGTGAAATTGATGAATCATATGTAATTACACCAACAATGTATGAGAATTTATCTGTTTGTTTGGCCATTCAGTAGAGTGCCTTTTCAAATTTCTTGCCTGTTTTTCTTCTGGGTTTTCTGTTTTTCTTCTTAATTTATAGTCCTTGTTGTTCTGGATATGAGTTCTTTGTTGCTTATATACAGTTGTGGATATTTTCTTCCACTCAGTAGTTTGCTCTTTTACTCTCTCTGGTGTTGTTTTCATGAAGAGAAGTCCTTAGTTTTGGGAGGGGGGATTTGTTTGTTTGTTTGTTTGAGTAGAGTCTCACTCTGTCACCCAGGCTGGAGCATCATCATGGCTCACCTTAGCCTCGACCCCTTGGGTTTAGGTGACCCTTCTGCCTCAGCCTCCTGAGAAGCTGGGACTACAGGTGCGTGACACCATGCCCAGCTAATTTTTTTTTAATTTGGTGTAGAGTTAGGGTCTCACTATGTTGCCTAGTCTGGTCTTGAAATCCTAGACTCAAGCAATCCTCCTGCCTCTGCCTCCCAAAGACTTGGGATTACAGGAATGAAACACCATGCCCGACCTGGAAGTGCTTAGTTTTAATGGAGTTCAGTGTGTCAATGTTTTTCTCCATGGTTAGATGCTTTTTGTGTCCCATTTAAGAAATCTTTGCCTATATGAAAATCATGAAGACATTTTCCTATATTATTTTTTGGAAGAATCTACTCATAATTGGTTTTTAAATATGGTGCAGCAAGTTTATTTTTTCCAAATAGATATCTACTGACCCAGCTGAATCATTGATTGAAAAGACTTCCCTACAGCTTTTCACATTGCTACGTTTTTCAAAAACAAAGTGCCTATACATGGGCAGATCTGTTACTATACTCTATTCTGTTTTGCTGATCTATATATCTATTCTTGTGCCTATACCACACTATCTTAATTGTTGTACCTTTGTAAAAATCAGTATTTTCAGTAGAGCTAGATGTTTCACCTTGCTCTTCTTCTGTTAAAAGACCTAGAGTATTCTTGGCCCTTTCCATTTCCATATAGATTTTAGAATCAGATTATTAGTTGCCACATATATGCATACAAATATGCTAGGATTTATATTGAGATTGCTTTGAATCTATAAATCAATTTGGAAAAATTTGACACTTTTAGATATTGAGTCTTCTATTTAGACCTTTAATTTTTCTCAATAGTGTTTTATAATTTTCTGTGTAGAAGTCTTGCTCATCTTTCATTAGATTTACTTGATTTGTGATACTATTTAAATGGTATTTATAAATTTAATTATCTCTGAGTTGCTGATATAAGGAAATATAATTTATTTTTATTGACCTTGTCTTTAATAACCTTGCTAAATTTGTTAGATTCAAATAATGTGTAGGTTTTTTTATTTTTTATGCCTAGTCATGTCATGTGCAAAGAATGAGTTTTTCTTTTTCCTTTCTGATCTGACACCATATACTTCTTTGTCTTGCCTTATTGCACTATACACTATTCCTGATCTCAGAAGAGTTTGTACTATATACTCACTTTTAGATTATGACAGTTTTTACTGATATTACCTTTAATGTACACTTTATTTCTTGTTCCCAAAGGTGAGTTTTCAATTTAGAAACACTTTTACTTTTTAAGTGGTGGTTTGTGGACTTGGAGCTAGGCAAATGGAATCTGATTTTTTATTCAAAAGAAAAGAAACTAATCATAAGACTGCTGTTCCTTATTTTAACCTTATATGGGAGATTTTGCTTTGTCCATTTTACAAAAGGATCTCATGGCTTTACAGTTGAACAAGGAGTCAAAGAGATCTGTTGGACTCCAAAACCCAGACTGTCTTACTCTTCCCTGACTCCCTGGTAGAATATTGAATGTGTAACCCTCAAGGTATTCACAAAAATACCACTTTTGTCATAGAAGCCCAAGAGAAGTGTTGTTAAAGTTCCTCTCAGGTCTATATTTAACATCTTTTCCTTTCTGCAGTAACCCTCTCCCTCAAATCTCCTTAAATCCCTGTCATCTACTCCCTCCCACCTTTCTCTAATTTCCATTGCTGTGGAAGTAGACTCAAGCAGCCAAGAGTCTACCCCTGAAAAGAGCCCTCCAGGCCTACCTACAACCCTAAAGGGCTGCACCTGTATCTGTCCTTAGCACTGGCTGATCCACCCACCAGGCCATTCTGTCTACTGTGGTCTGGTGCTGGGAGGTGAGAGGTAGGGATTGAGGGCTTTCCTCCTGGGCAGGTTGTTCAGGTCATAAGGTAGAACCTGTATTTTTAAGCCCTGATAGTCTCAGCTGTCCTAGTTTGAGGGTTATGAGTCCTGTGCATATATACAGAATCTTTCTCTGGTGAGATTTGGAGAGAGGAAGGTAGAGTGGAGAGTCAACCCAACAGTGAGGGTGGAGACCCAACCAAACAGACCCTGGAGGCTCTGGGACTGAAAAGAGCTCCCCGAGCCTGAGAATGTCCCCTGTTATTCTCACACTCCTCCTTTTGCAGCTCAAGTAACTACCCAAGGACGACCCAAGAGATTTCTTCACAAGACAGAATATTCTAGGACACCAGGAGTTCTCAAAACTAAATATGTCAAAACTCTCAAAGACCTTATAAAAGGGAGTAAATGTTTTCTTAGTTGGTTTAGCACAGAATTACATTAAGCAGATAACTTTTTCCTTCCTGAGTTAGATTTCCTTTGTGTCACTTTGCCATTTCCTTTACTCATCTTTTTGTGATGGACTGCAGTTCCTTCCACTCTGGGGAGCCTCCTTGGGCTGCAGCAGTTTACTGTGGCTTGGAGCCCTTCAGGGTTTTTTTTCCAGATGTTTTATAACACATGGTGACATGCTCTTACCAGTGACAGAGGGTGGTGAGAACTAGCATTTTTTGTTTTCTCTATATCTGTACCTGCCTTATCCATACCTTTTTCAGAATTTCCTGACATAACTCATGTCTCTTTCTCTGCCTATCTGGGTATTTGTCCAACCACAGATTTGCATCCCTATGGGGAAGACTGCTCTCTGGTTCCTTAAGGCTAGCCTTGATAAGCTGATGGTTCAGCTGGGCAGTCTCTAAACCCAAGGAGGCTTGCCACTTTCTGAGACATCAAGGAGTTCTAGAAGAACAGGCCAGGTCCCTGTTTGATGAACAGGGCCATTTGATTTCTGACAAATATGGTGAGTACCTTCAGCCCTCTGTCTGCTAGCATGCTGCCTCAGACTCTACTTAAAGATACTTAAAGTAGCAAATGCCCCTGCTATGAACACCCTCTCTTGGGTACCTGGAAGCCCAGAGCCCAGGCTAAGGCGACACAGATCTGAGATACTCTTACACAGAGGTTAGCCCCTAAAAGAAACAGGCCACAGGATTGCGTGTTGAGTCTGAGCCTAAAGAAAGGTGCCCATGGCTGTCATCTGCAGCTTCCTGGCAGGTGACCACAACGTACTTGGCTCTCTCAACTTTTGGCTGTACTCTCTGTGAGGAAGTGTTTCTGATCTATCTTTGCTGCCACTCCCAGCTCTCTGGAGCATTGTGGCTTTTTCTTGTTGGTTAGTCAGGAAGCCTCCAGAGCCTGAAAGAATTGCTGTGCTTAATGACAGATAGGCTATCAATGGATATCAATCACTTAGCAGCTGCTTCATTTCTTGAAGAATAATTGAATACGTTTACTGTCTATTCTGGTGATGCTTCTCCAATGGCGGGCACCCAGCTAGGAAAAGTGACTCAGAGCAAGAGCCTGGCTGAAGAACACATATTCCACTGACTTTGAGCTACCCCCAGGCTGACCTCATATGACCCCACGCCTGCTCCAGGGATGAGTGAGACCCAGGGTCTGCCCTTCAAGCCTAGGATACTAGTGAGGAGTGGGTACCAAACATGAGAGCAGACTATGATGAATGGGCAGATGGCAGAGGACATGGCTTATCTCCTGGTGTCGTGGATCCCACTGTCATCGCACTGGAACTGAAGACTGCCTAGAACATTCAGATTCTGAAGCCAGGCTCCTGGGCAGAGGTATCATGCTCACCCTTCAGCATCTCTCTTCTCTGAGAGCCCTGGCTTTGCATCTGTGTGCCCAAGAGCCCTGATTGCACTGCTGCTTCCTCATGTGGCCCTCCTGGGTATCTTTTCACTGGTGCTAGCACAGTGTAGGCCTGCTGTGGTCAGTATATAAACATATTAATGTTTGCACTATCTACAATAATAAGGAAGGAATTATTCTATAGAACTATGTTTTCACTTGGAGGAGGACTTATTCTTTTAAGCACCAAAACTTTTTTCTTAAATTTATACACCATACTTTAATGATATCAACTGAACATAATGTAGTCCTTTTTTAATAATTTTGGATTACCCTAAATGTTTATATTGCGATATAAAAGTGTTCTCTTTGGAGTCTGCTGCACTCTGCAGTGCCATTTGCCTCCATGTTAGATGTCCCCTCAGTGCCATGTATTTTCACTGACTTTACTGAGGCCCTGTCCCGACTGTCTTTGTCTCCACCCTTACAGTGGGGGCCACTTTTTGCTCAGAGGAATGTGGAACCTGTTAGGAAACTGATGCAAGCTGTTAGGATTCTGTTGGGTGGGAGGAAAGGCTCTGAGTGAGGTACAGAGGAAGGACTTCCCTGGGAGGCACACTTTCGTGCCCAGCCCGGCATCTGTGTTGGCTGCTCCAGGTCTTATTTGTGCCTGTTTCCTGGTTCTGCTCCATGTTTGAAAGATATAAGTTTGCATATGGGCATATGGTTGAGTTTCAGATATATGAGATGTTATGCTCATTAAATTGCCTGAATTGTATAGTGCATTTTTTACATTAGGAAGTTCTTCCTTAGTTCTAATAGCCCTCCAATTGAATCTAATCTATTTCCTCTCATTGAGTCTTCAGTGTAGATAAAAGAACAGTTAGCTGGTCGCCATCTCTTGTGTAATAAATCTTATAGGAAACCATCATTGTAATTTTTCATTTTTCTGTTCTTAAGGCAGAAGGAACTTTTTGTTTCTTTAGGGTTTTTGCCTAGCGTATTTCCCAGATATTATTATGATTAAACTTAACTCTCATGTCGTTAAGGTAGCATTAGGCTCCTCAGAATCACCTTGCCAAGTGCCCGGGGAGGCAGGTTATTACCTTTGTCTTCATGACCAGTGGACAGTCCGTGAACTCCTTGCAATGGAAAATAAACATGTTTGTAGGTAGAGGTGGAGAATGGGTGTAAAAGGCATTCCTTAGATCCTCTGAGGGATCTGTTGCCCCAAAGTGCTAAGCACAAACTGAGGTGCTCAGGCAATAGGTGCTGAGAAAAGAGTCAGTTTATGGTATGAATAAAATTCTGACAGGATGTGGGGGCTGGGGAAGTGAGTATGTGTCAACCTGATTCCCTGTGCCCAAGAGCAAGAATACTACCTCTCCTTAAAACACCAGGAGCATTCCAGATATAGTATGGGGTTGGGGGCGGGGGGAGGATCTTCCCTCCATGCTCCTTGAGTGCAGTGGCTGTGGTTGCTCCTTTCTCAGAACTCTTAGTGCCAGAGTTTTAGCACTGCTCGCCTCCGTTCCCAGCAGGGAAAGTGTCACCTGCTCCCACACAGCTGGCTGGGTTATTCCTAGGTAGCAGACATAGAGTAAGGAGCACCCAGTCACTGTGTGAGGTTGGCACGCAGTGGACATGCTGTGTGAGCTGCATGCTGCTTGTAAGCATGTACTGTTGAAACCAGCGGCCAACCCTTTCTGTTGTTGCAAATGAAAGTATTTTGAAAGTATTCATTTGAGGAACTGTGGGATATGAGGAACTGGGCTCACATTTCACAAAGATTTGCTGTTAATTCTACAGGCATAAGCACCATTAGCCAAAGAGCACAGTTGCTCTCCCTCTCAGTGGCTGCACAGCCCAGGGGACCACATGGGGCTCTGCCAGGGTAATGGGTATGGCTTCATCCCAGGTTGGGGCAGCAAGACTAAGGCCAGAGAGCCCTGGGTGCTGCAGCTTCTGCCAACAAGAGCACTTCTCACTTGAGAAAGGCCTGGTCCTCCCAGTCATGTGTGACTGCCTGGGCTTTCCTGACCTACCTGTGAAGAAGATCACAGAGGCCATTTTTGTTTAGCATTCTCGGTTCCAGGAGATTTCTTAAAGTATCTGTAAATGTTGGATAAATAGGGCTCCCCTCTGCTACCCTGTAAGATAGGCTTGGAATGCAGAGTGACAACTCAGGGAAGAGGAGCTCTCAGGTCCTGTCAGGCTACAGCATCTTCCAGCCTCACCATTCGACTTACCACTGACCCAGCATGCCTAGAGGGACTTAGGGCCTAATCCAGATTGTTCTGGTCTTGATTCTAAGGTAGAGTGAGGGTAGTACCTGGGAAAGGCCTGAGTTTTCACAGCCTGCATGTGAAAACTTTCAACAGCCAGAGACTGTGGGTAGAGATGAGGATGCAGCCCAGCAATCTCCTGCCTTACCCATCACACCCTGCCCTTTCCTGTGGGTGAAGCAGAGAGAGCAGATCAGGGGCCTCGGTGCTGCCCAGAACAGATACATGAGGCTGTTGGGGAAGCCCAGAATATACTGGGCAGGAACATTATCCATTTAAACTACTCTGAACCTAGTTCATAAAACTGTATGTCAGTATTTTTAAAATCACAGAACTAATGAAGAGCTCTGCCAGACAACTTGCTGTGTCCCAGGGGATGATAAGGCAAGTGTTAGTTCAATGGAAACAAGGCAGAAGGACAGAGGTTTTTCTTTTAATGTGCTGGGGTTTATGTTTATTGGGAGGCAGACTGCCCTAGGACTAGAGTATTCAATCATCAAATAACCAACAAATGAGTTCCCAGTCACACCATCACCCTGTGTTGGATTTAAGTGATACCCATACCCAGTAAAAATGTAATCAGGGCAAATGCAGTATGTCCCATTAGGCCAGCAGATGCTATCTTAGGTTCTGTTTGCCAAGTTCATGCACATACAGTCCAACAGGGAGAAGCTGGAGAGAAGTTGCAGGAACCATAACTACCACTCCTAGTCCCTTATTACTAGGGGGGCTTTACTTCTACCACTCCCTAAAATAAGTCCTGTTTTTCATTCAACACTTTCTCCAGAGCAACAAGCAAATAATGTCTCTGAAATGCCTTGTTTTTTCCCCCAAACGTTTCACCAGCTCCTACATGTGCTCCAAGGCTCTGGAATACAAAAATGGGCATGCCAGGTGTTCACCTTCCCCACAAAAAGGCCTGTGGTCTACAGAGGAAAACCGGCCTTGAGAGAAAGACAGTCGAGATTCACTGATGAGTTCTGGGCTAGAATCAGTCCAAAGGACAATCCAGGGAGGGAAAGGCCTGAACTGATCCTTGACAAACCCCACTGTGAGCAGAGTGCTTCTGCTTCTGATGGGGTTGGTAGTGGGGAACAAAAGGAGCAGCATGGAAACCCACCCAGGAAGGGCCTAAGAACTTGAGTGCCTGTCACCCATGAAGGGACCCCAGAGAGTCCTGGGGAATAGAGGCACTCATTCCCTTGTGGCTGGTGGGAAAGCAGGCTGAGGTCAGGAGCGGACTGGCCAGAGCTTGTAAGGCCAGAGAGCTGTAGCCTCCAGTGTGACAGCCAGGGCCCACAGAGCACCAGGTCACCAAGGACCTCAGGTCACATTCAGACCTGGGCAAGGGACTGACTTGCTGGATTCCTTAGGGTTCCTCTGGCAGTAAGGAACTCACCAGGGGAAGACATGGGGAGTGCCTGGATTCATTGCCTAGAGTTCAGAGTTCAGTGAGAAAATTCCCTATTGGAACAGACCAGAAAGAGGCTTGCATGAGGCCACACCAAGGGGGCCAGGCTATCATCATTCCAAGGTGTCTGAGGGGTGAGGGGCTTTTTACATCCTGCTACCATGGCCCCTGGCTCACTCTCTCCACCTGACCCAGGGCCCAGCATGTCTCCATGGGGTGGTGGGAGGAGCTTTAGCGAAAGAGACAGCACCTAGTATACTCAGATGGTGACAGGGAGACCCAGAGTACAAAAAGCAAACGTGCTCAGCATTTGTGTTCTACACAGGAGGACTCCGAGGCAGGAAAGGGGCCAGAGCTCAATGCAGCTGGGAGGAAGCAGCCTTACCAGGGAGGTGGTGGTGGAAGTCTAAGTCCTGATTCTGTTCTCTTTGTCCAACCAAAAGCAGGAGAAGCAGAAACAAAGCAGGGGCCTGAAAACAAGGCTTCCAAGGAAGCAACAATGTCCCAGCCCAACCAGGCAGTGGAGCAAAGGTTTCCCTGCATATTTTCCAGCATCTGTGGCTAGTGTCAGGCCTGGGGCATGGAGTAGCCCTGGGGAAGGTCTCTGTCCCTCAGAGATTGCCGAGTAGGTGGAGAGCCAGGTTGAGATTGTGATTCTGGACTCTGCAGATGCTGTAGCACTGGCAGAAGTGGGGAGATATTGTTGGCAGTCAGAAAGAAGATGGATGGTAGTGACATGACAGGCCACCAGGGGTGCCCAAACCCCAGGCACCAGCGTGGCCTCTGGGGCAAGGCTTGTATTGAGTTCCCACTGCCAGCAGACCCCTTAGGTGGGTGCTGGTAAGAAACCCAGCTACCTCCTCTTCATCCCCAGAGGGCTTACATTGAGTGAGCAGCTGGTATCTGACGTCTAGGAGCTTAGGTGAGTCATGCAACCTCTATTAACCTCCCTGTACTCCTAGGAGTAATGAGGATTCTGGATGGGCTGAGATTAGCAGAGCACCTGGCAGTCTCCAGAGCAGGGCCCAACCACACTGTGGTATGGGAGCTCTGTGGTTACCTTCTGGGGCCTCTCAGAGACACAGTCTACCTCTGTGCACATTAGGACCAACACTCCCCTCTCCATGTGATGGGTTGTGAGGAATGGATGAGAAAGTTCACAGAACTCAACCCAAAAGAGCAGCTATGCTCTTGTTCCTTGAAACCTTTAGTGACTTCATGGCTGACGTGGTGGTGCTGCTAAAGGAGACCTGCCTCCAGCAGCCATGAGGTGAGCAAAGCATCAAGGCATGTTCTAACTTGCTGAGTAAGTTCCACTTGAGCTCCTGCAAGCCTGTGTCTCATGTCTCTTGTATCTAGTTGTCTTTGGTAGTATCTGTGAGGATATGTGTACCTATAGGAGGGGAGAGATGGGGGAAAGACCTGTGCATTTCACAGCACCTTTATCCCTTGAATACTTTGTACCAAATCCTAATATTTACTTATTTATTGAGTTATTGAGTTATCACCCAGTCTGGAGTGCTGTGGCACACTCACAGCTACCATACCCTCAACTTGCTGGGTTCGGAAGATTCTTCTGCTTCCGTCTTCCAAGTAGCTGGAACTACAGGCATGCACCACCATGCCCGGCTAACTTTTATTGATTTATTGTAGAGAGGAATCCTCACCAAGTTGCCCAGGCTGGTCTAGAACCCCTGATCTCAGGCAGTCCTCAGGCTTCAGCCTCCTAAAGTGCTGGGATTACAGGTATGAGCCACTGTGCCCAGTCCCAAAGTTTGATTTTAAAATCAAAATCCATCCCTCCTGAAGTCCATCATGACCCAGCTGGTCACACGTAACTTGTCCAAGCTCTGTTCTTGGTCCAGGGCTGCAGAACCAGCCCCTACTCCTGAGTCATGAAAGAGACCCTAGGCTGGGAGCCAATGGGATCAGGATGGCAAACCTGTTGAGGGCACTGCAGGGACTTCCTGAGGTGCGTGGGCTTCTGTGTGCCATCACCACACCTCCTGGGGTCCAGGTTCCAGTTCTACTTGGGCAAGCAGCTGGCACTCGGCAAAGGCTTATGTGTCAATACCATAAAGCAGCCAGCAAGTCCCAGTGACCATGATCTAGAAGGCCACACAGCACAGGCTGCCACCTGGTTCTGCTTAGGAGCTGGGTGGCTCCTCACATGCAAGCCTGCCCCTTGCCTCCACCAGCAGAGCCCATACCTGGTGGGGAGCGAGGCTTCTGGACTGGCTTTACGCTGACAAAGGGCTTTCTTCACTGACAACCTAGCTCAGGATCCCAGCAAGCCCCCTCCCACTCCCTACCGCAGCCTCTGGGCCTCTTTTTGGCAGGGTCCAAGGGCCTGAACTTGGATGCCTAGCCTCTGGAGACTTCCTTTTGAGCTAGAAAAATAGTAGTTGAACGTGCCTTACTGCAACAGGGCCCGCCTGCAAACCTATAGAAAGGCCCTGCAGTGGATTGAGCTTCCCAGAGTAGGAAACCTGGCTCCAGCCTCACCCACAGGGCCTGTTATGTCTGGCTCCAGAGGCCTTCTCCTCTGGGCTTTTCCATGCCTGTGAACTAGGCCCCATTCATTTCCCTGTGGTTTCATGGGAACGTCCAAAACGTTCAGCAGGTTGCAGCGAGCCCAGGAGGAGAGGGGTCAGTGAGAGGCCCAAGCTATGACGTGTGGGGGCCCCGAGGCCACTTCTCCCTCCTCCCAGAGGCTTGCAGCAGGGTGCATGGTTGACTGTGGGTGGGCGCCCATCAGTCAGAAGGCCGTGTTTCCTCCCAGCTGCCCCACACCCAGCCAGTGGTTCTGCCTACAGCTCCCGCTCCCCAGGCCTCCCTTTTCCAGCTCCCAGGCCACCAGCCCCACTGGCCTGGCCTGGGAGAGAGCCACAACCAAGATCCTCTCAACTTTCCCTCCCCAGTGGCCCACAATTTGGGACTCAGAGACCACTGACTTCCCTGACCCTGCAGTTTCCAGCACACTTCCCTCAATTTGGGGCCACTGGGAGAGCAGCAGGTCCCCTGCCAGAGGTGGCCCCTGCCTGTGCCCCGCAGAATTCTTAGCCATGGAAGAAGGGCCACGCTTGGGTGCACAGCTCCCGCCACAGACCCAGCAGCTACCTTCACGGCCATTGCTGAGCCCAAGGGCTCTGGAGCCCACAGCGAGAACCTGCCCAAGTGCGGAAAATGTGATCTTCAGGAGAAATGAACACAAAACTGACTGGGAGCAATTCTGATCAAAGTTCCACGTTAGCAATTTTCCCTCAGAGCTAATTGAGCAATCTCTGTGAGTGGCCTAATTCCATTAGCAGGAGCCTCCCACAGAGTGTGACAAGGACTCTGGTGGCTGCAGGCAGAAGAGGCTGCTCTCCTCTTGCACCTGACTTTGATCTTTGAAAATGAATGCATTTTCAGGTTTTGGCAACTCCGTACCCCTCTGCCCTGGCCCCGATCAGCTCTCAACCACTTCCAAAGCCACTCTCTGAGTGTCCTGGGTGAGGAAGGTTGGGGTGAGTTTCTTATCACTTTAGCAAGTACAATGGGTCCGGAAAGGGGACCTCCTCAGAGGTCCAGCCTTGCCAGGCCAGGTTGGGAGCCCAAGTGCAGAGGAGCAGAGAGTCTGAGGGTGAGGCCCAAGCAGGCTGAGGAGGAGGATGGGCTCTGCCTCAGCACCATGCCTGGGCCTGAGAAGAGACCTGCTGCCTGCCCCAGCCTCCCTAACTCTTCTGGATCCACCAAGTCTTAGAGCCGGGGACAGTAACCAGCAGGGCTGTGACCTGATCTGCCCCTCACCTGCCCACACCCCTGGCCTGGCCAGGGAGGCTGTCCCAGTCCTTGGGTCTTTGTGAGGTGGCTGCTCTCTCTGTTGACCCGACAGACACAGGTTTTTCTCCCCTCTTCTATGCCCAGTGGTAGTTCCAGGGAACTCATTGTGCCAGTTCTTTGAGGTTACTTTTCTGCCCCCCAGCTTGACTCCTCTGTTTTGTGGCTACTGAGGGCCAAGTGTCTGCCCTGAGCAGGGAATGTGGAGTCTGCCCTCTCCAGCCCTGACTGGCTGATCTGGGCAAGGTCCTTTCTCTCTCTGCCATGGTACCGAGGGCATCACTCCTAAGCCCTGGGGCCTCCAGGATACTATAGGAAGCAGCATTTTCTGAGTGGCCAGCCCTTCCTGCAGGGCCTGTGGTCAGGACAGACGATGTGTGGGTGCTGAGCAGCGGACAAGCCTCCTCCGCACCATGGCAGGCCTCTGTGTCAGCACACGTCTCCCATCCCCCCAAAATGAGACCTTAGACTTCACCCCTAGAGAGCCCCTTCCTGTTCCTTTCGACCCTGCAGGCCTCCTCCACGTGCCAGCCAGCCACAAGCAGGGGCTTTCTCACCGCCAGCTCCTCCTTATCTGTGGATGTTTTGGGGATCCTTCAAACAGTGACCAGGAGCCATGACAGAGGCCCTTCCTACCCTCTCTTCAGGCTGACTCTGACCTCCTTCACCAGCAGCAGTGTGCAGAGTTGTCTACACTTGATGGCCTCCCTCATTCTGTCTCTTGGTTTCCTGAATTGGCTTCCCCAACCCCACCATCATGGGGGCTTGCTGCTACTGGCCAAATCTGCGAGTCTTTGGAAGCTGCTCCTCCAATTCCTGGCAGCATTTGCACTGGGAATAACTTATAGGCAGTAAGACTTTTAGGGCTCACAGACTGCTGCTTGGGGAGTTGTGGGACTACAGGCTACTTTCCTTTTCTCATGTTAGACTTTGCCCCAAACAGAAAGAGATAGAAACACTCTGAGCTGCAGGCACCTGGAAAGGGTTGGGTTTGTGGGTGCTGCCTGTGTTCCTCCTCCTCTCGCCCCTCCCCTCACTCTTCATCCCCTCACTACTCCAAGAGCAGAGTTCAGTTCCAGCAGCAGTTCAGAATAGGCTTGAGGATGGATAAGAGACGGAACTAGGAAAGAAACCAATACCAGGTTCTGGAGGAGGAGGCATGCCAGCTTTAGGGTGTTACCACTATCTTGTCTGAGGTGGAGGATGGTTCTCAAGTGATCCATGGGGAGTGCTAAGGACAGAGCAGGACAAGGCCATGGCACCTCTGATCATAGCTGGGAATGGACTCACGCAGACAGAGCTCAAAGTTATCAACAGGGTTGGAAGCAGATGACTGAGACCAATGTGCCCAGCAGAAAAGGGCCCAGCCTTCCCACTCCTGAATTGGAGCCTAGTGTGCCCCATCCTGGAGTTCTTTCTGCACAGATTCTTTGGGCATCTGTATTAGTCCATTTTGTGTTACTATAAAGAAATGCCTGAGATTGTGTAATTTACAAAGGAAACAGGTTTATTTTGGATACACCCTGGCAGGGGTATCTACTGGGCTTCTGGTGAGGCCTCAGGAAGCTTATAGTCATGGCCGAAGGCGAAAAGGAAGCAGGCATGTAACATGACAAGAACAGAAGCATGAGAGAGAAGGAGGTGCCAGGCTTTTTTAAACATCCAACTCTGGCATGAACTAATAGAGGGAGGATTCATTATCGTGAGAACAGCACCCAGCCATCCATGAAGGATCCTGTCCCATGACCCAGACACCTCCCATTAGGCCCCACCTCCAACAATGAGGATCGCATTTCAGCATGAGGTTTGGAAGGGACAACCATCCAAACTATATCATTTACTGTGGGACCAGCAGCGGGGTTGAGAGGAGATGTCACCCATGTTCATGGTGGATGAGTGCCAGAATGGAGTCTGAATGGAATCCCAAGAAGCACTTCAGGGGGTCCCTCACACAGCCCTCCCAGAGAAAATGACATTTAAGAAACAAATGGGAGAAGAGTGGCACACAATACCAGGCATTGGGTATAGCAGCAAGAAAGGCCACAAAACAGTGTGACTAGAGTGTGGGGGACAGGGCAAGGGGAAAAGGAGAGTGGAGAAGGGAGAGGTAACTCAGGACCCAGAACCTCATTTCCCAGGAGGGACACTGTCCTGAAGACGGTGGGAACTGCTGAAGGTCTTTACAGGAGAGGGTCACGACCAGCTTTGGCTCGAACGGCACAGAGCAGAGCATGACTAGGAGTAGGGAGGCCTCTTAGTAAAAGAGATGGAGGCCTGGACAAGGGCGGTGGCCTTGTGAAGGGAGGACAGGAGAAGTTTCTAGAAATGTTGCTGTGTGTTTAACCTGCGTCCTAGAGCTGAGCACCCAGTCCATTCATATCATAGGATGTGTAATAGTAATGTAATATTTGTTGCAGGCCAGGCACTTGTACATTTCTTCCCTATTTTACTGGGGAACAAAGTGAGATTCAGGGAGATTAAGAACGTTTTCTGAAATTGCACAGCTAGTGAGTGGCAGAGCTGGGATTCTAGGCAAGCTGCTGAGCAGAAACCTCTAGCCTCGTTTGCCTCTCCAGATGGCATGATCTGTGCACATGGGAAAGCGGCAGGGTCAGGAAAGGTGAAAGCCTTCTTACCCTAGGAGAGCCCCACCACCACTACCCAACAGAGGCCTTTCCTGGCCACAGACACACCAGATCTCTAACAAAACAGAGCCAGCATCTTCGAATTAAGCAGACAGATATTCAGACCCAGTTCCTGGGTGGTCAAGGAAGTCACCTTTCTTCTGAGAGGGCAGGTGTTTTAGTCCATTTCTCATTTAGCCAATCTCTGACCCCTGCCAGGGCAAGAGTAGC
The DNA here is from genome assembly GCA_027257055.1 of Cephalopachus bancanus. Lineage (NCBI taxonomy): Eukaryota > Metazoa > Chordata > Mammalia > Primates > Tarsiidae > Cephalopachus > Cephalopachus bancanus. Next base: position 2,552,033 of record JAPVLO010000163.1, on the reverse strand, counting down.
CTTTCCCAGACACCATCCTGTAAGATGTAGCAGAAACCAGTCCAATCCTCATATAACAGGAATGCTGCACCCAGTACCTCCCTCTTGTAAAGTTATAATGCATGTCAGAAGCTTAAAGGTGAAAGGATATCCTCTTATAAAAAATAAAATAACCCCAGCATACATATATATTTATCTTGATACCTTATGTAACATTAATACCCTTGGAAAGCCATTGTTCTAGACCAGTGTCACCCTTGCAGTATAGAGGAGCATGTGTATTCTGTATAGGTGGATTGTGGGCTTTCCCTGCTGTTTGATGAGGAGCTCCCTGAGCTCCTCCATGGAATGGGGAACATCACATCAGCCCTTCCCCTTTCCCTCCTGCACCCTGGAGGCCCAGGTGCAGGTAGGAGGCATACTAGGAATGAGTACTGAGCAACTTGGGTCTGGCCCAGCAGCCATCCATCACAGCTCGGCCCCACCCCAGACCTCCAGAGTCGCGGGGCCCTGATGGTACAAGGCTCCAGATGCTCAGCAGATGCCAGGCCTGGGACTGAGGCCCTCTCTCCAAGGCCTTGGCTTGCTGTTCTGGAAGGTGATCCTGGCTGGCAGTTCTTCCCGAAGCCCCTAGTAGAGCAGTTGTCAGGCAGTTGCTGAGTTCCAGCTCCCCTCCCCAGCAGAGCCCAGTGATCTCATGCCTGTGCGATGCTCTCGCTCGGGGAGGAGATGGGTTACCTACCACTAGGGCAGATGCCCAGGGCAGGGCAGCAAGGTCTGAGGCCAGGGTGGCAGGCAGGGTTCCTTCCCCTCAAACAGTCCTGGTACCCACTCTGCCTCCTTTGGGCTTCCTACACCTCAGGGTGTGGAGTTTACTCTCGGTGGTGGGACCTGACCACCCAGAACAACTTGGTACATACATCCTCTGAGCTTTGGCTGTCAGACCCATGCATGTGGCACTGTCCTCCAGAAGAGGGGGGACATCAAGGAGAGAGGGTCTTGTTGGCCGGGTCAACTGCTGGAGCCCCTATCAATGGCCTAAAGACCTCTGAACCTTGGGCTGCGGGGCAGGAAGTTTCAACTGTAGGGCTCTTTCCTTCCCAAAAGTTCTTGGGTTCTAAGTTGGGCTGCCATGTCCCAAATACTGCAGGAAGAAGATGCTGGGAGCCCCCTGCCAGCCTGCCCAGGAAATTGATGGGGTAGAGGGGTACTTTCTGGAGCCCGGTGAGGTGTCCCTATGCTGGCCTCAAATGAGAGCAATGACACCACCCATCCCTCCCCATTTCTGTACTTCCCAGCCAAGTTACTTATCTTGTGTATCTGGCTTCATTTTTGATGGGGAATCCTGAACTGGCTGCTTGCAGCATGTCTTGGCCTTGGCCCTCCGATTCCCATACTCCACTGGGGACCCGCCTCTGCTTTCTCCTTCTCAGAGCCTGCCTGTTGCCTCTGTCCCTCTCTCTGCCACCTACAGTAGAAGGATTTGAGAGCAGGGTTGAGGAAATGGTCCCTGTAGCTCTGCTAGAACACTTGTCTAGTGGGCCTTGTGTGATGACCACTTGTATACCTAATCCTGAATTGTACCCCACATTTTTAAAATTTAAAAAAAAAAAGAACACTATAGTGGGCCTTGTTTGCACCCAGGGAATCCAGACTCCCTGTCATCTCCCTATTTAGTCACCTTGACCTCTAACTGGATTAAGGCTTGATGTCACCCAGCTGGCTTGATGAGAGCCCCACAGGCGCTCTCCTGACTCCCAGCCCACAGAGAGAGGGAGGGGCCGAGGGAGGAAGGGAAACAGATCCAGCCACACCAAGGGACCTGACCAAGGTTGGTTTCTGATCCAAAGCTTCACCAAGACCTCATGTTCAAGGTTGTTCAAGTGTCACTGTTCTTCTGTAACAAGGCAGGGGTGACTTGTGGTATTGTACTGGGGTCCAGGACAAGTAGAGGAGTCACTGGAGAAGTAGCCTGGGATCAGATGTCAGGGCCTGGGGCTCCCAGCAGCAGCATCACCTCTCTCCCTTTCCCTTCCCTCCTGTTCTTCTTGTCCTTGTCCTTACTAAAGACCATGAGCAGGGAAGTGGGAAGCCTTTGTAGGAATTGGAAGCAGGAGCATGGCTCAGCCCGTGAGCTCCCAGCTATTCAGTTCTTGAATCTGGGTGGACGTGGGCATGAGGGGACAGCTCAGAGTCCCCAGTGCAGCGTGCTCCTTCACCCTGCCTTCCTGGTACCACCTCTTAGCCTGCCTCTTCAATAGCAATTCCACTGTGGGGCCATGCTGCCCCCTTCCGGCGCACTGCAAAATGCAGCCCATGGTCAGTCCTGAGGCCACAAGTGTTCCCTCTTCACCCAAGTCTGCAGCTGGGCTGGTGGGGGAGAGGGCACCACGGAACATCCTGGGTGCTTCTGCCCACAAGGATTCTCGGGCTACATGGGGAGGGGAGTCCACAACTGTATCTGACACAAAGTAGTCTTTATCTAGTGAGCTGACCATCGAGTGAATGAAAGTATGCATCTGAAGCATTTTGGTGATGATGGCCTGACTAAGGAGACACCATAGATTATCTCTAAGATTTATTGAGCAAGAACTGATATTCCACTTGGGTGGACAAGATCTAACTGTGAAATCCAAATAAGAATCCAGCGGCACTAGATAGGGACACAGGTGTCCTGACCCTAGAGTGGTAAGTGCCTGTGGAAGCCTTCAGCCAGGCCTTCAGGGAAAGGATTGGAAGGGAGCGAGGAACAGGGGTAGATGACAGATAGAAACTTTAAGACATGTGGGGGAGACTCCTGGGTGGTCATTTGGGGGGCAGATGGAGCAACAGGAAAGCAGTGCCTGTGTCTTGAGGACATATGATGTGCTTGGAACAGGGTCTGCCGTTGCAACACATTATCTCTATCAGCCTTCACGAGTGTCCTGTGATCAGATGCCATTGTGATCCCTGTCTTACGTCTGAGAAGGAGAATTGGGAGAAGTGTTGACTTGTCCAGGGTCCCACAGCAGGAACATAGTGGAGCCAGGATTCAAATCGGGGCTCAGGAGACTTGTGTTGGTTTCAGGAGCTTGAATGCAAGGGTTCCAGCAGGAAATGATGGGCCTGGGGGTGGGTGGCTACTTAAAAGGCTCTTCTGCAATCCTGGGGTAGAACAGGGAAGCTCCTCGTTGTACATGCTGGGTGTCCTACAGGGTAAAAGGGCCAACTAAGGCCTGATCCTTGTGGTCACATATTTGAGCTATCACCCTTCCCTGCTGTGTGCCATGGCCTGTCCAAAGCAGTACCCACACAGGAGGGGGTCAGGGCTGGGTCTCTTCCTCCATATTTCTGCCCTGGCAGGCCAGTCTGGGTGGAAGAGGGGTTCTGCTCACTTGGGCTTTCTGTCCCTGCCTGTGGCTGCTGCTCTTTTCATGAACTTGGCCAGATGACGAGGCTAACCCTACAACACTCCCCACACCTCCAGGAAGAGAACGCTCATCCCAGGCCACCAGGTGCTGCCAAGCCTGTGGGAGATTCCTCCCTGACCTCTTCCTGCTCCAGGGGAGATGTTTGGGGCTTGGCATGGAGCCTGGGGAAAGACAGGGAGGGCAGAGTCTTTCCAGTTTGTGCAAAGTCCAGTATGACCTTGTCTCTTCAAGGGAGAAACTTTCCCCAAGCAGGGGTCCTGGTCACCACAGCACCAGGACATGCTTAAGCACCCATCTCGGAGGCTTCAGCTCTTGTGCACATGTGTGATCCACTTGTCATACCATGGGTGGGGAAAGGGAAAGCAGTGTATGACCTCCTGCCCCAGATTTGGTATGTGTGGTGGGGGGTTGGTGCTGGCCTCAGGACTGAATGATACCTCCCCCTCCCACCCCGCGGCCTGGCTCCTGAGTCTCCTGGCACACTTCTTCCATCTCTCATGGGTCACTGCTTCTCCAGCCTGGAACCTTGGCCTACTTTTGTCCCTTCATTTGGAGCCATTTCCATCCCTCCCAACTGTTGAATCTAATTATTCCCAAGTGAAGCAATAACTACTGAAAGAGTGACTCTCCAGGGTTTGTTCCACCCCAACCACAGGCTTGCGTTGTCCCCAAAGTGAGGGTTTTCCCTTTCACTGTCTCTGACTCTCCTGTTCATCGTAAGAGTTCCTGAGCAGGAAGCTACTCTCAGCAAGTACCCAGAGAAGTGACCCCAGCATTCTTGGGCCCTGGGAGTCCTGGTTCTATTCACCACTGCCACACACCTCAGCGAGCCCTCTGAGCAGGGGGTGACCTGGCGCATGGGTGGACAGTGCTCTCTTACAACCCAGAGTTCTAGGAGTCTAGTCACTCAGCAGAGACCTTTACTGAGCACTTTCTCTGGGTTGAGCGGGCTGCTGAACTCCAGGGTTCAGCGGAGAGTTAAAGACACTGTCCCTGCTCTTGGGCCCTGGCTAGTAGGGGAGATAGCACAGGAGCCAACCAGTCAGAAGAGAATGGCAATGTAAACCACTGGTGCAGGGGAGGGTATAGGGGCAATACAAAAGAACAGAACTTGGAGGAACACATTTGACTGGGTGATTGGGAGGTTGTCTTTAAGCTGAGACATGAAGGGGACAAGAGAGCCAGGCAGACAGCATGGGGAGGCCTGCACAGCAAGTCCCCTAACCGCTGCGATCCCTCCTGTCTCTTCTACCCTTTGCAGACTCGTGGAGGAGTTCATGCTCTTGGCCAACATGGCGGTGGCCCACAAGATCTATCGCGCCTTCCCTGAGCATGCCCTGCTGCGCCGGCACCCCCCACCCCAGACAAAGATGCTCAATGACCTGATGGAATTCTGCAACCAGATGGGGCTGCCCATGGACTTCAGCTCTGCAGGAGCCCTCAATGTGAGTGTCATGGAGGGTGAGGGAGCCCTGCTTGGGGGAAAGGGAAGAAAGGCCTGGAGGGTGGAGTCCTGTGGCCTCTGCTTTCCCCAGGGCCCTTCCCCCTCCAGCCAGGTCTCCCTTGCAGGGGAGGAGGGAATATCAGAGGACCTGGCAGTGGGCTGTGCTCCTTCACCGGGACTGGGTCAAGAAGAGGGCCCTGGAGGCACTGCTGTGGGCAGAGGTCCTGTTGCTAGGAAAGAGCTATTCTTGGGCCCAGAGGCTTTCAGTGTAGAGACTAGAATTATAGGAATCCAGGAAACATGTTCATCTAAGTGGTTTCAGGTGCTTCTTGCCTGAAGCTAAGCTTCATGGGGCTAAGGACCCCATGGCCTTGGCTGTGATCCCACAGGAGGGAGGCTTCTCATCTAGGCTCCTACCCTGGGAGAGGCAGAGAGGTACCTTACCTTAGACCAGAGAGCAGGAACTTAATCTGTCCAGACCAGCCAGCTAGACATGGAAGGGACTGACCTCAAGCCCAGTATGGCCACCCAAGCGAGGCTGGGTCCCATAGCCCACCCTACAGATCTCTAAAGTTGGGTATGACATGATCAGTGGGTTCCATCGGCCCAGATCCTCTCCCCAAGCTGACCCCATATCACACAGGTTTCTGGGATTTGCTTCTAGAAAAGTCTGACCAAAACATTTGGAAATGACAAGTACTCACTGGCCCGGAAGGAGGTGCTCACCAACATGTGCTCCCGGCCCATGCAGGTAAGGAAGGCCTGGCCTGTGTCCTTGCTGCTCCCAGGATCACCCACTGCCCTGGACCTGTGACCTCCACATGCATGCACATAGCCTACCACCATCCCTGCTCTACTCAGGTCCTGGCTGGGTAGAGAGTAGCTGCCCCCTCGCATCTAGCAGGGTGGAAGAATGCTCCTGGGGGGTGGGAGAAGAGGCTGCCCCAGGCAGCACCTAGGACGGGTGGGCCCTGAGCTCCTTGAAGAGTTTGACCTGCTGCTTCCTGCTCAGACTTGCTCCAGCTCAGCATGCTCTGGAGCTAAAGGGCTTCCCAGACCATGTGTCTGGCTGAGATCCAGAGGGGAGAGAGGGTGTCACGTGGCTGCCTGCCCCAGGGAGCATTCGTCGGACTCCACCCAAGCCTGTGGAGTCCAGGCTGAGTAGTTGTCTCTGGCCATCGTGGGAGGGAAGAAGACCCGGCCATGGGTCTGGGCCCATGCCTGCAAACAGGTAACAGCCTGTGGGCTAGACGGAAGGGCTTGCTCCTGGCTATCCCAGCCCTCTAGGCTGAACTTAGCCCCTGCAGAGCCTGAGCGTCCTGGGAACAGGACATACCCTTAGTGGACACTCAGGTCAGCAGAAGCTACAGATACTGATGGGTCAGCTCTGGGCCCTGCCCACCCCAGGGCAGTGACAGCTCATTATTCAAGCCTTGATCACTTGGTTAATTCAACTGTTGTCTAAAACCAGATGGTCTTCACCAGCCTCAGCTGATTTGTGTTCTGACACCTCAAGCTCTGCTAGGAATGGAGCCATCAGGGCCTGCTTGGACCCGGCTGCCCTTACCTGTCCCCAGTCACAAGTGTCAGCCCGGCCAAGCACCTGCGGCACCCACAGCAGGGAGGGGCTGTGCCATATCCACTGGACCCCACCTCCCCTGCACTCCACTGGCTCCAGGCCAGCCTGGCAGAGAAGACACAGCAGCCTCTGAGTCCCAGAACTGCCACTGGCTGTGCCCAGCAGGGTCTCCAGCCACTGCCCCAGTCTCTAAAGTCATCTACCTCCAAGGTCAGAATAGCCCTGGAGCTCCAGGGATAGGAGTCCTTTCCTGAGTCAGCCAGAGCCTAAAGAAACTGGGATCTCCTGGCCTTACTGACCAGTGACCTTAGAGGCACCCTTGCCTGTGGATCTGATGGCAGGCCGTCTCTGGACCATGTAGAGTGTCCCTGTCCTCTTAGCCCCATGAACTGAGGTAGGGACAAGAGATAGGGCAAGGGAAGCAGCAGCAACAAGCACAAAAATATGTGAGAGGTCCACTCACAAGTGAACTGCTGAGACAGACACCAGAGCTGTCCCAGGGATGGCTGGTCCCTTTGAGAAAGCCATGGTTCCCACCCATCCCACCCTATCCAGAGACACCTCCGCCAGTCAGAAGGGAAGCTAGTGCCTTTTGTCCTCCTTGCTGCAGGTCATCTGGGCAGCTGGGCCACCGCTGAAAACAAAGCCCAGACATGGCTCTGAGTAGAGGCTTCACCTAACTCCTCCAGAGCCTTTCTGGGGACAAAACCCAGAACCCAGCAGAGGCTGGAAGGAAAGTGGAGTTAAGGAGCCTAGTAGGTCACTTTGGATTTCAGAGCTGATGCCCAGAGTCACTGGAGCCAGCTGCCCAGGGCCAAGAGCACAGAAGGGTTTCAGGAGGCGAAGTGAGCTTTGAGCAGTCATGAGTGTGACCTTGGCCCTCTGCAAGGGACTTGTTCACTTGCTCCTAGGTAGCAGCAACAGCCTTGGTACCCAGCCCTGAAAGCTTAGGGACCTCAAGGTGAGCAGCTTCAGGGACTGTGGCCCTAGCAGCGCTGTGCTGTGCTCCTGTCCCTAGAGAGGACAATGTCTCTTCCTGGCCTGGACTGTATGGACTCAAACCTCTGTGTCTCGGCCCCTGGGTGGTCAGGCAAGCGAACGATGGAGGCTGTCAGGCTGGAAACTGCCTCCCTTGGCTACTTTGGGGTTGGGTGTTGGGGTATAAAAGTGGCTTCAGCTCAGCAGGATCAGGGCCAAAGGGAATGACATCTGCTCTGATCAAAGGTAGACCTGGGTCTGAGAGGAAAGGCCAGGAGCCTACAGCACAAGTTGCTCTAGGCAAGTGACTGTGTCCTGGGCCTTCTTGCCTCCTCCCATTCTAGCTAGTTGGGATGCTGGACTTGGCCTCCAGCCTATATAGCATCCTTAGCTTCTGCTTGTGCCCCAGCAGACAGCTTCTGCAGCTCCTGGTCCTGCATGGCCACAGGCTTCCCCTTCTTTCTTCCTGAGCCAGAATAGCAGCCCCAGCCTTGTCCTGGGGAGGCAGGCAAGAAACTATTCCCTCTGCATCATGCTTGGCAGGGGTCATGGGGGATCAGTTCCTGTCCAGCTGCCCTGACACGTCAATACAAGGCCTGCCCCTCCCCAGGGGCTTGGCAGCCTTTCCCACAGAACTCTGAGGGAAGGAGACCTCCCAGTGTCCTGAGGGTTCCTAGAACAAACTCCTGTCCTCAGCAGGGTGGAGCTGACCAGGGTGTTCGTAGTACTGTTGCCATTGGTGGTCTGGGAGACTTGGGCAAGGCCAGCATTTGTCTCCAGGAGATGGACATTCATACCCCTTGGCTCTGCCCACCCTCCTTGTGCAGAAAGGCCCCTAACCCGGGTCCTGCCTGGCTTTGCACAATGGCCTGTGGCCTTTCAGGTCTGTCATGCCAAGACTGCCCAAGGCATGGCTCTGGGTTGTACAGGCCCTCTAAGCCTGACTGGGCAGCTCTGTGCCTGCCAGGCTCTGTAACCCACCCCCACCCCTGCAGATGGCGCTGTACTTCTGCTCAGGGTTGCTGCAGGACCCAGCACAGTTCCGGCACTACGCCCTCAACGTGCCCTTGTACACGCACTTCACCTCTCCCATCCGCCGCTTCGCCGACGTCCTGGTGCACCGCCTCTTGGCAGCCGCGCTAGGTGAGGGGTGCAGTGGGGGACAGGGTGGGCCTGGGCCATCTCAGAGGTGTCTACCCCAGAGTGGGTGCCCGGTGACTTGAAGCCACTCTGCTGGGCTTGTGGCTTTCCAAGAGTTACGCAGCCTGAGCCCAGGGAAGCCTGGCCTAGAAACTCTCCCTGAGTGTAAGGTGCTGCAAAAGCTACAGTGGGCTTGCTGCCAGCACTAAACATAGCCAGACCAAGGATGCTGACTGTGGCAGGCCACCTTCTGCAGCTCTGGGCACTGGGTATGGAAGTTCTAATCTGATGCCTAGGCTGCTGCACCACATGGCCCATACCCATTCATGCTCCTGCCTCCTCGAACACAGACCCCACCAGCAACCCCACCCCTGTCCCCACTCCCCAGGCTACAGGGAGCTGCCAGATGTGGAGCCTGATACCCTGCAGAAGCAAGCTGACCACTGCAATGACCGCCGTATGGCATCCAAGCGCGTGCAGGAGCTCAGCACAGGCCTTTTCTTTGCTGTCCTAGTCAAGGTAAGCCCTTCAGCCTGGTGCCCCTGGCATCCCTCTGCCCCACCCCCTCCTAAGCACTTGCTCACCAGGAGCCCTAAGGAGCTCCAGGTAGCCCTGGAAGATGACATGGCTGGGCACTGTCTCTGCAGGAGAGTGGTCCCCTGGAGTCAGAAGCCATGGTGATGGGTGTCCTAAACCAAGCCTTTGACGTGCTGGTGCTGCGCTATGGGGTGCAGAAGCGCATCTACTGTAATGTGAGTATGCAAGGCAGGCGTGGCAGGCCAAGCTGTCCATGTCCACACTGGAGGGAAACAAGCTGTAGTGGATCACACTCTGCCCCTAACTCACTGTGGGTGCAGACCCACAACGAGCCAGAAGAGCAGAGAGCCCTGGCCCCTTCCAGCCCCTGCCCTTTGGTCTTTCTTAGATGCTGCCTCAGCTGAAATTGAAGCTGGTCAGAGGCAAGGAACCAGCATAAGGGTGGTCAAGCAGCTAGAGCAGGTGGCAGGGCAGGAAGTTCCCTCTAGTCAGGCGAAGGTGGGGTGGGGCAGAGCGCTCTCTCCAAGTAGCGAGCTGTCCAGAGGGGTGATTAGGAGGCAGCAACTAGAGCCCAGGCCTGAGGACTTGTGTACACCCCAGGCACTGGCCCTGCGGTCCCATCACTTCCAGAAGGTGGGCAAGAAGCCGGAGCTCACGCTGGTGTGGGAACCTGAGGACACCGAGCAGGAGCCGGCCCGTCAGGTCAGACCCCCACTGTGTTCCGTCACCCCCCAAGTCTTGGTGAGCCCTCCTTGTGCTTCCTGAGATGTGCCCCCCATGCCCTCATCTGTGCCCCTGGGTTGCCTCAGCACTACTGGCTTCCAGGTAAGATTTCTAGACCCCAAGCCAAAGCCCTTCCAGGGCACCCAGACCCCTCCTTGTGGCCCTGTTTTCTGACACTGCCTTCTGTCCTTTAGGGATACCCACTGTGAGGAGCGGCAGGCCCCCTGCCTGTCCCTCCAAAGCAGGCATTCTTAACTTTGGGGGTCCTTTTGAGAACTGATGAGAACTGTGACATTATACCCAGGAAACTGCAATGATCAGTTTTCACCAATAACATGCCCCAAAGGCTAACCTGGGACCCCAGGTTGCGTTTCCCAACCCTTGTAAGCATTCAGATGTGTCAGGTACAAGTGTCATCTGGGTTTTTTAGTTTTCTTCAGACCCAGGCACTAATCCAGGAGAAGACTCAGTTACAGGTGGGCCTGCAGAAGCTTCCAGAGGCTGCGGGAAGGGGTGCGGGGCCCCACTGCACAAACAGAAGCAGAGTTGGGCATTGACCACTGGCCTGTTGTCTCCTTATGGCCGAACTCTGCACAGGTCATCACCATCTTCAGCCTGGTGGAGGTGATCCTGCAGGCCGAGGCGTCGGCCCTTAAGTACAGCGCTGTCCTGAAGCAGCCTGGCACCGAAGGACTCCTGGGCCAGGAGGAAGAGGAGGAGGAGGTGGAGGAAGAGGAGAAAGAGGATGCAGAGGAGGAGGAGAAGGAGGAGGCCCACGATGAGCCTAAGGAATGAGGCACTGGCCTCACCACCTGAGCCCAGCCCATCCCACCTGCCCCACCCCCACTGGCTTTTAGGAATAGGACCTGTTGACACCAAAGGGGCTTTTTAATTTGGTTTTTAACAACTCAGGGGTTTGCTTTTCTTTTTATTTTTACATTTTATTTTATTTTATCAGCTCAATTTTTAATGAACTCCAGGGCAGAGGGTGGGGCTGGACAGAAGACTGAGGCCTGGGCAGCACTGACTCTAACACAGCAGGCTTCGGTCGCCCTGGGTAGCTGACCCCTTTCTGCCCAGTCCCCACTGCCTTCCCCTACCCAGAAAAGTGGGGGTTTCAGCAAATCACTGTCATGGAATAAAATCAAGTGTGAAGTGCTTTCTGCTGTGGGGGCCTCTGGGAATCCTGGGCAGCAGGATGTCTCCTGCATCTAGGGCAAGGGACATGGCTTAGGCTCCACCCTTCACAGCTGAGCTGGGGTCACCACCCAGAACTTCCTGTCAGTTCCAGCATGATTCAGAGCTGGATGCAGGGCAGAATGATGCCGGAGTCATATTCTGCCTGATTAAAAATGTAATCAGTAAATCAGCCGGGCGTGGTAGCGCATGCCTGTAACTCTGGCTACTTGGAAGGCTGAGGCGGAAGGATCGCCAGAGCCCAGCAGGTCGAGACTGCGGTGGCCGGGAGCGGCCACTGCACTCCAGTCTGGGCGACAGTGTGAGACTCCAACTCAAAAAAAAAAAAAAAAAATGTAATCAGTGTGCAGGACCGGGAGCTCACCTGTCACCCTGACACATGTGGCTGTGTTCATCCCTCCCCCAATTCTTCTCTGCTGCAGGCCCCTCATGCCGGGGGGTGGGGGGGGGATGATTCCTGTAATACTCCCTGCTCCCAGTCCCTAGGCCAACGCCTCAAGTGGCCCTATCCACACCCTTGATATGAGTTGTTGCCTCAGCCCCTCCAGTCCCAGTCCTGTGCTCTGGTAACACCTAGGGAGCCTGGGGACAGAATCAGGCCTGGGACCGGGGTAGGAGAGGGGGCCTTCCAATGCCTTCCCACCCAGGGAGGGCAAAATGGGCTCCTGGTGTTTCAGCCAGGCCAAGTCACCTGCCCAGTATCCTGAGCACCCACGGATTCCCTGAGCCTTGGGAACCTGGGGGCGGAGCTGACAGGCCACTGGGCAGCACAATTCCCAGCCAGCCTGATTTCAGGCTGCTCTCCTTTTCCCCAGAGAACCTTAGTTTGACTTACCCAGAGATGAGGGATATCAGAAACTAGGATGAAAACCATGGTGACCATGGCCTCTGTTCACTGCACTGTTTCCTGGAGGGTCTGGATTAACTAGCTTATTTGATCTGGTTACAGTGAGTTTTCTTCAAGGAAAAACTCAAGATGGTCCTTGTCAGAGCGCCTCGCAGAGCCTAGATTCCAGTGATCAGAATCGGCTGTTTTGCCACATCAGACAGGGTGGCCAGAGGGAACCAAACACATATCACAGCCACACCTGGCCTCAGGTCCACTCCTTCCTCCCCTCCTCAGCCATCTGGGGAAGCCCTCAGGCTCTGCATCCTTCCACCGCTAAGATGTCCCAGAGACCACCATCACTCCTATTTGCTCATCTCCAGAAACTTCTGCCAGAACCAAGTATCTGCAAGGACAGACAGATATGGGTCTGGTACTTTGACTGCTGGGTGCTTCCCTGGCCCAGGCAGTCCGACTGTGAGAGCCCCAAGGGTGGTATATCCCAACCCTGTCCCTATCTCCTCAACACTCCTCCACCTTCTATGGAACAGGCGATCAACCTGTCTGGCTAGGCTGGCCCTGTCCCCAAGGGCCTGGGAGCTGTTGGCAGAGCAGATGCTGGCCTGGAAGTTTCTCTAGACAGGCTGGCCTCACCCTGCTGCCCCTAGGACATGATAGCACCCTAGAGCCCTGGAATCCATAGCAGCCCTAGCCTACCCCTCCCCATCTAACAGAAGTGGAAACCACATCCATGGGGGTCAGGTCTCTGCCCAAGGTGATGCAGCAAGATTTTGCCTGACCAGGACCTAGCTCAGGCCCGAGCACCCACCATACTTAACTGCCATGGGGACTCAAAATCAATGGCCCGATGACCTCCCCCCTCGACTCAAGCTGAGTCCCTCATCTTCATTCACTCATTCAAGGAACATCATTGACTGAATTCAGTGCCGTGCATTGGCAGGAAAGCTGTCCACGGGAGTAGGGGGTGCACAGCCTCTTTTATGGCCCCATCCCAAGGGGACCAGTGACAGAGAGGTGACCAGACACTAAATGTCATCAGAAGGAGTTCTCAGTCATTTCCCTTGGCTGTCCCATAGCAGCTGCAGGCCAGGCCACGGCACAGAGCCGTACTCTTCCTTTTTCTCAAGGGGACACCATGGGTCACTAAGGCGGGGAGACAGACATAGACACAAACAATCTCATGATGAGGATCTGGCAAAGGTCAGAGATCAGTGAGTGTGTTCCCAGCCCTGCCAGGTCAATGCCAGCTCCCTGGAGTCTGGGGCAGATGGCTCAGGCAGTAGCCCAGCATGGAGAAGAGGTTGAGGCTTCCAGAGCTTGTAGCCACTCCTGGAGAGAGATTGGCACCCTCCCTAGTTGCAGTTAGGAAAGACCTCAGGAAATAACTGGAATCATCCCAGCCTGGGGCAGCCATCTCCTGGTCCCCTCAGGAGGATGTTACCCTGCAGAAGGAAAGGTCCTGAGGGACTGTGGTTGGAAGGATGGGAAAGAAGCTGGGGATCAGAGGTCAGGCCTCTGTGGAGGCTGTACCAGATGCCACTGCAGCTGCTCCCACCGAGCAGTGCTGCTGAGAGGCAGGAAACTGGTGGCCAGCTAGGAGGGGCTGCGATCATCCAGGTACCATGAGGAAGGCTTGAGAGGGGACAATCCAGAGAGGTCTGGCATGGATGTGTGCCAACATCACGGATGGGGATGGGCTCCCCATGGAGAGGTGAGGCCTGAGAGCACTGTAGCGAGGAGGGCCAGGGGCAGCACACACAGCAAAGGCCAGAGGCTGGGTTCCTGCCAGGGACAGGAATGTCTCAAAGTTCACTCGCTGCAAGGAGTTCAGAGGGTGAGGCCCCTGATGAGCCACTGGGCCCCACAGATGGACCTCACAGATAGGCAAGCCCAGGAGGCTCAGTGGAGGAAATAGATTAAGTTAGGCCTTAGGAGAGCCAGGACCCTGCCAGGCCAGAGGAGCCAGAGCCTGGCAAGGATGGAGAGAGCTCGGAGTTCTGGAAGAGTCAGGGGTGGCCCTGGTACCCTGGTCCTGCTTAGCTGTTGCTGGGGCCAAAGCCTGACTGGCTGAAAGTCATTACAGGCTCTGGATAAAAAAATGCAGAGGGGCTGGACGTGGAGGCACATGCCTACAATCCCAGTACTTTGGGAGGCTGAGGTGGGAGGATTGCCTGAGCCCAGGAGCTCAAGAACTGTCTAGGCAGTGTAGCAAGACCTCATCTCTACAACTAACATTTTTAAAAAATTAGCCGGATGTGATGGCACATGCCTGTAGTCCCAGCTACTCAGGAGGCTGAGGCAGAAGGCTTGCCTGAGCCCAGGAGGTCGAGGCTGCGGTGAGCCATGATTATGAGTGACTGAGACCACAACTTAAAAAAATAAAGTGCAGAGGAACATGCTAAGACAAGAAAGGTAGAATCTTTTTTTTTTTTTCTTTTGAGTTGGAGTCTCACTCTGTTGCCCAGACTGGAATGCAGTGTCACGCTCCCGGCCACTGCAGTCTCGACCTGCTGGGCTCCAGCGATCCTTCTGCCTCAGCCTTTCAAGTATCTGGAACTACAGGCGCGCGCTACCACACCTGGCTAATTTTTTTGATTTATTGTAGTGATGAGGTCTCGCCAAGTTGCCCAGGTGGGTCTCGAACTCGCGGGCTCAGGCAATCCACTCACCTCAGCCTCCCAAAGGCAGGGATTACAGGCTGAGCCACCGAGCCCGGCTGAAAGGTAGAATCTTAAGGTGTACACTCAAAGTGAGGAAAGGAAATGAAAACAGCACTTTTGGAAGCTGGAAATCAGAGAACAAGTGAATGGTTCCTGGCAAAACTGACCTGAGAAAAGCAAATCTAAAACCAACCCCAAAGAAAGGGGGAACTACCCTGATCTATACCACAGAGCCCGCAAGCAGCACTAAGGACCTCTGGGCTAGGGTGGAGAGGAATGCAAAATAACTGTTGCAAATATCTTTTTTTTTTTTTGAGTTGGAGTCTCACTCTGTCACCGAGACTGGAGTGCAGTGGCTGCTCCTGGCCACCACAGCCTCGACCTGCTGGGCTCCGGCGATCCTTCTGCCTCAGCCTTCCATGTAGCTGGAACTACAGGCGTGCGCCACCATGCCCAGCTAATTTTTTATTTATTGTAGAGATGAGGTCTCGCCAAGTTGCCCAGGTGGGTCTCAAACCCGCGGGCTCAGGCAATCCACTCACCTCAGCCTCCCAAAGGTGCAGGATTACAGGCTGAGCCACCGAGCCCGGCTTTGTTGCAAATACCTTAAGCAGGCAGGCAACTCCCTAGATCCTATCTTGGTGTGCAGTGCCCAGCAAGTGCCCCAACCACACGCTAGCAGAGACTGGAGAACCATCATCTCCTGCAGAGGCAAAGCAGCCAAATTCTCTCTTCCGCAGTTATAAATCTAGTTCTGTGGAGTTGGAACTACTCAGCATTTTGATTATAGTGGTTACACAAACCTCTTCAGGTGATAAAACTGTATAGAACCTCACACACACCTGCACATGAATACATGTCACACTAAGGAATTCTGGATAGATACCTTGTTATCATGCAATGGGCTTGCTATCCAACATGCATAGAAACCTATGACACCAGCTTTTGAGAAAAAAGACTTTATTGTGAAGCCCACCCACAAGGAGACAAGAGGCATGGCTCAAATGTGTCTTCCTGATTTGGAGTCCGGGGCAAGTTTTTGTTTGTTTTGTTTTTGTTCTGTTTGAGTTGGAGTCTTACTCTGTCGCCCAGGCTGGAGTGCTGTGGGACATTCACGGCCACTCCAGCACCGACCTGCTGGGCTCCGGCGATCCTTCCCCCTCAGCCTTCCAAGTAGCTGGAACTACAGGCACGTGCTACGACGCCCAGCTAATTTTTTTTGTATTTATTGTAGAGACGAGGTCTAGTTGCCTGGCCTGGTCTCCAGTCCACGGACTCAGGCAGTCCACTCACCTCAGCCTCCCAAAGTGCTGGAATTACAGGCTGAACCAAAAAGCCCGGCCCGGGGGCAAGTTTTCAGGGGTCAAAGGAAAGGGAAAATATTAAGAATGCTGGCTTGGTAGGGTCCGATTGGAGGGCTTTAAATTTGACCATTTACGGTAAGGTATGTTGAAGTGGATTTTAGCACTGGATTTTCCTGGCCAGCATATCTCTCATTTCTGAAAGAACTCTGGTGTTCAGGTTCCAGTAATGTTCCAGTCTTTTCTTGGGTTCCCCGGGGAAGAAACATTGGTTCTGGGTGTTGTTACAGGCCAGAGCTCTTTCTGTGGCACATGCCTAGGCTACATAACTTGCAGTTTTGATTCTGATATACCTATAATAAGATAAATAAATTTTTTGTTATCAAAAGAGTAGACCCATTTTGGGATTTTCCTGCATTACAGTTCAAATAGTATCTGTAGGCTGTATCATTTGGAGAAACGGCACAGTACACAAGGCATCTCTCTCTTACTTCTCACAACTAAGTGTGAAACTACACTTATGTCAAAAATTCCAACTTGAAAAGGAAGGGTGGAGTGGTCACACAGGCTTTCTGACTGAAGACTGGCTTTGGAGTTCTGAGCCTTTAGCACACAGGCTGGTAAAAAACAAGCGCCTACCTTTCAGCCAAGCACATTCCTGACTTAGCAAGGTGAAACAGGAGCTAGAGGGAACGATGGGAGCAACTAACAGGAGGCAGGGAAGGCTCCCGGGAGGGGACATGTTCCCGGAGACATGCAGGAAGACCAGTGGGAAGCAAGGCAGGGTGGAGGCAGGAGGACCTCGGAAAGCTCCGCCTGAGGGGAGACCCTGGGCACACTGGGGAGTGAGCAGGCAGATGCTGGACAGTGAATGGGGTCACCCTGGTTTCTGGAGTCCGAGCAGGCCTGAGAGGAGATGGGACTGCTGTGCTTGGGGTGGGGTGGGTGAGATTTGGAAGAAGCTTTTCTTCTTTGGCAAATTTCTAAATTATGGTATAAACAGAACATAAAATTGACCATCTTAGCCATTTTTAAGCATACTGTTCAGCATTGTTAAGTAGATGCACATTGCAGTGCAACAATCTCCAGAACTTTATCATCTTGCAAAACTGAAGCTCTGGCCGGGCACAGTGACTCACACCTGTAATCCCAGCACTTTGAGAGGCCGAAGCAGAAGGATTGCTTGAGCCCAGGAGTTCAAGACCAGCCTGGGCAACATACCTCGTATCCACACACACACACACACACAATTTTTAAATTAGCACACCTGTTGTCCCAACTTGGGTGGCAGAGGCTGAAGGATCACCTGAGCACAGGAATTTGAGGCTGCTGTGAGATGTGATCATGCTGCTGCACTCTAGCCTGGATTTTGACCCCAACTCAAAAAAAAACCCTGAATTTCTGTACCCATTAAACACCTACTCTAGCCCTAACCCCACCCCATTCCCGCTCCCAGCCCCAGGCAGCCTCCATTCTACCTCAGTCTCTATGAATTAGACTGCTGTAGGGGCCTTTTGGAAATGTATTCATATCGGCCAGGCCAGGCTCCAGGCTCGGTGGCTCAGCCTGTAATCCCAGCCCTTTGGGAGACTGAGGCAAGTGGATTGCCTGAGCCCGCGGGTTCTAGACCAGCCCAGGCAACTTGGTGAGACCTCGTCTCTACAATAAATCAAAAATTAGCTGGGCATGGTAGCGCACACCTGTGGTTCCGGCTACTTGGAAGGCTGAGGTGGAAGGATTGCGGGAGCCTAGCAAGTCGGCGGTGGGGTAGCCGTGAGTGTGCCACTGCACTCCAGCCTGGGCAACGGAGTGAGACTCCAACTCAAAAAAAAAAAAAGGAGTATTCATGTCTATTTGTCCTTTCTGACTGGCTTATTTCACTGAGCATAAAATGTCCTCAAGGTCCGTCCATATTGTAGCATTGGAGTCTCCTGTCTTCAGGCTGCATGATATTCCATCATACATATGCACCCCACTTGGGTTTATCCATTCCTCCATAGATGGACACTTGGGTAGTTCCTACCTCTTGGCTACTGTGAACAGCACTACAATGAGCATGGGTATACAGCGATCTGTTCAAGTTCTTGCTTTTTGTTCCTGTGTATATACTCTCCAAAGTGGGATAGCTAGATGGGAGGAATAATTTTGAACCTAGCCTGTGGTTCAAAGGCTACACATCTGGGTATGCCCAGGGCCAGTGGAAAACAGGCTTAACCCAGGACTCCATCTACCCGTGCAAAGGAACAGCCTGTCTAGCTGCTCTAAAAGGCCCAGGCCAGGCCTGGTTGGTCCCAGGTACCAGCTCCCACCCTGCCTGTTTCCTCCAGGCACAGGGGCACACATAGACAACCCAAACCCAGCTTGTGATAACCTGGAGTCAAGGTGAGTCCCCTGCTCAATGCTGTCACCACCAGCCCCAACCTTTCTCACAGCACAGATCCAGGTTCCTAAGTGCCACACCTGCCAGGGCCAGGCCTACCCCCATTGTTTGGGGGAACCCTGAAGATCCAGCTTTTGACAGACTAAAAAGGGAATTTTTAAATACCTCAGCTGTAGGACACCCTAGTTATCCACTTCCCTGTTCCTTTTTATATATGAAAAATAAAGAAAAGCCCTAGGATTCTTACCTCAAGAGCATGAAAATCAGCATTGCCCCCATAGCATACTCTAGCCAATAGTTGGATCCAATTGCCTGGGGGTACCCTCCTTGTCTGAGGGCCATCTATACCACCACCCTAAGGGCTAAATCCACTAGAATTAGTCATGGGGTCTTTCTTGGCCATTTTTGTGCCCCATGCCATAGGACTCTTCTTGAATTCCCATCACAATATCTTTCTGCTAGCTGCCTCGCTTCTATGAGAGCCTTCTGGTAACTGCGCTCCACATTACTCTCGCCCTTTAATAATCTCAATCCTGCCACCTTTCTTCTCCCCTTGGACAAGGTGCCATATGACTGTCTGACTTGAGTAGATCACCTTTTGGGCCTTTGCGAGTACTTATAGGAAACTCTCTTGGACAATGCTCAGCTGTCTTGACTCACCGATGGCTCAAGCTTAAAAGATGACGCTGGAGTTGGAGACAAGCCTGGGTAACATAGCAAGACTTCATCTCCAAAACAAAAATAAGAAAAATTAAAAACAATAAAAGACACTAGAGACTGAATTGGGCACCAGAGGCTGAAAAATAAAACTGTAATAAAAATGACTCTTGGTTCAACATTAGAGAAGATCTCCCATTTGGACCAAATAAAAAGCCTGCCCTTTCAGATGCCATAACATTTTTGTTGTTGCCTGCTGTACGTGAATTGAGTCACTGAGGTACAGAAAAGATGATTACCTTTATGAAACAATACTGTGGGGCAATGTCCAAGGGGCTCTAAAAGTGCTTATCTGTCTATCCCACCTGTGCCAAATTCAACCCTGGAAAGCCAGTGGGAACAGTCCCTAGATATTTTAGCCCAATGGAGGCATGGCAGATGAACTTTATTCAGGTACTTCCTCTTACATGGATATAATTATGTTTTAGTCATGGTCTGCATGTTCTCTCATTAGGTTGAGGCACTTCACGGCAGACAAACCACCACCTTGACAGTGGCTAAGGTTCTACTAGAAAAGATCATCTCTGCCTGCGCAACTGCACTTGAGCTCCACTGTGACCAAGAAACCCCCTTCACTGAACAAATTATGAAACAGGTGTGTGCCATTTGGCCTATATTACATTTTCGTTGTGCTTATCCTCAGTCCTCTGCACTGGCTGAATGTACCAATGGTACTCTTAAGACCCAACTAGCAAAATTTATGGGAACCCTGGCCTGACCTCCATCCTGTCATGGAACTCAGCTTTTAAGGTATTTTTGGGTTTCTTTGGCCAAGAGGGAATCTATTCAGTCAGTTGGGGGACTTAGGATATTATATTTAGTTCAAGTTCACAGTCCCCACTTTTGGCCAAGATTTGCCAGAGGCAGCATCGATGGCAATGCTTTTTTTTTTTTTTTCCTTGAGTTGGAATCTCAGTGTGACCCAGGCTGGAGAGCAGGGGCATGATCATGGCTCACCACAGCCTCAACCTCCTGTGCTCAGGTGATCCTTCTGCCTCAGCCTCCCAAGTAGCTGGAACTACAGGTGCACATCACCACGCCTGGCTATGTTTTCTTTTAAATTTGTAGGCGTGAGGTCCTACTATGTTGCCTAGGCTGGTCTCAAACTCCTGGGTTCAAGCAATCCCCAACGGCGATACTTTTATTTTCTCTTATATCGTTGCTGGGGTTGTGTGGCTACTGCCCCAGGTCCATCCTTCTGTCTTTCAGTCAGACCCCTGTAGCCAAGGGACTTGGAGCCAAAAGACTTATTGCCAATTAAATGTTTTAGTCCAGACAAGAATGGAGGTGGGGAGGCACTAATTAACCCTTAAAGCCCTGTTAAGTAACATAAGATCCAAAAGCCAAAAAGCAAGGTTAAAAATTGACTTGTCTGTAAGTTTTATATATTGAGCCATCATAATTATTGGTCTTAATTAGTTATACAAAGCATAAGCATTTTGTTAAAAACATTTGAACCCAGGGATTTGAAGAGGCAATGTTCCTTAATTTGCCAGCTGTTCAGGCATGTTCTGTTCATTTTTTATTTAGAGGGTGTGAACTAATTTTACCCCTCTAAACCAGCCTTACATTCTCACACCCTACCTCTTCTGCATTAGTCTCTGGGCCTAGAGGGAGGGTGCTTGATATTGTATAGCTTTTGCAGCAGTACCTTGGCAATAGAAAACAGATTGGGCCTAGTTAAATCAAATAGTTTTCAAATTCTGGAGATGTCAGGTAGAGAAAGGTAGGTAATCTTTGGTATTAATTGTTGTAAGCTATAAACACTTCAAAAGAATAAAAAGGTTTTTCTTGACTCTGGAAAATAAAACATAAAGAATTAGCAACATTTTAAAGAAAAAGATCATAAGCACTGTCTGGTTCTGACAATGACAGGAAAAGGAAGCTCACAGATAGCTAAACGTTCAATTATCTAATATTAAGGGAAAGAACAAATTATATTTAGATAGAAGCAAAATTATTAAATGGGTTTTTTATGTTTTTAAATACAGGCTGGCCCTGTGTCTCATGCAGTTTATTTTGATTGTCTCCTCTCATATCTGAAGACAAAGTTTTGGCTAAGTTGTTTGTTTTCAGATACCAGTGTAGACAGGAGTTGGTCCCTTTTTCAGATGAGATTTGTGTATCCAGGAGTCAAAGTTCTGTAATTTAGTAGCACAAAGATTAGTTAATAGTACCTGATAAGGACCCTTTCAATGGGAATAGAGGAGTCTTTTAACTAACGGCTCTCTAGTGTATGCAATCATCAGGTGATTACTGGAGGTGGTAATACTGGAGTTTATGACTTGAACAGAAGTTGTAATAGTAATTAATTTTTTATTTTAATTTTTTTTGAGTTGGAGTCTCACTCTGTCACTCAGACTGGAGTGCAGTGGCACGGTCTCAGCCACCGCAGCCTCGACCTGCTGGACTCCAGCAATCCTTCCGCCTTAGCCTTCCAAGTAGCCGGAACTACAGGCACGCGCTACCACACCCAGCTAATTTTTTATTTATTGTAGAGACGAGGTCTCACCAAGTTGCCTGGGCTAGTCTTGAACCCGCGGGCTTAGACAATCCACTCTCCTCAGCCTCCCAAAGTGCTGGGATTACAGGCTGAGCCACTGAGCCCGGCCAGTAATTAATTTTTATAGCCTTGATAAACACCAACAATAAACCTAAGTCAGAGACTTATTTAGAATTTGATTTGGAGGCTATTTATCAGATGTTAAGAGGCAAAACATTTGGTCAAAACAAAATCACAAGTCATTGTAAAAATAATATTTATTTAACCAGAGTGATAATTGGAAGACCTCAAAGGCAATAAAGAAAGGGACTTGGATGTAAAAACCTTAACCTTTTTTGAGCTCAGTTCTCCTAAGTAATCAAAAACCTAATCAAGATAACATAGGAATTATCTTGATAAAATATCTTGATAAAATCTTTTTAAGCCAGTTACCAAAAAAGCATAAAAAAGCCTGAAATATGACTGCTTTCTCTTATGTGAAGCCCAGTTAGACAGCAAATCAATATTTTAAGAAAACCTTTTAACATAAGGAACCAATCTTTGGAAAGACTATTATAAATTATTTTCTTTTAATTATTCTCAACTTAATGATATGTAAAATTTGTTTTAGAAATGTTTTCCATGAACCTTATCACGACTTACACAGGCCACTTAAAACATGATTGAACGTTCTGATTTGCCCTAAATTTTGTCATTTAAATAACCAGTCATTTTACTTTAGGACAAAAATTTACCATTCAAAATCCTTCTCATATAAAATTACTGTCTTTTCATTTTAATCTTTCTTACAAAAAATATGTCTTTTTTTTAAAGAAATGTAGATTTATTAAAGAGAAGATACACTGTGAAGGGCACAATGAGCAGGACAGCAGTAGGAATGTCTGCTGTCTGCTGCCAAAAATACATCTTCATATCCATAACTGTTTTCACATCTCTTTCCTACTTTCTATCTTATTTTATAAATAACCTTCCTAAAACCATATTTTTAAATCACCCTTATATAACCTCCAAATTAGACACAATTATTCTTTTTTTCAATAAGAATGCAAAATTTATGTCTTATAATTTCTCCTTTTTAAGTTAAAAACATCTCAGCCAGGCTCGGTGGTTCAGCCTGTAATCCCGTGCCTTGGGAGGCTGAGGTGGGTGGATTGCCTGAGCCTGCGGGTTCAAGACCCACCTGGGCAACTTGGCGAGACCTCATCTCTACAATAAATCAAAAATCAGCCGGGCATGGTAGCGCATGCCTGTAGTTCCAGCTGCTTGGAAGGCTGAGGCGGAAGGATTGCTGAAGCCCAGCCGGTCGAGGCTTTAGTGGCCGGGAGCGGCCACTGCACTCCAGTCTGGGTGACAGAGTGAGACTCCAACTAAAAAAAAAAAAAAATTAATTAATTAATTAAAAACATCTCTTTATCAGAATTTATATATTAACTAGAATTCTTATTCTTAGTAACCTTAAATGTTATGAAAACCTAGGAAGCATTAAATCTTGAATTGTTGGTCATATATCAGTATTTTACAGATGAGAACCATTTTATAATTGTTTGAAGCCCATCTTACTGCACACTGAGATTTTATATTTTTAAAAAATGTATTTTCCCATATCATAACTCTTTCTTAATTGGAAATGATACAGACAATTAGTGTCTATTATTTATTTTATTTTTTAAGATAAGCTCTCACTCTTTCACCTAGGCTAGAGTGCAGTGGTGTGATCATAGCTCACTATAACCTTGAACTTGTGAGCTCAAGAAATCCTCCCACTTCAGCCACCTGAGCAGCTAGGACTACAAGTGCACACCACCATATACAGCTAATATTATTATTTTTATTTTTATTTTTTAGAGACAGAATCTCACATGTTACCTGTGCTGGTCTCAAAATTCTGGCCCAAGGGATCCTCCTTCCTCAAGCTTTCAGGCATGAGCTACTGTACTTGGCCAGTGTCTATTATTTAACGTTAAGATTTTCAAATTCTATAAAATTTTTGTCTATAAGCATTTATTCCATTTTTATTTACTTAATTTATTTTTAATTGTTTACCTAGATTGCAGATGAGAATTGTGATATTAGACAAAGCTAGTCATTTTCCTTTTAACCATTTTTACAGCCTGTGAATATCAAATGTTTACCTAAGTAAGAACTTTAAAGTTAAGTACATGGCTATTTATACTAATAACTCAGAAAATGAAGTGTTTTATGAAGCCAACAATATAAAATTAATTTTACATATCAAAAAATCACATAAACAAAGATAATTCTATTTTTGGCTGGTTTCATAATTTTATAACCTTTCTGCCAAACCCTGATACCTTAAAATAACTAGCAGAAATGAATACAGAACTGTCTGACCATAAACCCAGACAAAAGTGTATGCTGACACTTTTTGAAGGCGTTTTTATTTTTCCAGGAATTTTTAAATCATCCTATTTCTCAAAGATTTACTAAAGTCAAATGAAGTTTTAAAGCATTTTGGCTTATTTACTTAATTTATGAGTGCCCATTTATCTATAAGTCTATTTGGTACCAGTAGACACAACATATAACACAATACATGTACATACCCATAAACATCTATACATGTACACCTACAAACAAAGATCCTCTAGCTTTTACTTCAGAACTCTAGCCATGAGATAGCAATACAAACTCACCAGTTTACAAAAGATAACTGAATTCAAGTTTTGTTCCTGATAAATTTGAAGCAAAATTTTGGGTAAAGCAGTTTTCATGGCAGTTTGACTTTAAAAACCTCTTCCCCTACTGTTTTTGTGTAGTTTCAGTTGACTTTAGGGTTATGTTTTTAATGTTTACTTTTTAGTGATAATTAGCTAAACTATGGAAGAGAAACAAAATCACACCAGGCACAGTGGCTCATGCCTGCAATCCCAGCACTTTGGGAGGCTGAGGTGGGAGTACTGCTTGAACCCAGGAGTTTGAGACCAGCTGGGGCAACATAGTGAGAGCTCCTCTCTACAAAAAATCAAAAAAATTAGCCATGCATGGGAGGCTGAGGTGGAAGGGTTGTCTGAACCCAGGAGTTGGAACCTGCAGCCTGGGTATCAGAGTGAGACACCAGCTCAAAAACAAAAACTAAACCTTCAAGTAGCCTTGAATTAGTAATACCATAAGCAGTGAGTTTTACCCCAACATCAGTGGCTTTCATAACAGCAAATTTAAAGCAAGCAGAAAAGAAAATAGAGAATTAAATAGATGACTCTACATTTTTAACTCCATATTTGCAGATCCAACATTTGAACTCTGAATATTCCTTCATGTAATTTGCCTATCTGTTTAAAAATGTGTACAAGTACAGGCAATATATATAGCCAGCTGGAGTTCCAGAAAACCTGGCATGTCTTTGAACTTTTCCATTGTTTTTAATATGTAAGCTTCAGGGGTTCCTCCCCTTCACAGTTCAGTTATCCATTACACTGACCTGATCAAGATATATCTTTTAGTACCCCCAGTATGGGAGTCATTAAAAACCTTATGCACCAGGTGAGTTCAACCTAAATGCCCCCCACCCCCACCCCGACACCCTTAAGTCTAGGGCCAACAAAGATGTTCCCTCTGGGGTCTGTGGATGAAGGGAACAGGAACAGGGACTGGGAAGGAATGAAAAAACAAAAAACCCCATCCCAAAACACATAGCCAACATGGAAAGTTCCTTCCAGAATTCTACAGAAAGAGGTCTACAGGAAGAACCAAAGTTTCCAAGATCTTCAACCAAAAAGCAGAAGATCTTGGATTCTGCTAACATTTACTCAAACCCTTTCCCATTGCGGTAAAGAACGACTGGACTTTTTCAATGGGTTCCTGCTTGTGCCTTGCATTGTACTGGACAATGCAGGGAAAGGAATTGGAGGACTGCTTCAGAACCCAATCCTTGTTGCCATATATGTTAACTTAAAATTCATATGCTCTATAAATTCAGAAAGCAGACTTTCTTTTTTATTTTTTTGAAAGCAGGATTTATTGAGAGGACAGAAAAGCTCCCACAGTGGGAGGGGACCCGAGGGGACCCAAGGGGGTTGCCCAGGAGACTTTATTTCTTACAAAAGATTACAGCCTGCAAAGTGGCCATCCCACAGCCTGGGAAGCATAGCCTCCAGCAAAGACCAGAGACAGACACTTGAAAGGAAGAGGTGTTGGGGTAGGAGATTTAAGCTGAATGGGATAGATAAGCATATATATTCAACAGGTTACAGGAGCAGCTATGAATATTTGTGAAGGTGGTCCTGATGCATATTGAACAAACATGCGTGTTACATATGACTCATGTTCACCTTGGGGTAGAGATTTAACATTTAAGCGTATTACAATTAGGCACTACATGTCAAAACGTCTTTCTAGGGCAAAAAAGAACTCAAGGGCACAAGCTCTAGAAACCAGCCAGAACCACTCCATAGTTAGTGATCTTTTTATCAGGAGAAAGTTTTTAAGTTTGTCTCAAGTCCTACCAAAACTGTAGTTATGGCTTGTGGAACAGGGGGTCAGTCTGTACCTGTGAGCTAGATGAGCTGTAAATTGTTTTAATGTTGCTTTTCTCAAGGCCAATGCTTGTTTAGCTGCTAGTGTAAAAGAAAAACTTTATGGCTGTTAGAACATAGTTTATTCTTTCAGTGTAGGGGGTACATGACTTAACCCTTGCCTGGCATGGTCAGAGGTCTTACTTAAAATTTTGTATCTTATTGCCACAAAGAGTCTGCCCTGTCAGTCTCATGATCTTATTTTAATTTGAATGCCTGCCAGTTGTTATTTCTAAACTGCAAAAGGGAGGGGTGTAACAAGGCATGTCTGACCTCCATCCAATCATGGCCAGGAACTGTTTTTAAGATATTTCTGGGTTCCCCTTGGCCAAAGGGGGGGGTGTTAGGGTTTTATTTTACAAAGAGAATACTTGAAGTTATATAATTTATAAGGAAAAGAGATATATTTGTCTCACAGTTCTGCAGGTGATTCCACTCCTGGGGGAAGGTAAAGGGAAGTTGGTTTGTGGAGACCACACAGTGAGAGAGAGGAACAAAGGGCAGGAGCTAGGTGCCAGACTCCTTTGAACAACTGGCTCTCATGATAACTCACAGCATAAGAACTCACTCAACTCCACTCCAGGCATTAATCTTTTGATGAGGGATCCACCCCTGTGACCCAAAGCACCGTTAGACCACCATCCCCACCCCTGGGATAAAGTTTCAAAATGAGATTATGAGATTTTTTCAGAGCATCAAACAAACCAAACTATAGTAATGAATTAAAACTAAAAATTTAATTTTCAAACTGAAAATTGGAACCCACGAGGCAGGAACAGAAACAGACAATAACTAAGGTAGACAGTATTTCCAAGATGACCAGACCAGGCCTTCACATCCTTTCCCCACTGTTCTTGTTTTTTGAGTCAGGGTCTCTGTTGCCCAGGCTGAAGTGCAGTGGCACAATCATGGCTCCCGATCATGGCTTCTGCAGCCTTGACTTCCTGGCCTCAGGTGGTCCTTCCACCTCAGCCTCCTGAATAGCTGGGACTACAAGTGTCTTCCACCAACCCTGCTAATTTTTTTTTTATTTTATAGACACGAGTTCTTGCTATGTTGCCCAGGCTGATCAAGGGCTCAAGCTATTCACCCACCTTAGCCTCCAACATGCTGGGATTACAGATGTGAGCCACCACACCCAACCTCCCCACTGTTATTTTTTATTTTGTTCACTGTCTCCCCCTTATTTATATTTTCTAGTCCATTGCCATAGGGGGAAAATTACTTTTGGATCTGGCCTCAAAGATGTTTATGATACCAGTTACCCCTTAGTTATTCACTCAATCATACAAGAAATATATTTGAGCATTTGCCACATTTTGCCACAAGTTAATCCTTGTTTTAGTTCATTTTGCATTGCTTTAAGGAAATACCTGAGGCTGGGCAATTTACAAAAAAAAAAAAGGTTTATCTGACTCACAATTCTGCATGGCACTGGAATCTGCCTGGCTTTTGGTAAGGCCTCTGGAAGCTTATAATCATGGCAGAAGATGGAGAGAGAGCAGGCATGTCACGTGACAGGAGTGGAAGCAAGGGTTGAGGTGCCAAACTCTTTTAAGCCATTAGCTCTTGCATGAACTAACAGAATGAGAACCCACTAATTATCATGAGAAGGGCACCAAACCATTCATCAGGAATCCACCCTCATGACCCAAACACCTCCCACTAAGCCCTACCTCCAACACTGGGATCCAGTTTCAACATGAGATCTGGAGGGGACAACAATCCAAACTATATCAAGTAACACGTTTCACTGATGTTCCAAGTGCAATTATCTGTCCAAATTGCACATCTGGTTCTTTCTTTAGGGTTAAGATTTTAAATTCACATACTCAAATTTCTTGTTTCACAGTAGGCAAAACCTATTGGAGAGGGTTTTGCAGTCACATTTTCCACAAACTGAATTTAACAACAATGTAAAAATAATTTGACAACTTGTAGACAAATTCATAACTTTAATTCACTAAACATCAGTAGCTTCCAACAATGCAATAATTCAATAGTGAAGCCTTTGATAAACATTACTAGTGCTTCCATACAGATGACCCCTAATATGGCAGAGAGGGCTAAAAACAGTTAAAATTATTCCTTTTAAAAATCAACCTGCAAGTTCCAAAACCTACTAGCCATGAGGCTTGAAAAAACCAAATAGCCACAAGGCACTTTCCTGGAAGTGCGTGATAGTAGTTGATTCACAACCTTACCCCCACATCCTCTCTTTGTGAAGTTATCAGTTTACAACCCCTGCTTGTCCTGTATATCCTGGAGACAATTTGTTCTTTGAAAATCTGTTTTTGCTAAATACCACCTTGCAAACTCCAAAGAAAAAGGTATATCCATGCAACTCAACCCCCTCCCTTACCTAAACTAACCAAAACCCCTCTCCTCTTTCTCCGGGTTGCTCAGCCTTGAAGCATCAGCCTGCTGTGTCGCGCCGGCACTAATAAACCACTACTTCCTAAGATAG
The DNA here is from genome assembly GCA_027257055.1 of Cephalopachus bancanus. Classification (NCBI taxonomy): domain Eukaryota; kingdom Metazoa; phylum Chordata; class Mammalia; order Primates; family Tarsiidae; genus Cephalopachus; species Cephalopachus bancanus. The sequence goes on along the minus strand of JAPVLO010000163.1, from coordinate 2,523,639 downwards.
CCTCAATGTCACCGTCTCTGTTTTCCCACAACACTAATGCAAAAGATGTCTCTCTGTTGTGCCCTGTGAGGATATATTTTTATCTTTGGAGAATGTAACAATCAACCATATGCACGGGCTACTCCATGTCTCAATAAATGGGAACTAAAAGATCAATGTAGGTAAGGAAAACTAAAAGATGTCATCCCAAAATGTACTTCTCTGGCATATCTTGAGGTGGCTATTCAGAAGGATCACAGGCACAGGAATAGCTCTGAAAATCTATCCTTTGTGGGGGAGATTTGCATTTATAAAGAAATATACATTTGTGAAATAAACAGTGGATGCAAATAGGCTTTCTCTGAGGCCATTTTATCTGCCTCCTCAAGATATAGGAAAGGTGAACTCACAGTAAAAGGAGATTGAAAGTCTGGCACTTTTATGGGCCAGAGCAGCTTTTACCACAGGTTTACCACTGTCTAGTCTTTCTGTGACCTAGCACCTGTGAGGTTTCATCTGCATAACATGACAAGCTTTGCTCACTGTGCTTTTCCTCCCTTCTCTATACCATAACCTGTGCTATGCTCCAATCTGCTATTCCTTTCTGAACAATATAAAACTTTCAGTCATCTGGTTATCCTTGAGTCTCATAATCATGGAACTCCCATGTCCATGTGCACATTAATAAATTAATAAATATGTCTTTTTCTCCTGTAAACCTGTTTATTGTTCGCTTATTTATCTGACTTAACCATTAAACCTCCAGAGGAGATAGGGACTATATCAAGGTAAAAAGCTTCTGCTCAGCAAGGAGAAACTGTCAACAGAGAGAGGAGACAACCTACAAAATGGGAAAAAATGTACAAACCATCCATCTGACAAAGAATTAATAATCAAAATATATGCGGAACTCAAATCAATGAAAAAACATATGATTTTAAAATGGGGAAATGACCTGAATATGTATTTCATAAAAGAAGACATACAAATGGCCAACAGGTATGTGAAAAAATACTCAGGATCACTAATCATCATGGAAATAGAAATCTAAACCTCAATGATAGATCATCTCTTCCCAATTAAAATGGCTGTTATCAAAAAGACAAAATATAGTAAATGCTGGTGAAAATGTGGAGAAGAGAAACCCTCATACCTTGTTGGTGGGGATGTAAATTGGTATCACCACCATGAAAAACAGTATAGAGGTTCCTCAACAAACTAAATGATTGAGCAAGCCCACTACTCGGTATATATCCAGAAGAAAGGAAATCAGCATATCAAAGAGGTGTTTGTAAGCCTATATTTACTGAAGCACTATTCACAATAGCCAAGGCACAGAAGGATCCAAGTGTCCATCAACAGATGAATGGATAAAGAAAGTGTGATATATACATACAATATGATATTATTCTGCTATAAAAAGAATGACACCTGTTATCTGCAACTACATGGATGAAACTTGAGGACAATAAAGTGAAAGAAGCCAGGCACAGAAAAACAAATATCACATATTCTAACTCACATGTGAGAGCTAAAAAAGTTTTATCTCATGAAGGTAGTTAGCAGTGATGGTTACCAGAAGCTGGGAAGAATAGCGGGGGTGGGGGGAGCAAAGAGAGACTGATTAATTATATAATAAATCATCATTAATAAATTACGATTATTTTATATATATAATTTATTATATATTTCAAAATAGCTAGAAGATTTGGAATATTTCCAACACAAAGAAATAATAAATGTAGCCGGGCTCGGTGACTCAGCCTGTAATCTCGCGCCTTTGGGAGGCTGCGGTGAGTGGATTGCCTGAGCCCGCGGGTTTGAGACCTGCCTGGACAGTGAGACCTCATCTCTACAATAAATCAAAAAATCAGCTGGGCGTGGTAGCGCACACCTGTAGTTCGGCTATGTGGAAGGCTGAGGCGGAAGGATCGCCGGAGCCCAGCAGGTCGAGGCTGCGGTGGCCGGGAGTGGCCACTGCACTCCAGTCTGGGTGACAGAGTGAGACTCCAACTCAAAAAAAAAAAAAAAGAAATAATAAATGTTTGAGGTGATGGAACCCTTATTATCCAGATTTGATCATTACACATTGTATATATGTATCAAAAAATCACATGTACCTCAAAAGAATGTACAGTTATTATGGATCACTTTTAAAATTTTGGCCGATTGTGATGGCTCATGCCTGTAATCCCAACACTTTGGAAGGCTGAGGCAGGAGAACTGCTTGAGGTCATAGTACAAATTCAGCCCAGGCAACACAGCAAGACTTTGTCTCTACCAAAAAAAAAAAAAAAAAAATTAGCTAGGCATAGTAGCGCATGCATAGTCCTAGCTACTTGGAAGGGTGAGGCAGAGGGATCACTTGAGCCCAAGAGGTCAAGGTTGTAGTGAACCATGATTGCACCACTGAACTCCAGCTTGTCTGAGGCCCTATCTCTAAATAATAATAATAAATATAGTAATTTTAATTTAAAAAATTTTTAAAGAAAACCAAGCTGGGCAAGGTGGCTTCTAAGACCAGGAGTTCAAGACCAGCCTGGGCAACTAGTGAGACTTCCACTCCACAATAAATAAGAAAATGAGCCAGGTGTGGTGGTACATGCTTATGGTTCCAGCTAGTTGGAAGGCTAAGGTGTCAGAATTGTCTGAGCCCAGAAGGTTCTGGCTGCGGTGGCCATGAGCATGCCACTGCACTCCAGCCTGGGCGAAAGTGAGACTCCAACTCAAAAAAGAAAAGAAAAGAAAATCACCAGTAATAGTATTTGATTCCACATTCTTGCAGCCGTTTGCTGCTTTTGAAAACACTACTGACTGTCATCCAGGTCATTATAGTGTTCATTTGAATGTTATAATGGGGCAGGGGAAAGAGGAGAGAGAGTGAAAAAAAAACCAACAAATTATCTGTGCCTCATGTTGTCTTTGTTTTATGTATGTATGTATGTATTTATGGAGACAGGGTCTTGCTCTGTCACCAAAGCTGGAGTACAGTAGCCCAATCACAGCTCACTGCAGCCTCAAACTCCTGGGCTCAAGCAATCTTCCTGCCTCAGCCTCCCAAATAGCTGGGACTACAGGTGTGCACCACTGCACCCAGCTGATTTTTCTTTCTTTTTTTTTTTTTTTTTTAACTTTTTACAGAGACAGAATCTTGCTATATTGCCCAGGCTTTTCTTGAAATCCTTGCCTCAAGCAATCCTTTCACCCAGCCTCCCCAATGCTGGAATTACAGGCATGAGCCACTGTGTCCAGCCTCATGTTGTCTTTATTAGGTCTTTTCATTACTTAGGAAAACCAAGTTAAAGATTTAAGGTTTTTCTACAAATATGTAACTTCCTGTATTTTCCTTTGAAAGTTTTTAATTATCACTCTTGTTAAATGAATGACTATTATTTCAAAGTGACCTGTGATCTTATTTTGAGCAGTGTTTTAAACCCTTTTATTTGACAGACCTCAAAAGTCAAAATTAAGTCTTTTCAACTCCAAACTCACTTCTGGATTTCTAGAAGAGACCCTGAAAATCCAAAAGAAGACTATTAAACCAATTAGGCTTATTTGCTACATTAAATTATGTGGGAAACATTGTCAGATAATACATGATGCTAAAACTTCTGAAAGTTATACTTAGGATTATGTTTTTTATATGAGCTTTCCAATAATTATGTGGGATTGCTAAAACTCTAGTATTCCATCACTCATAATGTTTTATTGATATGTTAAAATGTTATATGTCACGGAAATAATGAAAGTTCTTTGTCAATAGTGGGTTATAATGAATTCCCGTCAGATCTTTCTGTGGCTTTTTAAATCTTATTGTGCACAGATAATTGCCTTATTTGGATGCTCTTTCTTTTTTTTTGAGTTGGAGTCTCACTCTGTGACCCAGACTGGAGTGCAGTGGCATGCTCCCGGCCACTGCAGCCTCAACCTGCTGGGATCTGGTGATCCTTCCGCCTCAGCCTTCCAAGTAGCCGGAACTATAGGCGTGCTCTACTACACCCGGCTAATTTTTTATTTATTGTAGAGATTTTTGATTTATTGTCAAGTTGCCCTGGTGGTTCTCGAACCCGTGGGCTCAGACAATCCACTCGCCTTGGCCTCCCAAAGTGCTGGGATTACAGGCTGAGTCACTGATCCCGGCCTGATGCTCTTTCTTAAAAGCATTTTGGGCCAGGCACAGTGGTTCATGTCTGTAATCTCAGCACTTAGGGAGGGCAAGAAGGGAGAATTGCTTAAGCCCAGGAGTTCAAGACCAGCCTGGGCAACATAGTGAGACCTCATCTCTACAAAAATAAAAATAAAAAAAGCTGGGCATGGTGACACATGCCTACAGTCTCATTAGAGAAGCTGGGGCAGAAGGATTGCCCGAGCACAGGAGGTTGAGGTTACAGTGAGCCATGATCATGCCACTGCACTCCAGCCTGGGTGACAGAGCGAGGCTCCGACCCAAATAATAATAATAACAATAATGATAGAATAAAAAGATAATAGAATAGCTCTTGATTATCTATGGACTGAAAAAAGAAGTGTCTATGCCATTGCTAACACTACATGCTCTACCTGGACAAAGTCCTCTGGGGAGGTAGAGACCCAGTTACATAAAGGAAGCCAACAGGCCTGATGACTACAGCAGGCCTCATCCAGTCCCCCACACTCCTTTGGCTTAGTTTGCTGATTGCCTTCTAGCCTAGATTCACTGTTCAGAATGATCATTCAAACAGGATTCATTATATTAGTAATAATTTTGCTCTCCACACTCCTTTTTAAACTTTGTAGCTGTTGCCTGTCCAAACTTGGCAGAAAAAACACATCGAATAGGATAACGCTGACCAAGCCCCTTGAAATGATGACCAATACCTATGGAACTGACAAAATTGAGCTTAACAGTGAACTCCAGGCGGATTTAGCCAGACAGCCACAACTTCCAACCTACTTGTTGCTCAAATGTGGCTAGAAGAGTTCTGACATCAACTCCTAGTTGACCAGCACAATCAAAACTTAACCACACATTCACTGATCAGTGGCGCTTTTGCAGAAAGATCTTGATAAAAGCGGGGAAATGGGAAAGTTGTCCATTCAAAATAGAGTCACTTATGTCACACCTTAACAAAATCGGGCCGAGAGGCCATGAAGAAAGGCCCCCCACACACATGTGTAACAGGAACTTATGCAAAGGGTTATCTCCACTAGAACTTTCTGGTAGAGCCACTTCTATGAAGACTCTCTCCTAGCAATAGCTAGTACCACCGATGAACAGTGTGGCTGCCTGCAATGAACACCCGTGACCAACGGTCTTCATTTGAAAACAATATGCATGTCCTGCCCCTGTTTGTCTTTAACATTTTCCCTTGCCCCAGGTCCCTTGGATGTGCCTATGGGCCACCACAGAATATGTATCCCAGTTGCAATCTGTTGCTATTCCCAAATAAATTTGTTTTGGATAGTTAGTCTCTCTGTCACTTAAGGCTGACACATTTTAGTTTGACACATGTTACACAAGGCATATCATTTTCATTGCAATATAGTCATCCATTTATAAAAATACTGCAACTTTTCCTTTTCTCCTATTGATGAACATTTGGGTTGTTTTCAATGTTTCACTAATTAAACGATGCCACATTGAACATGTTGTACATACGTGGGTGGGACACTCGTGCCAAGATAGAATTGCTGCATCACAGGATATGTATGTCTTGACATTTCTGAATGAATGTTCTGTCTCCGGTGTGTGGAGCACCTGTTCTTCCATTTCCTCTCCAATGTTCTGTATGGATGAACATGTAGGTCTTTGCCTACCTGGGGGTCTGTAATACCACCTCCAGCCGATGTGATTTACTTTATGTTGGTTGGATACCTTTTCACATGTAGATTGACCTTTGTGATTGTACCCTGTGGGAAGAACCAGGAAAAGCAAAGGCAAGTTGGAAGAGGTATCTTGGAGAGTGGCTGTTTTGAGGGTCACTGTAGGGACAGAGCCAGCAAGGACAGGACAGATTTTGAGGACCAAAGCTCAGAAAGTACTACACAATGCCCAAAGTCCCTCTTCTGCAGCCCCTCCCTCTAGGACATGCCCCTCCATCAGCATCCTGGAGGCCAGCCGGCTCTTCTCTAGGCTTCACACCCTCCTCCAGACCCAGAAGCACAGCACAGAACCAGTCCTGCAGCCCTGTTAGTATAAGTCAAGTTGTCCTCCCTGGCCCAGTCCTGCTGGAATCCACTTTCCTGTCCTATAACATCCCCACTGCCCCCTGCCCAAACGCCTAGACCCTTCTGGCAGAAGCTAATTTCCCAGTCTGGGCCTGCCACAGCCCTCCTCAAAGACCTCCAATCACACAGCAATCTATTACTATATCTCTTCCAAGGCAATGGAGGCCCTGGGAGGGCCTTATCTTTGTTCAGAAATCCATGCCCAGTACTCTGACGCCAAGGGCTGCCTGTGCTGCACCCACAGCTTTCCTGGCTGCTTCTTGGATCTCTAGGGAGTGGGCATGGGGGGCAGGGAGCATTTAAGCAGCTGTGACTTGGGGCAAGTGTCATCTCTGCAAAGGTATCGCTGGGAGACATAGGGTTGCGGAAGCAGTACCATGAGGGGCAGCAGAGGACTGTGTCAAAGCCCCCTGGGGTCCAGGCCACAGCAGCCTCCTTGGCCAGCAGGGTTGGTTACAAAGTAGCAGGAAGCTGAGCTTCTGGCAACCCCACATGCCCAACTCCTCAGTCCCCCAGGTGCTGTGAGGACTGAAGCTAAGAAAGGTGTAGGGCCTGGGGTCTGGGTGGGTCCTGTCCCTGAGGGAGATGTCTCTGAGACATTGCCCTCCTGGTCCTCTCGGGGTTAGAGGTAGGCTAGGGGCTGGGTGATCTGAGCCCCCTCCTTTCCTCTGCCATCTCTGCCTCCTGAAGTTCTTTACTAACTCCAGAAGCCTTAGCTCACAGTTTCATCAGAAGAATGGGTGTTCCAGGAAGACTGTGAGAGATATTTGGGGCCCAGGTTGATGATATCAAATGCTGAATTTGCCTCTGTGTCCACGATGTTCTGACTCTTGGGAAGTAAGAGAGTTATCAGTGAGGTTGGTGCCATTTTGTGTACCTTCTATACTTCTAACACCCTTGGAGAGCTTGTCTCTGGCCTTGTGCTAAGGACTCATCAGGCTATTTTTTTCTCTGGAGATGAAATCTCATCTTAGGTTTTGGAACTAAATTTGGACTCTTGACTCCAGAGCCCCAAATTTCTTGAGCAAGTTGTTCTCTGAAATTAATCCTAGGGTAAGGATTTTTCTTAAATGCCTCGATGAGAGTGTGCAATTGAGTGTTTCTGTAGCTAGCATGGCACTGCCTGTCTTCTCCACTAGGTTGATCTTGCCCATGGCTTTGGCTTGATTCTGAAGGCTTCTAGTGTTCTGGTCTTCTCTGGAATCCATGCCTAGTTCTTTGACTCTAAAACCAAATCTGAATTCTTGACACTTCAATATTGATTTCTTTTTTTTTTTTTTTTGAGTTGGAGTCTCACTCTGTCGCCCAGACTGGAGTGCAGTAGCTGCTCCCGGCCACCACAGCCTTGACCTGCTGGGCTCCGGCGATCCTTCCGTCTCAGCCTTCCGAGTAGCTGGAATTACAGGCATGCGCTACCACGCCCGGCTGATTTTTTGATTTATTGTAGAGATGAGGTCTCGCCGCCCAGGTGGGTCTCGAACCCGTGGGCTCAGGCAATCCACTCACCTCAGCCTCCCAAAGGCACGGGATTACAGGCTGAGCCACCGAGCCCGGCTTCAGTATTGATTTCAAGAGCAAGTGTGTGGTAGCATAAGCTGGATAAGCTTTTTTGATTGAAGGCATTGAAGAGGATTTTCAGTTGCTCTTCTGTGAATTTGGTGCAATTGTGCCTACAATTTGTTGCTATGGTCTTGTTTGAAGAGTTGTCTTGGGCCACGCTGGAAGATAATGCTGGGGTTTAAGCATCTGTTGAACAGTCTTCACAGGAGTCGGTCATTCTAGAGGATGAGTTTGGTTAAAACTGGATTCTGTAATCCATAAATCCATTTAGGTAGACATGAGAAACTCTAATCCTCCATAATCTGCTAGAAGTGTGCCATCGGGGAGGGGAGGTTCTTTGTCAACCCCTGGCCTGTGATGCCCCATTCTCTTCTGGGATATCTGAGAACTACACGTGGAGGGTGCCCACATGAAGGGCAAAGGCAACAGCACAGAGCTCCATATTAAATAAACATAACGGGGTGGCCGGGGACAGTGGCTCATGCCTGTAATCTCAGAGGCAGGAAGATTGCTTGAGCCCAAGAGTTCAAGACCACCCTGAGCAACATAATGAGCTCTGTCTCTACAAATGAAAAAAAAAATTTTTTAAATAGTTGGACATGGTGGCCTGCGCCTGTAGTCCAAGCTACTTGGGAGGCTCAGACGAAAGAACTGCGTGAACCCAGGAGGTCAAGGCTGTGGTGAGCTGTGATCGTGCCACTACACTCCAGCCTGGGTGACAGAGCAAGACCCCAACTCTAAATAAATAAATAAATAATAACTATATGAGGCACACATTCTTGTCTTAGGGTACCCACTGCCCAGTACTGTCTTATGGTGCTGTAGAAAGCCCAGTACATAGTAGGCACTTGGAAGGGCATAATGTCCCTTAAACCAAACACCTTGAGGTCCAGGTGGGTCCCGACAGGCCTGGGCCCTGGACAGTACACTCAAGCCCAGCAACTCCCTGTGACCCTGGGTGCCTCACTCCCTGAAAAGCAGACCTGGGTAGGTAGGAGCGGCAGAGGGCACCCCAGGTTCCATCCCCACCAGAGTCACCCTGCCTATGGAGCCCCGTAGAGCCCCTGCCCCATCACAGTTACGGTGACTGGCACAGCAAACTCCATGGTCGATAGAAACGAGCATGCTCCCACCCATTGTATGCTCCCCCTCTGCGCCCTCACCGCCTACAGGAGGGCTGGGAAACTGGCTCCCGCGGCTCCGCTAAACGGCAATTACCCGAGGGAAATTACTCGCGCCCTCCTCCCGCGCTCTGCCTGCTCGCGCTTCGCTCCCCTCCCCTCCCCTGCTTTTCTGAACCGGCCTTAGCGCTCGAGGACCCCGAGGGCCGGCCCCTGCGCCCGGGTCCGCGGCCGCCGGCGGGTGCTGGGGGCGCACTCACGCGGATGACGTAGCGCGAGGAGTTCCTGTCGTCCAGGCTGACCGTGAGCGAGAAGAGCGCGGCGGCGCTGCGCACGCCCTGCGCCTTGTACAGCAACCGGTGGAGGTCCCAGCGCGCCGCGGCCCCCGGGCGCTCGGGCGCTCCCACGCTCCGCCAGACGGACTCCGGGACCGCGCTAGCAGGCGCTCCTCGTTCTGCTCGCCGACGGCCGCTGTGGTGCCTTAAGTGAGCTTGTCGTCGGGGATGGCGTCGCGCCACAGCCATCAGCCGCACGCCAGCGAGTCGAAGTGCTGGCATGGGTCGATGCTGGCGGCCAGGAAGCGGGCGGCGCGCGGCAAGGTCTTGCGCTCGGGGCAGCCCTCGGTACAGGCGCCGCTGCCCGCCGCGCGCAGGCCCAGGTGCTTGAGCGCCGGCATGGAGGCCAGGAAGGCGCACAGGCCGGCGGCCAATACCGGCCCCGACAGCAGGCACACCTCGCGCTAGTTCCAGCGCGCCAGCCCGGCCCGGTACCCCGTGGCGCTGCTCCCCGAGCCCAGCGGGAAGCCCGGGGGGAGGGCAGGGAGGCCCGGTGCGAGCCCCCCACACCGCAGCGGCTCACGGACTTGACCTCCTGGAACTCGTCGTAGTGCGCCGTCATCGAATACGCGGCCTCCGTGGCGACGAGGCCACCGCTGCGCAGTCTTTGGTCCCCAGGGCTACAGGATGCCGAGGCTGCCTGCCTCCTCCCAGGCCGCAGCTGCGGGAAGGCAGAGGCAGGGCAGAGAGGCGCCGCAGCCCGGCAGGGACTATGAACACTGCGAGGCGGAGCAGAGGCCCAGGTGTGGAGTCTCCATCCAGGGGCCTGGGGCCTGGCCTCCCTCAGCCACACGGGAAGTGAGAGAAGAAGCGGGCTCCGCGTGACCTCCACGCCCTGTGAGCACAGTGGAGTCTTTTATCCTGCCTGCCTCCCTCTCTGCACGCGCGACCCCTACGCAGGGCTGGGAGGCCCCTGGTACAAAGCAGGGGGCGCCAGGCACGGGGCCTGGCACGAGGTAGGTAGGCCTTCACTGAAAAGCTGCCCCTGACCAGGTTTGGTGGCTCACGCCTGTAATCCCAACACTTTGGGAAGCAGAGGCAAGATAAGTTTTTGAGCCTAGGAGCTCAAGACCAGCCCTGGCAACATAGGGAGACCTCCTCTCTACAAAATGATGATGATTAATAATAATAATAATAATAAATAATACATAAGGCGTGGTGGTGCGCGTCTGTAGTCCTAGGACTCGCCTGAGCCAAGGAAGTCTAGGCTGCGGTGAGCCGTGATTATGCCACAGCACTCCAGCCTAGGCGACAGAATGAGATTCAGAGAGAGAGAGACAGAGAGAGAGAGAGAGAGGCGGTCCCTGTTCCTTTTTCCTTTCTTGTTCCACAGTCCAGGCTGGCTGGGGAGGAGGAAAGAGCAGAGACTGGGGGAAAGCGGGCGGTCAGGGGCACCTCAGTGGAGACCTTCAAGCACGTTCAGAGCTCAGCGTGGACTGAGACGCTCCACAAACCGTCCAAAGACCAAAGTTCGTCCTCCGGGAAGTCCTCGGGACCCGCCGCTCCTGGCTCCATCGCTGGCTCCTGTCAGTGGCCGAATGTCCACCCGCCCCTTCCCAGCAGGGCGCGCCATCGCCTCGGGGTCCGGCAGACACGGCCCCCTCCCCCGACGGCCCCGACGGGAACTGAGACCTGTCCGTCCCCGCCCCCGACCGGGGCCACTCCCGGCTTCAACCTGTTCTCCCCCCAATCCACACTAGAGTGAACTTTCACCCCCGGCGCCGCGCCATGCTGTCCGCAGCGCGGGAGAGCCCGGCCCGGGGACACAAAGCCCGGAGGCTCCTCGCACAGGCGGCAGTCGCGAGCGCCTCACCCGGAAGGTGCGCGCCGAGGCCGGGCGGGGCCCAGCACGTCGGGCCGGAGGAGTCGGGACTGAGCAGCGCGGGGGGCCGGTCTCTCCCCGACCCGCCGCCAAGCCGGCCCGCCCGGCGGCCCGAAGGAGGGGGCGCCCCTCCTCCGCGCGCCCCCTCCTGCGTCCCTTCGGGCCACCTGGCAGCGCGGCCGTGGGTCGCTCCCAAGGGTCACGCACGGGCTGCGGTCGGGATCTCGGGGCCCAGCCGCGTCCCGGCAGGAGCGAGGGCAGCGGCTGTTCTCGCGGGGGGCCCCTCCGACCCGGCGCCCCCATCGGAGCCGCCCCCCAGCCCGCCCCAAAGCGCTGAGGATGAGGAGACTAGGAGGCGCGGCCGTCCCAGCCCAGCCCCCCGCGCTGGAGCACAGCCCGGGAGGACTCCTGGGAAGGGCGGGGCGGCGCCCAGGGAGTGTCCATGTCCACCCTCGGGGTGCCCGGCGCAGGGCGCACCCACAGTGCGGGGCTCCCTTGTCCTCCCCGGAAGCCCTGCCCTGGATCAGCCCCCCCACGAGGGCGTCTGGGCTTCTGATTGGCCGCGTTCCCTTCCCCCAGCCCTGGTGGAGGTCAGTGGGGAGCCCTGCGAGAACACTGCCTGGGGCTGAGAGTGCGGACGTCCCAGGGGCCTACGGAGTTGATCTGGAATTGGACCCTCCCACCAATCTGTCCTCTTCACCCTGGACAGACTGCCAATAACGAGGGGACTGAAGCCCGCATCCCTGGCTGTTCTGCCCCTTCTCAGGAGAGAAGCTGAGGCTGTAGGTGAGTGGGGAAAGCCGGTGGTCTGGCCTCCAACTCCCTCACTCTTTTGGGGGCTCCCTCCATTCCCACCTCTAGGTGCCAAGGTGACCCCATGACTCATGAGCAAGAAGATGCCAGGGCACAGTAGTACCCAGTTAAACCCAGAGTCAGGCAGCTGGATGTCCAGCTTGTGAGGGTGGGGTGGGGGTAGCAGCCGGAGCTGTCTTGGGGAAGAAGGCCCTAGGGGCAGAGGTGAGGGGTTGGGGAGCCCACTCTCTGCCTCCTCTCTGACCAAGGGCAAATCCCATGTAGGCGTGGGAAAACTATCAGAATAAATATAGTCACTTTTGTTGAAAACAAAACAAACCCTGAGAAACAGGGAAGCTGAGGCGGTAGGATTACTTGGATCCAGGAGTTTGGAGCTGCGTTGAGCTATGATTGTGCCACTGCACTCCAACCTAGGCAACAGAGTGAGACTAATGTATATCTCCAGACAAACAGCCAGAAAAGTACCATGAATGGAGGGTTCTCATACACAAAACCTGATAACAACAACAATCACAAAAGAGTGCAAAACAACAACCTTACAAAAAGGGCATTGCGGCCTTACACAAAACATTACTTCTGTGGGGCCATTTGCCTGGCAACTTTCTGTCCAGTCTCAGACTGGTGCCACCCGTGCCATTGATCTTTGTAGCCAATCATGTAATCCTCCTCATTTCGTCTTCAAAGTCCTTTGTCTTCCTTTACCTCCCCGAATACACACACAGTTTGCTACGGCACATGTATTCCCACTGCAATGCCTATTTCTAAATAAACGCCATTTAGTTTTAGTCTCCCTTGCTATCTGTTACTTAGGCTCACGTAGTGGTGCCACAAGTGGGACAGAAGAGAGCTCACCTTGGAGGAGTCGATGCCCCTGGAATCCAGTGCAGTCCTGACTGAGCCCTGTGCACTCTGTTTCCATGGGGCCCTTTTCCTGTTCTCTCGGATTCTCAGGCTCCCTTCCTTTGGGGAGGCCTTTTGACTTCATTCTGGATCTGATCTGGTAATGATTGCCTTTAAAAAAGAACCTTGCATCCCTCTGGTGAATATAAGGTTTTGTTGTTGTTTGGGCAAGCACTTTCTAGCATAAGACAGGTGTCCTTCTGGTTGGACACTCCGGTTTTCTATAGCTTTTATGTTCTGTCTGTGAGCCATGTGTCTTCTGGTGACTTCACTTTTGGTTCTGCATGCTTGGTTCAATATTTTGCATTCTCTGCACACCTTGATTACAATTTTTGTGAGCACTCTGATTTGGTTTTATTTTAGGTTGTGCACTTCTCATAATTTGGGTCTTTTTTTTCCCCTTGCTTGTTTCAAGAACATCATCCAAGAGCAAACACAAGCATGAAATGGTGAGTGTGAAATAGCATTTAAAATTTTTAATTTGTTTGTAGAGTCAGGGTCTCCTTATGTTGCCCAGGTGGGTCTTGAACTACTGGCCACTAGCTTTCTATTACATTTATGGATGTTATTGATATGAATATTCCAAGATTATATAAAACTCTTAGGAATCTAATATGCCATCAGTCATAATTCTGATTATGTTGTGTGTCACAGAAATAACCCAACTTCCTTATCAATATCTCATTATAATGAACTTGCATCAGATTTTTAAGCATGGCTATTCTAAGTGTCTGTCATTTACAGTTTTGTTCTTCTCTAAAAGCAATTATAATCAGATTCATGGAAAAGACTCTAAGAAGTCTTATATACAAGTTTCTAATAACTTTAAGATCAAAAGACTAAGACCAGGCTTGGCTCAGCCTGTAATCGCAGCACTTTGGGAGGTGAATGGATTGCCTGGGCCTGCGGGTTCGAGACCAGCCCGGGCAACTTGGCGAAACCTCATCTCTACAATAAATAAAAAATTAGCCAGGTGTAGTAGCTCGTGCCTGTAGTGCTGGCTTGGAAGGCTGAGGCGGAAGGATTACCAGAACCCAGCAGGTCGACACTGGGGTGGCCTTGAGTGTGCCACTGCACTCCAGCCTGGGCAACAGAGTGAAACTCCAACTCAAAAAAAAAAAAAAAGACTAAATAAAAAATTTTCAGAACATTAATGAAGAAACTGATAAATTTGTGAAACTACTAACGAAGACAAAGCAGAACAAAAATTAATTACATGAGATCAAATAACTGATTAAGATGATATTTTCATGCCTTATATTTGAAACATTATGTGTTCTTTAGTTAAATTTTTTTTTTCCAGATTTAAGGAAATGTTCTCTCTTAAGCTATGTATAGCTTATGGCAATTTAGCAAATTATACTTTTGTGAACAAAGGTGGAAGCATGCCTTTTTCCCTTTACTTGATCCCTGTAAAATTCAGGCACCGTAACCTTGTTACAGTGCAATTATTTGGATAAATTCAATAAGAATTTGCTCTCTATCTGACAGAATACCACTAGAAACATTGGTGATATTACCAAGACTTTGACCGAAAGATCATATTTGAGAAAGTGCATAGGATGCTTGGCTTCCAGGGTTCCCAGCCTTACCTTGAGTGAATAAAAACAGTCACTTCCTGGCAGGCCCAAGAACCTTAAGACTGTAGTAAAATCTAAAGTCAACCTTCATTTGCCTTCCTAACCTCAAGAGGTTTTTAACATTTGCGATTCCTTTGTGACAGAAAAAGTTACGTTTCTAAAGAAAACTATAACACACCTGTTATTAGACTGTAGGCCTGTGCATTGTTTTTGAGTTCTTGGTGTCTCCCCATAAACTTGACTAGATTCTGAATTCTTCTAGATTCCTCCAATCCAAACTCCTTTGTACTGTTACTTGCTAAATTTCTTCAGAAGTACAACTCCTAACAGAAGAATGCTAGTATAGCACTTGGAGATGATAGAAAATGCCTACAGAAAAGAGAATTTGGCCAGCCGTGGTGGCTCATGCCTGTAATCCCAGTACTTGGGGAAGCCAGGTGGGAGGATCGCTTGAGCCTAGGAGGTTGAGACTGGCCTAGGTGACATAGCGAGACCCTGTCTCTACAAAAAGTCAAGTAATAGCCAGGTGTGGTAGTGTGTGCCTGTAGTCCCAGCTGCTTGGGAGGCTGAGATGGAAGGATCGCCTGAGCTCAGGAGGTTGAGGCTATGTGAGCTCCTAGCCTGGGCGACAGAGTGACTCTGAGCCAAAAAAAAAAGAAAAGAAATAAAGAAAAGACAAAATGGAATGAACAAAATGGACTTCATGTTGACTTAGCTTGAGAGCCACTCCTTCAATACCCTTCTTGTTGCTAAAAGAGTTTGTTTTTTTTTGAGTTGGAGTCTCACTCTGTCGCCCAGATTGGAGTGCAGTGGCCGCTCCCGGCCACCACAGCCTCGACCTGCTGGGCTCTGGCAATCCTTCCGCCTCAGCCTTCCAAGTAGCCGGAATTACAGGCATGCGCTACCATGCCTGGCCGATTTATTTATTTATTTATTGTAGAGATGAGGTCTTGCTGCCCAGGCGGGTCTCGAACCCGTGGGCTCAGGCAATCCACTCACCTCAGCCTCCCAAAGGCGCGGGATTACAGGCTGAGCCACCGAGACCGGCTGCTAAAAGAGTTTTGACACGGACTCCTCTTGGCCAATCACTCCATGCAATGTGGGACCAAACCAACAGTTCGGGACAGGTCCATCTTGTCGTGGAGAGACAATTAAAGCCTAACTCTCGGATGCTTGATCAGTGATGCTTTTGGAGAAAGATCGTGACCAAAAGGTGCAAGTGTGAAAGTTGTCAAGATCAAAATGGAGTCACTTGAGTAAAAAACCCTGAGGAGCTGACCTGGGAGAGGCCGTGAAGGGAGGGGGTCTCACGGATAAATGCCTGAGAAAAACTCTCACCAAGACTGCAAAAACCACCATTTCACAAAGACCATTGCAACTTTATACCAAAAAATACCTCTGTGAAGACATCTGCCCTGCAAATGCCTGTTTGACTTCAACCTGGTGTCACCCATGCCATTGATCCCAGTAGACAAGAATAATTAAAACAATTATGGGATGTCCCTCATTTTTTCTCTAAAATCTTGCTTTCGTTTACCTTCCTGAATACACTTGTATAGTTTACTAGGGCATATGTATTCCTACAGCAAAGCCTATTCCCTAAAAGCTGTTTTCTTCCAGAGAATTTCCCTCTATGTTTGTTATTTACTTTGATGTGCCAGGGGCCACTGACCATGACTGGGAATGAACTCACTCAAGCAGAGAGTTATCGACAGGGTTGGAAGCAGACCTGTATGCCCAGCAGAAAAGGGCACTGGGGAAGGGACCCAACCCTCCCACTCCTGAATTGGAGCAGGTGTGCCCTGTCCTGAAGTCCTTCATTCTGCACAGATTCATTGAGCATCTGCGGTGGGACTGGCGGCCGCAACATTTGGGGTGGGAGGAGGTGTTGTCCGTGATCAAAAAGGCCATCGCAGTCCTGGAGGCTGAGTGCCGGAATGGGGCCTGAATGGGACGCTATGAGCACTTCTGGCACCTCACACTGTCCTCCTGCTGTCTGTCAGCGGGTGAGGGGCTCCCTGAGCTCCTGTGTGGGGTGAGGAGCCTCACACTTACCTTCCATTTCCTTCTTCCCCTTCCCCTTCCCCTCCTGCACCCTGGAGGGCCAGGCCCAGGTAAGAGGCATGCTAGGAATGAGTGCTGAGCAGCTTGGGTCCGGTCCTGCAGCCTCCATCCATCACAGCTCAGCCCCGCCCCAGACCTCCAGAATGGCTGGACCCTGATGGCACCAGGCTCCAGATGCTCAGCAGATGCCAGGCCTGGGACGAGCCCCGCCTCCAAGGCCTTGGCTTGCTGTTCTGGAAGGTGATCCTGGCTGGCAGTCCTTCCCGAAGCCCCTAGTAGAGCAGTTGTCAGGCAGTTGCTGAGTTCCAGCTCCCTTCCCCAGCAGGGCCCAATGAGCTCATGCCGGTCAATGCTGTAGTTGGGGGAGGAGATGGGTTACTGTGGCCCATTACGTGTTCTACTGCGAGTCACTTGCAGCCCAAAATAAACAAGCCTGAAGGCTATGCATGGTGGATCTTGCCTGTAATCCCAGCACTTTGGGAGGCCAAGGCAGGAGAATTATTTAAGGTCAGGTTAGTGACCAGCCTGGGCAACACAGTGAGACCTCGTCTCTTAAAAAAAAGAAAAGAGAAGCCTGAGGTTTAGTGGAAGGAAGGGGATTTTATTCCCAAAGCCAGTAGATGGGGAAATGGCCAGACTCATGCCTCAAAGGAACCATTTCAAAATGTTAGGCTGAGGATGGGGATTTTTCAGAGAAAGAATGGAGTGGGAAATATCTGGGAGCAGGACTGGAAACAGATCTTGTTCCGAGGGTTATCTTGAGTTGTCTACCTGGAGAACTGGCGGGTGCCATCTGATTGTGGCCAGGCGACCTCTAAACAGTGGAGAGTTCTGCCGTGGGGTTCTCCATACAATGTTATTTCAAAGTCAACCTCTGGAATCCCCTCTGGAATTTCTCAGGCAAAAACACAATTAGATTAAAAGAAAAAGCAATCTTTAAAGTGTAGGCTAAGAGGGAAAAAAAGGCTTAGAACTATTTCTCAAAAGTGGAAATGGAGCCAGGCTTGGTGGCTCAGCCTGTAATCCCACGCCTTTGGGAGGCTGAGGTGAGTGGATTGCCTGAGCCCGCGGGTTCGAGACCCACCTGGGCAGCAAGACCTCATCTCTACAATAAATCAAAAAATCAGCTGGGTGTGGTAGCGCATGCCTGTAATTCCGGCTACCTGGAAGGCTGAGGCGAAAGGATCGCTGGAGCCCAGCAGGTCGAGGCTGCGGTGGCTGGGAGAGGCCACTGCACTCCAGTCTGGGCGACAGTGAGACTCCAACTAAAAAAAAAAAAAAAAAAGTGGAAATGGAAATTCTCAGTTATATTACCACAAGAGCAGATGCCCAGAGCAGGGCAGCAGTGTCTGAAGCAGGGTGGCCCTGGAGCCCACTCTGTCCTCTTTGGTAAGGATTTGAGGGCAGGGTGTAGAGAAATGGTCCCTGCAGTCTCCTAGAACACTCGGGGGCCTTGTTGAGTCCAGGGAATCCGGACTCCCCGCAGTGCCTCTCCCTATTCAGTCACCTTGACCTCTAACTGGATTAAGACTTGCTGTCGCCCAGCTGGCTTGACAAGGGTCCCACAGGCGCTCTCCTGACTCCCAACCACTGAGGACAGGGCCGAGACTGAGGAGCTACACCAAGGGACCTGGCCAAGGTCGGTCTCTGGTCCAAAGCGCCAAGGGTGCTCTTGTTCTCTACCGAAGCCAGACGTGACTCATGGGTCTGTGCTGGGATCCAGGGAGGACAAGTAACAGTGTCACTAGAAGCAGCCTGGGGTCTGTTGTCAGGGTCTGGGGCTCTCAGCAGTGGCACTGCCCTCTACCCTGTCCCTTCCCTCCTGTTGTTGTCCTTGTCCTTACTGATGACCACCAGAGGGAAGGCAGGAGAGCCTCTGCAGAAACTGGGAGCAGGAGCCTGACTCAGCCCGACTGCGCCAAAGTATTCATTTCCCAGACTTGTGGGGGTAGTGCATGGGTGTGCGGGGACAACCCAGCACCCCGAGCCCTGCCGCCTCCTTCACCTTGCCCACCAGGAGGCGCTCCTTACCCAGAAACCCTTCTATGAAGCCATGCTGCCCCCTTCCGGCCGCGTTGCAAAATGCAGCCCACGTCAGCCCTGAAGCCACAAGGCTTCCCTCTTCATCCAAACCTGCAGCTGGGCTGGCGGGGGAGAGGACGCCACGGAGCTGTCTGGGGGCTCTTGCCACAGGGATTCTCAGGCTGCATAGGGGAAAAAGCGTACAACCACATCTGGCACAAAGTAGTCGTTGTCGAAGGAACGCAAAATGCTTCAGAAAGTGTGCATCTGAAGCATTTTGGTGACGATGGCCCCACCAAGCAAACACCATAAATGATCTCTGACATTTATTGAGCAAGAACTGGGACTCCTCTTGGGTTGACAGTATCTAACTGTGAAATCCAAATAAGAGTCCAGCAGTGCTAGACAGGGACACAGATGACCCTGGAACAGAAAGTGCTTGGAAAGGGGTAAGGGACATGGGTAGATGGCAGGGATGGGAACTGTCAGGCATGTGGGGCAGTCTCCAGGCTGGTCATCTGGGGTGTAGACGGGCAACAGGAAAGTAGTGCCCGTGTCTTGGGGACCTAAGACATGCTCAGAGCAAATCATCTCCATCAGCCTTCACAAGCGCCCCGTGACCAGTGCCATTGTGACCCCTGCCTTACGTCTGAGAAGGAGGAGGATCGAGAAAGGTCTTGACTTATCCAGCGTTCCACAGCAAGAACGTGGTGGAGCCAGGATTCAAACTTGGGCTCAGGAGACTTGTGGTGGTTCAAGAGCTTGAATGCAAGGGTTTCCAGAGGGAAGTGATGGGCACGAGGACAGATGAGGACCTGGGGTGAGTGTTCATTTAAAAGGCTCTTCTACAACCTGAAGGGGAACAGGGAAGCTCCTCATTGTACATGCCAGGTGTCCTGTGGAGTAGAAGGGCCAGCCGAGGCCTGATCCTTGTGGTCACATACCTGAGCTGTCACCCTTCCCTGCCGTGTGCCATAGCTGGCCCAAAGCAGTCCCCGCACAGGAAGGGTCGGCAGTCCCCTGCACAGGAAGGGTCGCACAGGAAGGGTCTCCAGGATAGGCCTGCTCTGGCCTTTTCTGTTAGTGCCTGCCCTGCTGGGGCATGTCCCAACCCTTCTTCCTCTGCACTGAGGGCTCCCAGGGAGACAGGGTTAGGGTTAGGGTCAGGGTCAGACAGGACTGGCCCCACGACCCATTCTTCCTCCCCAGAGTTAGGTATGACATGGTCAGCAGGTGCCTGGGACCCAGAGCCTTGCCCCAAGCCTGACCCCATATCACACAGGTTTCTGGGATTTGCTTCTAGAAGAGTCTGACAAAAACATTTGGAGACAAATAGTCACTGGCTGGGAAGGTGGTGCTCATCAACATGTGCCCCCGGCCCATGCAGGTAAGGAGGGCTTAGCCTGTGTCCTTGCTGCTTCCAGGGTCACCCACAGTCTGGGACCTGTGACCTCCACATACACAGAGCCCACCACTATCCCTGCTCTGCTCTGGACCTAGCTGGGTGGAAAGAGGCCGCTGCTTTTTCTGGCAGGGTGGAGGAACGCTTGTGGGGGGCGGGGAGAGGCTGCCTCAGGCAGTACCTACAACAGGTGGGCGGGCTCTGGGCTCCTTGAAGAGATTGACCTGCTACCTCCTGCTCAGACTTGCTCCAAGACAGCATGCTCTGGAGTTAAGGGGCTGCTCAGACCTTGTGTCTGGCTGGGATCTGAAGGGGAGAGAGGGTGTTATGTGGCTGCCTGCCCAGGGAGCACTCCTCGGCCTCCAACCCAGCCTGTGGAGTCCTGTCTGAGCAGCTGGCCTATGACCATTGTGGGAGGGAAGAAGAGTCGACCATGGGTCTGGCCCCAAGCCTGCAGGCAGGTGACACAGTCTGTGGGCTAGACAGGTGGGCTTGCTTTTGGCTGTCCTAGTCCTCAAGGCTGACCTTAGCCCTTGCAGGGTCCGAGCATCTTGGGAGCAGGAGACAGCCCCAGTGGTGCTCAGGTTGGCAGGAGTTGCAGCTACTGATGGGTCAGCTCTGGGCTCTGCCCAGCCTGGCACCTTCAGTGACAGGTCATTGTTCAGGGCTCAGGCACTTGGCTCATTCCATCTGTTCTCTAGAAACAAATGGTCTCCACCAGTCTCAGCTGATTTATGTTCTGACATCGCAAGCTCTGCTAGGAACGGAACCATTAGGGCCTGCTTGGACCCGGCTGCCCTTGCCCGCCTTCAATCACAAGTATCAGCCCAGCCAAGCACCTGTGGCACCCACAGCAGGAAGGGACTGAGCCCCACCTGCCCTGCACTCTAGTGGCTCCAGACCAGCCTGGCAGAGAAGACACAGCAGCCCCTGAGTCCCAGAACTGCCACTGGCTGTGCTTTGCAGCTCCTCTGTCCCCTACCCCAGCCTCTAAAGCCATCTGCCTCCAAGGTCCAATGCAGAGCCTGAGGAGACTGGGTTCTCCTGGCCTTGCTGGCAGTGACCTCAGAGGCGTCCTTGCCTGTGGATCTGATGGCAGACTGTCACCGGACCATCTGTAGTGTCCCTGTCCTCTTAGTCCCGTGAACTGAGTTGGGGACAGGCGATAGGGCTGGGACAGCAACAGCAATGAGCACAAAAATGTGTAAGGGGCCCAGTCAACAGTGAGCTTTTCCTTTGGGAAAACCATGGTCCCTACCCATCCCACCCTATCCAGAGACACCTCTGCCAGTCAGAAGGGAAACTAATGCCTTTTGTCCTCCTCACCCCAGGTCATCTGGGCAGCTGGGCCACCGCTGAAAGCAAAGCCCAGATGTGGCTCTGAGTGAAGACTTCACCCAACTTCCCCAGAGCCTTTCTGGGGACAAAACCCAGGGCCCAGAAGAGGCTGGAAGGAAAGTGGAGTTAGGGAGCCTAGTGGGTCACCACCAGCTGTGCCTTGGATTTCAGAGCTGATGCCCAGTCACTGGAGCCAGCTGTCTGCCCAGCTACGCACACAGGAGGGTGTGCAAACAAGCACACAGGAGGCAAAGCAAGCACTGAAGACTCATGAGTGTGACCTTGGCCCTCTGCAAGGAACCTGTTCACTTGCTCCCAGGCAGCAGTAATGGCCTTGGTACCCAGTCTTGAAAGCAGTGGCGGCCTTGGTAGCTTCAACTGTGGTTCTGGCTTGTGCTGGGCTGTGCATCCATACCTAGAGAGACTCAGTATCTCTTCCTGTCCCAGCCCTGACTCCTACCCAACAGAAGGACCTTTTGAACTCTGATCTCTATGTCTCAGCCCCTGGGAGGATCAGGTGGTCAGGGACAATAAGAAGGTTGGCAGCTGTCAGACTGGAAACTGCCTCCCTTGGCTTCTTTGGGAAGAGATATTAGGAGTCACAGAGTGTCGGGATGCAAGCCTGGCTTCAGCTAAGAGAGATCTAGGCCAAAGAGGGTGAGGTTGGTCCTGACCACAGGTGGGCCTGGGCCCCAGGGGAAGTGCCAGTGGCACATGTTTCTAGGGGCAGGTGACCACATCCTGGACCTTCTTGCTTCCTCCCATTCTGGGCAGCTGGGGCACTGGACTTGGCCTCTTGGAACCTTTGTTCCAGTTTCTTTACCTGCAGCCTCTTCAGCTTCTGCTTGTGTCCCTAGCCGACAGCTTCTACAGCCCCTGGTCCTCCATGGCCACAGGCTTCCCCTTCTTCCTTCTTCCTGGGCCAGCGTACCAGCCTCAGCCATCCTGGGGAGGGTGGGCCAGAAACCATTCCTTCCACGTCATGCCCAGCAGGGGCCACGGCGGGATCAGCTCCTGTCCAGCTGCTCCTGGCTTTGAACTTCCTAACCTCTAAAGTGCTTGGGGGGAGCAGAGCCCAGCACATCATGTGGAATAAATGTAGTACATATAAAATGAGCAAGAGCTGAGTCCAGCAAGCAACCCTCTGGGCTCTTGTCCTAAAGTTCATTGAGCAGGAGGGAAGTTCAGGTCTAGGTCAACCTGGCAGTGAGCCCAGCCCCCGCCTGCACTGACAGGATGATACCAGCAGGGGGCAACAGCCATCACCTCCAGGGTGCTCGGTCCACCCAGCACCACGTTAGTGCAGACAGCCCTAGGCCGACTCACGACCTGCCCCTAAGCAGCACAGAGCCCTGGCCCCTTCCAGCCCCTTTCCTGCCCTTTGATTTCCTTCCAGGGCTGCCTCGGCTGCAGGTGGCCTGACAGGGCCTCCCTGACGCAGGTCAGAGGCAAGGAACCAGGGTTGGGGTGGTCCTGGTCTCAGGTCAGGCAGCCAGAGCAAGTGGCAGGGCAGGTAGCTCCCTCTAGTCCAGGCAGGGGTGGGGCGGGGCGGAGAGTCCCCTCCAAGCAGGGAGCTGTCCAGAGAGGAGATTAGTAGGTGGCACCCGGAACCCAGGCCTGAGGACTGTGGGTGTGCCCTCCAGGCACTGGTCCTGTGGTCCCACCACTTCCAGAAGGTGGGCAGGAAGCCAGAGCTCACGCTGGTCTGGGAGCCTGAGGACACAGAGCAGGAGCCAGCCTGGCAGGTCAGACCCCCTGTGTCCTGTCATCCCCCAAGTCCTGGTGTGCTCTCCTCATGCCTCCTGGAGTGTGCCCCCCACCCCCCCATGCCCTCCTCTGTGCCCCTCGGTTTCCCCAGCACTGCAGGCTTCTGGGTGAGGTTTCTAGACCCCTAGCCAAGGTCCTTCCAGTGCACTCAGACCCCTCCTCACGGCCCTGCTTTCTGACACCACCTTCTGTCCCTTGGGGACCCCACTATGGGGAGAGGCAGGAGCCCTGCCTGATCTTCTAAAGCAGAGTTCTTAACTTTTCAAGTCATTTTCAGAACCTGATGGAAGCTATGACCTTATATCTAAGAAACTGTGTCAAGCCGTTTTCACCAACAACATGCCCCGAAGGCTGACCCGGAACTGTTCCCCAACCCTATGAGCACTCAAGATATGTCAGGCACAGGTGCCATCTCGTTCCTTTAGTTCTCCCCAGACCTGGAGGAGACTCAGTTAATCCTGGAGCAGTTCCAGCTACTTGGAAGGCTGAGGTGGAAGGATCGTCTGAGCACAGCAGATAGAGGTTGCGGTGGCCAGGAGCATGCCACTGCACTCCAGCCTGAGTGACAGACTCTGACTCAACAAAAATACAGAAAACAAGTGCATCTGCCCACACCGTGCTGAGTGTTCAGCAGTTTTTGACGAAAAACTAGCATATCCCCATGCCTCACTCTCATTTATCTGATCTTGCCCCGGGAGACATTTTTTTCCCCCTGATGAAAAAAGTCCTCAAAGGGAAATGTTTTGCTGATGTGGAAGAGGTGAAACCAAAACCAGCAGAAGCACAAAAAGGCATCAAAATTGGCAAGTTAAACAATTGTTTTGAGCAGTGGAAAAAGCATCTCAATAGGTGTATCACATCCAACAGAGAATACTTTGACGGTGACTGAAGTTTAAACCTGTGAGAATAAATACACAATTTTTAGTAAATCAATGCCAGAGCCAGGCTCAGTGGCTCAGCCTGTAATCTCGTGCTTTGGGAGGCTAAGGTGAGTGGATTGCCTGAGCCCGCGGGTTCGAGACCCACCTGAGCAACTTGGCGAGACCTCGCCTCTACAATAAATCAAAAAATTAACCGAGTGTGGTAGCGCGTGCTGTAGTTCCAGCTACTTGGAAGGCTGAGGCGGAAGGATCGCCGGAGCCCAGCAGGTCGAGGCTGCGGTGGCCGGGAGTGGCCACTGCGCTCCAGTCTGGGTGACAGAGTGAGACTCCAACTCAGTAAAATAAATCAATGCCAGGTTTTTGTGGGTCTCCCACTGAATAAATGAGGGGCAGGTGGCTGCAAGGGCTTGTTGACTTTGCAGTGAATTAATTAATTGAGTGCCTGCCCATTAGAGTCTCCCCTGACCTTTAGCCAAGAACTTTCTTAACTCAGCAAGGTGAAGCAGGAGCTAAAAGGAACGGTGTGGGCAACTCACAGGAGGCAGGGAAGGCTCCCGGGAGGGGACAGGTCCCTGGAGATCTACAGGATGACCAGCAGGAAGGCAGGGTGGAGGCATGAGGGCCCTGGAAAGCTCTGCCTGCGGGGAGACCCCTGGGCTCACTGGGGAGTTGCTGGGCAGCGAATGGGGTCGCCCTGGGTTCTGGGGCTGCTGTGCTTGAGCTTGGGTGGGTGGGCTTGAAGAAAGGCTTTCCTCTTTGGCAAATTTTAAAACTGTCGTCCAAACATGTAAGACTGACCATCTTGGCCATTTTTTAAATGTACAGTGAGAGCAATGCAGGAGAGCAGTGCGAAGGCCCTGAGGCAGAAATCAGCAGGTGCTCTTTGAGGCCAGTGAATGGTGGATCAGAGTGAATGGTGGATAAAGAAGTGAAGCCTGAGGGGGAAGGAGGGTGGAGGGACATGGGGGAGGATTTCGAAGTCTGGGTAGGGATGTGTGTGACTGCAGGTCTTTGAGGAGGGCTGTGGTGGGCCCAGACTGGGAAATTAGCTGCTGCCAGCAGAAGGGTCTAGCTTTTGTGCAGGGGGGTTGGGGGAGCTGGGGAAGATGCAGACTCCAAATCTTTCTGACCCCATCTGACAACATACTGGACCACCATCCCAATATAGCCATGCTTAGTGAGTATCTAACCTGCCCCAAAGAGAACATTTAAAAGAGCTGCACAAAAGGGAAATCAACTTTATTTTTCGGTAAATTTGCAATGTTAAAATATGTGTACATTTACAAAGTTACAAAAAGCATTTGCTCTCACTAGAAATGTGAACATAATTGAACCCATCCTTACCAACTAAAATCTTGACTTTACGTTGTAGAACATTTATCAGAGGACTGGCTCTCAGGTAGTTTAATTGGGGTTGTAGTGGATGCCACAAAGATGTGGGGGCTGAAGGGAAGATGGACGTCATTACCTGGACTTTAAATCAACATGCCCGTCTCTAAATTCCACCCATCAATCATGCAAAGGTTTTTGTTAAAATCCAGCTAGTATATTTCTGTTTCCTGTTGTCATACAGTCGGTCTTGCAAACCAGTGGGAAGGTATTGCCTGTTTATGTTTCATATAAATGGCTCAAACCCAAGGACCTCTATATATTAACACTGGACTAGTTTTTAAAATAGATTATTCTGGAATTAGATCATGGTAATGGTTTTACAACTTGGGAATATTCTAAAAACCACTAAATTCCACACTTTCAAAAGGGGAATGTTATGGTATCTAAATGACAACATCCTTTTGAAACGCTCCAACACATTAAAAAATGAAAATAAATTACATTTTAAAAACAGATTAAACAGTCTGTTGTCAAGTTTTTTCTTTTCATGTGTAGGTAGGAGGGTTTATCAGTCAAATTCATTGTTGACTACAAAACCAAGTGTCAATGAAAACACTTTTAAACTTCTGTTCTAAAAAATGCCCTTTCCTTCACATGACTTTTCAGACAAACTCGATTACCTTCTCATTGTTTCATTAAAGGAACATCTTCACCCTAAAGACACAGATCTAGGTAAAATACATTTATTTTTTCAAGTTTTTTACTGAGTGCATAAAAGAGACAGTTCTTGTCATCTCAAAAAAAGTCAGCACATTGGTCTTTAAGAAGGAGGGAGGGAGGGGGAGTTCAGAAGAGAGGGAGAACTCTTTAGTGCTTTGGCATAAGCGTGACTCGTTCTGTGTGGATGGAAACTTTTCATGGTCCAATCTCCAGATGAAGTACTGTAAAGATTCGACTCCAATGTGGCAATCTCAGCTTTATGAAATCAACCCCTCTGCCTCCTACAACGTTCGATGCGCCCTCCGGTCTTCTTTCATGTGATGAGTAGACCGAGGACGAGTCCATGAGTGAGCTGTGTGATCCCACCTCCACATCCTTGTTCTTAACCAGAATGCGGTGTTTGAAAATCCTTTCTGAGCTATCCCATCAGTGGCTGCATCTCCACCGGTTTCCCCCATGACATTGTTTTTATTAAAGCTTTTTTATTTTTTATTTCATTAAAGGCTTTTACTGTTGGCAATACATCTCCTCTGCTGTATCTTTCCTTTAGTGGCTCACCCACACACAAAGAAGTGGTTTGTGTACTTCATGACTGGAACAGAATCCGGCAAATGCCTTAAGTTGAGACGCGTTAGGAACATCTGTGCTTTCAGCCCACCGTGTAGCAAACCTCCCACGTTGGGTAATTTCCTCCAACACGCGTTTCTTCCCATCTACGGCAGTGTTTGCTGACAAAGAAATACCTTTCGGTTTGTCGACAGATCATTTACTGCTCATTGTTTCTGCCATTTTTACTGCAGCAGAAAGAATGCATGTCTGCCCATTAAGGTATTTTTGCCTTAATATTTATCATTGCTTAGGGAAATATCAAAACGTACAGGGTTGAACTGCACATAACATTGCTGGGAAAAAAACTGTGGGGATTTTTCTTCAGTTGTGACCCCTGAGTTTCCAAGCCTTGCCAAGCATGAGGATGCCACACTATCATTGACTAAAACTTCAAGGCACAGGGCACCCAGGGCGATCTTCCTCAGTAAGACAGGGTGGGGCAGGTGAAAGTGTCTGTTTTGCTGATTTTCTAATATTAGGGGCTACCTTCTTCTCACGTCTGTAGGATAGATGATGTGAGCTTGTGCCGGGAGAACAAGGAGTTCTCAGGGCAGCCCCCTCTGTTGACTACCCGCTCTGGATTACTGGTGACAACTGCAGCTTCTCCACGGGAGTCTTTTGGAAGCCACTTGGCCACTGTGGAGGATGAGTTCAGTTGAAGCTAGAT
Organism: Cephalopachus bancanus; assembly: GCA_027257055.1. Classification (NCBI taxonomy): domain Eukaryota; kingdom Metazoa; phylum Chordata; class Mammalia; order Primates; family Tarsiidae; genus Cephalopachus; species Cephalopachus bancanus. Next base: position 2,496,520 of record JAPVLO010000163.1, on the reverse strand, counting down.
CCTATAATCCATAAATCCACGTAAGCAGGCACACAGAACTCTAATCCTCTGCAATCCTTTATTCGTGTGTCACCAGGAAAGGGGCTCCTGTGTCCACCCTTGGCCTGTGGCACCCCATTCTCTTCCTCTGGGATGCCTGAGAACCACGTGAGGAAGGTGCCCACATAAAGTATGAAGGTGCCAGCATGAAGCTTCTCATATTAAATAGAAAAGCACTCATTCCTGTTTCAGAGTGCCCACTGCCCAGGACCATGGCAAGGCCTGTGGGAAACCAGCACATAGCAGGCACTCAGGAGGGCCTGATGTCCCTCTAGCCAAACCCCTTGAGGTCCAGGTGGGTCCCAACAGGCCTGGTCCCTAGGCAGGACGCTCAGGCCGAGTAACTCCCTGTGACCATCAGCACCTCACTCCCTGCAGAGCACAGACCTGGGAAGAGGCTGCAGCGAGTCCCACATGTTCAGTGCCCACCAGACCTGGAGTCCCCCGACCCATGGATCCCCTGGAGCCCCTGTCCCGATCCAGTGACTGGCCCAGGAAGCCCATGATTGGTAGAAACAAGCATGCTGTAGCCTCTCCGGACTCCAAGGGGATACCCGCTGTGACCTTCTCCTGACCTTGGTGTTAAGAAAGGTATCCTACAGATACCTTTTCCCCTTGAGGAAGCCTTTTCCCCTTGAGGAAGCCTCCCTGAGCCCAGTCTCCCAGAGGGGGCTCCACAGGCCTGCAGAAAGCTGAGAGGGATTTGCAGTTGCACCCACTCATTTAAGGGGGCCCCAGGGCCTATGGACTCCAGCTCCTAGAGCTTCCACACTTGCTACGAGTGCACACACCAGACCCCAACCCCAACAAGCAGCTGAAAGTTCCCCTTGGGAGAATCTTGCCACCAAGAATGCCACCAGGGAAGTCACGACCATGATAGGCTGTATCCTTATTGCCGAAGTCACCTTACAGCCTGGACTACAAGATGTTCTCTGGTTACACCATGGGGAAGGCCTGATCAGGAAGAATCTGCCCTGTGTGGGACATGCCCCCTTATCCCTCTGGTTCTTCTTGAGTAGACAGTAGGCATTGTGTGCGTGTCCTGTCTGAGGAGCTGCCACCAGTGGAGGGAGACTGAGCTCAGCAGGGGATGCACATACTTCCTGCCCCAATGCCCTCACATCTAGCCTCTTCCTTGAAGGCCACCCTGGTGTCTCAGCCACAGTCATCTCCTGACAGTGCATCTTCTGTGTCACCCCCTGACAGTATCCATCCCGCAATCATCCTCTGATCCCCAGCTCTGGGCCAGGTACCCATGTGGACTTGTCCACTTCCTGCAGAATCTTCTCGACTGACAGCTGGATGCTGAAGCTCCTGCTGCCCACGGCAGTTCCCCTTGCTAATGGTCAGAGTCAGCATCATTTTGGGTTTGCTTTCGGGTGACTGACTCAATTGGCCCAGAAAGGCTGCTGTTCCTCCTCAAGGTGGGCAGAGACCAGGGAGGATGTCCCAAGGGTGGCCCTGGGACAGCAGGGTCTCCATGTGGCTCACAGACAAAGGTAGATGTGGAAATTCAAAGCCCATCAAGATGACAGGCCCAAGATGCATGGGAGGGGCCTGGAGGCTGGTGGACAAAAGGCAGCCATCTGCAGCTCTACCTGTGGGGTGTGGAGCGGATGAGCTGAGACACCTGCTGCATGTAGTCTGTGGCCAGCAGCACCACCTCCTCATCCTCTGAGAAGTCCTCCCGGAAGTTCTGGTCCAGCAGCCACTTCTACCAGAGCTGTGGGGCTGAAGACAGGGAAAGTGAGGCTGCAAGTGGCAGGAGCCACTGAGGACAGACAATGAGAAGACATGAGAGTCCATGGTCAGAGAAGGCCTTGCCCATCCCTGGGGAGAGGTGATCAGGTATTCCAAGAATCAGCACCCCTCTCCCCCAGCTCTGCCTGCCCAGCAGGACTGAGCCACACTCAAGTACAGGGTGACCTTATACAGCTGCCCCATGTCACCTGGTGCATGAAGCAGACATCCTGCTGGAGGTCATCATACTCTGACTCGATGGCCTGGGAGTGGGCATCAGGGTCGACCCAGCTCTGCCCCATGGTCCCCTCCCTTCAGCTCCCTCTGCTCCAGCTGCAGGATCTTCAGGGCCTTCTGCTCCACAGCACTGGCACTCAGGAGACTGAGCACAGGCTCCAGGAACACCTTGTAGGCCACCAGGATCTGCTCCAGGAGAGGGGGCTGGAGAATGGGGGGCAGTCCTGGCCTGGATCCACCAGGCCTTCCCTGCCACCCGTCCCATACCCTAGCACCTTTTCAGTCTCCTCATCCTGAGCTAGGTACAGGATCCTCTCTGGCAGGGTGAGCTCATCCCTGTCAATCTGGGAGGGACACAAGAGCTAAGGGTCAGAAGTCAATATGCCAGGTGCCTCAAACAGACAGAATTCCTACCCAAATACCTAAACTGAGGACATCCCAGACAGGCATTGTCACAAGCTCTAGGACAATGGAGTGCAGCTCCTCACTGCACTCAGACAAGCTGATCAAAATCTACATCTCAGCTGGGCATGGAGGCTCACACCTGTAATCCCAGCAATTTGGGAGGTAGAGGCCAGAGGACTGTCTGAGCTCAGGGGTTTGAGACCAGCCTGGGCAATTTGGAGAGACCTTGTCTCTACAATAAATCAAAAAACTTAGCCAGGCATGATGGCACACACCTATAGTTCAGTTACCTGTAAGGCTGAGGGGTAAGGATCGCCTGAGCCCAGCAGGTTGAGGCTGCGGTGGCCGTAAGCATGCCATTGCCCTCCAGCCTGGGTGACAGAGTGAGACTGCGACTCAAAAAAATAAAAATAAAAATAAAAAATCGTCATCTCTATCCCAGTCTGGAGTCTTCACACTCCTGAAAGCCTGCACTCTCCCGCAGCTCCCTTAAGGCTGTCGCCCCACCCAGTTTTACACCCCTCCCTCTGCGCCCCACCGCCTGCAGGAGGGCTGGGAAACTGTGGCTCCCGCGGCTCCGCTAAACGGCAATTACCCGAGGGAAATTACTCGCGCCCTCCTCCCGCGCTCTGCCTGCTCGCGCTTCGCTCCCCTCCCCTCCCCTGCTTTTCTGAACCGGCCTTAGCGCTCGAGGACCCCGAGGGCCGGCCCCTGGGCCGCCGGCGGGTGCTGGGGGCGCACTCACGCGGATGACGTAGCGCGAGGAGTTCCTGTCGTCCAGGCTGACCGTGAGCGAGAAGAGCGCGGCGGCGCTGCGCACGCCCTGCGCCTTGTACAGCAGCCGGTGGAGGTCCCAGCGCGCCGCGGCCCCCGGGCGCTCCGAAGCGCCGCCCAGGGCCCAGCCCCCGCAGTCCTCCATGACCTCGAGCACGGGCCGCGGGCCGAGCCGCTCGATCTCGCGCACGTCCAGGCACGAGCGGAAGAAGGCGCGCACCTTGCGCTGGGCCGCGCCGCCAGGCCCACCCCCCGGCCGCGCCAGCAGGCGCCGCAGGCGCTCCTCGTTCTGCTCGCCGATGGCCGCGATGGTGCCATAGGTGAGCTTGTCGTCGGGGAGGGCGTGGCGCCGCAGCCAGCCGCCGCACGCGAACGAGTAGAGGTCCTGGCACGGGTCGGTGCTGGCGGCCAGGAAGCAGGCGGCGTGCGCGAAGGCCTTGCGCTCAGGGCAGCCCTCGGAACAAGCGCTGCCACCCGCCGCGCGCAGGCGCAGGTACTTGAGCGCCAGCATGGTGGCCAGGACGGCGCACAGGCCGACGGCGAACACCAGCCCCGACAGCAGGCACACCTTGCGCGGGTTCCAGCACGGGCCCGGGTGGCGCTGCGGCCAGCGGAGGCCGGAGGGCAGGGAGGTCCCGCGCGAGCCCCCCACGCCGCAGCAGCTCACGTACTTGACCTCCTGGAACTCCTCGTAGTGCGCAGTCATCAAATACAGGGCCTCCGTGGCGCCGAGGCCACCACTGCACAGCCTTTGGCCCCGGGCTACAGGACGTTCGTGGCCGCTGTCCTCCTCGTGAGCCTCCTCGTGGCCCCTGGGCCGCAGCTGCAGGAAGGCAGAGGCAGGTCTGAGGGGCGCTGCAGCCCAACGGGGCCCACGAGCGTAGCGAGGCCGAGTGGAGGCCCAGGTGTGCAATCCCCCACTGCTGGCCTGGCCATCCCACAGCCACCCTGAGAGTGAGGGAAGAGGCAGTGGAGTCTTTTATCCTGCCCTCACCCTGTACCCACAAGCCCAGTGCAGGGTTGGAAGGGCCCTGGTACAAAGAAGGCTGCACGTTTCAGCCCTCACTGAAACATGGTCTCTGTTCCCTTTTTCATCTTGTCCTCAACTTGCCACAGCCCAGGCTGGGTGGGTGTGAGAAACGAAAACACCTGTCCAAAAATCAAGGGATGGACACAGGGATGTGGAATGCAGCAGAAACAAGACTTTAATGAGGGCATTGCAAGATTCAGTGTCTTGTGGGCAGGCACACCTGGAGGGTTACAACAGGCATATTTATGTCCTAGTGTGCAAGTCCTTCCCCCTGGTTCCTCATTGTCTGGGTACCACAGAGGTTACAATCTCTCCCCCAAGTTGCCTAGGCAAATAAGGCAAAGTACATGTTTCTAGATTTCTGATTGGATTTCAATATTTACTAAGGAAAGCCTGTCATTTTTTCAAATAAAGCCCACCAAAGGAAGCCCGCCTTTTAAACAAAGTCCTCCAGGGAAGAAAAACCTGAAAATACAGTGGGAATCGCCATTTTGAAAATGAATCAGCATTTTATTCTCGACAATTTCCCCCTTTTTAAGAATTTTTGAGGGCAACCCCCTCGGGTCTCCTCCCACTGTGGGAGCTTTTCTGTCCTCTCAATAAATCTTGCTTTCAAAAAAAAGAAAAGAATTTTTGATTTCCTTTTCATTAAGATTGAGATTTGCTTCAAATTTGTTTAATAGCTTTAGCCTTTCTTCTTCAATCTCTAATTTGGTCTCCATTATCATAAGATTATTATGGGTATAACCCATAGGCATTTGTTTATTAATAGCAGCTTCTATAAGTCTTTGAGTTAAACCTATAACACAGGGAATTATGCAACAAACTACAGCTGTTAATACTCCTGCTACGATTATGAGGGGAAGTTAGGATTGAGACTATTATTCCTTTCTATTTCTCAAACCACCCTTCTAACCAATCTGTAAAAGGGTCATTAATACCAGAATTTTCAGCTGGTTCGTTAACTAGAGTTGATAGTCCCTGTAATACCTTAGTGATAGTCCCATTGGGGGCAGTGATGTTTGGGATAAAAATACAGCATCTTCCTCCCAGAATGCCACACATGTCTCCTTTTTCTGCTAGCATCATATCTAGGGCCATATGGTTTTCCCAAGTTATTCTGCTAGTAGCATCAGTAGTTCATCTACTCCTGTAATAGCATCTCTGGTATAGTTGGCAAATCTTTGTTGATTATATTAAATATAATTAATACAATCTACATTTTTATTCATAGCAGACCTCCAAAAGAGTGCAGACTCAAACCCTGCGGCTATCTGGGTTTTAGCCTTGAATTCATTAGGGACTCCCCTGGGGACCCCTGTGGAGTCAATATACACATTTGAGTCAAAGGACCCTTGTAGTGCTCTCCAAAATTGGAGGGGAGTCTGAGTGCTTTTGGATATGGGACGGGAAATGTCAGGGTAAATGGAATAGCCAACTGGCCCAATGCATACATCCCAGTCCAGTTGGGTGGCAACAAGTCACACAGGTTTTCCCCTTCACAATACCACCAAACATCCACTCCGGGGGTGTGCAAGTTAGAGAAATTGTCATTAGGCTCACCAGAGACATTTTGGATGTGGAGGCAGGTTATGAGGTCACCCACAGGTTTTCTGAACTCTCCCCTGTACCTGGAGAGGCAAGAGGAGTGGCTCACCATCCCTATGGAGAAAGAGGGGACTGTCCTCAGATCCGACCTCAGTAATGCAGGGAAAAGCAGGGACAGGCTCTATGAAGTTTCATTTTCCCAGGCCTCTTTGTCTTGGTATAGAGACATCATAAAATCCATCCCAGTGGGGTCTATGTCCCAGAGACAGAAGGGGAAACAGGATTGCCTGCTCCTGTGGCCATCCTGCAGCACATGCATAGCAATCACTTTTATTTAAAGCAACCACTGGATGTTTAGCCTATTCTACCCAGGCGTTGGTGTCCCCATATCCTGTTTTAATTTCTAGAGTTTGTGACCCTTTATATTTGGGTTGTAAACAATCCCATCCCTAGGATCTCCAAATGGAGTGGCAGCAGTCCACCCCTGGTGCTGTGTGGTTCACCACACATCCCTCAGCTAGGACAGGGAGGTTCCTTGACTACCTGAAATTTGTTCAGGTCAGAGATATTCATTTCATTTACCTGTGAGAGCTGCCTCTGACTTTCTTTCTTTTTTTAAATCACTACAAAGTAAAACTTGACAAGCATTCAACTTTACAGTTAGGTTCTCTGGGTACCTTGTGCATCTCCCACCATTTTTCTTCCCTCCCCTTAAGTCCTTTCTTGGTTCCTTAACTTGTGTCTAATGAGTTCAACCCTGTTCTGCTGTCCATATGGTTGTCTCAGTGGTTAGGAGTACTTCATAGGGGCGTTCCCAGCTGGGCTGAAGTCGATCTTTCTCACAGGACTTAATTAGTACCAGGTTTCCAGGCTGGTCTGCAGACAATCCAGGAGGAAGGTGTGTGGGGTATATGTGGCTTTAGCCCACACTAGAGAGACTGAATTAAGAACTTGAAGAGTTTAAGTATTACAGTTTTTAAAGACATAATGTTATAACACAGAATTACAGATCATTGTAAGTTACTTTTTTGTTTCCTTTGAGCTGGAGTCTTACTCTGTCACCCAGGCTGTAGGGCGGTGGCATGCTCCCGGTCACTGTAGCCTCGACCTGCTGAGCTCCGGCGATCCTTCCACCTCAGCTTTCCAAGTAGCTGGAACTACAGGCACATGCTGCCATGCCCAGCTAATTTTTTGATTTATTGTAGAGACGAAGTCTCACCAAGTTGCCCAGGCTGGTCTCGAACCCCTGATCTCAGGCAATCCTCTCGCCTCGGCTTCCCAAAGTGCTGGGATTACAGGCTTGAGTCACTGTGCCTGGCCTAAAACCTTTTTAAGCCATAACAACAGTTAGAACCACAGAAAAAGTTATAAGCAACTTAATTATGTACCAAGATTTCTTTCATAAATTCCCCTTTGTGAACCTTATTCTGATGTCCACATACCACTGCTGACATGCTTGGATGCTCTGTCTTGCCCTGTACTTTCTTCATTCCTAAATAACCGGTCATTTTATTTTAGGACAAATTTGATCATACAAAATTCTTTCAAATACAAAATTATTCTCTTTGCTTTATAACTTTCCTTACCAAAATACACCTTTATATTCATAACTCTTCTTACATCTCTCTCTCTCCTACTTACCAATCTCATTTCTTTGCTAAATAAATAACCTTTTAAATAATCTTCAGATTACATAAAAAAACCTAAAATTTGTGTGAAAACCTAGGAAATATAAAATTCTGAGCTGTTTGTTAGATATTAGCATTTTATAGATGAGATCCTTTACATAATCTTAGAAACATTTTTCCATATTATATAACTTTCTTAATTGACAGTAATCCAGACAATTAATGAGCTTCTAAAACAATTGTAATATTTTTAAATCACATGATTTTAACCCATAAGCACTGTCTTATTCGTACTTCTCTTTATTCATTTATAACAGTCTGCTTAATTACTTATGAAAACAGATCTTAGACAAGACTAGTTATTATTTTAAGTTATTTCCTGACTAATTATTTTTAAGCCCTGTTTTCCCTTCAGTTTTAAATGAATTTTCAATGTTTACATTTCAGTTAGAACTGGCTGAACTGTATAAGAAAAACAAAAATTTTTATTTAACCTTGAAACCTAATTTGGTGCCAGCCGTTTGGTCCTGGCCATCCAGGTTGGAATTATACACTTCAAAGTGCAAATAGTTAACCTGCAACTACAGGTTACAGGCTTCTAAACTCTATTTCTCCTTTTTACTCCCTGCTTTGAATCTGCTAGTAACTAAGCTACTGGTATTGAGATAAGCTCACTATTTCAAGGTTAAATAAAAATTTTTGTTTTTCTTATACAGTTCAGCCAGTTCTAACTGAAATGTAAACATTGAAAATTCATTTAAAACTGAAGGGAAAACAGGGCTTAAAAATAATTAGTCAGGAAATAACTTAAAATAATAACTAGTCTTGTCTAAGATCTGTTTTCATAAGTAATTAAGCAGACTGTTATAAATGAATAAAGGGAAGTATGAATAAGACAGTGCTTATGGGTAAAAAATCATGTGATTTAAAAATCTTACAATTGTTTTAGAAGCTCATTAATTGGGTTACTGTCAATTAAGAAAGAGTTAAAATATGGAAAAATGTTTCTAAGATTATGTAAAGGATCTCATCTATAAAATGCTAATAACTAACAAACAGTTCAGAATTTTATATTTCCTAGGTTTTCACAAAAATTTTAGGTTATTTTATGTAATCTGAAGATTATTTAAAAGGTTATTTATTTAACAAAGAAATGAGATCAGTAAGTAGGAGAGAGAGAGAGATGTAAGAAGAGTTATGGATATAAAGGTGTATTTTGGTAAGGAAAGTTATAAAGGAAAGAGAATAATAATGGCTGGCACCTGTATTAATTAAGAAATTAATTTGGGCTGGGCTCAGTGGCTCAGCCTGTAATCCCACACCTTTGGGAGGCTGAGGTGAGTGGATTGCCTGAGCCCGTGGGTTCAAGACCCACCTGGGCAACTTGACAAGACCTCATCTCTACAATAAATCAAAAAATTAGCCAGGTGTGGTAGCGCGCATCTGTAGTTTCATCTACTTGGAAGGCTGAAGTGGAAGGATCACCAGAGCCCAGCAGGTTGAGGCTGCGGTGGCCAGGAGCGGGCACTGCACTCCAGTCTGGGTAACAGAGTGAGACTCCAACTCAAAAAAAAAAAAAAAGAAATTAATTTGGGTTCCAGCACCCTAATATTCACCTGAGGTGTTGTCAGGTTCATTATTACCAGGTCTCTGATGGGAAGGTGGAGTTTTTTCCTTCTCTTGTTGAGCCTCAAAATCCTTAGAGACATCTGGGCTGATTCTTTGATTCACTTGATTATCAACCCCCTCAGATCCTGCATTTTTGTCCTATCCTCTTGATAATTATTGTCTCACCCAGGATCTACATTTGGGCACTTTTGCTTGGCTGACTGAACGCCCAGCCCTGGTGGGTTTTTCCATTTCCATATATGTTGGGAGCCAGCCACAGAGGCCCACTGAGCATTAGGGATCAGGAAGGGCCGTCAACCCCGAGACCACTAGGATGCATTCGGGAGCTGTTGACCCCATTTCCTCTCCCTTTCTACTTAGCACTACAGCCAGAAAAATCTCCTGCAAGCTCAAGCATATAACTCTGAGACCGGGATGAACACAAACTAACTTCAGAAGCTCATTGTTCCCATTTTTCCACAAACTGCGGTTTTGGCTTTCATACAACTTACAGTTCAAACTCAGGTCACATCTAAGAGCCTTAGTATTGGTCACAGGTTTCTGGGTCATGATTTTAGGATTTATTGAAGTTGAGTAAAGTGTAAATTGTAGAATATAGTTTTAGAAATATAAGTTTAGACAGCCATTTTGTTGAAAGAATGCAGCTAGGTTACTTGTGGGTAGCCCACTGTGAACTTCGGACTGGGCCACATTCCAAACATTCTGGGATGGGCCACTTTAGGTTGTAAAGTAAGTATTTAAGTTTCTATAGAATTGTTTAACTTGGTATTAGTATAAATCAGCATAGGATGAAAAAGGCTTAAGTTTAGCTTTTGTTACGGGATTTTCTTCCTCATACCTGAAAGAACATCTGGTGGGTGGGGGACGCCCCTCACACACCTGGCTTTGTGTTCACGTGAAAGACATGTGAGTATAAAAGCCCAGTGTTAACACTCAATAAAGGTCGTCTTCTGCTCATATCTGAACAGTTGCCCAACTCCCTCTCTCCCTCCTGCTCTCTCTCTCTCTCTCTCTCTCTCTCTCTCTCTCTCTCTCTCTCTCACACACACACACACACACACACACACACAAACAACTACCGACGCCATCTCCACCTTCAGGAATCTCTGAACTCTGCTGGAGTGGGACTCTGGCAAGTGGCACCTGAACAGGGGCCTGAAAGTAAGCTTTCTTTTTTTCAGGGATGGATAGGACCTCACCCAGGGTGCCACAGACCCCTCTGTAGAGACAGGCAGAACAAGGAAGGGTGAGTAGCTTAAGAGCCATGATAGAATCATGGGCCAGAATGAATGTAAAGAAAGGAAAATGTTTATTAGTATTTTGAACATATTGTTCAAAAGAGGAATTAAGGTGTCTTCTAACCAATTGGCTCGCTTTTTGCATTTTGTCCAAGAACTATGTCCCTGGTTCCCAGAAGAAGGTACTGTTAATTTAACTACTTGGGCTAAAACTGGGGAAGAGCTTAAGCTTTATTATACTCAGAATGAACCTGAAAGTGTACCGGCTGATGCTTTAGCTTTATGGAGTATTATCTGAGATGCTTTAGATCCACAGCACGATTTCTCCAAAATTCCAGCCAAAATTACTGATGAGGATAAAGACAACCCCTGCTGGCTGTAGCTTCAGCGCCTCCTTTAGACAATGATGAATTTTTTCCCAAGGAGGAAATGGAGTTGGAGGAGGAAGCGATTGGGTATCATGAGCAAAAATATTCTGGTAATGTTGCCAAGGTACCTCCTCCTATACCCTTTACTAGAAATAAGGTGAAAACACCGAAATTCATGCCTGGGTATGTGTCTCCGGCTAATATAGGTATGCAAGGGGCCAGAAAGAAGGCTGAGAAAGAGGGAGATTTTCCCTTGTCTTCTTGCTTTCCAGTAATTTATATGGAAGAAGGTACAGTAAATGAAGCACCTCATTGGGAGCTACTACCATATAAATTGATTAAGGAACTTAAAGAGGCTTGTACTCAGTACGGTCCTATGGCTCCTTATGCTATTACTATTATGGAACAATTTGCTACTCAGTGGATGATACCACAAGATTGGCGACAACTTGCTAAAAGCTCTTTGTCAGGAGGAGCCTATTTACTATAGAAAACTGAATTTGAAGATCAGGTAAGGAACCAAAGGGCTATTATCCAACAGAAGGACCCAAATCAGTTTCATATTTCTAGCAATATGTTGTCAGGAAAAGGATTATATGAGTCCATTAACAGTCAACTAATTTTACCCAAAGAAGTTTTGCTCCAGGTAAATTCTTGTGCAAATGAGGCTTGGAGGAAGTTACCTATTAATTCTACAAAGACTACCTCACTATCTGATGTTAAGCAGAAAACAGATGAAACTTACAAGGATTTCTCTCTAGACTTACAACAGCAGTAAATAGAGTGATCTCTAATGCAGAAGCTGCAAATATCTTTATTAAACAATTGGCTTTCGAGAATGCTAACAGTACTTGCCAAGCTTTGATTAGACCGAGTAGAAGAACAGGAAATGGTAACAACAAACCAAAAACCAGTTCGGTTTTAACTTGTTATAATTATGGGCAGCCTGGCCATATTAGCAGAAACTGCCCAGCTAAACAAGGGTCACAGAAAGCCCCGATGCAGCAGCCTAATGAGAACTCTCGACAAAAGTCTCTGTGTCCTAGGTGTCAAAAAGGATTTCATTGGGCGAGGGATTGCAAATCCAAATTTCATAAAAACGGCACTCTGTTAACTAAACAACAATCTGCGGTGCTGATTCCGGGAATGGGCAGAGGGGCCAATCCTGGCCCTAAGTAACAATAGGGGCAGCTTCCAGCATGAACCCATTTATTCCCTTTGTTCTATCTCAGAATTCATCAGAGCCACTCCAGGGAGCACAGGACTGGACCTCTGTTCCTCCACCACAACAATATTAACTCCAGATATTCCAGTTACCCCAATTCCAATGGGGGTGAAGGGCCCTCTCCCAGATGGAATAGTGGGTATAATATTATGAAGAAACTCCTTGTCTCTACAAGGAGTTTCTGTGATTCCTGGAGTGGTGGACTCTGACTATACAGGGGAAATCCAGGTACTTGTTGCTTCTTCTAGCAAAACTGTACAATTTAATAAAGGTCAAAGAATAGCTCAGTTACTACTCTTACCCTATCACAAAATGGGCAAGTCTCTAACCCACGAGCCCAGGGGTGACTCTGGATTTGGCTCAAGCAATATTGCTTTCTGGGTTCAGGAAATTGCTAACTCCAGACCACTAAGATATTTATATATTCAGGGAGTTAAAATTACAGGTCTGCTAGATACAGGGGCTGATGTTTCCTGTATTGCTGGAAAAGACTGGCCATCTTCCTGGCCAACACAAACAGCCCCATCAGGACTCATTGATATTGGATGAGCGCCCTCTGTAGCTAAAAGTTCTCAAATCTTAAATTGGATAGATAATGAAACTTTGGGAAACTTTTGTCCTTACATCATTCCTTCCATCCCCATTACACTTTGGGGATGCGATATTCTTGCTCAAATGGGCATGCCTCTGTATAGTCCAGATGACAAGGTGTCAGTGCAAATGCTACAAATGGGATACAATCCCTTAAAGGGGCTTGGAAGAAACAGGGCATAAGAGGACCTGTTCAGGTTACAGAGAAGAAAGAATGGTCTGGTATTGGCTTTTCAAATTTGTCCTAGGGGCCATTGTTCCTGAAGCTGCCAACCCTATTACCTGGAAAAGTGATGAACTGATTTGGGTGGAACAATGGCCTATACCTTCAGAGAAACTTGAGGCAGCAAGAGAATTAGTTCAACAGCAGTTGGAGGCTGGCCATATAGAGCCTTCTACCAGTCCTTGGAATACTCCTATATTTGTTATAAAAAACAAATCTTGTAAATGGAGACTTTTGCAGGATCTAAGAGCCATTAACGCCACCATGGAGGCTATGGGTGCATTGCAGCCCAGGCTGCCATCTCCAGTTGCTATTCCTGCTGACTATAACATCATAGTTATTGATTTACAGGATTGCTTTTTTTCTATACCTTTAAGTTCTCAAGACTGTAAAAGATTTTCATTTAGTTTACCTTCTCATAATTTAAAACAGCCTTTCCAGAGATATCAATGGAAGGTCTTGCCACAAGGTATGAAAAACAGCTCTATCCTGTGCCAGAGATTTGTAGATGCAATTTTGCAGGATATAAGAAGCCAATATCCTAATCTTTACTTAATTCACAACATGGATGATATTTTATTGGCTCATGCAAATCATGCTCTTTTGCATGATATTCTCAACAAAACTGTGACTGCTTTAACCAACTATGATTTAAAAATTTCCCCCGAAAAAATTCAGACTAATCCACCTTTTACGTATCTCAGCTGTGTGTTAAGCACACAAACTGTAAGTCACCAACCTTTGAAGTTACAAAAAGACCACCTGGTGATGTTAAATGACTTTCAAAAATTATTGGGGGATATTAATTGGATTCGACCTTACTTACACATCACTTACTTACACATCAGTTGATTTAAAGTCTCTGTTTGATATTTTACCAGGAGACCCTTCTCCTAATTCTAAGAGAACTTTAACTTCGGAAGCTAAGGAAGCCTTGTCCCCAGTGGAAAGGGCTATTGAGTCTCAAAAAGTTAAGAGAATTGATTACAAACTACCACTTTTCACACTCCAACAGGGTGTTTGTGGCAAGAAAGACCCTTGGAATGGCTCCACCTACCAGTACCATCTAAAAAAATATTGGCTTCTTATCCTTATTTAGTATCTTTACTTATGACCAAAGGGAGGCATAGAGGTGTTGAATTATTTGGACATGATGTACACAATATAATTGTTCCTTATGATAAGTTTCAATTTCAGACTTTGTTTCAAACTAGTGATGATTGGTAAGTAGCTTTAACTGATTACAGAGAACAAATTCTGTTTCATTTACCCAAAAGTCCACTGTTACAATTCATAAAACAAAATCCTATAATTTTTCCTCACAACTGTTCCTCAAGCCCCCTAGAGGGGGCAGCCTTAGTTTTTACTGATGGCTCCTCTAATGGAAGAGCCACAACAATCATTAATAATAAGTCTCATGTGCTGGAAACTTCAGAAACTTCAGCACAGAAAACAGAATTAAGGGCAGTTTTATATGCCTTCACAGCCCTGAAAGACTCTAAATTTAATCTGTATACTGATTCTTGCTATATTAAAGGACTGTTTCCTCATATTGAAACAGCTACTATTCCAGCTAACAAGACTATGATTTTGGAGCTATTAACTCAATTACAACAGCTAATTAGTAACAGGAAGAAACAGTTCTTTGCGAGCCATATTAGATCTCATTCTGGCCTTCCAGGACATTTACACCAAGGCAATCAATTGGCTGATGCTTTAACTAAACCCACTCTATGCACTGCAGCAGAAACTGAGGCAGTAACTAAGGCTCAGCTTTCTCATAAAATTCATCAAAATGCTACTGCCTTACATTATCAGTTTCACTTACCCAGAGAAACAGCCAGACAAATCATTAAGAATTGTCCAGGCTGTCCTACCTTTGTTAACATTATTCCAACAGGAATAAATCCCAGAGGATTAAAACCTAATGTCTTATGGCAACTGGATGTGACTCATTTTTCTAGCTTTGGGAAATTGTCTTATTTACATGTTACTGTGGATACATTTTCTCATGTTATTTTAGCTTTGTTGGGAGCCAGCCACGGAGGCCCACTGAGCGTTAGGGATCAGGAAGGGCCATTGACCCTGAGACCACTAGGATGCGTTTGGGAGCTATTGACCCCATTTCCTCCCCCTTTCTACTCAGCACTAACCAGATTAAGCTCCTGTGAGCTCAAAACATAAAAACTCTGAGACTGGGATGAATACAAGCTAACTTTAGAAGCTCATTGCTCCCATTCTTCCACAAACTGCAGTTTTGGCTTTCACACAACTTACAACTCAAACTCGGGTCACATTTAAGAGCCTTAGTATTGGTCACAGGCTTCTGGGTCATGATCTTAGGATTTATTGAAGTTGAATAAGGTGTAATTGTAGAATATAGTTTTAGAAGACAGCAATTTTGTTGAAAGGATGCAGCTGGGTTACTTGCAAGTAGCCCACTGTGATCTTTGGACTGGGTCACATTTCAAACATTCTGGGATGGGCCACTTTAGTTTGTAAAGTAAGTACTTAAGTCTCTATAGAATGGTTTAACTTGGTATTAGTACGAAAAGGGTTTATAGGCAATATGAAAAGGGGTTATAGGCAGTACAAAAAGGGTTTAAAGGCAGTCATGGATTAAGGTTTCATGGATTAGGTTTAACATCTGTTATGGGAGTATACCTGAAAGAACATCTGGTGGGTGGGGAACACCCCTCACACACCTGACTGTGTATAAAAGACCCGTTGTAATTTCCAATAAACGGCTTCTGCACTAGACAGGGGTCCAGTCTCTTTCTCTCTCTCTCTCTTTCTCTCTTTCTTCTTCCCCCCAGTCGCCGACGCCGTCTCCACCTTTGGGGTACCCTGAACCCGGCTGGAGCTGGACTCCGGCATAGCTTCAGCAAGAACTGGAGAAGCTTAGAAGGATGTGGTACAGCATTTATTCTTTTGTTTTTCACAGCTAGGTACACCAAAGCAACTAAAAACTGATAACGGTCCTGCGTATACATCTAAATCTTTTCAACGGTTTTGTTCCCAATTTAATATCTCTCATTCCACAGGGATTCCTTACAATCCACAAGGTCAAGCCATAGTTGAAAGAGCCCACTAAACTTTATAAAATCAAATAATTAAATTACAAGAGGGTGAGTTTAAGTATAGCTCTCCTCACCATATTTTAAATCATGCTTTACTTGTTATAAATCATCTAAATTTGGATTCTTCAGGAAATTCATCTATGACTAGACACTGGAACCTGGATAACAAAGCCAAACCTATGGTAAAATGGAAGGATCTCCTTACAGGACAGTGGAGAGGGCCTGACATATTGCTAATCAGTCAGAGGGACTACACTTGTATATTACCACAGGAAGAGCCATCTCCTATTTGGGTCCCTGATCAACTTGTACAAAATGCCTCCATTGATCCTTCAACCAAGACGAATGGTGAGGATCAAACCAATTCAGAGGAATAAAACGTGTGAAGCAGTTTCCATCAACCGCCAGGAACTATTCTCCTTATTTTTGGAGAATTCATCTGCCACGGAGCAAGATCTATACCAGGATCACCAAACTGATGAAAGAGAAACCATAACACACCAGATGAGAAAGCTCTCCTTACGGGATGAAAATTCCCACCCTAGGCTGTCCTGGACAAGATGAATTACACTCAGGTGAAGTATCTTCACCATTCATCGTCCCCATCTGCCAAATGTGGGAACAAATGGAGTGTTTGGCTGAGGAAGTAGGAGACATAGTAACTTCTCAGCAGATTCCTGTCGAACTGGTAACCCTGTTTTTGGCTATGATTGCTCTTCTGATTAATTCGGCTTCTGCAGTTGGGGTTAATAAAACCTACTGGGCATATATGCCTAATCCTCCAATATTCCAACTGGTTACTTGGGATAATGAGATCTAATTTTGATTATTATAAGGCCTTTTTTTAATGTCATCTCTTAAGTCTCTTATCACTGATGGTCCCACTCAAAACGAGTACAGGGAAACTTGGCTGAAAATGCTGATGCCCGGAGGAACCATTCCTACTCTAGATGCAAGGGCTATGCCACCTACCGGTTTGACTATTTGCTCTCCAAACAACATGGAAAAGGACTGGCTGCTCATTTCACAGGAGACTGTTTATCCTAAATGGAGAGACTGTGTATAATCCAAAGTGAACTATTTATTACCTCGTGAAAGACTGCCTATTAGTGACTGGGGACTTAATGCTTGACCATACACTTCTCACATTCATAGTGATACCCCCAGCCCTGCCAGAGAACATGTTAATGGACGAGTGGCTCCAGTTTTAACAACTGTGGGCAATAGGCAGGTCATCATTATTATAAAATAAGAGCCTGCCTACAATCTCCTTTTGTTTTCTTGGCATGGAGCTCACATCAATCTTGGTCATCTAACCACAAAATAATGTTTATAAAATTACTTGTAAACAATGTACTTTAACCAATTGTTTAATTGATGCTTCTTACAAGGGATTTGTTATTTTCAGACAACCTCCTTATTTAATGGTTCCCATGCACTTGTCATCTCGTTGGTACGATGAGTATGGTTTGCAAACATTTGTACGAAGTTAATTCCCTTTTGGAAAGAAGAAAAGATTTTTGGCTACTTTAATTTTAGGAATTACAGCTTTAATAGCTACTTCCGTAACAGTTTCAGCTGTAGCATTATCTAAGGAAGTTCATACAGCTACGTTTGCTGGTCAGCTGTCTAAAAACGTTTCTATTGCCATAGCTACCCAGGAAATCATAGACCAGAAGTTAGAAAGTAAGGTTAATGCTTTGGAGGAAGCAGTTTTATTTATTTATTTATTTTTTGAGTTGGAGTCTCACTCTGTTGCCCAGACTGGAGTGCAGTGGCTGCTCCCGGCCACCACAGCCTCGACCTGCTGGGCTCCGGCGATCCTTCCACCTCAGCCTTCCGAGTAGCCAGAATTACAGGTGTGCGCTACCACGCCCAGCTGATTTTTTGATTTATTGTAGAGATGATGTCTCGCTGCCCAGGTGGGTCTCAAACCCGCGGGCTCAGGCAATCCACTCACCTCAGCCTCCCAAAGGCGCGGGATTACAAGCTGAGCCACCGAGCCCGGCTGGAGGAAGCAGTTTTAGCAGTAGAACAAGAACTTGTGATCTTAAAATTAAATTGGCTCTCCATTGTCACTCTGAGTTTAAATGGATTTGCCTCACTCCTTTAGAGGTAAATAAGTCATTAATGTGGGCATTTGCGGAGCAATGATTCTTTTGTTGCTGTGTTTACTCCCAATCATCTTCAGAGTGCTAAAGAAGAGTCAGCTCAATACGGAGTTCCATGGTTCGTGCTAAAAAATAAAAAAGGGGAAGATGTTGGGAGCTGGTCACGGAGGTCCACTGAGCATTAGGGATCAGGAAGGGCCATCGAGCCCGAGATCACTAAGTTGTGTTCGGGAGCTGTTGATCCCATTTCCTCCCCCTTTCTACTTAGCTCTACAGTCAGAAAAATAACTGCAAGCTCAGGCATATAACTCTGAGACCGGGACAAACACAAACTAACTTCAGAAGCTCATTGTTCCCATTTTCCCACAAACTGTGGTTTTGGCTTTCACACAACTTACAGTTCAAACTCGGGTCACATCTAAGAGTCTTAGTATTGATCACAGGCTTCTAGGCTGTGATTTTAGGATTTATTGAAGTTGAGTAAAGTGTAAATTGTAGAATATAGTTTTAGAAATATAAGTTTAGACAGCCATTTTGTTGAAAGAATGCAGCTAGGTTACTTGCGGGTAGCCCACTGTGAACTTTGGACTGGGCCACATTCCAAACATTCTGGGATGGGCCGCTTTAGGTTGTAAAGTAAGTATTTAAGTTTCTATAGAATTGTTTAACTTGGTATTAGTATAAATCAGCATAGGATGAAAAAGGCTTATAGGATAGGTCAGTCTCAGATTAAGGTTAGCTTTTGTTACGGGATTTTCTTCCTCATACCTGAAAGAACATCTGGTGGGTGGGGGACGCCCCTCACACACCTGGCTTTGTGTTCACGTGAAAGACATGTGAGTATAAAAGCCCAGTGTTAACACTCAATAAAGGTCGTCTTCTGCTCAAATCTGAACAGTTGTCCAACTCCCTCTCTCCCTCCCTCTCTCTCTCTCTCTCTCTCTCTCTTTCTCACAATTGCCAACACTGTCTCCACCTTCGGGAATCTCTGAACTCTGCTGGAGCGGCACTCTGGCACATATGGACATTGCCACCCTCCTGATCACTCCTCTTGTTCTTGGTACAAGGGCTAGTCCTGCCAAGACCTCAACATTTCCCTAGGCCAGGCGTAGTGGCTCACAGCACTTTGGGAGGCCGAGGTGAGAGGATTGCCTGAGCCCATAGGTTCAAGACCAGCCTGGGCAACTTGGCGAGATCTCATCTCTACAATAAATAAAAAAAAATTAGCCAGCTGTGGTGGCATGCGCCTGTAGTTTCAGCTACTTGGAAGATTTAGGCAGAAGCATCACCTGAGTCCAGCAGGTGGAGGCTACAGTGACCGTGAGTGTGCCACTGCACTCCAGTCTGGGCAACAGAGTGAGACTCCAACTCAAAAAAAAAAAAAAAAAATTTCCCCAATGGACTATCCAGGGTAATGTTAGATAGAGAATCTTTTTTTTTTTTTTTTGAGTTAGAGTCTCACTCTGTCACCCAGACTGGAGTGCAGTGGCCACTCTTGGCCACCGCAGCCTTGACCTGCTGGGCTCCAGCGATCCTTCCGCCTCAGCCTTCCAACTAGCTGGAACTACAGGCACACACTACCACGCCTGGCTAATTTTTTGATTTTTATTGTAGAGATGAGGTCTCTCCAAGTTGCCCAGGCAGGTCTCAAACCCGTGGGCTCAGGCAATCCACTCACCTCAACCTCCCAAATCACAGGATTACAGGCTGAGCCACCAAGTCCAGCTAGAGGGAGAATCTTTATCTTCCCCTTTCTTGGGTTACCTAGGCCTAGAAGTTTTATTCCCCATTCTCAGCTAACTTAAATACTCAACTCCACTTACTAGGAGTATCTCATATTCCCTGGTTGATGCCATGCCTGAGTTTACCTATGCACTCACGTCCCCCTCCCCCACCCTCTGAAGGTTTCTTGTCCACCCCAAGATTCGCTTCGACCATCTCCAGCTGTTTCCATTGTGGGAGGATGGAGCTTTGGATCAGGACTCTTTTGTATCTGTGATCCATCTCAGTCACACACACACTGAGAATGCCCCACAAGCTCTGAGAATGTCCCAACCACCAAGGCAGTATTTATAGTCCAGTTTTTCCATACCTTGTATGAGGCTGCCTGGTTGCTGCGGTGCCTGCTTTCTTTTTGTTTTTTCTTCCCCATGTTGCTTCTGCTGCCTCCAGAACAATAGTCTTGGGTTTATCTGCAGTCCTGAGAGCAGCTGAGATGCCCAGAGCTGGCCACCTGAAATTGGGTGGGACGCATCTCACCCTCTGCTGGGGTCCCACTCCCATAGATGCAGAGTATCCTGGATGAACCCTCATATTGTGAGAAATGAACTCACCCATCCAAAATCAAACGGTGGTCACAGAGACGTGGAGTGCAGCGGAAGTGAGACTTTAATGACGGTCTTACAAGATCGGGTGTCTGGAGAGCAGGCACACCTGAGAGGATTACAAAAGGCATATTTATGTCCTAGTGCACAAGTTCCTCCCCTGGCTCCCCATTGGCTTGGTACCACAATCTCTCCCCCAAGTCGCCTAGGCAATTTTTGTTCAAATAAGGCAAAGCATGTGTTTCTAGGTTTCTGATTGAATTTCAATATTTACTAAGGGAAGCCTGACATTTTTCAAATAAAGCCCACGAAAGGAAGCCTGCCCTTTCTTAAAGAAAGCCCTTCAAAGGAAGAAGAACCAGGAAATGGAGTGGGAATCAAATCACCATTTGAAAATGAATCATTTTGTTCTCTATGGGGGGGTAGGAGGAAGAGCACAGGCTGGAGAAGGGAGGTGCAGTCAAGGGTGCGTCTATGTGGGCCTTGAAGCACTTTCAGAGTTCTGCACTCTTCTGAGATGCTCCACAATCAGCCCAAGACAGTTTGTCCTTGGGGAAGTCCCCAGGACCCTCCGCTCCTGGCTCAGTCGCTGGCTCCTGCTCAGTGGCAGATCGCCCACTCACCCCATCCCCAGCAGTGCGCACCACCGCCTCAGGGTCAGGGAGACACAGGTCCCCTCCCCCGACGGCCCTGCTGGAGAACCTGAAACCAGTTCCATCCCCACTCCCGACTCTGTCCCCAACCCAGGCCACTCCCGGTTTCAACTTGTTCTCCCTAAAACCCAAACTAGAATGAGCTTTCACCTCTGGCACCACGCCATGCTGTCCCCAGAACCTGAGAGCCCGGCCTGGCGACAGACAAACCCCAGAGGCTCCTCGCAGCCGCCGCGGACTAAGTGCCGCTTACCCGGCAGGTGCACACCCGGCCTGACAGGGCCCAGCGTGTCGGGCCGGAGGAACCCGGCTGAGCCGTGTGGGAGGCCAGTCTCTCCCTGAGCCCACTGTGTAACCTGCCTGATGGCCTGAGGAAGAGGGCGCGCCGGCGGCTTCACCATCCTCCTCCCACCCTGTGCGCCCTCTCCTTCCTCCTGTGTCCCTTCAGGCACTTGGCATCCAGTCGTAGCACAGGTTTGGTCGCTCCGTAGGGTCACACGCAGGCTGTGGTCAGAGATTCCAGGAGTGAGGGCAGCGGCTCTTCCCACGAGGGTCCCCTCCAATCCCACGTCCCCACTTGGAGCCACCCACCAGCCTGCCAGAAAGGGCTGAAGATGAGGAGGCCAGGAGGCATGGGCTATCCCAGCCCAGCCTGCCATGCTGGAGCACAGCCCGGGAGGACTCCTAGAAAGGGCAAAGCGGGGCCCATGGAGTATCCGTGTCCACCCTTGAAGTGTCCGGTGCAGGAAGTATCCACTGTGCAGGGCTCCCTTGTTTTCCTCAGAACCCCTGCCCTAGATCAGCCTTCCCCAGGAGAGTCTTGGCTTCTGGTTGGTGGTTTCCTTACCCCAGGCCCTGGTGGAGGGAGCGCAGTGGGACCCCCCCAAGAAGACCGCCTGGGGCTGAGAGTTTGGGGGTGGGGTGTAGCCATTGCCCCCAGCCTTGACTGACCCAGAGCCTAGCAATCAGGGCCTACCAGCATTAACTTGGGATTAGACCCTCTGACCACAGAGTCCTTGACACCCCTGCACAGACTGCCAATAAAGTGGGACCCAAGTTCACCTCCTTGACTTTTCTGTCCCTTTCAGAAAGAGGAACTAGGCTGGTAGCAGTGGCTCATGTCTGTAATCCCAGCACTTTGGGAGGCCAACGTAGGAGGATTGCATTATCCCAGGAGTTAGAGACCAGACTGGGCAACATGGCGAGATCTGTCTCTACAACAACATAAAAAATTAGCCTGGCAGGGTGGTGTGTATCTATGGTCTTAGCTACTCAGGAGGCTGAGGTGAGAGGATTGCCTGAGCCCAGATGTTTGAGGGTGTGGTGTGCTGTAATGGTGCCACTGCTCTCCAGCCTGGGTGACAGAGTGAGATCCCAACTCCAACAGAGAGAGAGAAAAGAAAGAAAAGCTAAAGCTGTAGGTAAGTGGTAAATGGGGGATGACAATGGTCTGGCCCGCAGCTCCCTCACTCTTTTGGGGGCTGTTCCCTCACTCCTAATTGCCACGGTGACCATATGACTCATGAGCAAGAGAATGCCGGGCCACAGAGGTGCCCAGCTAAACCCTGCCAAGTCCTGAGTGAGGCAGCTGGATGCCCAACTTGTGAGGGTAGGGGTGGGAGCAGCAGCCAGATCTAACTTGAAGAAGAAGGCCCTAGCAGTGCAAGGGGCAGAGGTGAGGGTTTGGGGATCCCACCATCAGTCTCCTCTGGCTGGGAAAGTTGAGAATCAAAATAGAGTCTCTTTAAAAAAAAAAAAAACCTGACGAACAGAGCCAGGAAGGGTCATGAAGAGAGGGTTCTCACGAACAAAACCTGGTAACAAGAACTATCACAAAGAATGCAAAAACTACAATCTTGCACAAAGGCCATCGAAACCTTACACACACACAAAAACACTTCTGTGAGAACATGTGCCCCAAAACTACCTGCACAATCTCAGATTGATGCCACTCATGTCATTGATCCCTGTAGCCAAGGAAAATTATCTCAAAACAATGCTCATTTTGTAGTCAAAGTCCTTTGTCTTCCTTTACCTCCCCGAATACACACACAGTTTGCTATGGCACATGTATTCCCACTGCAATGCCTATTTCTAAATAGACGCCATTTAGTTTTAGTCTCCCTTGCTATCTGTTACTTAGGCTCACATAGTGGTGCCACAAGTGGGACAGAAGGGAGCTCACCTTGGAGGAGTCGATGCCCCTGGAATCCAGTGCAGTCCTGACTGAGCCCTGTGCACTCTCCGTTTCCATGGGGCCCTTTTCCTGTTCTCTCGGATTCTCAGGCTCCCTCCCTTTGGGGAGGCCTTTTGACTTCATTCTGGATCTGATCTGGTAATGATTGCCTTTAAAAAAGGACCTTGCATCCCTCTGGTGAATATAAGGTTTTGTTGTTGTTTGGGCAAGCACTTTCTGGCATAAAACAGGTGTCCTTCTGGTTGGACACTCCGGGATCTATAGCTTTTATGTTCTGTCTGTGAGCCATGTGTCTTCTGGTGACTTCACTTTTGGTTCTGCATGCTTGGTTCAATATTTTACATTCTCTGCACACCTTGATTACAATTTTTGTGAGCACTCTGATTTGGTTTTATTTTAGGCTGATTACTCATGTCTTTAAGTGTCTTTGGTTGCTCTTGAACATCTTCTGAAAGTAAACATAAATGTTCTAAATGGTGAGCACAAAATAGCCAATTAAAAGCAACGAGGGCATCACTATCATCTAAAATGCTTATCCAGACTCCTGATATTTCCTGAAAGGATTTATAGAATTTTCTTTGCTTTTGAGAGATTAATAAAAAAATGGAATGGGATTTTTAAACATTATGGCATGCCAGATTTTCTGGGACTCCAGCCGGCTACGTGGCTTTTCCTCATGCATGATTTTAAAGTCAGCTGTCATCTTGGGGATCAGTGGAACTCCCCAAGTTTTTTTAGTTGTTGTTGCTCTTTTTAGAACTGAATTAGAAACTGCAACCAACAACAGAGTTAACATGCAGAGGCTTCTAAGTTCTGTGTCTATTTCTCACTCTTTTTTTTTTGAGTTGGAGTCTCACTCCATTGCCCAGGCTGGAGTGTAGTGCCACATTCATGGCCACCACAGCCTCCACCTGCTGGGCTCAGGTGATACTTCTACCTCAGCCTTCCGAGTAGCTGGAACTACAGACATATGTCACCACAGCCAGCTAGTTTTTGTGATTTCTCGTAGTGACAAAGGCTGGAGTGCAGTGGCATGCTCATGGCCACTGCAGTCTCGACCGGCTGGGCTCAAGCTATCCTTCTGCCTCAGCCTTCCAAGAAGATGAAACTACAGACATACGCCACCATGCCTGGCTAGTTTTTGTGATTTACTGTAGAGACGAGGTCTCACCAAGTTGCTCAGGCTGGTCTTGAACCCCCAGGCTCAGACAATCCTCCTGCCTCAGACTCCCAAAGTACTGGGATTACAGACTGTGCCATTACCCCTGGCCTATTTTTTTTTTCCTTTTTTTTTATGCCTATTTTGAATCTGCTGAAATTTCTGCTGATATTAAGATAAACTTACTGATTATCACATTCCTTCCAAGATTTTTAAAAAATAATAAGGGGAGGGGACCCTAATGGGTTTCTAAATGAATGACTTTACAAATTAAAAACAGCTCGTGACAGCCAACAACCTGCACAACTTTTAGAAATGTAAATTTAGGTTAGGCACTATGGCTCATGCCTATAATCCCAGCACTTTGGGAGGCAGAGGCAAGAGGATTGCCTGAGCCCAGGGTTTCAAGACCAGTCAGGGCAGCTTGGGGAGACCTTGTCTCTACAATAAATAAATAAATAATTAACATGGCATGGTTACAGCTATTTGGAAGGTTGAGGCAGAAGTATCACCTGAGCCCAACGGGTCCTGGCTGCAGTGGCCATGAGCATTCCACTGCACTCCAGCCTAGACAACAGAGTGAGACTCCGACTCAAAACAACAACAACAAAATACTTCCATGATAATCACATGAGGGCAGAGCTGTCAAGACCTCATCATCTCTTTAAAGGTCCCACTTCCAGCACTGTTGCACTGGAGACTAAGCTTCCAATTCATAAACCATGAGGGACACGTTCAAACCACACTATTCACCCCTAAGCCCCCAAATTCATGTTCTTCTTTAATACAAAATGCATTCACTTTATTTCAACAACCTCAAAAACCTTAACTTATTCCAGCATCAACTCAAAAGTCCAAAGCCCAAAGTCTCATCTAAATCAGATATGGGTAAGAATCAAGACATGATTCATTCTGAAGCCAATTTCCTTCAGCTGTCAGCCTGTGAAATCAAAGCAAGTTATGTACTTCCAAAAATACAATGGTAGCACAAGCAAAGAGCATTCCCATTCAAAAGGCAGAAATAGGTAAATTTAGGTTCCAGCTTCCCAGCAGGGCTTCAAAATGTTAGGTCAGGCCAGATGGGGGGGTGTCTGGTCTGTGATCTGGTGCCACGTGAGACGCAAAGAATTGCACAGAAGTCAGATTGGAAAATATAGTTTACTTAGAAAGTAAATTAGAGAGAGAGAGAGAGAGAGAGAGAGAGTGAGAGAGAGAGATCCACCTCTCCAAGATAGGGAGGGAGCCAAAGCTTAGGAAACATTGTGGTGGCCATAGCTCAAAGAGTACATGGCCTGGCCAGTGTTTAGCAAGGGAGTGGCTAGAAAGTAAATTAGAGAGGGTGGAGGAGGGAGGGAGCGCGGGAGAAAGGGAAAGGAGATTCACCTCCCCAAGGTAGGGAAGGGGCCAGAGCTTGGAAACATGGCCTGGTCATAGTTCAATGAGCACATGGCCCGGCCAGTGCTTAACGAAGCCATGATGAATGGCTGCTCTAAATCAAATCCTTTCAAACCTTCCCTTTGATGGGAGAAGGTTGTTAAGGTGATTGGGTGGTGGTCTGTGGTAGGGGTGCAGCCTTGAAGCTCTTTGAAATACCTTGGGAGTCTTTCTCCCACTGCCTTGATGAATA
Organism: Cephalopachus bancanus; assembly: GCA_027257055.1. Classification (NCBI taxonomy): domain Eukaryota; kingdom Metazoa; phylum Chordata; class Mammalia; order Primates; family Tarsiidae; genus Cephalopachus; species Cephalopachus bancanus. The sequence continues at coordinate 2,470,694 of JAPVLO010000163.1, read as the reverse complement.
GCACTGGCTCCCTTCTTTTCACTGTAATGTCTTTACCAAGTGCCTCCTGACCATGCATTTAGTATTCTCGATGGACCATGCTTTTGCACTCTCTATGTGGCCTGGCTGTGAATTTTCCAAATTTTTCCATTTTCCTTCTCTTTTAATGATAAATTCTGTCTTTAAGTCATTTTTTCCTTCCCCCATCTCACAGTATATAGTTAAAAACAGTCACGCAGCAGTCTGAATGTTTTGCTGCTTAGATATTCCTCCCACCAGATTTCCTAGTTCACTGAATTCTATAAACTCCAGAACATAGAAAACGTTCTGCAAAGTTCTTTGCAACGATCTAAGAAGGATGGCCTTTGCTCCAGCTCCTAATACCTTATTCCTCATTTCTGTGTGAGACCTTATCAGAATGGCTTTTACCTGCCTGCCCGCCCACCCTCCCTCTTTTCTCTTGCTTCTTTGTGTTGTGGTCTCAATCTGACACCCAGGCTGGAGTACAGTGGCACTCCAGAGGTCCACTACAGTTTCGGCCTCTTGGGCTTAGGTGATCCTTCCACCTCATCCCCCTAAGTAGCTAGGGCTACAGGGATGCACCACCACATGTGGCTAATTTTTTTATTTTCTGTAGAGATGAGGTCTTCCTATGTTGCCTAGGCTGGTCTCGAACTCCTGGGCTCAAGCAGTCCTTCCCCTTGGCCTCCTAAAGTGCTGGGATTATAGGCATGAGCCACCATGCTGAGCTGATGGGGGGAGGAGTGGGAGCTGGTTGGACAGGGTGGAGGCTGGGAGGCACCTCTCAGAGTGGACTCCCTACTTTCACATGCTGCGGCCCGGCTAAGGGAAAGAGTCTCATTATGTTATGAAGTCTTGCTCTCACTTCTTGGGAAAAACTGTGTGCAGCACGAATCAGTCAATTTCTTATCCTGGTTTACAGTTTGAATGTCTCTGGTTATGGCATCGGGTGGTTTGATGTTTATCTACCTGTAGACTTTCTGTGTGGCCCATACAGTAGGCATGAGATTTGTCCCTTAAAATTCATCTAGTTACTTATGGCTTTGCGTCCTCAATAAGAGAGCAGTTCTTCCTTTTTTTTTGAGTTGGGAAGTCTCACTCTGTTACCCAGACTGCAGTGTGGTGGCATGCTCATGGCTCATCACAGCCTTGACTTCTGGGCTCAACCTCCTGAGTAACTGGGACTACAGGTGCAAAACACCACTCCAAATTTTTTGATCATTTATAGAGAGGAGGTCTTCCTAAGTTGCCTAGACTGCAGTTCCTATTTTCATAATTCCATGGAAGAAGGTTGAATTGGAAGAATCTAGAAGAATTCAAGATCTAGTAAAGTCTACTGGTAGGTAACAAGAACTGAAAAGCAATGCACAGACCTACAATCTCATAACAGGTATGTTATAGTTTTTTTGTTTATTTGTTTGTTTGTTTTGAGAGGTGTCTCACTCTGTCACCCAGGCTGGAAGGCAGTGGCATGCTCCTGGCCACTGCAGCCTCGACCTGCTGGGCTCAGGCAATCCTCCTGCCTCAGCCTTCCAAGTAGCTGGAACTACAGGCACACTACCATGCCCAGCTTATTTTGTGATTTATTGTAGAGATGGGGTCTCGCCAAGTTGCCCAGGCTGGTCTTGAGCCTGTGGGCTCAGGCAATCCTCTCACCTTGGCCTCCCAAAGCGCTGGGATTATAGGCATGAGCCACTGCGCCCAGTCTTATAGTTTTCTTTAGAACCATAACTTTTTCTCTCTATACTGACCACAGAGGACTCTTAGATGTTAAAAGCTCTGAGACTAGGAAGCCAAACCAAGGTAAACTTTAAATTACTAGTCTTAAGTTTCCTGGTCCTGTCAGAAAGTAACCATTTTTACTCATTCAAGGTAAGGCTAGGAACCCCAGGAACCCTGGAAAGCAATGTATGTACCAATAATGTTCCAAATAAAAGTCATAAATATTATCTTTATCAATTACTTAATCTCATGTAATTAATTTTTGTTCTGCTTGATCTTGATCCATAATTTCACAAACTCTTTTAGTGTTCTGAAAATCTTTTATTTAGTTCTTTGATCTTCAAGTTATTAGAAGTCGAGCGTTGTGGCACATGCTTGTAGTCTCAGCTACTTGGGAGGCTGAGGCAGGAGGATCACCTGAGCCCAGGAATTTCAGCCTGTGGTGAGTTGTGATCATACCATTACACTCCAGACTGGGCGGATCCTGGCTCAAAAAAAAAAATGTAGCCAGGCATGGTGGTTCAAGGCTGTAATCCTAGCATTTTGGGAGGCGAAGGTGAGAGGACTGCCTGTCATTCCAGCTACTTGGAAGGTTGAGGGAGGGAGATTGCCTGAGCCCTGCAGGTTGAGACTGTAGTGGTCAAGAGTGTTGCCACTGCGCTCCAGCCTGGGTGACATAGACTTCAACTCAAAAAAAAAGTTATTAGAAACCTATATATAAGAGTACTTGATAGAGTCTTTCCCATGAATAAGAAAATCTTGCAAATGCTTTTATTTTATTATTTCAGTTTTTTAAAATAATATATATTTTTTTTAATTAAAGATGTGAGATACAACTCTGGATTAGGTATACAAGTGGTCATCATTCAGGTAAAGTTTGGGCCTCCCTTTGGTTTCCACTTCGCCTGGTTTGAGATCAGGTACCCTTATTGATGTTATGTGTCTCCAATCTCTGCCCTGGCAGTGTCCCGCTACTGCCAATCCCTTTCTTATAGTATGGCAAATTTCAGGGTCTGCTTATGAGTGAGAACATGTAGTACTCAGTTCTTTGTTTCTGTGATAGATCATTGAGTATGATAGACCATAAATCCATCCAAGTTGCTGCAAAGACCATATGCTTGTCCTTTTTTATGGCTGCATAATATTCCACCGTGTATATGCACCACATTTTTAAATGCAGTCCATCTTCAATGGGCAGCACGGTTGGTTTCATGTTTTTGCTATTGTGAATAGTGCTGCAATAAACATGTGTGTGCAGGTATTTTTTTGGTAGAAAGATATGAGCTCCTGCGGGTATATTCCCAGAAGGGGGAATTGGATTGCTGGGTCATACGGAAGGACAATTTCTAATTCTTTTAGAAATCGCCACACTGTTTTCCATAGAGGTTGAACTAGTTTGCATTCCCACTAGCAGTCCAGCAGTGTAAAAGTGTTCCCTTTTCTCTGCATCCTCGCCAGCATCTGTTTTTTGTTTTATTTATTTATCTATTTTTGAGTAGGAGTCTTACTCTGTCACCCAGGCTGGAGTGCAGTGGCATTCTCACAGCCACCACAGCATCGACCTGCTAGACTCCGGTGATCCTTTCACCTAAGCCTTCCAATTAGCTGGAACTACAGGCACGTGTTACCACACCCAGCTAATTTTTTGATTTATTGTAGAGACGAGGTCTTGCCAAGTTGCCCAGGCTGGTCTCGAACCCCTGGGCTCCGGTAATCCTCTCACCTTGGCCTCCCAAAGTGCTGGAATTACAGGTTAGAGCCACCTGGCCCAGGTAGTATCTTAATGTGGATTTGATTTGCATTTCTCTGATGATTTGTGAGACTGAGCACTTTCTCATGTGTCTGATGGCTGCTGTTATATCTTCTTTTGAGAAGTGACTATTCATATCTTTTGTCCACTTTTTTTTTTATTTTTTTTGAGTTGGAGTCTCACTGTCACCCAGACTGGAGTGCAGTGGCCGCTCCCGGCCACCCCAGCCTCGACCTGCTGGGGCTTCGGCGATCCTTCCGCCTCAGCCTTCCAAGTAGCTGAAACTACAGGCGCGCACTACCACACCCGGCTAATTTTTTGATTTATTGTAGAGATGAGGTCTCGCTGCCCAGGTGGGTCTCAAACCTGCGGGCTCCGGCAATACACTCACCTCAGCCTCCCAAAGGCGCGGAATTACAGGCTGAGCCACCGAGCCTGGCTTTTGTCCACTTTTTAATGGGGCTGTTTGTTTTTTTCCTTTCAGCATGTTTGAGTTCCTTGTGGATCCTGGATGTTAGACCTTTGCCAGACATAAAGTTGGCAAATATTTTTTCCCATTCTGTGGGCTGTCTCCTCATTCTCTTGATGGTTTCTTTTGCTTTGCAGAAGCTTTTCAGTTTAATGAAAAACTTGTCTATCTTATTTCTTATGGCATGGACAGCTGGGGTTTTGATCAGGAATTGGTTGCCTGCTCCGATTCCCATAAGAGTGTCTCCTGCGTTTTCTAAGATTCTTATAGTTTGAGGTTTTACATTTAAGTCTTTGATCCATCTAGAGTTGATTTTTGTGTATGATGATAGGTAGGGGTTCTGTTTCAATCTTCTGCATGTGGTCAGCCAGTTTTCCCAGCACCATTTACTGAATAAATTCTTCTCTTCCCAGTGGTTATTGTTGGAGGTTTTGTCAAAGATGAGTCAGTTGAGAAATTGAGGTTTTGCTTCCGGAATCTCTATCCTGTTCCATTGGTCTATATGCCTGTTCTTGTATCATTACCAGGCTGTTTTGATTATTGTAGCCTTACAGTAAAGTTTAAAGTCTGGAAGTGTGGTACCTCCCACTTTGTTTCTTTTGCTGAGGATTATCTTGGTTATTCGTGGTCGTTTTTGTTTTTAACTTTCATAAATGTCTATTTTATTCACTTCTTTGAAAATAGCCAATCCTTCAATGACCTTTTCATCATCCTAAACAACTGTTAGACAGTTAATCCTAAATTTACATTTCCAAAAGTGTCCAGGTTGTTGGCTGCCTTGGAGCTGCTGCAATTTGTAAAGCCATTAATCTGAAAGCCCTTTAAGATCCCCTCCCCTTATCACTTAATAAAAAAAAAAGGCTGGAAAGTAATAATCACTGAGTTTATCTTAATATCAGCAGAATGTCCGAAGACTCAAAATTGGCATAACAAAAAAAGAGCAATAGACAGAGAACTTAGAAGGCTCTACAAGTTAATTCGTGAGTAGGTTGCAGCTTTTAAATTCAGCTTTAAGAAAAAAACCTAAGTTTGGGAGTTCAAATGAATCCTGTAATGGCAACTGATTTTTTTAAAAAAACACATGCACTAGAAAAAACTATGTAGCCGGCTAGTGTCCCAGAAAATCTGGCAAGCCTTCTTGTATGAGAACCCATTTCATTTCTTATTAATCACTCCAAAGCAAAGAAAAATCCCATAAGTCCTTTCAGGGACAGTCAGGAGTTTGAGCCAGTGTCTTGGAAGGGGTTGATGCCCTGGTTGCTTTTAACTGTCTATTTCACACTCATCATTTGGGGTGTTTATTTTGCTTTCTGAAGATGTTCAGAAATAAGCAAGGGGGGGGAAGCAAATCATTTACAGGTGTGTATATCCAAACCAAAATAAAACTGAAATCAGAATGCTCATAAAAATTGTGCAGATCAAACAAAATATTAAATCAAGCATGCAGAACCAAAAGTGAATTCACTAGAAAAGACATGCCCCACAGACAGAACATAAATACTGTAGATACCAGAGCAATTTTCTTTCTTTTTTTTTTTTTTTTTTTGAGTCAGGGTTTCACTCTGTCTCCCAAGCTGGAGTGCAGTGGTACCATCACAGCTCACTGTATCCTCGACCTCCTGGGCTTAAGTGACCCTTCCACCTCAGCCTCCCGAGTAGCTACGACTACTCGGAGCATGACAGCACACCTAGCTAGTTTATTTTATTTTATTTTATTTTATTTTATTTTATTTTATTTTAGTAGTGACAAGGTCTCATTATATTGCCCAGGCTGGTCTTTTGAACTTCTGGGTTCAGAGGATCCTCCTGCCATGGGCCTCCCAAAGTGATAGGGCTACAAGGTGACCCACCACCCCCCACCGGACACTGGACTTTATATCAGGAAGTGTTTGCCAAAACAACAACTAACCCTTGTACTCCCCAGCGCTATGCAAAGTCCTTTATTTAAAGTAATCTTCTTATCAATTCAGGATGAAGTCAAAAATAACTCACCAAAGGCGTTCTTTTGGGGGAAGGGGTGGGAGTCTGAGAATCTGAGAGGAGATTCAGAGAACAGAAAAAGAGCCTCATGGAAATGGAGTGCACACAGGGCTCAGTCAGGACTGCACTGGATTCCAGGGGTGTCGACTCATCCAAGATGAACTCCCTTCTGTCCCACTTTAGGCACCATTACGTGAGCCTAAATAACAGATAAGACAGGGAGACTCTAAAACTGAATGACGTTTATTTAGAAATAGGTGTTGCAATGGGAATACATGTACCAAGCAAACAATGTGTGTATTCAGGGAAGTAAAGGAAGATAAAGGTTTTCATCAACAAATTAAGAAGGATTACATGATTATTTGAGATAAATACTCTTGGCTACAAGGACAAATGGTATGGGTGTCACCTATCTGAGGTTGGGCAGGTAGTTGTTGGGCAGATGTTCTCACAGAAGGGTTTTTATTGTGTAAGGTTTCGATGGTCTTTGTGCAAGGTTGTAGTTTTTGCAATCTTTGTGATAGTTCTTGTTATCAGGTTTTGTGCATGAGAACACTGCCTTCATGACCCTTCCTGGCTCTGCTTGTCATTTGTTTTTAAGTGAGGGGGCACGGCACGCGCTATTTTGGTTCTGACAGCTTTCCCAGGCAGGATTTCTGAGATCTGTCCCTGGTCAGGGAGGAGGCAGAGGGTGGGATCTCCAATCCCTCACCTCTGCCCTCTGCACCCCTAGAGCCTTCTTCTCCAAGGCAACTCTGGCTGCTGTTCCCATCCCCACCCTCACAAGCTGGGCATTTAGCTGCCTCACTCAGGGCTTGGCAGGGTTTAGCTGGGCATGGCTGTGGCCTGGCATTCTCTTGCTCATGAATCACGGGGTCACCTTGGGACCTAGAGTTGGAGATAGAGGGAGCTCCCAAAAGAGTGTGGGAGCTGGAGGCCAGACTGCTGGCTTCCCCCCACTCACCTGCAGTCTAGGCTTCCCTTTTGAGAAGGAGCAGAACAGCCGAGGGTGTGGGCTTCAGACTCTTTGCTGGCAGTCTGTCCAGGGGGAAGAGGACTGAGTGGTCAGAGGGCCCTCCAATTTCAGATCAACTCCGGTAGGCCCCTGACTGCTGCTCTGGGCCAGCGAAGGCTGAGGGCGGTGGGGACGTCCCCTCACTCTCAGCCCTAGGCAGTCTTCTTGCGGGCCTCCCCACAGCTGTCCCTCCACCAGGGCCTGGGGAAAGGGAACGCGGCCAACCAGAAGCCAAGACGCCCTCGGGGAGGGCTGATCCAGGGCAGGGGTTCCGAGGAGCACGAGGGACCCCCGCACTGTGGGTGCTCCCTGCGCCAGGCACCGCGAGGGTGGACAGGGACACTCCATGAGCACCGTCTCGCCCTTCGCAGGAGTCCTCCCGGGCTGTGCTCCAGCGCTGGAAGCTGGGCCTGGAACGGCCCCGGCCTCCCGGTGTCCTCACCCTCGCCCTTTCCGGTGGGCTGGTGGGCGGCTCCGAGTGGAGGCGCGGGATCGGAAGGGTTCCCCCACTCCTCCCGGGACGCGGCCGGACCCGGAGCGCCCGGTCGAAGCGAGTTCACGACTCTCGGAAGCGACCCATGACCGCGCTGCCACCGCGGCCAGGAAGGAGGGAGCGCGGCGCGGGAGGCGGCGCGGGAGGCGGCGCGGGAGGCGGCGCGGGAGGCGGCGCGGGAGGCGGCGCGGGAGGCGGCGGACGCGGAGAGAGACTGGCCGCCAGCGCGTTCCGCCCGGCTCCGGCCCGGGCTCCTGCCCGCCCCGCTGGGGCTGGTCCCGCCCGGGCGCGCACCTGCGGGGTCAGTGGCTCCCGAGTCCGCCGCTCCTGCTGCGCGCAGCCTCCCGGCCTTTTCTGCGTCCCCGGAGCGGCGGCTCCGGCTGCAGCGGTGACTCCCGGGCCAGGGAGTCCAGGTTTTTGCAATCTTTGTGATAGTTCTTGTTATCAGGTTTTGTGCATGAGAACACTGCCTTCATGACCCTTCCTGGCTCTGCTTGTCATTTGTTTTTAAGTGAGGGGGCACGGCTCGGGCTCCGCAGGCTTCATGGGCCCGGCGTCAGGGGCGAAACTTCGTCCGCGTTTGGGTTCTGGGACGAACCTGTTGAAGCCGGGAGTGGCCTGGGGCGTGGACAGACAAGGGGGTGGGGACGGAACAAGTCATCGGGGACTTGATGTTGGACCAGATCTTCCAGGTGGGCTGGGGGCCGAGGGGGGTGTGGATGGGGTGGGGGGACATGAAGCCCCCGGTGGCGCGCGCCGCTGAGGAAGGGGCGGGTGGGCATTCCGGCCACTGAGCAGAGGGATCCAGCCAACCCTCTGCTAGGAGTGGTGGGTCCCGGGGACTTCCATGAGGGTCAGGTTTGATTCTTTGGCCGCTTTGTACAACGTTTAGGCCCAGTTCTGAGGACTAAAGTGCGTCAGGATCCACATGATTGCTCCCCTGACCGCACCTCCATTCTCCAGCCTTTGCTCCCCCCAACCCCCCAACCACCCCGACTCGGCTGTGGCAGGTCGAGGACAAGAGAGGAAAAGGGAACAGAGACAATCTTTCAGTACAGGCCTACTACGTGCCAGGCCCCGTGCCTGGCGCCTCTGCTTTGTACCAGGGCCCTCCCAACCCTGCGCGGGCCTGCGCGTGTAGGGAGGGAGGCGGCGGGGGTGGGGGGGAGGGCAGGCCCGCAGTGGGGAACTCCATACCTGGGCCTCCGCCCTGCTTCATGGGACCCGTGGAGCCAAGGGTCCCTGTCTTATGTGACCCCTGCTACTCCCAGCCTCAGTGTCCCTGCCCTCGGGCCCAAGCTGGGAGGGAAGTGACTGTTGGACCAGAACTTCCAGGAGGGCTTCTTGGAGGATGAGGAGGTGGTGCTGCTGGCCACGGACTACATGCAGCAGGTGTCCCAGTTAGTCCGCTCCACACCCCACAGGCACAGCTACAGATGGCTGTCCTCTGTCCGCTGGCCTCCAGGCCCCTCCCCTGCACCATGTACTTGTCTGCTGGGTGACCTCTGAATCTCCATCTCCACCTCTGGTGCCCACATGAGGGAGACAGATGGTGAGCACTGGAATAGGAGTTCAGATCCCTAGATTCAGATCCTGGCTTTCTCTTCTTCTCTGCATATCTGTATGACCTTTTTGTGGGGTTGTCAGGGTACTGGTTCCAGCCCCAAGCAGGGGTGTGGCCCATATGCACAATAGTACTGACTTTCACCTGCTACACCTGGCCACTAGGGTCCTGCACGACTACCCGAGTGAGCAGTCACTGTCACTCTGTGAGGTGCTGCATGACCTGGCACAAGAGATAGAGGGCAGGACCATGCTGTCATGATGCTTGGCAACCTGCTTATACACCGGCGTTCTCAACTGCCAGCAAAGCCAAGGTGGGTGCCCCCAGGTTTAGGGTGAGAGTACAGGATCTGAACTTTGTGTGGAGCCCTCCTGAGGCCATGGCTGGAGCATCGGGAGCTCCACCTCTCCCTGCCACCAAGGGTACCAGGCCCTAATTAGGGCTCAGCTTGTTCTGAGGCTCCAGGCTGCTCCTCAGCAGGCCTCTGTCTCCTCCTCCAGGAAGACTACCTGGTCTGTCAGCCACAGATGGCTCTCCCCTCCAAACCCCTGCCCAGACTTCACAATCATGCTCAGAAGATGTAGCCTTAGGCTTGTCAGTGGTCTTTGCTGGGACAGTTTTTCCTTCCAGACTATCTGTATATTGTCAGGATTTCAGAGCCTGGATCCCCCACTCCAAGGTGTCCCCTTGGTATTCAGCACTGAGCCCTGGGCTTAGGAAGTAGTGTGGAAGGACTGGGGAACCAGGAGCTGGGAGCCCAGAGCAAAAGCCTGCTGGGTTGACCCTTGCTCCCTGACCCCTGACCCGTCAGGTGTGGCAGCTGGTGGAAGACATCAAGTACATCCTGGTCAGTGCCTGGAGGAGCATGACTGGATGGATGCTGAGAGCAGGGCAGCTGCTCGGGCCAAGGTGACAGGCCCCCAGTGCCTTCTGTTGGTGCTGTGCACATTTATTGGGTGCCTACTGGATGCCAACGAAAAAGGACAAAAGAGACAGGGAGGCCTTTGTGGAGTTAATGCCACCCAACCTGCCTCCCTACCTCAATGCCCACTCCAGGCTGGCCTATCACTTCCTTCCTTCTGTTGGAGGACTGTCTCCTGAGGGTCCTGGCCACCCTCACCCACCCTGTGGCCCCCAGCTCCAGTACTGATGGTAATGGTTAGCTATGTGTACTCCCTGCTCAACCTGAGGCTGTAGATAGAGTAGGAGGTGGGCCTGTTTCTCTGCCTTCCAGCCTCACCATGGCTGCTCAGCTGATGGCGCCTGGAGGGCATGTGGCCTGCAAGGTCAGGCCTGTGGCCCTGCCTGGCTTACTCCTACCCTGGCCTGCCTTTGAGCTCTGCTCATCCCCATGCAGTTTGAGGTCCACGGGACGACCTACTTCAAGAGCATTTTGTACAGCATCCACTTCAGCATCCTTCTCTCAGTCAGGAAGATTCAGCAGGAAGTGGATAAGTTACATGGGTACCTGGCCCAGAGCTAGGGGTCAGAGGAGGGTCACAGGATGGGGGTTGTCAAAGTGGTGGTCCAGCCCAGGGGTGGCACAGATCTGTCAGCAGATGGCTGTGACTTGGTCACTAGGGTGGCCTTCAAGGAGGAGGATGCTAGGATCGAGGGTGGTGGGGCGGGAAGTATGTGTACCCATCAGCTGAGCCCAGCATCCCTCCACCTGTGACTGCTGTCCCCATAGGCACTCAATGCCTTCTATGTACTCAACAAGAACCAGATGGGTAAGGGGGCGTGTCTCGACAAGAAGTGTGGTCTGAAAGTGGACTGGCCTCCCTGACCATGCCCTTCCCATAGTGTAACCAGAGAACATCCTGTAATCTAGACTGTAAAGTTACTTCAGCAATAAGGACAGAGCCTATCCTGGCTGTGGCAACCCTGGTGGCATCTCTAGTGACAAGGTTCTGCCAAAGGGAGCTCCCAGCTGCTTGTTGGTGTGTACACTGGTAGCAAGTGTGGAAGATCTGGGAGTTGGAGTCAGTCGGCCCTGGGGCCCCCTTAGACCAGTGGGTCCAATTGCAAATCCTTCACAGCAGGCCTCTAAGACCTCTTTGGGGCTTGGGGTTCAGAGAGGTTTTCTCTAATGGCAAAGGCCAGTCAAGCAAATGCTACTCAGAGGGGGAAACCTGTTTAGGGAACAGTGGGGTTAAGGGAAGCATCAAATGCAATGTCAGTACCAAGATCAAGAGAGGGGCACAGCTGGAATCCCCTTTGAGTCCTCCTGAGAGGCTCCAGCTTGCTCATTTCTACCAGTAATGGGGTTTCCTAAGACAGCCACTGGATCTGTGCATGGTTAGGGTCTTTAGGGGACTCCTTGGACAGAGAAACTCCAGGTGGAGGGGATTGAACCTGTGGTGCCCTCTGTGGCCTTTGCCCAGGTCTGTGCTCTGCAGGATGTGAGGAACCCATGGTCACAGAGAGTTACTCAGTGTGAGCCTCCTGCCCAGGGCCCAGGTCCCAGGCCTGTTGGAGACTTCCCTGGACCTCAAGGTGTTTGGTTAAAGGGACATCGGGAGCCATTGCCTTGCTAGGGTCTGGTGTGGTCGTGCGCTCTTTGAGCCATGGCTATCGCCATGCTTCCTGGCTTTGGTCCCCCTCCCCCAACTTGGGGAGGTGAATCTTTTTTCTTCCTTTTTTTTCTCTCTTTAATTTACTTTTAAATAAACGTTTCTTCTTGACGTTAAAAAAAAAAAGGGACATCGGGCCCTCCTGAGTGTCTACTCTGTGCTGGACTCTCTACAGGCTTTGTCACGACCCTGGCAGTGGGCACCCTAAGACAGGAAAGAATACTTCTCATATGTTTATGTGCTGGTGCCTTCACCCTTCCTGTAGACATCCCAAGTGTATGGGTGTGTTCTCACATTGGTGGGTGGTGTCCTAATGGCCACACCCTCCCCATGGTGTAATGCAAGACCATCCTGTAGTCCAGGCTGTTTGGCCTGATGATAGCAGTAAGGGCAGAAGCTACCCTGGCATTGTATTCCTGGTGGCATCCCTGGTGGCAAGATTCTATCAAGTGAAGAGTTGCAGGCCGGGCACTTTAGCTCACACCTGTGATCCCAGCATTTTGGGAGACTGAGGCAGGAGAATTGCGAGAGTGCAGGAGTTCAAGACCAGCCTAGGCAACATGACCAGACTGCATCTTTACAAATATAAAAATTAGGCAGAGTTGGTGGTGCGTGCCTCTAGTTCCAGCTATTTGGGAAACTGAGGTGGGAGGATTGCTTTAGCCAAGAGTTTGAGGTGACAGTGAGCTGGAATCATGTCACTACACTTCGGTCTGGGCAACAGAGGGAGACCCTCACTCCAAAAAAAAAAAAAAAAGAAAGAAAGAAAGAAAAAGAAAAATTAAGGAGTGGTTTGCTAGATGGTGTGTTGAAACAGATAATTCCCAGCACATCTCAGCTTAAGGTATTTGCCAGTTCTGTTCCGATAATGAAATACACCAACCACTTTGTTTTTGTGAGTCACTAGAGGAAAGATAGCAGAGATGTATTGCCAACAGTAAATGGCTTCTTTTTTAAAATTTTTTATTTTAAAGATGTGGGGTGCACTTCAGAGTTAAGTATACAAATGTTCATTATGCAGGCACCCTTGTTGATAAGGTGTGTCCCCCTTCTCCCCCAGCAGATTCCCACTACTGCCAATAAATGTCTTCTTTAATAAAAACAATGTCATGGGAGAAAACAGTGGAAATGCAACCACTGTTCAAATAAGGATTCTGGGTAAGAACGAGGATGTGGAGGTAGTTACAACTCACTCATTGACTCATCCCCAGTCTAATCATGGCAGGATAGAAGCCTCGAAGGCACAGAAAATGTTGTAGAAGGCAGTGGGTTAATTTTATAAAGCCGAGATTGTCACATTAGAGTACAATCTTTCTGATACTTGGTCAGGGGATTGGGGTGACCATGGAAAGTTTCCAGCCACACAGAATGAGTCATCTATAAAGTACTGAAATGAGCTTTCCTGAGTTCTCTTCCCTGTCTTCCTTACTTTCCCTCTCTTCCTCTTAAAGACCAATGTGCTGCCATGCTTTGCCACTTGTTGAAGGAGGTAACAAGAGCTGTCCGTTTTAGGCACTTAGTAAAAAGCTTGAGAAAATAAATGCACTTTTCCTGGGTCTGCCCCTTCACGGACAAGATGTCCTTCTGGTTGGGTGTGGTGATTCATTCCTGTAATCCCAACACTTTGGGAAGCCAAGGTGAGAAGATTGCTTGAGCCTAGGAGTTCAAGACCAGCCTAGGCAACACAGCAAGACCACATCTCTACAAAAAATAAAAATAAATCAGTTGGGCATGGTGGCACATGCCTGTAGTCCCAGCAACTCAGGCGGCTGAGACAGAAGGATCACCTGAGTCCAGGAAGTTGAAGCTGAGGTGAGCCATGACTGGGTAACAGAGTGAGAAGCCAGGGGAGGGGGGCTTTTTAATGAAAACATGAGAAGGTGTTTATCTTTGGATGAAAACTCAAGCTCTTTGGGAGGCTAAGGCAAGAGGATTGCCCGAGCCTGGGGGTTCGAGACCAGACTGGAAAAAGAAAAAAAAAAAAAAAAGGAAAACTCATGCACATTTTTTAGAACACTAATTTGAAAATGTTTACATCGACACTTGATTTTGTGGCGAAAAATGTATTTGACTGATAAAACCTTCATACCGACAGATGAAGAAAACTTGTCAATAACTATCTGATCTGTTTGTTAAAGTCTAGATGTAATTACTGTTGCATATCACCTTTGTAATGCAAAATTCAGTGGATTTAGAATATTCATAAGTTGTACAACCATTACCATTATCTAATTCCAGAATAATCTATTTTTAAAACTTGTTCAGTGTTAAAATATATAGAGGTCCTTGGGTTTGAGTCAGGTTTGTTTGTTTGTTTGTTTGTTTGTTTGTTTGAGTTTCGCTTTGTCACCCAGGCTGAAGTGCACCCTCTTGGCTACTGCTGCCTGGACCTTCTCTGCTCAAGCAATCCTTCCACCTCAACCTTCCAAGTAACTCTAACTACAGATGCATGCCACCACGCCTGGCTAATTTTTTTATTTTATTGCAAAGAGGAGGTCTCACCAAGTTGCCCAGGCTGGTGTCAACTCATAAAGTCCTGGGATTACAGGAATGAGTCACTGCGCCCAGCCTGAATCAGTTGTTATAAAAAATAAACAGGCAACACCTTCCCATTGGATTGCAAGACCAACTATATGACAACAGGGAAGACAGAAATATACTAGTGGATTTTAACAAAAACCTTTGTATTATTGGTGGATGGAATTTAGAAACAGGCATGATAATTTAAAGCCCAGGTAACAGCATCTAAAATCCAGATTAAACTACCTGAGAGCCAGGTCAAGTCAAATTTTTAGTCAATAAGACAGGTTCAATTGTGCTAACATTTCTAGTGGAGCAAATGCTTTTTTGTACCTTTGTGAATGTACATATAAATTGTAATATTGCAAATTTTTTGGAAAATAAGGTTGATTTCCCCTTTAATTCTTTTAAATGTTCTCTTTGGGGCAGGCTAGATACTCACTATGTAGGGATACTCACCATCCCAATAGCTATACTGAGAGGATGATCCAGGATGTTTTTCTTTTCTTTTTCTTTCTTTTTTTTTTTGAGTTGGAGTCTCACTCTATCACCCAGGCTGGAGTGCAGTGGTACGCCCATAGCTACCGCAGCCTCAACCTGCTCAGCTCAGGTGATCCTTCTGCCTCAGCCTTCCAAGTAGCTGGAACTACAGGCACACACCACCATACCTGGCTACTTTTTAAAATTTATTTGTCTTGCAAAGTTGTCTCGAACCCACAAGCTCAGGTAATCCTCTCATCTCAGCCTCCCAAAGTGCAGGAATTGTAGGTGTGAGCCACCGCACCTGGCCCAGGATGTTTTCAAATAGGGGACAGAGTGACTTGGAGTCTACACCTTCCCCAGCTCCCACCTCTGCCCTCCCTGCTTTCCCCCCAACCCAAAAGCCTAGACCCTTCTGGCAACAGCTAACTTCTCAGTCTGATCCTGTCACAGCCCTCCGCAAAGACCTGCAAACACATACCCCTCTATGTAGACTTCAAACTCTTCTCCCATCTCCCTCCACCCTCCTTCCCCCTCAGGCTATACCTCCTTTACCCACCCATTCACTCTGATCCAGCCACTGGTCTCAAAGAGCACCTGCTGAGGCTACCTCAGGGCCTTTGCATGGCTCTATTCCAGCCTCCCAGCCTCCACTTTGTTCAGGTCTCTTGCTCCTCAGCAGCTCTGCTCCTCAGCACCCATATGGTGAGGAAGGGACAAGGGCTGCTCTGGGGCTGCCTGCCCTGGGACTGCCTGCCCTACACTCAGTTTCCCAGGCTGCTCCTTAGATCTTCTGGCCTGGAATGGGCATGGGATGTGGGGGGACGGGGGGAGGTGGCCAGCATCCTGAGTAGCTGTGACTTGGTCAAATGTCCTTTCTGTAATGATGCCATTGGGCCTCACTGAGGGTTACAGGGATGTGGAAGCTGCCCAATGAGAAGCAAGAGATGACTGTGGCAAAGCGTCCTGGGGTTGCAGGCCCAGCAGCCTCCTTGGTCAACAGGGTGGATTGCAGAGTGGTTGGAAGCCCAGGTGCCTGACGTGCTGCTGTCTTGGGTCTCCTAGGTGCCATGATGACTAAAACCAAGAACACCTTGAAGCGGTAAAGGGTCTGGGTAGGTCATGTCCCCCGGTGGACGCTTGTGGGGCGTTACCTCCATGATCCAACTTAGTGCTGTAGGCCGGGTGGAGGCTGGGTGGTCTGAGCCTCCTCCTTTCCTGGGGTGAGGTCTACCAAGCTGCAGAAATCCCCAGTCACAGGGCTTAGGAGTCCGGAGGGCGTGGTTCGCATGATTTCAGTCTCAGCTGGGGGCCGAGCTCCCTGCAGTGCTGTATTGTGTGAGGCTGGTTTACCTTGAAGAGGCAAAGGTACTGCGGTATAACACATCTGCGGGGAACCCAGGGGTGGCAGTATCTGCTGGGCGCTGGGACAGGAGGCCTAGAGGTGGGGTGTGGGCAGAGGAGTCAGCCTGGAATGGGGGCGGTCAAGACATAGCAGTCACCCCCAGCAGCAGCAGCAGCCGCATTGTGCCTGTGTTGATCCTTGAGTGCGCAGCAGTCGTGGTGCCATCGGGGGCGCCAGGCCCCAGGTGGTGTAGGGCTCCAGGCAGATGCTGAGGGCCATAACGTGCACGAGGAAGCTCTGCTCTTGCTTGTCATGCACCAGGTGCGCCTGGGGGCACCAGGTGCGCCTGGGGGCTGCTTGCGAACTCCTCCACCTCTTCACCTGCGTGTGTCTCTGACGACAAGGGTATGGTCATCTGCTGCTGGGACTCCAAGTGCTCTGCAGGGAGGATGGTGCTCAGGATGGTGCCAGTGGTGTTCCCCCACCCTCCCTGGCCTGGGGATCCCCCTGAAGAGTTGACTCAGTCACTCATCATTCCTGTTCTTGGTGACATCTGGCTGGAAGCTTGACTTGAGCACATAGATCGGACCTTTGGCATACAGAATGGACAAGTAGGCCTTGCAGACCTAGGCCTTGCTGTCAGCCAGCCCTCACAAGCCTGGCATCCAGGGCTTCAGCTGCCTTGCAGTTCCAGAAGTCCAGGTTCTCCTCCTCAACTGGCAAGGGGAAAGTGAAAGCCAGGTCAGCCTGGGGGTTGGGGGGCTTCCCTGGAAGTGTGGGGGACGTCTCTAGGGGTAGGGGAGATGCCCTCTGGGACCTTCCTTACCTGGGTTGACTCCAAGGGAGAGCTGGAGCCCCAGGCCCAGTAGAAGCAGCGGCACCCAGGACCCCTGCATGTCTGTGGGACTGCAGGAGGGTGGAAAGGCTGGGACACTGGGTAACAGCCACAGTACAGGCTGCCTGGGTTTAAACTAGGTAGGACTGTGTCCTGCCCTCTCCCCTTGTTGCCACCCTCACCCTGCCCAGTCCCTTGACCTGAAGACAAAGTGGCTGAGCTGGCCTGGGGAGGGGTCCTGAAGCAGGTGGCTCCCAGGGTAGGCCCCAGCTGTCTCCTCCAGGCTGAGGTGGGTTATCGAGGGCAGATGCACCTGGGTGAGGAGCATCTACATCAGGCATTGGGAGTCACCCCACCCTCAGCTCATGGTGTCGTGTGGGAAACCCAATGTCACTCTTTCCTTCACCCGTTTATTCAGTGTTTCCTGGGAGCTACAGCTGGTTCTGTTCAGTGCTGAAGGGAAATGAGGACTAGGTGCAAGTCTGGGCCAGGGTCTGGGTGTGGGCCCCTAATACGTCGAGCCCCAGAGACATGGAAAGAGGGACTTGGGTGGCCCGACACCCTGGTACACCCTTGGTGTGTGGGTTTGTGTACCTATGTCTGGAGGAAACAGCTGGGGGAGGACCATTACCTTGGGCCAACCAGGCCAGGGTTGGGCCTTTCGGAGTGGCTGGTACAGGCTTGTGCACTTGGAGATGACACCTGGCCCCTTCACAAGTAAATGGAGCCCCGACATGAATGTGTTCTCCACAGGCTGGGCATACCCGCGGGTGTGGCCTCTGATAAGGAGCTCAGGTCCCTTGAGAGCCTCGGCCTGGGTTCCAAGTACTCCTCCCATCCAGATATCCCACTTAGGTGGGTATAAACACAGGAACAACAACAACAAAAGCAAGAACTCAAACAGATCTCTGTACACCCTTGTTCACAGCAGCACTATTCACAGTAGCCAATAGGTAGGAGCAACCCAAGTGTCCATCGAAGGAGGAGAGAATAAACCAAGTGGGGTACATACTTATGATGGAATATCATGCAGCCTGAAGAAGGAAGGAGACCCTGACACATGCTACAACATGGATGAACCCTGAGGACATTACACTCAGCAAAATAAGCCAGTCAGAAAAAGACAAATACTGTCTCCTATAAAATAAGATTGTTAACAACCAAAAAGGGAATGATTACATGAATACACTTCTACGAAGCCCCTACAGCAGTCAAATTCATAGAGAATGAGGTAAACTGGAGGCTGCCTGGAGCTGGGAGCCAGAATAGGTTAGGATTACAGGTGGGTTAGGGTTAGAGTAGGTGTTTAATGGGTAGAGAGCTTCAGTTTGGCAAGATGATAAAGTTCTGGAGATTGTTACACCCAATGTGCATCTATTTAACACTGCTGAACTGTAAGCTCTTAAATAGTCAGTTTTATGTTCTGTGTTTTTACCACCATTTAAAAATTTGCCAAAGAAGAAAGTTCCTCCAAGCCCCATCCATCCCAACCCGAGCAGAGCAGCCCCTCCTCTCAGGCCTGCTCACCCCCGAGCCCCAGCCTTGGCCCCCAGAACCCAGGGCGACGCCATCCGCTGCCCAGCATCTGCCTGCCCCACTCACCACTGTGCCCATGAGCCTCTCCTTGGGCAGATCTTTCCGAGGTCCTCCTGCCTCCACCCCGCCTTGCTTCCCACTGATCTTCCCGCATGTCTCTGGGAACATGTCCCCTCCCGGGAGCCTTCCCTGCCTCCTGTTAGTTGCCCCCATCGTTCCCTCTAGTTCCTGCTTCATCTTGCCAAGTTAGGAAAGTTCTCTGGTCGGGGAACATGAGCTAGCAGGCAGGCCCTTAATTAATTAATTAATTAAAATTAATTAATTAAATCACTGAGAGGTCAAGGCCAGTCAGAAGACTTTGCAGCTACCTGCTCGTTGTTTATAAATCGGAATTCTTGACATAAGTGTAGGAAATGTAGTTGTAGGAAACAATAAAGTGTTGCCTTGTGCACGTTGCCCAGTTCCCCAGTGATACTGTCAGCTACCCAGCGCCCCAGTGTTCCATGTCCTCATGTGCCTGTGTGGGAGGGTCTAGACAATGTGATCACCTGAGCAGGTTCAGGTAACTGCCATAGTCAGGATATGGGAATGACTTTTCTTTGAGTCAGAGTCTCAGCCTGTAGCCCATCTGGAGTGCTGTGGCATGCTCACAGCAATTGCAGTAGCAACGTGCTTGACTCGGGCGATATCCTTCTGCCTCAGCTGGGACTGTGCACCACCACGCCTGGCTAATTTTTTTGAGTTATTATAGAGATGAAATCTTGCCATGTTGCCCAGGCTGGTCTTGAACTCCTGGGCTCAGGCAATCCTCTCACCTTGCCCTCCCAAAGAACTAGGAATAGAGGCATCAGCCACCACACCCAGCTGGGAATGTTTTTTTATTTTTTTCGCTCAACGTAGTTTCCTGGAGCTTCACCCAAGTGTGGACTGACAGCGGGCTCTTCTGCATGCTGAGCTTGATTCCAGGGGCTGGATGCACCATAGTGTGTCAACCCCTTACCTGCTCAAGGACGTCTAGGGTGATTTCAGTTTGGACTACTATGAATAAAGCTGCTGTGAACAGGCATGAACGGGTTTTTGTGTGAACATATGTTACATTCCTCTAGGGTAAACACCCAGTAGTGCTACTGCCAGGTCATATGGGGAATGCATATGTGGTTTTTGAAGAAACTGCCAAACTGTTGTGCAGATTGGCTGACTGTACCATTTTCTATGGCTACCAACAAGCTGAATGCTCCAGCTGCGATCTTTTTTTGAATTGGAGTCTCACTCTGTTGCCCAGGCTAGAGTGCAGTGTGGCATACTGCTCACGGCCACCTCAGCCTCAACCTGCAGGTCTCAGTCGCTCCTTCTGCCTCAGCCTTCCAAATAATTGGAACTACAGGTGTGTGCCACCATGTCCGACTACTTTTTATTTATTTATTTATTGTAGAGACGAGATCTCACCAAGTTGCCCTGGCTAGTCTCGAACCCCTAGGCTCAGGCAATCCTTTCACCTCCGCCTTCCAAAGTGCTGGCATTACAGGCATGAGCCACCGTGCCTGGCCTTCCCTGCATTCTTGTCAGCATTTAATGTTGTTTTCATTTCAGCCATGCTGATAGGTGTGTAGTGTGAAGTTCCTGTTAATGCTCTTCTTATGATGACATTAAGTGATCACCCTGGTTTCTTTCTTGTGAATTTTTTCGTGTGCCAGAACAGGACTGGAGACCAGACACACAATGTTCCTTGCAGTAAACAAAGGATGTTTACCCCATGCAAAGTCTATGGGGACAATCTGGCTCCCTGGGGCCACTTGTCAACTCTCCCATTATCTTGCCTGAGTCACCTGATAGGTTACAGTCCTTCTGTGGAATTCCAGAAATTACCAGACAGATACAGTGAGGTCCTTCTGGGGTAGAGTAAGAGATAAAGTCTCCATTCCTTCCATTCTTGGCTTATTTTTACTTTGGATAAGAGGAGGCTGGGGCCTATGGTGTGTAGTCTCTGGGGGCTGTTTGTCCTGATTGGTCTGTTGTCTGGGAAAGAAGGGTTGGTCCTGGGGTCCCCCATCTAGGCCCCCTGATACCCTGTCCAGACATCACCCATTTGCCACCTGAGGCCCTTGGGGATGCCAAACTCTGTGTATACCAGGCTGTGTCCCAGCTCCCAGCTTGGTGCCAACCTTAGACCCTGTCAGAGCCAGAGCAGGGCAAGCTGGGTCCACCTCATCATCAGTGCTGCCAACCATGGAGGAATGGCTCCTGCTTGCCTCCTGCCTTCTGGATCTCACCAGGACATCTCACTGGGAAATGCGATGACAGCCCATCACTCAGAGGAGAGCGTGGCTGTAGCTGAGGATGAATGTTGTCCCCAAAAGACAACACTCAACACAAATGGGGAGCACTCTAGGGAAACAGAGGCAGCCTTCCCCTTGGACAACGCCACCGGTGTGCTTTTCTTTTTTTTTTTTTTTCTGAGTTGGAGTCTCACTCTGTCGCCCAGACTGGAGTGCAGTGGCCGCTCCCAGCCACCGCAGCCTCGACCTGCTGGGCTCTGGCGATCCTTCCGCCTCAGCCTTCCCAGTAGCCGGAATTACAAGCATGCGCTACCACGCCCGGCTGATTTTTTTATTTATTTTAGAGATGAGGTCTTGCTGCCCAGGCGGGTCTCGAACCCGCGGGCTCAGGCAATCCACTCACCTCAGCCTCCCAAAGGCGTGGGATTATAGGCTGAGCCACCAAGCCTGGCAGTGTGCTTTTCAACTCCTCTCTTGTGAGCCCCCCACCAATCCTGTAAAATGTTGTATCCCCACTTGTGCTAGAAATCTGGAAGCAAGCCACTTTTTTCCCCCTCCCTTCTCTGGATGTCATATGTGGTAGATTTCATGAGATTGGGGTGCTGAGCATCCTGAAGCTACTTGGAAGTCTGGTAGCTGGATGGGGACATGTCTGTAGCAATGGGAATGGGGGTGTTTGATGTCATCTCAGCTTCCACCCAACCAGAGTGGCAGTGCCCAGGCCTCCCCTCTCATGCCAGGGCTGACCATGCCTTTCTGGGGCCAAGAGAGAAGGCTGAGCCACCCTCCTCCCCTGCCTGCCTGAATGAGGGACCTTGCAGAAAAGTCAGTCACTTGGAGGCAGCATTGCTCACAGAGCTGGTAGGTGCCTTGTGGTGCAGACGAAAGATGACCCTGGAGGGAGCATTCCCCTCAGAATAGCAGGAGCTCAGCTTCCCATGGGGTCACAGGTTCACAGATGGGTTGTGTGGACATTCTTGGGATGTTCTTGCTGGCATCAGTGGATGAAGACGGAGCCCCTTGTCTTTCTTTGCAACTACAGTGTTTGTGACTGAAGCCATTCTCATAGGGTAAACAATAATTCTGGACATAAAATTGTTATAATTGAGCATTGTTAGCTGCAGTATGACCCATTTTCTTGTAGCCCAAAGTCACTGTCAGGTATAACTAGCTACTGATCATTTGCTTCCACATTGTCCCTATAGGTAGGATTCCTGATGTTAGAATCCCACGGTTTTTAACATAGACAGGATTTCTAACATTAGGATCCTAAAGTAGCTGGGCATGGTGGCACATGCCTGTAATCCCAGCACTTTGGGAGGCAGAAGCAAGAGGATTGCCTGAGCCCACAGGTTTGAGACAAGTCTGGGCAACATGTAGAGACCTTGTCTCCACAATAAATCAAAAAAATTAGCTGGGCATGGTGGCACGTGCCTGTAGTTCCAGCTACTTGGAAGCCTGAGGCAGAAGGATCACCTGAACCCAGCAGGTCGAGCTGTGTGGTGATGAGCTGGCCACTGCATTACAGCCTGAACGGCAGATGAGACTCTGACTCAAAAAAAAGAATCCTAAGGCCTTTAAGATAGATAGGATGATGTCTGATGTTAGAATCCTAAGGCTTTTAACACCGATAGGATTTCTGATGTTAGAATCATAGGCTTATGTTTAAGAGTAGTTTAAGGAGTCGGGCTCGGTGGCTCAGCCTGTAATCCCGCACCTTTGGGAGGCTGAGGTGAGTGGATTGCCTGAGCCTGCAGGTTCGAGACCTTATCTCTACAATAAATCAAAATGAGCCGGGTGTGGTAGCGCGCGCCTGTAGTTCCAGCTACTCGGAAGGCTGAGGCGAAAGGATCGCTGGAGCCCAGCAGGTCGAGGCTGCGGTGGCCGGGAGCGGCCACTGCACTCCAGTCTGGGTGACAGAGTGAGACTCCAACTCAAAAACAAACAAACAAACAAACAAAAGAATAGCTTAAGGAGGCGGGGTGTCTTGGCTTAAGCCTGAATCTTAGCATTTTGCGAGGCCATGGCTGGAGGATTACTTGAGGCCAGGAGTTGGAGACCAGCTTGGGCAAAAGTCTCTACCCCCACACATAAAAATTAACCAGGCAAGGTGACACACACCTGTATTCCTAGCTACTCAGGAGGCTGAGGTGGGAGGATCTCTGGGATCCAGGAGTCAGAGGTTGCAGTGAGCTATGATTTTACCACTGCACTCCAGCCTGGGCAGCAGGGTAAGACCCTGTCTCACAAATAAATATATGACTAAATAAAAAGAAACAAATAAGAAAAAGAATTGGTTACACAGGTCTTGAATTTCAAGGGAACACCTGATACCCATCAGTTTGAAGACTCCCAACGCCGGAACGAAATCAGCGTGAAAATATAGTTTCTTTATCTTCCTGTCCCATGACTTTATCCTGCATTCTTTGACCAAAGATATCTACACTTTGCCCCACTCCAAAGCCATTCCCAAACTCCTCGGGAAGATGGATATGAGGTTTCCATCCTCTCCTTGTTTGGAGACCCTATGATTAAACTCTTTCTCTGCTGCAATCTGGTGTCTCGGTGTATTGACCTGCTGCAAGCATCAGCCAAAGAACCAGTTAGAATCACATGAGCATCTGTCCATCAGTCATTGCCACTGTGGGATGCAGGGGATTGGGCTGTGCAGTGCCCAAAGCAGGTGGGCACTGGTCAAGGGGCTCTGGCAGAGGCCGACCAAGATTTCTGAACTGGGCAAGAGGGATTTTGGGCATCATGTGGCACTTTCTGCACTTTGATTCTCATAATCTGCCCTGTCCTTGCTGGCTCTGTCTCCATAAGACCTCTCAAAAGAACCATTCTCCAAGATTCCTCCTCCGATGTGCACACAGTTTCCTTCTCTCCAGCTTCTTCCCACAGGAAAGGCCAATACCCATGTGAAAAGATGTCCAGTCAGTGTAAAATAAGCCACACAGCGTGAGGGTGGTGTCACAGATCGCAGGTTGGTAAAGACTACAAAGTGCTCCTTAGGTAGCATTGGAGAGGAAGGGGAGGAACAGGTACTCCACACATCAGAGACTGGAGCATCGTTTTGAAACACTGAGTTGTGCATTTCCCATGTTGCAGCATTTTATCCCAGGTGAGTATCCTGGAGAGACTCGGCACTTGGTATTTGGATTTATGTACCAACATGTTCAAAATTAAATCAATATCAAATAAACAAATGTTGGAAACAGTCCAAATGTTCACCAACAGCAGAAAAAATAAAAGATATAGTATTTATTTATGTAATTTTTAATTATATAGAGATGGGGTATCCCCATGTTGCCCAGGTTGGTCTCAAACTCCTGGTCTCAAGTGATCCTCTTGCCTTGGCCTCTCAAAGTGCTGAGATGACAGGCATGAACCAGGGCACCCATCTGTGTAGTATTTTCATAATTAGAATACTATACAGCAGTGAAAATAACCAGGCTTTTGTAACATACACGAGATTAAATGAATCTCACAAAGTGGAATGAAAGATGCAAATCACAAAAGAATGAGCATACCTTTCACTAAGGTGAAGTTCAAATCAGGAAAAACTAACTATATGGAGGACACAAGTATGAAAAGAAAATGAATGTCAAAAAGTTCAGTGGTTTTCTGCCAGGCCCCATGGCTCACGCTAGTAATCCCAGCACTGGGAGACACAGGAGAAAGGATTGCCTGAGTCCTGGGGTTTGAGACAAGCCTGGGTAACATGGCAAGATCTTGTCTTTATAATAAATCAAAAAATTAGCTGGGCATGATGGTATGCACCTGGAGTTCCAGCTATTTGGAAGACAGGTGGAGGGATCGCCTAAGCCCAGCAGGTCAAGGCTGAAGTAGCTGTGAGCATGCCACTGCACTCCACTCTGGGCAAGAGTGAGACTCTGAAAATAATAATAATAATAATAATAATAATAATTATTATTATTATTATTATTATTATTCAGTGGTTCCCAGTGGTGGGGAAAGAAGGAATGGGGCCACCTGGAGGGTGTGGGTGGGATGGAGCAATCCTGACCATAGACTATTTCTTGATCTGGGTGATGGTTACATTGGTGTCCAAGTCTATATTTTTTCTTTAATCCATAACTTTGTTTTATGCACTATTCTTGATGTTTGACATATCTCAAAGAGAAAGAAAGAAAAACAAAAGGCACGGCTTGCCATTTGATCCAGATTTGATGCCTCTGTTCCAGATACGTTTCCCATTTTCCTCTCAACCAGCATTTCTGAAATGTGACATATGCATATTTCCAAAGTGCGATACTCCAGAGGGTTTTGGTGAAATGGGGGATGTGTTCGCTGTCACCCAGACCAGACATTAAATAGCACTGAACCTCACAATGAGAAAGTTATTTTTTGTTTCTCTTCCAACCCTTCTGATAATGTTCAGAGTAAAGCTCAGTTGGTTCCAGGGTATCTACAATGTCACCCTCACTTTGCCATCTCCCCTTTAATGAGATCAAGCATGCTTTAGTCTCAGAGCCCAGGCAGGCAAAGAACCTGAGGAGAATCTCACAATGGTGCTTTTGTTTGTTAGGAATATACAGTGGCCTTCCACTTATGGCAGAAGGTGGTGGTTTTCCATTTTTCGTAGTTACAAGTTTCCTTTCCTAATGTAAGGAAAAACTGAGCTGTTTTTTTTTTAATCAGAAAGTAGTCCCACAGTCTGTACATAGCTAATGGCAAAGAAATGTCAAGGTGATATGTGAATAGTGGAGTCTGGAGAAACATTGATTTAAAAGAAATAAATAGTCTTTGGGTCTGAGCTCAGATTCCCTATCCAGCGCTTACCAGGCATCCTTCAGAACTGATCCTCTCCAAACCTTAATTCCCTCATCTGTGAATGAGAAAAGTGATAGGGCTGTCCACCTAATAAACAGATAGAGGCTCTAAAAAGCTCGGGCTTAATTGGGAATAAGCAGCAGCTTTGCCATGAGGAACTCCAGCCATAGCAAACTAAGGGTGCATGGGAGGAGGCTGAGGCTGGGGAGGCTTTGCAAGGCAGGAGGAGGAGTATCAGAAGTCGTTTTGAGACAAAGAGAACATTGGTTACAGGCTTAGTCCAGGAGCTAAGCTAACTTGATGTCAGCTTATTAGTGGAGACAGTGTGTCAGGCAAGTCTTCTTGTGCATCCGGCTAGTTGTCCTTGTGAACCATGTAGCAAGATGTGATTTGCATAGTCCCTGGCAAGAGCTCTTGTGAAAGCCTTCTGTGCCTAAGAGCCCTTCCCCCCATCTTTGTCATAGTTATCACAGGCATGTGTGCATGAGGGCTTCCTGTGTTACCTCCTGGCTCCATTATATTTGTTGTTGGGGTTGGACAAAAGTGGCTCCATTTTGATTCTGACGACTTTCAGAGAACCTGTGTCGCAGGGCTGTGGTGGGATTTCATTAGTGCAGGACCCGGTGCAGAATCAGTGCTGGCAGGAGGGGACGAGGGAGGAGGCAAAAGTGACTTTTAAAAACTAAAGGTAAGGCTTAAAGATCTTTGAAAACCTGTTTGCAGCCTGAGGATGATCACCAAATAATTGACCAAGTGTTAACCGAAGGAGTTTATTCCTTCTTACAGAACAAATCTTTAACATTTGTAGTTAAGGGCTGTGTGGGCAGAACCTCCAGGGAGGAAGATTTAGGCATTTCTCTTCCGCAGGAGAATTTGGGTCACATACCTGGGATGGGGACAAGAAGAGACGGTCTCACATGTAGGGCAGGAGACACCCCTACTGCCTCCCCATATGGTTCTAGGGGAGGCCTCTAAAAAGGCTGTCCAGCCCCCTACTGCAGGAGGAGCCAGAGCATTGTGGCCTCAGCCTTTCAGAAGCTGGGGGCACATGTGCGGGCCTAGCAGAAGGGATGCACAGCCAGGCGCCATGAGCCCCGAGCCCTGAGCTCTCAGCCCCAAGCTGGCCGACCCTCCACTCCTGTCATGGTGGCAGGTCCCAGGCCTCCCCTTGGCCTAGCAGCCATGGCAGGGGCCAAGGCAGCTGTCAGGTGGGAGATTCCACCAAGCCCAAGCTCAAAGTCCTCCAGGGAATGAAAGACTGAATTCTTGCTGAAGTGATTTGGGCATTCTTGATAACCAAAATTTGGAAAGGAAAGCTTATGAAAGTTAAGTTCCTCTGAAATCCTTCAGATGTTTCAACTCTTGTATTTTAAGATCCTGGACAATTGTATTCCAGTAGCACCTGGATAGTTGAAAACTTGTTAAGGTGAGTAGGCTAAAGAACAGTTGTTTCATTTTGCAAAACAGTTTCTATTTTGCACTTTAATTTCTGTTGCTTTCTCAATATTTGGCTAACTGCTTTCCCCAACAAGCAATAATCAATTTGTGAACACTAAAGAACAGGCTGGGTGCAGTAGCTCGTGTCTGTAATCTCAGCACTTTGAGAGGCAGGGGCAAGAGGAAAGCCTGAGCCCCAGGGTTTGAGACCAGCCAGGGTAACTTGGCGAGACCTTGTCTCTATAATAAATCAATAATAATTAGTCAGATCTGATGGCATGCTCCTGTAGTTCCAGCTACCTGGAAGGCTGAAATGGAAGGATCATCTGAGCCCAACAGGTCAAGGTTGCGGTGGCTGTGAGCATGCCACTCCAGCCTGGGTGACAGAGTGAGATTCCAACTCAAAGACGAGAGAGAGAGAGAGAGAGAGAGAGAGAGAGAGAGAGAGAGAGAGAGAGAGAGAAAGACTCCAAGAGATTGTCTTACAAGAAGCTTTTAAATTCAGAAGAACCTAATCTCAGTCAAGTGGAAATTCAAATTCATCACCTCAAATGCTGAACATATTCTTCCTTTCTCCAGAATCTTCTTTATTGCTGTGATAGCTATTACCATCCTCCTTGCCTCTACCAGGAAGAGTCTTTAGTTGGCTTCAACCCTCCATCCCCCACTCCAACTCCTATGAGCCCCTGAAATCTGAGATTCCAATCCATGACCGCTTCTGTGGTCCATGACTAGCAAGGACTGGGGGGCACACTCTTCTGCAGAGCTGCCCACTGCTGGCCCAACAGCCCCTTCGACAGTGCAGCCTTTCCCCAGGGAACACGGCTGCTTCTGACTCACTAGCTGCCCAGAGGCTGGCCCCCATTCTGGGCTTCAGGCTGGTCTCAGACACAGGGAACCTAGAGGTTCCCCTAAGGCAACCAGAAGCTTTCACTCCAAGACGCTACCCAAGTCTTTAGTAGAAGACCTTCCCCAGCATTCTAGCTGAATGAGATATCAGGCTGCCTATCAGTAGGAATTTTATCTATGTTACTTGAATAACAGACTGTTTAATACACTCTATGCTAAATGTACAAGAAGCCTTTGAAACCAATTGTGGGTCCATTCCTGCTAAGCACTAATAAGCTATTTTTTATTATTTTATTTATTTTTTTTTTTTTTTAGTTGGAGTCTCACTCTGTCACCCAGACTGGAGTGCAGCGGCCGCACCTGGCCACCGCAGCCTCGACCTGCTAGGCTCCGGCAATCCTTCCGCCTCAGCCTTCCAAGTAGCTGGAACTACAGGCATGTGCTACCACGCCCGGCTAATTTTTAATTTATTGTAGAGATGAGGTCTTACCAAGTTGCCCATGCAGGTCTCGAACCCGCGGGCTCAGGCAATCACCTCAGCCTCCCAAAACTCGGGATTACAGGCTGAGCCACTGAGCCCAGTTGTAAGCTATTTTTTAAACTTTAGTTTTTACTTTTCCCAAGATATAAATGAATGTACCTTGACGTATCAAATTCTGTAAGGTTTCTTAAAGCAAACACACCATTTCCAACTCCTGCCCTGAATTTTCCATGTCTGATGCAACCACTTTCCCTCTCGTTTTTTTATTTTGATATTTACCGCTGTTTCCAAATAAGATACTTCATTTTTCTGTACAATGTCTATCTATACTTGCAAACCACCTTAAACAACAATTGTTTATTTTGATCACAAAACTGCAGTTTGGAAGAACTGGATGGGGACAGCTTTTGTCTGCACTGAGGCTTCACCTGGGTGAGCTGCTCTCAAGATGGCCGACACCGGGCTGAGGGCTTGGTGTTGGCTGTTGGCAGGGGGACAGGGTGCCCTTCTGTGTGGGCCTCCACAGAGTGGCCTGACTTTCCTCACAGCATGGCAGGTAGATTTCAAGAGACAGAAATGGAAGCTGCCAGTCTGTTAAGGGTTGGGCCTGAAACGGGCACAGTGTCCCTTCTGCTGTGTGATTAGCTCAGCAACCCCAGAGCCTGTCCAAGTTTGAGGGGTGGGGACAAAGAGTTGACAGTCCTCTTCAATCCACAACTTTCCACTGAGGAAGTGAGCATTTATTTATCTCCTTTTTCACCCACTGCACCCCTTGCACATGGATTCCTTTCCCATCTCCCTATCCTCCTAATGTACACTGTGGTCATTTAGATATTGATTCAGTATCTCTTTTCTTTTTTGAGTCAGGGTCTCACTATGTTGCCCAGAATGGAGTGGCATGCTCACAGCTCACCACATCCTTGACCTCCTGGACTCAGGCAATTCTTCCACCTCAGTCTCTCAGTTAGTTGTGGCAGGAAACTAATTACAGGCAGGTACCACCACAGTCAGCTAATTTTTTTTTTTTGTAGAGACAAGGCCTCGTGATGTTATCCAGGCTGTTCTCAAACTCCTGGGCTCAAGCAATCCTTCCGTCTCAGCTTCCCAAAGTGCTAGGGTTAAGTGCATGAACCACCTCGTCTGGCCCCCATTCAGTATTTCTATCATGACCACATCACTGCTATGGCCAGGTATGCCAGATAGTAAACCGATTGCTTTCCCTGAAGCCAATACTTATCTTGTTGTCACATGTGGATTGTTTTGTATACCCTTACTATTAACCTAGTCCTAGACTCTTTGCCAGTTACCTAAATCTCCCCTCAGGTTTTCCTGGTGAATCAGGCTTTCTTTCCAGCTCATTCTCCTGCTGTCCCTGGTTGGGTTCCCTGGGACAGGATGGGTCCGCCCTGCGGCTGAACCACCCTCCTTGAGCTCTCGCTCCAATCCAGGTTGGAGGACCCCATTTCCTGTCCCCATGTTTTCCTCTTTCTTAGCTGAGGCCCTCATTTGGAAGAGTACACCTTTCCAGAGAATGAAGGCAGAGGACATACATTTGGTGAGACCTCACCTGTCTGCAGTGTTTTGATCTCTCCTGGGACATGCTTCCATGTTTGCCATCACTGAGCTTCAAGGTCCCTTGTTTTGCTCTCTAGATGCTTCTTAGAGCAACCTGTTCTGTTTTATGATGGCTGTCTTATCTCTGTGGAGATCTCAAGGTTCATTTCTTTTTCTGTTTTTTGTGTGTGTGTGTTGGAGTCTCACTCAGTTGCCCAGAGTGGCACGCTCCCGGCCACCACAGCCTCGACCTGCTGGGCTCCGGCAATCCTTCCGCCTCAGCCTTCCAAGTAGCTGGAACTACAGGTGCGCGCTACCAAACCCAGCTAGTTTTTTTTTTATTTATTGTAGCGATGAGGTCTTGCCAAGTTGCCCAGGCGGGTCCCGAACCCGCGGGCTCAGGCAATTCACTCACCTCAGCCTCCCAAAGTGCGGGATCACAGGCTGAGCCACCGAGCCCAACCATTTCTTTTTTAAAGCATTCTTCAGAGGAGAATTTGGCTGATGCTCCTCAGTGGGTTGGACAGTGTTGATGTTTGGGGACAGGTTGGATGTCCTGCCCTTGGGGTTCTCACAGTCAGGCTGCCTGGGCCGCGGAAGCACCCAGCAGCCTTCTGCCCCAATATCAAACCACCAGATCCGTTCTGTCTGTACTTGAAAGTACTTGGTTCCAGGAGAAGTCTCAGAGGACAGGAACAGATGGGGTGACAGTGGCCTCTGAGACATTGTTAGGGCAGCAGAATGCACAGACTGAGGTGGCTGAGGCAGGAGAAGAGGGAGCAGACCCCATGGCAGGTGTGGTGGTGACGTGTCTTTGGGTCCCTCTGGCAGCCCTCACAGTGACAGAACAAAAGCAACTGAGCCCAGTCACTGGAGTCTTGACACTTCAAGGAGCTCTGACAAGGAACTGTCCTGAGTTTTTGTTGTTTTTTTTAAGAAAATTAACTGTAGTGTCCGGACACAGTGGCTCACACCTATGTTCCCAGCACTTTGAGAGGCCGAGGTGAGAGTATTGCCTGAGCCTATGGGTTAGAGACCAGCCTGGGCAACTAGGCAAGACCTCATCTCTACAATAAATCAAAAAATTAGCTGGGCATGGTGGGGGCGGTGCCTGCAGTTCCAGCTACTTGGAAGGCTGAGGCGGAAGGATCACCTGAGCCCAGCAGACCGAGGCTGCAGTGATCGTGAATATGATCCCAGCCCAGGCAAGAGTAAGATTCTGACTCAAAAAAAGAAAGAAAGAAAAAAGAAAATTAACTGTGACCAGATCAAATGA
Source organism: Cephalopachus bancanus (assembly GCA_027257055.1). Taxonomy (NCBI): domain Eukaryota; kingdom Metazoa; phylum Chordata; class Mammalia; order Primates; family Tarsiidae; genus Cephalopachus; species Cephalopachus bancanus. Next base: position 2,439,745 of record JAPVLO010000163.1, on the reverse strand, counting down.
GTTGTTAATCAAGACCCACCAGGAAACAGTGCAGTGAACAGAGGCCGTGGTTACCACAGTTTTCATCTGGTGTCCCACGTCCCTGGGGAAGCAAAACCCATGTTCTCTGGGGGAGAGAAGCATTGCAGGCTGAAGTCAGGCTGCATGGGAGGGGTGCTGCCCAGTGCCCTGTCAGCTCTGTTCCCAGGTCGCCTAGGACGCTGGGCAGGTGACTTGGCCCAGCTGAATCACCATGAGCCCATTTTGCCCTCCCTGGGTGGGAAGGCATTGGAAGGCCCCCTCTCCTACCCCGGTCCCAGGCCTGATTCTGTCCCCAGGCTCCCTAGGTGTTACCAGAGCACAGGACTGGGACTGGAGGGGCTGAGGCAACAACTCACATCAGGGGTGTGGATAGGGCCACTTAGGTGCTGCCTATGGACTGGGGGCAGGAGGTGTTGCAGGACCCATGCTCACACAGGGCACGAAGGGCCAGCAGCAGAGAAGAATTGGAGGAGGAATGGACACAGCCACATGCGACATGGTGACAGGCGAGCAGCTCCCAGTCCTGCATACTAATTACATTTTTCATTAGGCAGAATGAAACTTCAGCATCAATCTGTCACGCAGCCAGCTCTGAATCATGCTGGCACTGACAGGAAGTTCCAGGTGGTGACCCCAGCTCAGCTGCCAGGAGCCTGAGCTAGGTACCTTGCCCTGGGTGCAAGGGGCATCCTGCTGTCCAGGCTTCCCAGAGGCCCCCACAGCAGAAAGCACTTCACACTTGATTTTATTCCCTAACCTTGATTTGCTGAACATCCCCCATTTCCTGGGGAGGGGAAGGTAGTGGGGGCCAAGGCAGAAGGTGTTTGGTCACCCAGGAGGACTGGAGCCTGCTCTGCTCAGGTCAGTGTTGCCCAGGCCTTAACCTTTCGGCCAGCCCCCCCCCCACTACCTCTACAGTTCATTAGAAACTGAGCTGAAAATTAAACAAAATGCAAATTGTTAAATATTCCCTTTGGTTCAACAGGTTGTATTCATGAGAGCCAGCAGGATGGGGCCAGTGGGAAGGTCTGTATTCTGCAAGCAGCCCTGGGGCCTCAGTCCTACAGCTCCTGTTTATATTCATCCTTCTTCTCCTTCTCTCCCACCTTCCACTCATCCTCTTCCTCCAGGTCCAGGAGGCCTTCAGCGCCAGGCTGCTTCAGGACAGCACTATACTTGAGGGTGGTGGCCTCTGCCCACAGGACCACCTCCACCCTGCTGAAGATGGCGATGATCTATGAGAGTCCAGCCTTGAGGGGACAAGGACAGCAGGGCCAGTGGTCAAGGCCCAGCTCCACCTCCATCCATGCAACAGGGCCTTGAGCCTCCTCTGGCAGCTTCTGGAAGCCTCTGCAGGCCCATGTCCAAGTCTGCTTCAGGATTAATTGAGTCTCCTTCTGACACTGGGTCTCCTCCAGGTCTGGGGAGAACTAGAGGAACCAGATGGCACCTGTGCCTGACACATCCTGAGTGCTCACAGGGCTGGGGAACACAACCTGGGGTTCCTGGTTGGCCTTAGGCATGTTGTTGGTGAAAACTGTTTGACACAATTTCATAGATATAAGGTCATAGCTTTCTTTCTTTTTTTTGAGTCAGCGTCTCATTCTGTCGCCCAGGCTGGAGTGCAGTGGCACGCTCACAGCCACCACAGCCTCAACCTGCTGGGTGCAGGCAATCCTTCCGCCTCAGCCTTCCAATTAGCTGGAACTACAGGCACGTGCTACCACGCCCGGCTAATTTTTGGATTGCAGAGATAAGGTCTTGCCAAGTTGCCCAGGCTTGTCTTGAATCCCTGGGCTCAGGCAATCTTCTTGCCTTGGCCTTCCAAAGTGCTGGGATTATAGGCTTGAGCCACCACACCCGGCCAGGTCATAGCTTTCATCAAGTTCTAAAAAGGACATGAAAAGTTAAGAACTCCTGCTTTAGAGGGACAGGCAGGCCCCCTGCCTCTCCTCACAGTGGGTATCCCCAAGGGACAGAAGGTGGTGTCAGAAAGCAGGGCTGTAGGAGGATCTGGGTGCGCTGGAAGGACCTTGGCGAGGGGTCCAGAAACCTTGTCCGGGAGTCAGCAGTGCTGAGGGAACCCAGGGGGACAGATGAGGGTGTGGGGGACGCACCTCCGGAGACATGAGGAGGGTTCACCAGGATTTGGGGGAAGGGGACACAGTGGGGTCTGACCTGCCAGGTTGGCTCCTGCTCGGTGTCTTCATACTTCCAGACCAGCGTAAGCTGCGGCTTCCTGCCCACGTTCTGGAAGTGGTGGAACCACAGAGCAGTGTCTGGGGTGCACACAATAGTCCTCAGGTCTTGGCTCTGGGTGCCGCCTCCTAATCTCCCCTCTGGACAGCCCCCTGCTTGGAGGGGGCCCTCTGGTCTGTCCCACCACTGCTTGGACTGGAGGGAAATTCCTGCCCTGCCACATGCTCTGGCTGCTTGACCTGAGACAAGGACCACCCCAACCCTGGTTCTTGCCTCTGACCAGGTTCATGGTGGCCCTGCCAGGCCACTTTTGGCTGAGGCAGTACCTGAGGGAGACCAAGAGGCCGGGGCAGGTCTGGGAGTGGACTGTGTCTCTGTGCTATGCAGGGACAAGTGGTGGATTTGCCCAGAATTGTCGGCACTGACATGATGCTCGGTGGTCTAAGCACCCTGGAGGCAATGGCTGTGTCCCCTAATGGTGTTGGCCTGTCAGTGCAGGTGGGGGCTGGGCCCACTGCTGGGCTGACCTATACCTGAACTTCCCTCCTGCTCAGTGAACTTCAGGACAAGAACCCTGAAGGTTTCCAGCTACACTCAGTTCTTTCTGCTTCATTTTATGGGCACTACATTTACTCCACATGATGTGCTGGCTCTGCGCTCCCGGAGCACTTTGAATGTTAGGAAGTTCAAAGCTAGTAGCATGGGAGAAGGGGTGACCTATAGACCTCAGGGCTGGTAGGAACCAGGCCACTCCACCCATGTTAGTTCAGATCCATAGTTGCCTTGGAGACACTGTGAATAAAAAGTCACCCAGGGCAAAAGTCACGCAGGGCAGAAGCCAAGGCAAGTACTGTTTTCTTCTGCCTCTTTGGGGGACACAGCTTCCAGAGCAGCCACAGACAATTTTCTGACCTTTCCTTCCCTCACATTCCTATAAATGCAGTCCCCAAAGCCATGGAGGCCTGAGGTTTGGGGCTTCTCTGCCCACAAGGCGTTGCCAGGAGGCTGGGCAAAGTATAGGGGTGTCCATGTCCCTCTCCTGCTGGAAACAAACTCTGACCTTATCCAGCATAGTCTGGATACCATGATGGTGGCAGCAATGAGAACATCCCAGAAAGCTCTACCCTACTGAGGACAGGAATTCTGGGAACCCTCACAATGCCGAGAAGTCTCCTTTTCTCAGAATCCTGTGGGATGGGCTGCCAAGCCCCAAGGGAGGGGCCGACCTCGTGTTGATATGTTGGGGCAGCTGGCCGGGAACCGATCTCCCCATGGCCCTTGTCAATCCCAATGTGGAAGGAATGGTTCCTGGCCCACCCACCCCAGGACAGGACTGAGGCTGCTATGCTGGCTGAAGAAGGAGGAGGAGGGGGAAGCCTATGGCCATGTGGGCCGGATGCTGTAGACACTGTCTGATGGGGGTGTAAGCAGAAGCTGAGGAGGCTGCAGGTTCAAGGAGGCCAAGTCCAACACCCAGCGGCACCAAAATGGGAGGAGGGGAGAATGCACAGGACGTGGTCACCTGCCCAAAGGAACATGTGCTCAGGGGTCCTGGCCCTTCCTCTAGAGTGGAAGGAACCTAACTCCCTCTGGTCTTCATCACACCAAGTTGGAGTCACGCTTGTACCCCAATACCTCTGTGATCCCACAATACCCCCTCTCACAGCAGCCGAGGGCGGCAGTTTCCAGTCTGCCAGCCTGGGTCCTTTCTGTCCCAGACCACCTGACCCCCAAGAAGCCAAGATATAGAGGTCTGACTTCCAAAGGTCCATCTGCTGGGAAGGAAGAGATACTGACCTCTCTGGGGACAGGTGCACAGCCCAGACCTGCTGGGGCCACAGCCCCTGAAGCGGCTGTTCTGAGGTCCCTGGTCTTTCAGAGCTGGGATCCAAGGCCATTGCTGGCTACCTGGGAGCAAGCAGAACAGGTTCATTGCAGAAGGCCAAGGTCACACCCATGACTCTTCAATGCTTGCTTTTCCTCCTCACACCCTCCTGTGTGCTTGACCTTGAACAGTGGGCTCCAGTGATTACACACATCGGGCTTGGAATCCAATGTGTAACTGGTGGTAATCCGCTGGACTCCCTGACTCTTTTTCCTTCCAGCCCCTGCTGGGCTCAGAGTTATGTCTTAGACAAGACCTTGCAGGAATAAGGTGCAGCCTCCACTCAGAGCCACGGGGCTTTATTCTCAGCTGTGACCTGGCTGCCCAGATATCCTGTGGTAAGGAGGACAAAGGGTCCTGGGTCCCTCCTGGCTGGTGTCTCTGGGTAGGGTGGGATGGGTGGGGACCATGGCTTTCTCTTGGTGTCCTGTCTCAGTACTCACTTGTGACTGGGCCCGTCATATGTTTTTGTCCTTGTTGCTGCTGCTGTCCCTTCCCTATTCCCTATTCCCACCCCATGAGGTTGAGTGAACAGGGGCATTGCAGATGGTCTAGTCACTCCCTGCCATCAGATCCCCAGGCAAGGGCACTTCTGAGGTCACTGGTCAGCAAGCCCAGGAGAACCTAGTCTCCTCAGGCTCTGGCTGACTCAGGAGAGGACTCCTATCCTGGAGCTCCAGGGTTGCTCTGACCTTGGAGGTGGATGGTTTTAGAGGCTGGGGCAGAGGACAGAGGCCCTGCAGGGGCACAGTCAGTGGCAGTTCTGGGATTCAGGGTCTGCTGTGTCTTCTCTGCCAGGCTGGCCTGGAGCCAGTGGAGTGTAGGACAGGTGAGGCCCAGCAGGCCCAGCAAAGCTCTTCCCTGCTGTGAGTGCTGCAGATGCTTGGCCAAGCTGACACTTGTGACGGGGGCAGGTAAGGGCAACCAGGTCCAAACACTGGCCTGAGAGGTGGTGCTCCCAACCTGTGCTCCCAGAGCATACAGGGAACAGAGCAGGGATGGTGGTGGGCTATGTGTGTGTGTTCGTGGAGATCACAGGTCTGGGGTCATGGGTGATCCTGGAGCAGTGAGGACACAGGTTAGGTTCGCCTACCTGCATGGTCTGGGAGCACAGGTTGGGAGCACCACCTCTCAGGCCAGTGAGCCCTGATGGCTCCACTTCTAGCAGAGTTTGAGGTGTCAAACATAAATCAGCTGAGGCCGATGGAGACCATCTGGTTCTAGAGAACAGATTGAATTAGCCAAGTGCCTGAGTCCTGAATAATGGACTGTCACTGCCCCAGGACGGGCAGGGCCTACAGCTGACCCATTCGTATCTGCAGCTCCTTCTGACCCGAGTGTCCACTAGGTGTGTCTCCAGTTTCCTAGAATGCTCAGGCCCTGCAGGGTCTAAGCTCAGCATTGAGGGTTGCGACAGCCAGGAGCAAGCCCACCTATCTACCCCACAGACTATTACCTATCTGTAGTCATGGACCCAGACCCATGGCCGACTCTTCCCTCCCACAATGACCAGAGCCCAGCTGCTCAGCCTGGACTTCACAGGCTGGGTTGGAGGCCAAGGAGAGCTCCCTGGGGCAGGCAGCCCTTGACACCCTCTCTCCCCTCAAGATCCCAGCCAGACACAACGTCTGAGCAGCCCCTTAGCTCCAGAGCATGCTGTCTTGGAGCAAGTCTGAGCAGGAGGTAGCAGGTCAAACTCTTCAAAGAGCTCAGGGCCCATCTGTCCTAGGTGCTGCATAGGGTAGCCTCTCCTCCTACCCCGCTTGAGCGTTTCTCTACCCTGGAAGACCAGGTGACAATCGCTCTCCAATCAGCCAGGCCCGGAACAGAGCAGGGATGGTGGTGGGTTATGTGTGTGTGTTCGTGGAGGTCACAGGTCTGGGGTCATGGGTGATCCTGGGAGCAGTGAGGACACAGGTTAGGTTCGCCTTACCTGTGTAGTCCGGAAGCACAGGTTGGGAGCACCACCTCTCAGGCCAGTGAGTACTTGTCATTTCCAAATGTTTTGGTCACAGCCGGGCGTGGTAGCGCATTCCTGTAATTCCGGCTAATCGGAAGGCTGAGGCGGAAGGATCGCTGGAACCAGAGAGCAGCCACTGCACTCCAGTCTGGGCGACAGAGTGAGACTCCAACTCAAAAAATAAAATAAAATAAAAAATAAAACAAATGTTTTGGTCAGACTTTTCTAGAAGCAAATCCCAGAAATGTATATGACAGGGGGTCAGGTTTGTGGAGAGGTCCTTGACCTATGTCACCAACAGACAACATCATACCCGGCTCAGAAGAGGAAGGGTGGCCTGTGGGTCCCAGCCCTGCTCAGATGGCTGAGAATCGCATGAGCTGGGGCAGCAGCCCACAGCCTCCGGCCCACACTGGGCTTGAGGTCAGTCTCTTCCATGTGTAGCTGAGTGGCCTGGACAGACTGAGCTCCTATTCTCTGGCTTAAGGCACCTCTCTGGCCTCCCAGGGAGGGAGCCTGGGTGAGAAGTTAGAAGCCTCCCTCTCTCCTGTGGGATCAGAGGCTTAGCTTCTGGCAGGAAACACCTGAATCCACTTAGAGGAGCATGTTCCCTGGATTCCTGTAATTCCAGCTCCCATACTGAAAGCCTCTGGACCCAAGAACAGTTCTTTCCTAGCGACAGGGACAGGACCGCTGCCCACACCGGTGCCTCCAGGGCCCTCCTTCACCCAGTCCTGAATGGAGCACAGCCCACTGCCAGGTCCTCTGTGACTCAGAGGGCCCCTTCTTCCAGGGCCTCCCTCCTTCCCTGCAGAGGTGACCTGGCTGAAGGGGGCAGGACCCTGGGGGAAGTAGAGGTCATAGAATCCTGGCTTCCAGGTCCTTCTCCCCTTTCTCCCAGCAGGGTTCCCCCACCCTGCATGCCACTCACATTGAGGGCTCCTGCTGAGCTGAAGTCCATGGGCAGCCCCATCTGGTTGCAGAATTCCATCCGGTCATTGAGAATCTTTGGGGTGAGGCTGCCAGTGCAGCAGGGCATGCTCAGGGAAGGCGCAATAGATCTTATGGGCCACCGCCATGTTGGCCAAGAGCATGAACTCCTCCACAAGCCTGCAGAGGGCAGTAGAGACAAGCGGGACCCCTGGGGCTAGAGGACTTAGCTGTGCAAGCTTCCCCATGTTGTTTGCCTGGCTGACTCTCTTGTCCCCTTCACGTCCCAGCCATCCAATCTGTGTTCCTCCAAGTTTCATTCTTTTGTATTTTCCCTTAGCCCTCCCCTGCACCCGTGGTTGACACTGCCATCTTCTTCTGATTGGTTGGTTCCTGTGATCTTCCCTACTGGACCCTTCCTCCCTCCCATGAGGCCAGCTGCTTTGCCTATACTCTACAGGCAGGGGTGGAGGCTGAGGAGTCCTCCCTGGAGCAGGCAGCCACATGACACCCTCTCTCCCCTTCATATCCCAGCCAGACATCAGGTCTGAGCAGCCCCTTACTTAGTTCTAGAGCATGCTGTCCTGGAGCAAGTCTGAGGGGGAGACAGCAGGGTGTGTCTTTAGACTGTCTTTAACTCTCTGCCGAATTCTGGAACTCTGCAGCCTGCCCCACCCACAGAAGATGCTCAGTAAAGATCTCTAGGCTGGGCATGGTGGCTCACACCTGTAATCCCAGCACTTTGGGAGGCAGAGAAGAGAGGATTGCCTGAGCCTGGGGGTTCGAGACCAGCCTGGGCAACTTGGAGAGACCTCATCTCTACAATAAATTTTTTTAAAATTGGCTGGGCATGATGGCACATGCCTGTGGTTTCAGCTGCTTGGAAGCCCAGCAGGTCGAGGCTGCGGTAGCCATGATTGTGCCACTGCAATCCAGCCTCAGTGACAGAGTGAGACTCCAACTCAAAAAAAAAAAAAAATCTAAATTTAGGTTTGCCTATCTAACAATTGTTATGGTGATGAAAAGATCATTGAAGGATTGATATTCCCAAAGAAGTGAACAAAATAGACTTATAAAAGACTCTCAGATCAAACAGAACAAAATATTGAGTTCAGAGCAATAATATAAAATATCTCTCTCCAGCATCAACATTGCTTTTTCTGCTACAGTGGTGCCATAAAAAGCTGCAAAAACTGCTAAAATGCTTCCCCAGTTGCATTTACCTACTGGAAAACTAGACTGGCAAACAAAAGAAAAATGTGTTGGCCAGGCTAGGTGGCTCAGCCTGTAATCCCAGCACTTTGGGAGGTTGAAGCAAGTGGATTGCCTGAGTCCACAGGTTCAAGACCAGCCCAGGCAACTTGGCGAGACCTCATCTCTACAATAAATCAAAAATTAGCTGGGTGTGGTAGTACGTGCCTGTAGTTCTGCCTGCTTGAAAGGCTTAGGCAGAAGGATTGCTGGAGCCCAGCAGGTAGACACGGGGGTGACCATGAGTGTGCCACTGTACTCCAGCCTGAGTGACAGAGTGAGACTCAAACTCAAAAAAAAAAAAGAGTCTCTATGTTGCTTAGGCTGGTTTCAAACTTCTGGCCTGAAGAGATCCTCCTGTCTCAGCCTCACGGTGCAATGGGATTACAAGTGTGAGCCACCTTGTGGAGCCTGAGGTTTAAAAAAAAAACAACTGCTTTACCCAAACTTTTCTTCCATGGCTTTCATAAGATTGCCTATCAGAATAAATAAACATTTTAAGGTTTAGTCATGCCAACTTGTCCCATTTTGTCAGAAATATCATTTGGCTCCAACTTTGTTTTATAAATCTGTGAGTCTGTATTATTATGTCTTACTGTCTCATGACTAAAATTCTAAAATAAAAGTCACCTGCTGATTATTTGTATATGCATATATGTTTATGTGTATTTACATGTAATGTATGCTGTATCTCCATGTTAAAATCTGTCCCAGTTGGTCAGATATCCCTTAAGAAATTCTATTTAGTTTGGCTTAGATAAATGAGTACACTTAAAATTATGAATATATATAGTGAGTCAAACATGGTTGTGTGCACCTATAGTCTTAGCTACTCCAGAGAAGAAAGAAGGAGCCTAGGAGTTCAAGGACAGTCTGGGAAACATAGAGAGATCCTGCCTTTAAAACACACACATATAGGCCAGGTGCAGTGGCTCACGCCTATAATCCCAGCACTTTGGAAGGCTGAGGTGAGAGGATTGCTTTAGCCCGTGGGTTCAAGACCAGCCTGGGCAACTTGGCGAGACCTCATCTCTACAATAAATCAAAAAACTAGCCAGGCATGATGGTGCATACCTGTAGTTCCAGCTACTTGGAAGGCTTAGGTGGAAGGATCACCTGAGCCCAGCAGGTCGAGGCTGCGGTGACTGTGAGTGTGCCACTGCCCTCTAGCCTGGGTGACAGAGTGAGGCTCCAACTCAAAAATAAAATAAAAAATAAAACACATGCATACATGCATGTATTTAATATGTACTGATACATATGATCATATACATACATACATGATCATGTGTATAAATACATATTTGTATATACACATAGTAATAAATCCAATGAACTCAAATATCTTTTAGTTCACATGGTTTAAGTCTATCTTTGATAAATAAGCTGATTTTAAATTTGTCGATAAAATAAAAATAGAAATGTCTTCAGAACTGTCAGCATACATTTTTCCTTAGGTTTGCGGGTCAGACAGGATTGGATGGGGTCTGACAATTAGGTTCATGACTATTAAGTTGCCATGGTGCACTTATGTTGGCAGCATTGTACAAACAACTCGGTATGGTTTTGTAACCTTGGTATATTAATGTCTTACAACTGTGTTCGTGTTGACGTGTGGCAGTGTCTTCTGAGTGGTGTTCATTATTGTTGTTGCATGTTTTTATGTGTTGTCAAGAGAATGTCAGAACTTGAATTACAGCAACGAACAAACATTAAATTTCTTGTTAAACTTGGCAAGAGTGGAAGTGAAATCAGGGACATGTTAGTCCAAATTTAAGGGGATAATGCCATGAGGATAATGTCAGTGTACAAATGGATAAAATGTTTTTCTGAGGGGAGAGAAAGTGTCACTGATTAAGAGGATGGCCAGTAACAGGCAGAACTGATTAAAGCATTGCAAAAATTCATTGAATTGTGCGTCAAAATTATCGACTGACTGTGAAAAGCATAGCAGACCAAATAAACATCAATAGAGGAACAGGAGAGCTTTAACTGAAAATCTTGGCATGAGAAAGGTGTGTGCAAAAATGGTTCTGAAGGAGGTCTTACTCGTGACAGTGCACCAGCTCACATAACATTGTCTGTGAGGGAATTTTTAGCCAGTAAACAAATAATTGTATTGGAACACTCTCCCTACTCACTTGGTCTAGCCCCCAATGACTTTTTTCTTTACCCAAAGATAAGGGAAATATTCAAAGGAAGACATTGTGGTGACATTCAGGACACCAAGGATAGTACGATGACAGCTGATGGCCAGTCCAGAAAAAGATTTCCAAAATTGCTTTGACAGGTGTACTAGGCACTGGGATCAGTGTATAGCTTCTCAAGGGGAGTACTTTGAAGGTGACCATAGTGATATTCAACAATGAGGTATGTAGCACTTTTTCTAGGATGAGTTCGTGAACTTAATTGTCAAACTGCATGTTTATCTCTGCTAGATATTGTAGGTTCATAAAATTATAAGCCCAGCTTAAAAACAAAATGATCCTTGTTTGTGTAACTCTTTGATAAATAAAACTACTTTAATATTGTTGGTTTAATGAAAACAGCTGTATATTAAGAGTTATTGGTAAAGTACCCATATCTTCTTGAGGTTCTTACTTAGGTGAATACCTGATATTCAAGTCTATAAAAAGGATAAGAGGGAAGTAACTTGAAATGGTGAGTAACTTTTTCTACTATCTCAGTTTTCTAAGTGATCTAGGAATAATTGTTAAAAATAAATGAATTAGGTAAATGTAAATGGGATGTTTATAAATGAACTGTTCATGTAATTTGAAACAGCAGCTGAACTTGCCTGACTGAAGTAGGGCCTGCCCCCTAACCTATAGAAAGGCTCTGCAGCAGACTGAGTCTCCCAGAGTAGGAAGCCTGACTCTGGCTTCACCTGCAGGGCCTGTTGTGTCTGGTTCCAGAGACCTTCTCCTCTGGGCTTTTCCATAGGAAAAGTTTCCAATGCACAACCATTGCTGAGTCCAAGGGCTCCCAAGCCCACAGCGAGGACCTGACCAAGTGTGGAAAATGTGATCTTCAGGAGAAATGAATATGAAACTGGCTGTGAGCAATTCTGATGGAAGTTCCATGTTAGCAGTTTTCCCCAAGAGCTAATTGAGCAATCTCCGCGAGTGGCCTAATTCCATTAGCAGGAGCCTCCCACAGAGTGTGACAAGGACTCTGGTGGCTGCAGGCAGAAAAGACTGCTGTCCTGTCACACTCGGCTTTGGTCTTTGAAAATGGATGCCTTTTCAGGTTTTGGCAACCGCCGTGCCCCTCTGCCCAGGCCTCAATCAGCTCCCGACCACCTCCAAAGCCACTCTGAGTGTCCTGCGGGAGGAAGGGTGGGGTGAGTTTCTCAGCACTTTAGCAAGTGCAGTGAGTATGGAAAGGGCACCTCCTCGGAGGCCCAGCCTGTCCTGCCAGGCAGGGTTGAGAGCCCAAGTGCAGAGGAGCGGAGAGTCTGAGGGCGAGGCCCAAGCCGACTGGGGAGGAGGACAGGCCCTGCCTCAGCACCCCACCTGGGCCTGAGGAGAGATTCCCCTGCCTGCTCCAGCCTGCCTAACTCTTCTGGATCCACCAAGTCCTAGGAGAGGGGAGAGTAGCTGGCCTGAATTGAACCCTACCTGCCTGTGCCCTGGGGCTCCCCAGGGGGCTGTCCTGGTCCTTCAGCCTTTGTGAGGTAGCTGGTCTTGACCTAACGGGCACAGGCCTTTCTCCACTACCCTGTGCCCAGTGGGCTTGAAAAGATAGGGATGGAGTCCTCATGCTAGTTCTCTGGAGTTACCCATCCTCTCTCCAGCCTGTCAGCTCTCTTCTGGGACTGCAGAGAGCCAAGTGTCTGCCCCGAACTCTCAGAACATGCTGGTCAAGGGGCCCATGGAATGTGGGGTCTACTCTTGTCTGGGTTCTAAGTTGTGCTGCCCTGTCCCAGGTCCTGTGGGAGGCAGATGCTTGGGCCCCCTGCTGGCCCACCCAGGGAATTGGCTGGGTTGGGGGGACTATGAAGAGCCTGGTGAGGGGTCTCTATGCTGACCCCAATAAGAAGGATGACACACCTGAGCCCGCGGGTTCGAGACCCGCCTGGGCAACTTGGCGAGACCTCATCTCTACAATAAATCAAAAAATTAGCCGGGCATGGTAGCATGTGCCTGTAGTTCCAGTTACTTGGAAGGCTGAAGCAGAAGGATCGCCGGAGCCCAGCAGGTTGAGGCTGCGGTGGCCGGAAGCAGCCACTGTACTCCAGTCTGGGTGACAGAGTGAGACTCCAACTCAAAAAAAAAAGAAGGATAACACTACACACCCCACACCACCTCTACACTGCCCAGCTCAGTTCCCCAATCCCAGGTGCCTGGCTTCATTTTTTTTTTTAAGTTGGGATCTCACTCTGTCACCCAGGCTGGAGTGCAGTGGCATGATCCCGATGATCACAGCTCATGGCAGCCTTGACCCCCTGACTCAGTTAATCCTAATACCTCAGCATCATGAGTAGCTGGGACTACAGGCACTTGCCATCACGCTTGGGTAATTTTTTTTTTTTTTGTAGAGATGATGTTTCGCTATGTTGCCCAGGCTGGTCTCAAACTCCTGGGCTCCAGCAATTTGCCTGCCTCGCTCAGTCTCCCACAGTGCTAGGATTACAGACTGAGCCACCACACCTGGCCTTAGCTTCATTTTTGACAGGGACTCTTGAACTCAGTGAAACTCTGGCTGCTGGCAGCTTGGCTTAGCCTTGACCCTTGTGTTCCCAAACTCCACTGAGAACCCACTTTTCAGTCACCCAAGGGCATAACCAGCAGAGCCCTGGCCAGGCCCCGCCTCTGTTTGTTCCTACTCAGAGCCTGCCTGTTCCCTCTGTCCCTCCCTTTGCCACCTGCAGTAAAAGGATTTGAGGGCAGGCTGTGGGGAAATGGTCCCTGCAATCTCCTAGAACACTCGTGGGCCTTGTTGACACCCAGGGAATCCAGACTCCCCGCAGTGCCTCTCCCTGTTCAGTCACCTTGACCTCTAACTGGATTAAGACTTGCTGTCACCCAGCTGGCTTGACAAGGGTCCCACAGGCGCTCTCCTGACTCCCAGCCCATGGACAGAGGGAGGGGCAAGACGTAGAGGGAAACAGACCCAGCCACACCAAGGGACCTGGCCAAGGTTGGTCTCCGGTCCAAAGCTTCACCAGACCTCATGTTCAAGGTTACCAAGAGTGCACTTGCTTTTTAATGAGGCCAGGGGTGACTCATAAGACTGTGCTGGATCCAGAAAGGACAAGTAGCAGAGTCACTGGAGAAGCAGCCTGGAGTCTGTTGTTAGAGCCTGGGGCTCTCGGCAGTGGCATCACCCCCTCCCTGTCCCTTCCTACCTGTTCTTTTTTTTTTTTTTTTTGAGTTGGAGTCTCACTTTGTCACCCAGACTGGAGTGTAGTGGCCACTCCCAGCCACCGCAGCCTCGACCCACTGGGCTCCGGCGATCCTTCCACCTCAGCCTTCCAAGTAGCTGGAACTACAGGTGCACGCTACCACACCTGGCTTATTTGGATTTATTGTAGAGATGAGGTCTCACCAAGTTGCCCAGGCGGGTCTCAAACCTGCGGGCTCAGGCAATCCACTCACCTCAGCCTCCCAAGGCGCGGGATTACAGGCTGAACCACCGAGCCCGGCTCCCACCTGTTCTTATCTTTGTTCTTGTCCTTACTGAAGACCATGAGAAGGGAGGCAGAAGAGCCCCTGTAGAAACTGGTCAAAGAAGCATTGTTCAGTCCGGGAGTCTCTCAGAGGAATTCAGTTCCCAAACCTGTTGGGTGGGGCATGGGCATGGCGGGACAGGCTGGAGCCCCACGCACAGCCTGCTCCTTCACCCTGCCTTCCTGGTGGGGCTCCTTAGCCTGCAGACTCCACCAAGCCCTGGGTGGGACCATGAAATCCCATGCACTCCACGCTGTGGAAATGCAGCCCACGGTCAGCCCTGAGACTACAGCTGTTCCCTCTTTACCCAGTGGTGCAGGGGACACGGTAGGCACCATGAACAGCCTGGATGCTCCCGCTACAAGGATTCTCGGACTGCCTAGGGAGAAAAGTTCACAACCCTGTCTGACACACAGTAGTCTTTGTCCAGTGAATGGATGATTGAATGAATGAATGTGTGCATGAGAAGCATTTTGGTGATAATGGCCCAATTAAGGAAACACGATAGATCACTTCTGACATTCTCGTTCAGGAACTGGGCCTCCTCTTGGGTTGACAAGGTCTAACTGAAATCCAAATAAGAGTACAATGGCGCTAGACAAGGACACAGGTGGTGCTAGACAAGGACACAGGTGGCCCTAGAGCAGTAAGCCCCATGGAGGGCTTCAGCCTAGTCTTCAGACAAAGGCTTGGAAAAGGGCAAAGGACAGAGGTAGATGGCAGGGATGGGAACTGTAAGGCAAGTGGGGGAGACCCCCGGCTGGTCATTTGTGGGGGCAGATGGGGCAACAGGAAAGCAGTGCCTGTTTCTTGAAGTTCTGGGCTCCAGCAATCCTCTCGCATCTTCCTCCTCCAAAGTGTTGAGATTATAGGCATGAGCCACCATGTCCCACCTAGAATTTTTTTTTTTAATAGGAATCTCACTCTGTTGCCCAGGCTCGAGTGCAGTGGCATGCTCACAGCCACTGCAGCCTTAACCTACTGGGCTCAGGCCAGTCTTCCACCTCAGACTTCCGGGTAGCTGGAAACACAGGCATGCATCACCATGCCCAGGTGTTTTGTTTTGTTTTGTTTTGTTTATTGTAGAGAGATGCGGTCTTGCCAGTTTGCCCAGGCTGGTCTTGACCTGTGGACTCAGGCAATCCTCTTGCCTCCGCCTCCCAAAGTGCTGGGATTATAGATGTGAGTCACTGCACCTGGCCCCAAGGGATTTTTTTTTTAATCTGGAATCTCACTCTGTCACCCAGGCTGGAGTGCAGTGACACGCTCACGGCCCAAGAGATCTTCACTGAGCACCTTCTCTGGATCAAGTGGCCTGCTGAGATCCGGGATAGACCAGGGAAAGGCCTGGAAAGCGGGGTCCTGGGGCGTCTGCTTACCCCCCAGGGTCACCCCTGCAGGGAAGGAGGGAGGCTTTGGAGGAAGAGTCCCTCTGAGTCACAGAGGACCTGGCAGTGGACCACACTCCATCCAGGACTGGGCCAACAGAGGGCCCTGGAGGTATCTGTCAGAGGTCCAGTCACTAGGAAAGGGCTGTTCTTGGGCCTGGGGGGCTTTCACCATGGGGGCTGGAATTACAGGAATCCAGGGATCATGTTTATCTAAGTGGATTCAGGTATTCCTTGCCAGAAGCTAAGCCTCTGATCCCACAGGAAGACTTCTCACTTCTCACCCAGGCTCCCTCCCTGGGAGATCAGAGAGGTGCCTTAGGCCAGAGAGCAAGGAGTTCAGTCTGTCCAGGCCACTCAGCTAGACATGGAAAGGATTGACCTCAAGCCCAGTGTGGGCCAGAGGCTGTGGGTTGCTGCCTCCATTCATGCAATTCTCAGCCATCTGAGCAGGGCTGGGACCCACAGGCCTCCCTTCCTCCTCTGAGCTGGGTATGATATAGTCTGTTGGTGACATAGGTCGAGGGCATCTCCCCTAGCCTGACCCCATATCATATAAGTTCCTGGGATTTGCATCTAGAAAAGTCTGACCAAAACATTTGAAGCTGGGTATAATGGCTCACACCTGTGATCCCAGCACTTTGGGAGGTGAAGGCAAGAGGATTGCCTGAGCCCAGGTGTTTGAGACCAGCTTGGGCAACATGGTGAGACCTCGTCTCTACAATAAATTATAAAATTTGCCAGTCATGGTGGCACATGCCTGTAGTTCCAGCTACTTTGAAGCTGAGACAGAAGGATTGTCTGAGCCCAGCTGGTGAAGGCTGTAGTGGCTGTGAGAGTGCCACTGCACACCAGCCTGGGTGACAGAGTGACATACCAATTCAAAAAAACAAAACAAAACATTTGGAGATGACAAGTACTCACTGGTGTGGAAGGCAGTACTCAACAACATGTGTTCCTGACCTATGCAGCTAAGGAAGACCTAGCCTGTGTCCTTGCCACTCCAATCACCCACAGCCCTGGACCTGTGACCTCCAAGTACACACACCGAGTACACACACCAAGTACACACACACACACACACACACAGCCCACCACCATCCCTGCTCTTCTCCAGGCCTGGCTGAGTGGAAAGGGACTGCACCTGGTCTCGCAGGGTGGAGGAGTGCTTGTGGGGGGTGGGAGGGGAGGCCGCTCCAGGCATCACCTAGGACAGGGGGGGTCTGAGCTCTTTGAAGAGTTTGACCCACTGCCTCCTGCTCAGACTTGCTCCAGGACAGCATGCCTTGGAGCTAAGGGGCTGCTCAGACCTTGAGTCTGGCTGGGATCAGAGGGGAGAGAGGGTATCACATGGCTGTCTACCCCAGGGAGTACTCGGCCTCCACCCCAGTCTGTGGAGTCCAGGCTGAGCAGTTGACCTCTGGCCATCATGGAGGAAGAAGAGTCACCATAAGTCTGGGCCTGTGTCATCTGCAGGCAGGTGACAGCCTGTGGGCTAGACAGGTGGGCTTGCTCCTGGCTGTCTCAACTCTTTAGGCTGAGATTAACTCCTGCAAGGCACAAGCATCCTGGGAACAGGAGACACCCCTAATGGACACTCAGGTCAGAAGGAGCTGCAGATGCTGATGGATCAACTCTGGGACCTGCCCATCCTGGGAGAGTGACAGCCCATTATTCAGTGCTCAGTCATTTCGCCAATTTTGTCTGTTCTCTAGAACCAGATGGTCTCCACCAGCCTCAGCTAATTTATGTTCTGACACTTCAAACTGCTAGGAATGGAGTCATCAGGGCCCGCTTGGACCCAGCTGCCCTTACCTACCTCCAGTCACAGATGTCAGCCCAGTCAAACACCTGTGGCACCAAAAGCAGGGAAGAGCTGTGTCGTGTCTGCTGAGCCCCACCTGCCCTGTACTCTAGTAGCTCTAGGCCGGCCCGGCAGAGAAGGCACAGCAGCCTCTAAATCCCAGAACTGCCACTGGCTGTGCCCAGCAGGGCCTTTGTCTCCTGCCCAACCTGTAAAGTCATCCACCTCCAAGGTCAGAGCAGCACTGGAGCTCTAGAAATAGGAGCCCTCTCGAGTCAGCCAGAGCCTCAGGAGACGGGGATCTCCTGGCCTTGCTGACCAGTGACTTCAGAGGCACCTTGCCTATGGACCTGATGGCAGGAAGTAAATGGATCATCTTTGGTGCCCATGTTCACTCAACCCCATGCAATGGGGACAGGTTATAGGGCAGGGGCAACAGCAGCAACAAGCACAAAAATATGTATGAGGGGCCCAGTCCCAAGTGAGTTCTGAGACAGGACGCCAAGGGAAAGCCATGGTCCTCATCCATCACCCTACCCAGAGACACCAGCCAGGAGAGAGTCAGGGACCTCTGTCCTTCTTATCCCAGGTCATCTGAGCACGAGGGCCACTGCTGAGAACAAAGTCCCGTGGCTCTGAGTGGAGGTTACACCTGACTCCCCCAAGGATAACTAAGAGTCCAGCTGGGGTTGGAAGGGAAATGAAGTGAGGGAGCCAAGGGGGTCACCACCAGCTGCACCTTGGATTCCAGACCCGATGTGTGTAGTCACTGGAGCCGGCTGTCCAGGGTCAAGCACATAGGAGAGTGTGAGGAGGAAAAGCTAGCATTGAACAGTCATACCTTGGCCTTCTGCAAGGAACCTCTTCTGCTTGCTACCAGGTAGCAGCAATGACCTTGGATCCCAGCTCTGAAAGACCAGGGACCTCAGAGACAGCCACTTCAGGGGCTGTGACCCCAGCAGGCCTGTGCTGTGCGTCTGTCTCCAGAGAGTTCGGTATCTTCTCCTTCCCAACAGATGGACCTTTTGAACTCAGACCTCTACGTCCTGACTTCTTGGGGGTCAGGTGGTCAGGGACAGAAAGGAACCAGGCTGGCAGACTGGAAACTACCGCCCTTGGCTGCTGTGAGAGGGGGTATTGTGGGGTCACAGAGGTGTTGGGGTGCAAGCTTGACTCCAACTTGGTGTGATCAAGACCAGAAGGAGCCGGGCTCGGTGGCTCAGACTGTAATCCCACGCTTTGGGAGGCCGAGGTGAGTGAATTGCCTGAGTCCGCGGGTTCGACACCTGCCTGGGCAACTTGCAAGACCTTATCTCTACAATAAATCAAAAAATTAGCTGGGCGTGGTAGTGCGTGCCTGTAGTTCCAGCTACTTGGAAGGTGGAGGCAGAAGGATTGCCGGAGCCCAGCAGGTCGAGGCTGCGGTGGCTGGGAGTGGCCACTGCACTCCGGTCTGACTGACAGAGTGAGACTCCAACTCAAAAAAAAAAAAAAAAAAGATCAGAAGGAGTGAGGATACTTCCACCCCAGAGGAAGGGCCAGGACCCCTGAGCACATGTTTCTCTGGGCAGGTGACCACATCCTGTGCATTCTCCTCTCCTCCCATTTTGGTGCAGCTGGGTGTTGGACTTGGCCTCCTTGAACCTGTGGCCTCCTCAGCTTCTGCTCGCACCCCCATCAAACAGTGTCTACAGTATCTGGTCCCACATGGCCATAGGCTTCCCCTTCCTCCTTCTTCAATCAGCATAGCAGCCCCAGCCTTGTCCTGGGGAGGGCGGGCCAGAAACAGTTCCCTCTCCATGTTGTGATTGGCAGGGCCCTTGGGGGGATCAGTTCCTGTCCAGCTGCCCCGACATGTCAGCACAAGGTCAGCCCCTTCCTTGGGGCTTGGCAGCCTGTCCCACAGGATTCTGAGGGAAGGAGACGTCCCAGTATCCTGAGGTTTCCCAGAATCCCTGTCCACAACAGGGCAGGGATTTCTGGGATGTTCTCAGTGCTGCTGCCATCAGGGTGACCAGGTTACCCTGGACAAGGCCAGAGTTTGTTTCTAGCAGGAAAGGGGCATGGATACCCCTAGGTTTTGCCCAGTCTCCTAAAAACCCCTTGGAGGCAGAGAAGCCCCAAACCCAGGCCTGTCTGGCTTTGGGGACTGTGTCTATAGGAATGTGAGGGAAGGAAAGGCCAGAGAATTGCCCGTGGCTGCTCTGGAAGCTGTGTTCCCCAAAGAGCCAGAAGACAACTGCACCTGCCTTGGCTCCTGCCCTGGGTGACTGTTTATTCACAGTGTCTCCAAGGAGACTTTTGGCCTGAACTAAATGGGTTGAGGGGTCTGGCTCCCACCAGTTTTGACTCTATAATCACCCCGTGTCCCCTGCTGCTGGCTTCGAACTTCCTAACATTCAAAGTGTTTGTGGAGTACAGAGCCTACCTGGTACATCATATACAATAAACATAGTGCCCATAAAATGGAGCAGGAAGAACTGAGTCCAGCTGGAAACTTTCAGGGTTTCAGTGAACCTGAAGTTCACTGTTCAGATCTAAGTCAGCCTGCAGTGGACCCAGTCCCCATCTGCATTGACTGGCCGACACTAGCAGGGGGCACAGCCATCGCTTCCAGGTTGCTCAGGCCACCCAGCACCATGTCAGTACAGACAATCCCAGGCAGACCCACAACCTGCCCCAGAATAGCACAGAGTCATCGGCCCTTCCCAGCCCCTACCCTGCCCCTTGGTTCCCTCAGGTGCTGCCTAAACAGAAAATGACCTGGCCAGAATCTTACTGAAGCTGGCCAGAGGCAAGGAACCAGGGTTGAGGTGGTCCTTGTCTCGGGTCAAGCAGCCAGAGCAGATGGCAGAGCAGGAAGCTCCCTTCAATCCAAGCAGGGGTGGGGCAAGACAGAGGGCCCCCTCCAAGCAGGGGCTGTCCAGAGGGGAGATAAGTAGGTGGCACCCAGAACATAGGCCTGAGGACTGTTGTGTGCACCCCAGGCACTGGCCTTGAGGTCCTATTACTTCCAGAAGGTGGGCAGGAAGCCAGAGTTCCCGCTGCTCTGGGAGCCTGAGGATGCCGAGCAGGAGCCAGCCTGGCAGGTCAGACCCCCACTGTGTCCCATCACCCTCCAAGTCCTGGTGAGCCCTCCTCATGACTCCTGAGGTGTGCCCCCATGTCCTCGTCTGTGCCCCTGGGTTCCCCCAGCACTACTGGCTCCCGGGTGAGGTGTATAGACCTCCAGCCCCTCCTCCTGGTCCTGCTTTCTGACACTGCCTTCTGTCCCTTGGGGACACCCACTGTGAGGAGAGGCAGTGGCCCTGCCTAATCTTCTAAAGCAGGGGTTCTTAACTTTTCAAGTCATTTTCAGAACCTGATGAAAGCTATCACCTTATATCCAAGATATTGTGTCAATTTTCACCAACAACATGCCCGGAAGGCCGACCCGGGACCCCGGGTTGTGCTCCCCAACCCTGTGAGTACTCAGGATATGTCAGGCACAGGTGCCATCTGGTTCCTTTAGTTCTTTCCAGACCTGGAGGAGGCTCGGTTACAGGAGGGGACTCAGTTAATCCTGGAGCAGACTCAGTTACAGGTGGGTCTGCAGAGGTTTCCAGAAGCTGACAGAGGAGGTTCAGGGCCCCTAGAGAGCCTGGGGACAGAATCAAACCTGGGACTAGGGCAAGAAAAGGGTCCTTCCAATGCCTTCCCACCCAGGGAGGGCAAAATGGGCTCCTGATGATTCAGCTGGGCCAAGTCACCTGTCCAGTGTCCTTGGGGACCTGGGGGCAGAGCTGACAGGCCACCAGGCAGCACCCCTCCCAGATGGCCTAACTTCAGCCTGCACAGCTTCTCCCCACCCCCAAGAAAACATTGGTTTTCCTTCCCCAGAGATGTGGGATGTCAGAAACTAGGATGAAAGCCTAGGTGACCGTGGTGTCTGTTCACTGCACTGATTCCTGGTGGGTCTGGATTAACGAACACATTTGATCTGGTTACAGTTAATTTGCTTTAAAAAAAACAAACAAAACAAAAACAGTATGGTTCCTTGTCAGAGCACCTTGAAGTACCAAGGCTTGGCTACTTTTGTTCTGCCACTGTCAGGGTTGCCAGAGGGAACCAAAGACACATCACCACCACACCTTCCCTGGAGTCCGTTCCCTCCTCCCCTACCTCAGCCATCTCAGGCAGACTAAGTCTATGCATTCTTTTGCCCCAACAATGTCCCAGAGGCCACTGTCTTCCTGTTCCTGTCCCCTGAGGCTTCTCTTGGAACTAGGCATCAGCAAGGACCAATAGTGAGATCTGGTGATTTGGTACTGGGGCAAAAGAAGGCTGCTGGGTGCTTCCCTGGCCCAGGCAGCCTGACTGTGAGACCCCCAAGGGTAAGACATTCCAACCTGTCCCCAAACATCAACACTGCCCAGCCCATTAAGGAGCATCGGCCAAGTTCTCCTCTGAAGAATGCTTTAGAAAAAGACATGAACCTTGAGATCTTCACAGAGATAAGACAGAGCCATCATAAATCAAGAACAGGTTGCTCTAAGACGCATCTAGAGAGCAAAACAAGGGCCCTTGAGGCTCACTGATAGCAAACATGGAAGCATGTCCCAGGAGAGAGCAAAACACTGCAGACAGGCAAGGTCTCAACAAATGTGTGTCCTCTGCCTTAATTCTCAGAAGGTGTGTGCTCTTCTAATGAGGGCCTCAGACAGGAAAGAACTCATGGGGACAGGAAATGGGGTCCTCCAACCTGGATTGGAGCGAGAGCTCAAGGAGGGTGGTTCAGCCGCAGGGCGGACCCATCCTGTCCCAGGGAACCCAACCAGGGACAGCAGGAGAATGAGCTGGAAAGAAAGCCTGATTCACCAGGAAAACCTGAGGGGAGATTTAGGTAACTGGCAAAGAGTCTAGGACTAGGTTAATAGTAAGGGTATACAAAACAATCCACATGTGACAACAAGATAAGTATTGGCTTCAGGGAAAGCAATCGGTTTACTATCTGGCATACCTGGCCATAGCAGTGATGTGGTCATGATAGAAATACTGAATGGGGGCCAGACGAGGTGGTTCATGCACTTAACCCTAGCACTTTGGGAAGCTGAGACGGAAGGATTGCTTGAGCCCAGGAGTTTGAGAACAGCCTGGATAACATCACGAGGCCTTGTCTCTACAAAAAAAAAAAATTAGCTGACTGTGGTGGTACCTGCCTGTAATTAGTTTCCTGCCACAACTAACTGAGAGACTGAGGTGGAAGAATTGCCTGAGTCCAGGAGGTCAAGGATGTGGTGAGCTGTGAGCATGCCACTCCATTCTGGGCAACATAGTGAGACCCTGACTCAAAAAAGAAAAGAGATACTGAATCAATATCTAAATGACCACAGTGTACATTAGGAGGATAGGGAGATGGGAAAGGAATCCATGTGCAAGGGGTGCAGTGGGTGAAAAAGGAGATAAATAAATGCTCACTTCCTCAGTGGAAAGTTGTGGATTGAAGAGGACTGTCAACTCTTTGTCCCCACCCCTCAAACTTGGACAGGCTCTGGGGTTGCTGAGCTAATCACACAGCAGAAGGGACACTGTGCCCGTTTCAGGCCCAACCCTTAACAGACTGGCAGCTTCCATTTCTGTCTCTTGAAATCTACCTGCCATGCTGTGAGGAAAGTCAGGCCACTCTGTGGAGGCCCACACAGAAGGGCACCCTGTCCCCCTGCCAACAGCCAACACCAAGCCCTCAGCCCGGTGTCGGCCATCTTGAGAGCAGCTCACCCAGGTGAAGCCTCAGTGCAGACAAAAGCTGTCCCCATCCAGTTCTTCCAAACTGCAGTTTTGTGATCAAAATAAACAATTGTTGTTTAAGGTGGTTTGCAAGTATAGATAGACATTGTACAGAAAAATGAAGTATCTTATTTGGAAACAGCGGTAAATATCAAAATAAAAAAACGAGAGGGGAAGTGGTTGCATCAGAGATGGGAAAGTTCAGGACAGGAGACGGAAATGGTGTGTTTGCTTTAAGAAACCTTACAGAATTTGATACATCAAGGTACATTCATTTATATCTTGGGAAAAGTAAAAACTAAAGTTTAAAAAATAGCTTACAACTGGGCTCAGTGGCTCAGCCTGTAATCCCGAGTTTTGGGAGGCTGAGGTGATTGCCTGAGCCCGCGGGTTCGAGACCTGCATGGGCAACTTGGTAAGACCTCATCTCTACAATAAATTAAAAATTAGCCGGGCGTGGTAGCACATGCCTGTAGTTCCAGCTACTTGGAAGGCTGAGGCGGAAGGATTGCCGGAGCCTAGCAGGTCGAGGCTGCGGTGGCCAGGTGCGGCCGCTGCACTCCAGTCTGGGTGACAGAGTGAGACTCCAACTAAAAAAAATAAAAAATAAAATAAAATAATAAAAAATAGCTTATTAGTGCTTAGCAGGAATGGACCCACAATTAGTTTCAAAGGCTACTTGTACATTTAGCATAGAGTGTACTAAACAATCCATTATTCAAGTAACATAGATAAAATTCCTACTGATAGACAGCCTGATATCTCATTCAGCTAGAATGCTGGGGAAGGTCTTCTACTAAAGATTTGGGTAGGGGCCACACACTGTGGCTCACACCTAAAATCCCAGCACTTTGGGAGGCCAAGGTGAGAGGATTGCCTGAGCCCACAGGTTGGACACCAGCCTGGGCAATTTGGCAAGACCTCGTCTTTACAATAAATAAAAAAACTTAACCAGGTGTGGTGGTGTGTGCCTATAGTTGCAGCTACTCAGAAGGTTGAGAGGGAAGGATCTCCTGAGCCCAGCAGGTTGAGGTTGCAGTGGCCAGGAGTGTGCCACTGCACTCCAGCCTGGGCGACAGAGTGAGACTCCAACTCAAAAAAAAAAAACTTGGATAGAGTCTTGGAGTGACAGTTTCTGGTTGCCTCAGGGGAACCTCTAGGCTCCTTATGTCTGAGACCAGCCTGGGAGCTCAGAATGGGGATCAGTCCCTGGGCAGCTAGTGAGTCGGAAGCAGCTGTGTCCCCTGGGGAAGGGCTGCACTGTCGAAGGGGCTGCTGGGCCAGCCGTGGGCAGCTCTGCAGAAGAGTAGTGCCCCCTAGTCCTTGCTGGTCATGGACCACAGAGGCAGTCACGGGTTGGAATATGATTTCAGGGACTCATAGGAGTTGGGGTGGGGGATGGAGGGTTGAAGTCAATTAAAGGTTTGTGTCCTGGTAGAGACAAGGAGGATGATGATATCTTTCACAACAGCTAAAAAAGATTTTGGAGAAAGGGAGGATGTGTTCAGAACTTGGGATGATGAACTTGAAATTCTTAGTTCTTCTGAATTTAAAACCTTCTTAACAATCTCTTGGAATCGTCTCTCTGTTTTTGTTTGTTTGTTTGGGTCTTTTTAGTTGGAGTCTCACTCTGTCGCCCAGGCTGGAGTGCAGTGGCACGCTTTTGGTCACCGCAGCCTCGACCTGCTGGGCTCAGGCAAGCCTTCCACCTCAGCCTTGCAAGTGGCTGGAACTACGGGCACATGCCCTGGTAATTCTTTGATTTATTGTAGAGATGAGGTTTCACTAAGTTGCCCCGGCTAGTCTAGAACCACTGAGCTCAGGCAATCCTCTTGCCTCCGCCTCCCAAAGTGCTGGAATTAGAGGTGTGAGCCACTGTGCCCAACTCTTTTTATGGGCTTTAATGAATGGGGTATTGTTTATTTGGTTCTTAATATATAGAAAATCATTTTAGAAGGGAAATTATCCCTTTATATAATCTATTTTACCTAAAAAACTGTTTTACTCAACCAGGTTCATGAACTGTGTTGTGTTCTTTTTTTATAGTCTCACTCCGTCACCCAGGTTGAAGTGCAGTGGCACCCTCTCAACCTGCTGGGCTCAGGTGATCCTCCTGCCTCCGACTTCCAAGTAGCTGGAACTACAGATGCACACCACCACACCCAGCTAATTGTTTGATTTATTATGGAAATGAGGTCTTGCCAAGTTGCCCAGGTTGGTCTCAAACCCTTGGGTTCAGGCAATCCTCTTGCCTTGGCCTCTGAAAGTGCTGGGATTACAGGCATGAGCCACCATGCCCAGCCTATTTTTTCATGTTCATAAATTGCTCATTGCTTAGTTGGGGAAAGCCCTTAGCCAAATATTGAGGAAAGCAACAGAAATTGAAGTGCAAAATAGAAAGTTTTTTGCAAAATGAAATAACAACTGTCCTTTAGTCTACCTACCTTAACAGGTTTTCAGCTCCCCAGGTGCTACTTGTATACATACAGTTGTCCTGGTTTTCAGGACACAAGATCACAGTTAAAGACTGAATAGTTTCAGGAGAACTTGATTTTCACAAGCTTTCCTTTCCACATCTCAGTTATCAAGAATTCTCACAGCATCTTCGGCAGGAATTCAGTCTTCTATCCACTGGAGGACTTTGAGTTAGGGCTTGGTGGAACCTCCCACCTGACAGCTGCCTTGGCCCCTGCCAGCACTGCTAAGCCAGGGGGAGGCCTGGGACCTGCCACCGTGACAGGAGTGGAGGGTCGGCCAGCTTGGTGCTGAGAGCTCAGGGTTCTGGGCTCCGGGCACCTGGCTGGGAGTCTCTTCTGCTAGGCCCACACATGTTCCCCAGGCTCATATAGGGTGAGGCCATGGTACCTGCCCTGGTTCATGCTACAGAGGGGGGCTGGACGACCCATTGAGATGCCCTCCCAAGAACTATATGGAGAGGCAGTAGGGGTGTCTCCTGCCTTACATATGAGACAGTCACTTCTTGTCCCCATCCCAGGTACCTGACCCAAATTCTTCTGCGGAAGAGAAATGCCTGAATTTTCCTCCCTGGAGCCCTTAATTAGGAATGTTAAAGATTTGTTCTGTAGGAATGAGCCCCTTTGGTTACTTGGTCAATTATTTGGTGTTCACCCTCAGCCTGCAAATAGGCTTTCAAGGACCTTTAAACCTTGCTTCTAGTTTTTTGTGTGTTTTTTTTCTTTTTCTTTTTCTTTTTTTGAGTCTGAGTCTTACTCTGTCACCCAGGCTGGAGTGCAGTGGCATGCTCACGGCCACCGCAGCCTCCATCTGCTGGGTTCAGGCGATTCTTCCGCCTCAGCCTTCCAAGTAGCTGGAACTACAGGCACGCACCACCATGCCCGGTTAATTTTTTGATTTGTAGAGATAAGGTCTCGCCAAGTTGCCCAGGCTGACCTCGAACCCATGGGCTCAGGCAATCCTCTCTCCTCGGTCTCCCAAAGTACTGGGATTATAGGCGTGAGTCACTGCACGCCCTGCCTGTTTCTAGTTTTTAAAAGTTAGTTTCGCCTCCTCCCTCTTCTCCTCCCCGCAGCACTGACTTTGCACCAGGTCCTGCACTAATGAAATCCCACCACAGCCCTGTGACACAGGTTCTCTGAAAGTCGTCAGAATCAGAATGGAGTCACTTTTGTCTAACCCTAATAATGAAAAACAATGAAGCTGGGAGGTAATGCAGGAGACCCTCATGCACACGCGCCTGATGCACCTCTAATGGAAACTATGACAAAGACACAGGGAAGGGCTCTTAGGTACAGATGGCTTTCACAGGAGCTCTTACCAGGGACTTTGCAAACCGTAGTGTGCTACACGGTTTACAAAGGCAGCTAGCTGGATGCACAAGAAGACTTGCCTGACACACTGTCTCCACTAATAAGCTGACGTCGGCTCCTGGACTAAGCCCGTAACCAATGGTCTCTTTGTCTCAAAACAACTTCTGATACTCCTCCTCCTACCTTGCAAAGCCTCCCCTGCCTCAGCTTCCTCCTATACTCCCATAGTTTGCTATGGCCAGGGTTCCTCATGGCAAAGCTGCTGCTTATTCTCAATTAAGCCCAAGGTTTTTAGAGTCTCTCTCTCTCTTTATTAGGTGGACAGTCCTGTCACTCTTCTCATTTGCAGATGAGGGAATTAAAGTTTGGAGAGAATCAGTTCTGAAGGATGCCCGGTAAGTGCTGGATAGGGAACCTGAACTAAGACCCAAAGACTACTTAATTTATATTTTCTTTTAAATCAATGTTTCTTAAAACTCAGTTATTAACGTATGACTTTGATAATTTTTTTTTACCATTGCTATATACAGCCTGTAGGATTACTTGCTTAATTAATTAATTGATTTTATTTGCTTATTTATTTATTTTTGAGTAGGAGTCTCACTCTGTGACCCAGGTTGGAGGGCAGTGGCACACTCCTGTCCACCACAGGCTCGACCTGCTTGGGCTCAGGCAATCCTTCCACCTCAGCCTTCCAAGTAGCTGGAACTACAGGCACACGCCACCACACCCAGCTAATTTTTAGATTTATTGTAGAGATGGGGTCTCACCAAGTTGTTTAGGCTGGTCTTGAACCCATGGGCTCAGACAATCCTCTCACCTTGACCTCCCAAAGTGCTGGGATTATAGGTGTGAGCCACCGCCCCCAGTCGTATTTTTATTTTTTTGAGTTGGAGTCTCACTCTGTTGCCCAGGCTGGAGTGCAGTGGCATGCTCACGGCCACCACAGCCTTGACCTACTGGACTCAGGTGCTCCTTTCACCTCAGTCTGCCACGTAGCTGGAACTACAGGCACATGCCACTATACCCAGCTAATTTTGCAATTTATTGTAGAGATGAGGTCTCACCATGTTGCCCACCCAGGCTGGTCTCGAACCCATGGGCTCAGGCAATCCTCTTGCCTCTGCCTCCCAAAGTGCTGGGATTACAGGCATGAGCCACTGAGCCTGGCTGAAATTTTTTATTTAAATAAGTTCAGTTTTTCCTTACATTTATTAGGAAAGGAAACCTGTAGCTACTAAAAATGGAACCACCGTCTCCTGCCATAAGTGGAAGGCAACTGTATATTCTTCACAAACCAACAAAAACACCATTGTGACATTCTCCTCAGGTCCTTTTCCTGCCTGGGCTCTGAGTCTAAAGCATGCTTGATCTTGTTAAAGGGGAGATGGCAAAGTTAGGGTGGCAGTGAAGACACCCTGGAACCAACTGAGATTCATTCCCAGACATCATCGGAAGGGTTGGTAGAGAAACAAAAAAATAACTTTCTCATTGTGAGGTTCAATGCTATTTAATGTCTGGTCTGGGTAGTAGCAAACACATCCCCCATTTCACCAAAACCCTCTGGAGTGTCACACTTTGGAAATATGCATCTGTCCCATTTTGGAAATGCTGGTTGAGAGGAAAATGAGAAACGTAGCCAGAAAGAGGCATCTAATTCTGGATCAAATGGCAAGCTGTGTCTTCTTTTTTCTTTCTTTCTCTTCAAGCTATGCCAAACATCAAGAATAGTGCATAAAACAGAAAGGTATGGATTAAAGAATAAATATAGACATGGACAACGATATAACCACCACCCAGATCAAGAAATAGTCTATTGTCAGGGTTGCTCCATCCCATCTGCACTTTCTCAGTTCATGGCTCCATCCCTTCCTTCCCCACCACTGGGAACCAATGATTTTTTTTTTTTTGAGTTGGAGTCTCTGTCACCCAGGCTGGAGTGCAGTGGAACCTTCACAGCTACCACAGCCTCAACCTGCTATGCTCAGGTGATCCTTCCACCTCAGCCTTCCAGGTACCTGGAAATACAGGCACATGCCACCACATCCAGCTAATTCTTTGATTTATTGTAGAGATGAAGTCTGGCCAAGTTGCTCAGGCTGGTCTCAGATCCGTGAGCTCAGGCAATCCTCTCACCTCTGCCTCCCAAAGTGCTGGGATTACGAGTGTGAGACACCATGCCCAGCTGGGAACCACTGAATTTTTTTGACACTTATTTTCTTTCATACTTGTATCCTCCACATAGTTTAGTTTTGCCTAATTTGAACTTCATGCTAACTTGCATCTTTCATTCAGTTTTCTGTGAGATTCATTTAATCTCATGTATGTTACAAAAACCTGGAGATTTCCACTGCTATGTAATAGTCTAGTTATGAAAATACTACATGACTGGGTGCCCTGGCTCATGCCTGTCATCTCAGCACTTTCGGAGACCGAGGCAGGAGGATCACTTGAGACCAGGAGTTTGAGACCAGCCTGGGTAACGTAGGGATACCCTGTCTCCATGGAATTAAAATTTTAATAAATAAACACTACATCTTTTATTTTTTCTGCTGTTGTTGAACATTAGGACTATTTCCAACATTTGTTTATTTGATCAATGCAATTTTGGTTTTGTTTGTTTTTTTGTTTTGTTTTGTTTTTCTTTTTTTTTTTTAGTTGGAGTCTCACTCTGTCACTCAGATTGGAGTGCAGTGGCCGCTCCTGGCCACTGCAGCCTCGACCTGCAGAGCTCTGGTGATCCTTCCGCCTCAGCCTTCCAAGTAGCTGGAACTACAGGCGCGTGCTACCACAACCGGCTAATTTTTGATTTATTGTAGAGATGAAGTCTTGCCAAGTTGCCCAGGTGGGTCTCGAACCCGCAGGCTCAGGCAATCCACTCACCTTGGCCTCCCAAAGTGCTGGGATTACAGGCTGAGCCACCGAGCCCGGCCGATCAATGTAATTTTGAACATGTTGGTACATATGTCCAAGTACCAAGTGCCAAGTCTCTCCAGAATACTCACCTGGGATAGAATGTTGCATCACGGGAAATGTACATCTCAGTGTTTCAAAATGATCTCCATTCTCTGATGTGTAGAGTACCTGTTCCTCCCCTTCCTCTCTAATACTCCCTAAAGAGCACTTTGTAGTCTTTACCAACCTGGGGTCTGTGATACCACCCTCACCCAGTGTGGTAGTTTATTCTTTTATTTTTATTTTTTTTGAGTCGGAGTTTCACTCTGTTGCCCAGGCTGGAGTGCAGTGGCATGCTCACAGCAGCCTCAACCTGCTGGGCTCAGGCGATCCTTCCGCCTTGTCCTTCCAAGTAGCTGGAGCTACAGGTATGTGCCACCATGCCCAGCTACTTTTTAATTTATTGTGAGATAAAGTGCCACCATGCCCGGCTGTTTTATTATTATTATTACTATCATTATTATTGTAGAGATAAGTGTTAGGATACGGAGGGTGAGGGTGGATGGATGGATGGATGGGGAGATGCAGCACCGCTAGAGCCAGCATGCCGGAGGTGTGCGCTGGTAACCAGAGATCTGAGTAATGCAAAGATTTGCAACACACAAAGAGGTGAAAGAAGAAAAGATTTATTTAAGAAAGAGATGACTTCCCACAGACAGGAAGCAGGCCTCCACTCTAGATGTGTGTGGCACTGTAGCCCCCGAGCCCTGGCTTAAATCCTTTCCCCTGGAGATGTTGCAATCAGGTAGACGTGACTGCCGTGACTTCCTTGTTGACCACTTGTGGATGTCTTGGAGACCCTGAGGAGGGGTCCTAGTCACCAGGCACTGAACATACAATGGGTCGATACTGGTCATGCTTGAGAAGTTTGGGTTTCTAAAAAAGACAAATTATAATAGGCCAGTACCAGTCATGCTTAAGGAGTCTGTGCTTCTGAAAAGACAAAATAGGCAAAGTTAATCTTTACCTAGAGTATGTATTTCTCCAGGACACAACCTCTACTTTCTCATCATTGTGTCAGGGTTTAGGAGCAAAATAAAAAATGGATTTCTCCATGACATATCTTCTACTTTCTCATCATTGTATCAGGGTTTAAAAACAAGATTTAAAAAATGGCTTCCTGCTCTTAGTTCATCTTTTCTTTTCTTTTTTTTTGTTTTTGAGTTGTAGTCTCACTCTTTCGCCCAGACTGGAATGCAGTGGCTGCTCCCAGCCACCGCAGCCTCAACCTGCTGGGCTCCGGTGATCCTTCTGCCTCAGCCTTCCGAGTAGCTGGAATTACAGGCATGCGCTACCACGCCCGGCTGATTTTTTGACTTATTGTAGAGATGAGGTCTCGCTGCCCAGGCGGGTCTCGAACCCACGGGCTCAGGCAATCCACTCACCTCAGCCTCCCAAAGGTGCGGGATTACAGGCTGAGCCACTGAGCCCGGCAATTGGTTCATCTTTTCAATAAGGTCTCACCAAGTTTCCCAGGCTGGTCTCGAACCTCTGGGCTCAGGCAATTCTCTCACCTCAGCCCCCCAAAGTGCTGAGATTACAGGCAAGAGCCACCATGCCTGGTTCTGTGTGGTTTAATCTACACTGGTTGGCCACCTTTTCAAATGGATGGTGGCCTTTCCTGTGAGAAGAACGTGGAGAGAAAGAAACTTTGTGCATATTGGAGGAGGACTCTTGGAGAGTAGCTCTTTTGAGAGGCCTTATAGAGACAGAGCCAGCAAGGACAGGGCAAATCCTGAGGCCCAAAGCACAGAAAGTGCCACGTGAAGCCCATAGTCCCTCTTCCACAGTGCAGCAATCCTGGTCAGCCTTTGAAGAGCCCCTTGATCAGTGCCCACCTGCTCCAGGCACTGCACAGCCCGGTTTCCCATATCCCATAGCAGCAGTGACTGATGGACAGACACTCATGTAATCCTAATATATTCCTTGCATGATGCTCACAGCAGGTCACGGGGTTGCAGAAGAGAAAGAGGTTTAATCGTAGGGCCACCAAATGAGGAGATGGTGGAAACTTCACTCCCTCTTCCCAAGGAGTTTGGGAATAGCTTTGGAGTGGGCCAAAGTGTAGATATCTTTGGTCAAAAAATGCAGGATAAAGTCATGGGACAGGGAGATAAGAAACTATATTTTCATGCTGATTCGGTTCCTGGGGAGGTCTTCAAACTGATGGGTATCAGATGTTCCCCTGAAATTCAAGACTTATGTAAGCCATTCTCATTTTATTTATTTTGAGTTGGAGTCTCACTCTGTCACCCAGGCTGGAGGGCAGTGGCATGCTCATGGCCATGGCAACTTCGGCTTGCTGGGCTCAGGCAATCCTTCCGCCTCAGCCATCCAACTAGCTGGAACTACAGGCAAGTGCCACCATGCCTGGCTAATTTTTGATTTATTGTGAGATAAAGTCTCACCAAGTTGCCAAGGCTGGTCTTGAACCCATGGGCTCAGGCAATCCTCTCACTTCGGTCTCCCAAAGTGCTGGTATTATAGCCATGAGCTACTTACCCAGTCAGCAATTCTTTTTCTCAGTTTTTTCTTTTTATTTATTTATATGTTGATTTTTGAGACAGGGTCTTGCTCTGTTGCCCAAGCTGAAGTGCAGTGGCACAATCATAGCTCACTGGAGCCTCCGACTACTGGGCCCCAGAGATCCTCCTACCTCAGTCTCCTGAATAACTAGGAATACAGTTGTGTGCCACCTTGCCTGGCTAATTTTTATTTTGTGGGGCTAGAGACCTGTTGCCCAAGCTCCAACTCCTGGCCTCAAGTAATACTCCAGCCCTGACCCCCCAGAATGCTAAGATTCAGACTTAAGTCAACATATCCAACCTCCTTCAGCTTTTCTTAAACATAAGTCTTATGATTCTAACATCAGAAATTCTATCTATGTTGAAAGACTTACGATTCTTTTTTTTTTTTTTTGAGTCAGAGTCTCACTCTGTCACCCAGGCTGGAGTCCAGTGGCATGCTCACGGCCACCACAGCCTGCTGGGCTCAGGTGATCCTTCCACCTCAGCCTTCCAAGTAGCTGGAACCACAGGCATATGCCACCACGTCCAGCTAATTTTTTGATTTAATGTAGAGATGAGGTCTAGCCAAGTTACCCAGGCTGGTCTCGAACCTATGGGCTCAAGAAATCCTCTCACTTCGGCCTCCCAAAGTGCTGGGATTATAGGTGTGAGCCAACCTGCCCCGCCAAGCCTTAGGATTCTTTCTTTTATTTTTTTTTTTGAGTTGGAGTCTCACTCTGTCGCCCAGACTGGAGTGCAGTGGCCGCTCTAACATCAGAAATCCTATCTATCGTAAAAGCCTTAGGATTCTATCATCCGGAATCCTATCTGTAGGAACAATGTAGAAGTAAATGATCAGTAGCTGTGTTACCTGACTGTGACTTTGGGATGCCAGAAAGTGGGTCACACTGCAGCTAGCTTAATGTTCAATTATAACTATTTTATGTCCAGAATTTTTGTTAACCCTGTAAGGATGGCTTCAGTCACAAAAACTGTAGTTGAAAAGAAAGACAAGCCGGGCTCGGTGGCTCAGCCTGTAATCCCGCGCTTTGGGAGGTTGAGGTGAGTGGATTGCCTGAGGCTGCAGGTTCGAGACCCGCCAGGGCAACTTGGTGAGACCTCATCTCTACAATAAATCAAAATGAGCCGGGCATGGTAGCACGCACCTGTAGTTCCAGCTACTTGGAAGGCTGAGGTGGAAGGATCGCCAGAGCCCAGCAGGTTGAGGCTGCAGTGGCCGGGAGTGGCCACTGCACTCGTCTGGGTGACAGAATGAGACTTCAAGTCAAAAAAAAGAGAAGAAAAGAAAAGAAAGACAAGGGGCCCCCATCTCCATCTCCGGCTGCTGGAGCCGCAAGAACATCCACATGATCCCCTCTGTGAACCTGTGGCCCCAGTGGGAGGCCAAGCTCCTGTTACTCTGAGGGAAGTGCTCCTTTCAGGATCATCTGTCACCTGGACCTCAAGGCACCTACCTGCTCTGTGAACAATGCCGCCTCCAAGTGACTGACTTTCTGGAAGGCCCCTCATTCAGGCAGGCTGGAGAGGAGGAATGGTCCACTCTGTCCTCGTCAGGCCCCAGAAATGCATGGATAGGCCTGGCCTGGGAGGGGAGGGCTGGGCACTGCCGCTCTGGTTGGGTGGGGGCTGAGATGGCATCAAACACCCTCATCCCTATTGCTACATGGGTAACCCCTCAACTGCCTACCAGACCTCCAGGTGACTTGAGGACGCTCAATACCCCCAAATCTCATAAAGTCTCCCAGATACAGCACCCAGAGAAGGGAGGGCAAAATAAAACACGGCCTGTTTCCAGATTTCCAGCACAAGTGGGGATACACAATTTCTACTGGGTTGGTGGGAGGCTCACAGGAAAGGAGTTGAAAAGCACCCAGGGAGTACTTGCCCAAGGGAAGGGCTGCCTCTGTTTCCCTAGCGTGCTCCCCATTTGCATTGAGTGTTGTCTTTTGGTGACAGCATTCTTTCCCAGCCACAGCCATGCTCTCCTTTGAGTGACAGGAGCTGTCATCACATTTCCCAGTGAGACATCCTGGTGAGATCCGGAAGGCAGAAGACAAGCAGAAGCCATTTCTCCATGGTTGACAGCACTGGTGATGGGGTAGACACAGCCTTGTCCTGGCTCTGGCAGGGCCTATGGTGGGCACCGAGCAGGGAGCTGGGACACAGCCTGGACTGCACAGAACTTGATGTCCCAAAGGGACTCAGGTGGTAAATGGGTGATGTATGAACAGGGTGTCAGAGTCCTAGATGGGGCCCTACAGGACCAGCCCTTCCTTCCCAGACCATAGACCAACCAGTCCCCAGAGAGTACATACAACAGGCCCCCACCTCCTCTTGCCCGAGGTAACAGTAAGTCAAGAATGGAAGGAATGGAAGCTTTATCTCTTACTCCACCCCAGAAGGACTTTGCTGCTTTTGCCTTGCAATCCCTGGAACTTGGAAGAAGGACTGTAACCAATTATCAGGCCAGTCAGGTGCCTCATGCATGAAGATGGGAGGAAGGGAGGCCAAGAGGCCCCAGGGAGCCAGATTTCCCCATAGACTTTGGGTAGGGATAAACATCCTTTGCTTACTGCAAGGGACATGTGGTGTGTGTCTGGTCACCAGTCCTGCTCTGGCACATGAAAAAATTCACAAGAAAGAAACCAGGGTGATGATCACTTAATGTCATCATAAGAAGACCATTAACAGGAACTTCACACTACACACCTATCAGCATGGCTGAAGAGAAAACTAGCAGCAGCATTCAACACTGGCAAGAATGCAGAGAAACTGGAGCACTCAGCTGGCTGGTGGCCATAGAAAATGGTACAGTCACTCTGCACAACAGTTTGGCAGTTTCTTCAAAACCACATGTGTAATCACCATACGACCCAGCAGTTGCACTCCTGGGTATTTACCCTAGAGGAATGTAATATATATTCACACAAAAACCCATCCATGCCTGTTCACAGCAGCTTTATTCATAGTAGCCCAAACTGAAATCACCCCAAATGTCCCGGAACAGGTGAGGGGTTAATACACTATATGGTGCATCCAGCCCCTGGGATACACTATGGTACATCCAGCGCCTGGAATCAAGCTCAGCATACAGAGGAGCCCACTGTCAGTCCACACCTGGGTAAAGCTCCAGGAAACTCTGTTGAGTCTGTTGAGTGAAAAAAAAAAAAATTCCCAGCTGGGCATGGTGGCTCATGCCTGCATTTCCAGCTCTTTGGGATGCCAAGGTGAGAGAATTCCAGAGTCTAGGAGTTCAAGACCAGCCTGGACAACATGGTGAGACTTCATCTCTACAACAAACCAAAAAAATTAGCCAGACATGGTGGTGTCTTGCCTGTAGTCCCAGCTACTTGGAAGACTGAGGTGGAAGGATCACCTGAATCAAGTAGGTCGATACTGCAGTTGCTGTGTGTGTGTGCGCTACTGCACTCCAGCCTGGGCCCCAGGGTGAGACTCTGAGTCCAAAAATAAAAATAAAAAAAGCCATTTCCATATCCTGACTATGGTGAACTTGCTCAGGTGATCACATTGTATAGACCCTCCCACACAGGCACATGTAGACATGGAACACTGGGAGTGCTGGTTAGTTGTGGACAGTATCACCTGGGAACTGGGCAAAGTACACAATGTATCTCTCTACTGTTTCTTGCAACTACATGTGGGCCTACACGTATGTCAAGAATTCCGATGTATAAATGGTGAACAGGTAGCTGTAAAGCCTTCTGACTGGTCTTAACTTTGTAGTGATTTAATTAATTAAGGGC
The DNA here is from genome assembly GCA_027257055.1 of Cephalopachus bancanus. Lineage (NCBI taxonomy): Eukaryota > Metazoa > Chordata > Mammalia > Primates > Tarsiidae > Cephalopachus > Cephalopachus bancanus. Next base: position 2,403,834 of record JAPVLO010000163.1, on the reverse strand, counting down.
CTGCCTGCTAGCTAGTGTCCCCTGGACCAAAGAACTTGCCTAACTCAGTAAGACAAAGCAGGAGCTAGAAGGAATAATGGGGACAACTAACAGGAGGCAGGGAAGGCTCCCAGGAGGGGACATGCTCTCAGAAACCTGAGGGATGACCAGCAGGAAGCAAGGTGGGGTGGAGGCAGGAGAACACCAGAAAGCTCTGCCTGAGGGGAGACCTGTGGGCACGCTAGGGAGTGGAGCAGGCAGTTGCTGGGCTGTGAATGGGGTCACCCTGGGCTCTGGGGGCCAAGCCTGTGGCTCAGGGGTGAGCAGGCCTGAGAGGAGAAGGGGCTGCTATGTTTGGGCCGGGGTAGGTGGGGCTTGGGAAAGACTTTCTTTGGCAAAGTTTTAAATTGTGGTAAAAACTTAAAACATAAAATTGACCATCCTTTTTTAGATTAGAAAATGTAGTTTATTTCGGAAGTAAATTAGGGTGAGAGGAGAGAGAGAGAGAGAGGGAGAGAGAGAGAGAGAGAGAGAGAGAGGAGATTAACCTCCCCAGGAGGAGAGGGGACCAAAGCTTAGGAAACATGGCAAAAGCCGTAGCTCAAAGAGTACATGGCCACACCAGAGTCTAGTAAGGCAATGGCCTGACCATCTTTTTAAGCATATGGTTCAGTAGTGTTAAGTAGATGCACATTGGGTATAATCATCTCCAGAACTTTATCATCTTGCCAAACTGAAGCTTGCTACCCATTGAACACCTACTCTAACCCTAACCCCACCTGTAACCCTAACCCCTTCCTGCTCCTAGCCCCAGGCATCCTCCAGTCTACCTCAGTCTCTATGAATTTGCCTGCTGTAGGGACTTTGTAGAGTGTATTCATATAATCATTCCCTTTTTGGTTATTTTGTTTTATTTTAGTCAGAGTCTCACTGTCGCCCAGGCTGGACTGCAGTGGCATGCTCATGGCCACCGCAACCTCGACCTGCTGGGCTCAGGCGATCCTTTCACCTCAGCCTTCCAAGTAGCTGGAACTACAGGCATGCACCATGATGCCCAGCTAATTTTTCTTGATTTATTGTAGAGATGAGGGCTTGCCAAGTTGCTCAGGCTGGTCTCGAACTCCTGGGCTCAGGCAATCCTCTTACCTTGGCCTCCCAAAGTGCTAGGATTATAGGCGTGAGCCACCGTGCCCAGCCTTCCTATTTGGTTGTTTAAAAATTTATTTTAGCTGGGCTCTGTGCCTCAGCCTGTAATCCCGCACCTTGGGAGGCTGAGGTGAATGGATTGCCTGAGCCCACGGATTCGAGACCCGCCCGGGCAACTTGGTGAGACCTCATCTCTACAATGAATCAAAAACTAGCCAGGCGGGGTAGTGCGCCCCTGTAGTTCCAACTACTCGGAAGGCTGAGGCGGAAGGATCGCTGGAGCCCAGCAGGTCGAGGCCGGGAGCGGCTGCTGCACTCCAGTCTGGGTGATTGAGTGAGACTCCAACTCAAAAAAAAAACCAAAAACTTATTTCACAGGAGACAGTATTTGTCTTTTTCTGATTGACTTATTTAACTATGCATAATATCCCCAGGGTTCATCGGTGTTGTAGCATGTGTCAGGGTCTCCTTCCTTCTTCAGGCTGCATGATATTCCATCATATGTATGTACCCCACTTGGTTTATTCTCTCCTCCTTCGATGGACACTTGGGTTGCTCCTACATATTGGCTACTGTGAATAGTGCTGCTGTGAACAAGGGTGTACAGAGATCTATTTGAGTTATTGCTTTTGTTGTTGTTGTTCCTGTGTTTATATCCACCTAAGTGGGATATCTGGATGGGAGGAATACTTCGAACCCAGGCCGAGGCTCTCAAGGGACCTGAGTTCCTTATCAGAGGCCACACCCGCGGGTATGCCCAGGGCCTGTGGAGAACACATTCATGTCGGGGCTCCATTTATTTGTGAAAGGGCCAGGTGTCATCCCCAAGTGCACAAGCCTGTACCAGCCACTCCGAAAGGCCCAACCCTGGCCTGGTTGGCTCAAGGTAATGGTCCTCTCCCAGCTGTTTCCTCCAGACATAGGTACACAAACCCACACACCAAGGGTGTACCAGGGTGTCGGGTCACCCAAGTCCCTCTTTCCACGTCTCTGGGGTTCGACGTATTAGGGGTCCACACCCAGGCCCTGGCCCAGGCTTGCGCCTAGGTCTCATTTCCCTTCAGCGCTGAACACAGCCGACTGTAGCTCCCAGGAAACACTGAACAAATGGATGAAGGAAAGAGTGACACTGGGTCTCCCACAAGACACCATGAGCTGAGGGTGGGGTGACTCCCAATGCCTGATGTAGATGCTCCTCACCCAGGTGCATCTTCCCTCGATACCCCACCCCACCCTGGAGGAGACAGCTGAGGCCCACCCTGTGAGCCGCCTGCTTCAGGACCCCTGCCCCTAGGCCAGCTCAGCCACACCCTGCACTTCCCTTCAGCCACTTTGGCTTCAGGTCATGGGGCGGGGCAGGATCAGGGTGGCAACAAGGGGAGAGGGTGGGACACAGTCCTCACTGATTTAAACCCAGGCAGCCTGTACTGTGGCTGTTCCCTGGTGTCCCAGCCTTTCCACCCTCCTGCAGTCCCACAGACATGTGGGGGTCCTGGGTGCTGCTGCTGCTACTGGGCCTGGGGCTCCAGCTCTCCCTTGGAGTCAACCCAGGTAAGGAGGCCCCCACAGCCATCCCACAGACAAGAAAGCCTCCCCAGGGAAATGCCCCTCCCAATCTCCCCAGGGTGACTCACCCTTCACTTTCCCCTTGACAGTTGAGGAGGAGAACCCGGACTTCTGGAACCGCAAAGCAGCCGAGGCCCTGGATGTCGCTTCAAAGCTGCAGTCCACTCGGGTGGCTGCCAAGAACCTCATCCTTTTCCTGGGGGATGGTGAGTGTGCAAGGACTGTCCACCCCAGGCCGCCCTCACAAGCCTGGCACCCGAGACTGCCTGTGGAGACAGGGAAGCTCAGGGACCCAGCACTCACATGACTCTGTGTATTCAGGAATGGGTGTGAGTACTGTGACGGCCACTCGGATCCTAAAGGGGCAGATGAACGGGAAACTGGGGCCCGAGACGCCCCTGGCCATGGACCGCTTTCCTTACCTGGCTCTGTCCAAGGTAAAGGCTGGACCAAATGGAGGAGCGGGGATGAGGCTAGAAAGTTTATCAGGGGAAGGTCCTCTCTTGGAGCCTGAGTTGGGGCTGGAGACAGGAGCCAGAAAGACAGGCCCTAGGGCAGGTAGCAGAGCTCACAGTATCTCTTGTTTCCAGACATACAGTGTAGACAGACACGTAACAGACAGTGCAGCCACATCCACGGCCTACCTGTGCGGGGTGAAGACCAACCTCCAGACCATTGGTGTGAGTGCTGCTGCCCGCTTCGGCCAGTGCAACACAACCCAGGGCAACGAGGTCATTTCTGTGATGAACCGAGCCAAGAAAGCAGGTGGGCTGTGGAAGGCGGCAGGGGCAGGGCCCGGGGGGGCGGGCCAAGCCTGAGACCTCACTTACCTGATCTCTGCCACCCTCAGGGAAGTCAGTGGGAGTGGTGACTACCACAAGGGTGCAGCACGCCTCCCCAGCCGGTGCATACGCGCACACAGTTGACCGCAGCTGGTACTCAGACGCTGACATGCCTCACTCAGCACGCCGGGAGGGCTGTCTGGACATCGCCACGCAGCTCGTCTCTAACATGGACATTGATGTGAGACACCAAGGCCAAGGGCTTGGGCTGTGCAGAGGGGGAGGGCCCGGTCACTGGTCTCAGGTCCAGGCATGAGCTGACGCAGGCGTGGTCTGTGGGTAGGAGAGGGGGGTGTGGAAG